>JAMXBD010000123.1:0-1200000 GCA_024138025.1 Combretum micranthum | reverse complement strand
ATCTTATGTGAGTTTGTTACCTTAACTATGAGCAAAAAGACATCAGATGAATTATCATGCTTTTCATATTCATAGTATGATAATTTATGATTTAATTTTCTATGAGAGGACAATTGTTTCTTTTTCATTTTTTTCCTGCAAACTAATATTTGTCGAAGTTAGCACTTCATAATTATGTTGGTTCTAGTCCAGTATTTATTTTATTTTTTTTACACCTTTAGCACAGAGCACATTTCCTCTTTCACAAAAATAATGATTATCAGAGTTTCGCAATTATTATATATATAGAGATGGGTGCAAATCATGAGGCAAAGAGGCGTGGGATGTTTTTTTTTTTCTTTAAGAAATATTAGAATTATGTATAAGGAAAATATATACTTATTATGTTGTACTTGTGATGCATCTTATGTTTAAAAGGATTTTATTACAAGTGTGCATTGTGATGTTTTTAATACACAATAAGAGTGGGTTTAAGATTTTCAGGGAAACTGCTAATGACTATGACACGTGTAATTATAATTTATCTGTAGCTAAACATTTTTCATGAAAAAGGAAAATTAAAAAAAAAAAATTAGAAGCATTGTATATAGCTCACTATTGTTTTCTAATGGATGAAATCTAATCCTATTGCTTTCCCTTGAAACTTATTTTGTATGTTGTCCACCTATTTGTGTTACTAAAATTGTTTAACACATGTTTGATATGCCTAGGAGGCTGGTTATGAGGGGAGAGGGTGATGTCACGGTATTTGATAGGTTGTGAAAAAAAAAAAAAAAATGTGGTGAAACCTGAAAGCAAGATATGGATAGTGTTGTTTGGGGATCTTAGACACTAAGAATAACCTAAATACATTCTTATGACTCACAAGTCCATTCACCAAAATTGTAAGATTGATAAGAATTGTTTGAGAGAATATTCTCTTAATGGTAATTTCATTAAAAATTCAAACATCCTTTAGAAGTACTCTTGGTATTTTACATTGGTTATAGTTAATTCTAGTTTTGGAACTATAAATTGAAAATAATAATTGCAAATCCCAAAAAAGAAAACAAAGGTTAGGAATTTCAAGCTATACTTGGTTGGATTTGGCTTATACAAATGATTCTCTAGTTATTAAATTGGCTTGGTCAATCTAATAAATTAGTAGGGACCTAGCTTGTAGTTGTTCAGTCGGTGACAAGCTAGATGAGTTGGCTTAACTATTTCATTATTTTCCTAAGTTTGTGGAGAAAAACGATTAAATAAATTGAATTACCCTACTTTATTTCATTATTATTATTCAAAGCTTTCAACCCTTCTGCTTAATCCCTTCTCCTTGCACTTAAAATGTACAATGTCCAATGTTTAAAAACGTCATAAAACAAATAAGGGATCATAAGCAATTTAAGCATAAAGCAAGATTTAAAGTTAGAAGTAATGAAAAAACTTCTCTGTTTAGGATATGTGGGATGAAAGTTGAGATCGCGGGGTTCAATTGCTTGCTATATTTGAGCTGTGCAAAACTGAATAAGGAAAATTATTAGTAATAAACTGTGGACTTGATTTGAGCCACAGTTGAAACTTTGAATAAAAATTTCCAACTTTCACTATTTAAGCTATACTTAGCTTACTCAGAGAAAATGAATCCTGCATTAAGCCAGATTTATGCTACCATAGAGAATCGTGTTCATATACAAAGAATAAAGAATCAAAGAATGAACTGAATAATGCATCAAAGAATTTATATTAAGCTATAAAACAAAATATGAAACTCATCTCTGTAATATGCATATGAATATTAATGAATGAATAAATAATGAAAGAACAAAACTATGTAAAAAAATAACAATATATTCAAAAAATGTATTTACAAAAATGAAAACTAGAACTATACAAACTAAATACAATGCTAGAGACTATGTAATAGAATCAAAACTTACTGGTAATGTTATGTTGAGCTTCATTTAAAATGAATTCAATGCCAAATTGCCGATAACGGCACTAGGTGTATGCCTTTTAGATTAGCAAACATGAAGCTAAGTTCTTAAAAAATTTATAAATGAATGCTAATAAGTTCTATTCAATTTCAGTAGCAATCACCATCATAAGCAAACACACTTACCAAAATAGCATAGAAAGTATTAGGTCATACTCCATAGAGATCGTCAGCATCTATCGTACTCACTTTTTATCTATTATTTAACCAAAGAAAAATTCAACAAAACATAGTAAAAACAGAAACTAAACTAAGGTTAATGTTAAAAGATATATATGTTTTTCAGGCTAAAATTTGAAATGTAAGTTTGTAAATGTAAGAAAGGACTTAAGATTTGCTTCACCAATTCCCTATAATATGATTTCTTAACAAACTTAAAGAGTTGTTTGCTGGGTATATTTGCACTTTTGGACTCACAAAGGTATTCTAAAGACTCTCATAAGGTAAAAACTTTATATCTAGATCAGACCACTAGAATCTCTTCTCAAGCTATCATCAATCTAGATTTGTATAAAGTTTAAGAATCCTTTGTCTAAAGACTCATTCTAGCAATTTAAAAACAAGTGATAGAAAGTTTCATCATCCCTCTCTTAGGGTGATTATGAACAACTTCATTAAAGGCCTTCAATTGAAATCAAATGTGGATGTAAAGGGTGCACCATGCATTTAGACCTACAAAGTTAAGTTTGAGCTATTAATTACAAATACTCAATCAATATTCAGTTAAAAATGCAATTGAAATCACATGAATCGGGATTTTGATTCATAAACCCTAAGTTAAGATGATTATTTCTCCATAAATGTAAAAAAAATAAAGCACAGATTCAAGAGAAATAATATGAAATTATGAATGAGTATTACAAATTAAGCATAAATAGGTCTCGCAAAAACAAACTTTGAGTTTAAAATAAAATTACCTAGAAAACTCGGAATCTCTAGTACAAGAAACAATTCTTTCACTAAAATTTCTCTCTCGAAAAAGTTAATAATTTGTTACATATGGTATCCTCCTTATTAGATGTTTATGTACATTTATTTATAGGCTACAAGTATAGAAATCATAAAGATTTTATTCATTGACATGGTAGATTATTTATAATGAACTTTATCCTTCATCTCACATGCTCCAAATTAGGGCAATGTGTATAAAAGTGCCTGGAAACAATAACTTTTTGTGAGTCTAGCCGAAATCTCGAAGTTTGGCCATGATCTAAGCTGTAGTTTCTTCATGAAAATCGTGATTTTAGGCTCAGATTCAACCATGGATATGATTGCAGGCTAGACCTTAAGGTGCGATTGATCTTATACTTTACATCTCAAGTGTAGTTATGCCATTGTGAACTACGACTCTAACTAAAGGAATGGTTTTGGGCGCGATTAGTACCTTTGCCTAGTTTTGTCTTGTCTTTTGCCCTCGGTTGGGGTCTTTGGCAGCCGCGACCATGATAAAGTCTATCTTTAATCATTTTTTTTTTTTGCTTTATATCTGATCTTAAATACTTTGTTTCTTCTTTTCTTGATCTTAGGAACTAAAAAACAACATTTAAACAATAAAAGCACAAAATTAATAGGAATTTATCTAAAAATGGATCAAATTAAGCCTAAATTTCTATGAATGGGATAGAGTATAGCAGATTTATCATGGTCAAACATGGAAAGTGTATGGGATAGAGTATAGTAGATTTATCATGGCTCAAACATGGAAAGTGTATAATTGATCAACTAAGCCTCCTAGAGGTGTTGGTTGAGTGACGAATCCATCCAGTTTTGGCTTGGTTAGATGAACTTGGTTGTAGATTAGGCCTATCAGCTAAGGTAATCACAAGTAAGTTTACCATTCTTCAGTTAATAAAACCTTGTCCCTCATGCATGTCGAATAAGGTTTGCATTTGTACTTCTCCATCTTCTAGCCGCTCGGCAAGGACTATGAGTACAAGGTCCCATAGTCCCTTGTCTCGGACTCAGCTAATCGTTCTCGAGATCTGACTTCCATCAATGTACAAATAGATTATGAATTAAAAAGGAAAAAAAAATAGAGAAAAAGAAATAGGTTACTAGGAATCATGAAAGAAGAAAAATAAAAGAAGAAAAGAAAAATAGGGAAAAGGAAAATTAAAGATAACAGTGAGAAGATAAGGGAAAATGAAAAGTTTGAATAATTTACAAAGTTGATATGCTCCATTCATCTAAAAAGAAAATTGCTATGCTTTATAATTAAAAAAGAAAAGCAAAAATTGGTGTGAAAAAGTATAATTACTTATTTGAGTTCAAATTTAAATAATTTGAGTAGTTTATTAAATGAAGCTTAAGCTACATAATATTTGGCTTGATTAGTTTGTGAGCCATCGAACTCGAGTGGAACTTGAATATTGTTTGATTTAGTAAAGGTTGGTTTTCATTACTTTTTTTATAAGAAAAAGAAAAATCATTTTTAGAAAAATAGAGTTTAAATGAATTTAATCCATTTGCACTTGAGATCCAAAATCATAACCTATAATCGACTTCAAGTTCAATATTAGCATTACCTTATCTCAACAACTCAACTTTTTTACACTTTATAGTCTTAATTAAAGTAGAGAATAAGCTTTATTAAACTATTGCGTATAGATAAGTAAACATTATTAAATTGGTAAAAATAGATGATGACATTTCAATCATATAGAGGATGAAAATTACATTGTAGGGGATCGATTTTATTGAAGGAAAGCATCGATCATGCAATTTCCTGCTGCGACAATTTGAAGTAAAACCAGAGGAACAAGAAAGTAAAGGAAAGAATGTAGTTTGTTGTATTCTGTTTTTAGGAAATGTAACTGTACAGAGAAGAAAGAAATAAAAGACTTTATATACTGTTACAAAATGATCCTATACAGCAGAGCCTACGGTATATAACATATAGCTGCATAAATAACTATATATCTTAACACCCACCCTCCCTCTCTCCCCCCCCTCAAGTTGGAGCTTCAAAAGACCCAACTTGGAACTGACTTGTCGAAGAGAATCAGCTGAAACTGATTTGGTAAAGATATCTACAAGCTGGTGAGCAGAAGAAATATGAAATGGACGAATGAAACCCTTAGTAATGTGATCCCGAATGAAGTGAACATCAATTTCTATGTGTTTAGTACGCCCATGTTGACAAGGATTAGCAGCTATCATAAGGGCGGACTTGTTATCACAAAATAAAGAAATAGGCAAAGAAACAACCACCTGCAAATCCTTCAGAAGATATGATAACCAAAGCAACTCTTTAGTAACAAACGCCAAACTTCGATATTCCGCTTCAGCGAAGATGTAGCAACCGTAGGCTGTTTTTTAGACTTCCATGAAACAATAGCAGATCCTAAAAGGATACAAAAACCAAACAGACTTGCGATCCATAGGGCATGAAGCCCAATCAGCATCAGAAAAGCCAAAAGCTGAAGATCATTACAAGCAGAAAGAATAAACCAAGGGATATAGTATGCTTCAAATAACGCAGTAAGTGAAGCAAGGCCTCTAAATGTGAAGTGCAGGCGAAGCCAAAAATTGACTAAGACGATGCACAGGAAAAGAAATATCGGGACTGTCAAGCCAAGATAAAGTAGACGACCAACAGTACGTCTATAAAAAAGGATCATCCAACAAGGTACCTGTAAGATTATCCAACTTACAACCAGATGGAAGTGAAGTGTGGACAGGCTTGCAAGCAGTCAACCCAGCATCTTGCAAAATATCCAGAACATACTTACGTTGATGAACATGAATCCCATCAGAAGCACGACAGATTTCGAGTCCTAAAAAGAACCTAGCATCACCCAAATCTTTAATGGTAAATGCCTCATGCAATTTACACTTCAGATCTTGAATAGCAGACAAATTAGGACCCGTTAACAACATGTCATCAACATAAACAAGAGCTGCCATAAAACCAGAAGAATCATCCTTTGTAAATAAAGAATAATCATTCTGAGATTGATGAAATCCATGACGAAGTAAAAACTGAGTTAATTCACAATTCCACTGACGTGAAGCTTGTTTAAGTCCATAAATGGACTTTTTCAAACAGCAAACAAGACTAGGAGCAGCCTTAGGATAACCAGGAGGAGGAATCATATAAATTTCCTCATCCAAATGCCCATGTAAAAAGGCATTATTCACATCCACTTGATGAATAGGCCAATTCCTTGCACTCGCAACAGCCAAAACAACACGCACCGTTCCCAACTTTGCCACTGGAGAAAAGGTATCATGGTAATCCTCACCCTCCTTTTGAGTGTAACCTTTTGCTACAAGCCGAGCTTTAAACCTTTCAACACTACCATCAGGTTTAAATTTGGTCTTATAGACCCATTTACATCCAATAGCCCTTTTTCCTTTAGGCAAACAAGTCATCTCCCATGTATTATTTCGTTCAAGAGCTTCTAATTCAATAGACATTGCATCAACCCACTCTTGATATTTGCATGCTTGTGAATAAGATGTTGGCTCAACAATAGTAAAGACATTAGCTAAAGAATGCACAAAGTCAGCAGGATAAGAATGAAAAGCATGTGAAGAAAACAGGGGATATGGAACAGTAGTGGCAACAGTGCTATTGAAGAATTATGCATTGTATGAGAATAATCATTAAGCCAAGAAGGTAACCTATGAGTCCTAGTAGAACGACGAGGAAGAAAAGTATCAGAAGTAGAAACATCAGAAGATGAAACAGCAATAGAAGGAACACAAGAAGATGGAGAATTATCAGTTTCAAACGAAACTGAGAGAGGAAATGAATTATCAGAAGTAGTAGAGGGTGAACTAGAAGATAAGTCCTTGAAAGGAAAATTATTCTCATAGAAAATGACATCACGACTAACAATAATTTGTGCTTGATCAAGATCATACAGTTTATATGCCTTTTGACCTGGAATATATCCCAAAAACACACATTTTGCACCACGAGGATCCAATTTATCTCGTATAGGAAAAGGAATGGCAGAAAAACATAAACAACCCATGACACGAAGAGCAAAATAATCTGGAGTATGACCAAAAAGCAACTCAAAAGGGGATTTCCAACCCAAAACTTCCATAGGCATTCTATTTATTAGAAAAGTTGCTGTCAAAACACATTCACTCCAAAAGGACTTAGGTAAATTTGCATGTAAACGCAAAGCTCTAGTAGTATCAAGTAAATGCCTATGTTTCCTCTCCACCCGACCATTCTGTTGAGGAGTATAGATTGTGGTGCGTTGGTGAATAATCCCTAAATTGTGAAACAAGGATTGTGTAGTTGAAGAGAGAAATTCAGATCCATTATCACTTCTCACAAACTTTGGAACAACATTGAAATGATTTTTGACATACAAGAAAAATTGAGAAAGAAGACTAGGCACTTCAAATTTGTTTTGCATTAGATATGTCCAGGTGCCACGGTTGTAATCATCTACAACAGTCAGAAAATATTAAGCACCAGTAATAGAAGGTAATTTGTAAGGTCCCCATACATCAAGATGAATCAGATGGAAAACTGAACTTGATTTACTATTACTGTTCGTGAAAGGAAGACGATGCATTTTAGCTAGATGACATACATCACAAATGAAATTTGAGAAATCTAAAGATTTACAAATGGATAAACGTTTCAATTTGGACAAAGAAGTATGGCCCAAACGAGCATGTAACAACTGCAAAAGTTGTTATTATTACAAGAATTGATAGAAGAAATACTAGGACATATAGATTTATTCAAATTGACTTGTGATTCTAAAACATACAATCCACAAGCTTCTTGAGCCTTTGCCACTATTGTCTTAGTTGTCGGGTCCTGAAAAAGACAAGATGTGGTTGTAAGGGTGACAAGTAGGTTAGCATGCTTTAAAAGTTTACTCACAGACAAGAGATTGTGAGTGAAGTCTGGAACAAAAAGAACATCTTGTAAAACTAGGTCTGAAGAAATGTAAGCTTGACCTACTATTGTAACATGTTTAAGAGTTCCATCAGGTAAACGAATGGGAATAGGATTTGATAGAGTGATTGTATGTGTTAATATGTGTAAGAATGGTGTCATGTGATCGGTAGCCCCTGAATCTACTATCCATGAACCAACATTATTCAAAGTTGCAAAACAAGAAGTAAGCTGAGGACATATACCTGCTGAATTGAAGGAATGAACTGCATTGAAAGATCTAATGATATTAGATTGCCCTGCCTCCGTGCCTTCTGTATCAACTTTAGCTTTCATCAACTTCATCATCTCTTGACACATCATGTGTACCATTTTCGGATCCATAGTATTTGCAGCCCCTGAATCAGATGAATAGAGATAAGATTGGTCAAAAGGACTCTCTAAAATTGGAACTGATTCAGCTCTGTTGACATGCGAAGTAGAAGAATAATTTCCTCTTGGTGACTTAAACTTCTTTCCCTTATACCATTCCGGATAACCAATAAGTTGGAAACAATTATCCATTGAATGTCCTTCACCTTTACAATATTTGCATAACAACCTTGCTTTCCCTTTCTTTTTATCTATGACAGATTTGAAATTCTCTTTTACAGCAGCAAAAGCAGTAACATCCACATCTGTAAGCATAGTAACTTGCCTTTGTTTCTCAATCTGTTGGACTAAATAAAAGGCTCGACTAACCGATGGCAAAGGTTCCATAGAAAGTATTTGATTCCTAACATGTTCATAAGAATCATTCAAACCCATTAAGAACTGCATCAGTTTTGTTTGTGACACAAAATCTATTATCTTCTCCTTTAAACTGCAAGTACACAATTCCAGTTGACCACAAACACATATAGGATACACATTCAAAGCTTGCAACTTATCCTAAGCTTTCTTTAACCGATTATAATACTGTCCAACAGAAAATGAACCTTGTTTCAAATTACATATCTCCTGTTGCAACTGATAAACCATAGGTCCATTGAAATGTCCATACTGTTCAACAATCTGATCCCATAGATCTTTTGCACTATCACAATAGAGATAGTTCTGTGCTAATTCATTATCCATTGAACTTAAAATCCAACATTGAACCATATAGTCACATTTGTTCCACTTTTCTAATGCAATCGGATCATCCTTAGGTTTAGGAATAATTCCTTCGACAAACCCTAACTTGGATTTAGCACCTAAAGCCATATGAACAGATCTATTCCATGCAACAAAGTTAGATCCATTGAATTTAATATTTCCTAAACTCATATTAGGATTATCAGATGCAGCTAACGACATCGAATCAAACAAATTCATATCACCTCGATTATCTCCACTCATCGCTACTGTTGAAAGAAGAAACTCAGTGAAGGAAAACTTACAAAATCGATCAGGAAAAGATGATTTCCTGCTCTGATACCATGAAGGAAAGCATCGATCATGCAATTTCCTGCTGCGACAATTTGAAGTAAAACCAGAGGAACAAGAAAGTAAAGGAAAGAATGTAGTTTGTTGTATTCTGTTTTTAGGAAATGTAACTGTACAGAGAAGAAAGAAATAAAAGACTTTATATACTGTTACAAAATAATCCTATACAGCAGAGACTACGGTATATAACATATAGCTGCATAAATAACTATATATCTTAACATTTATGTATTGAGCATGCTACATCATCAAGATGTAACAACATTTTGCTAGAGTAATATTTACACCACTTTTATGTTTGTTTTCAATTTAAAATATTAAGAATTCCTATCATATTCAAGCTTGATCGCTAACACCATGGATGTGTAATTTTCTCAAACTAATATTTTCATGGGTGCAAATGTAAACTCCAATTACTTAATCTTGTCTAATACCATAAAGCTTTCTACATTTTAGCTAATGAATGAAAGGAATCTTTTTTTATAACAAATAATTTTAATAATTATTCATAAATTGATTATCGAAGGCTATTCCAAATAGGGTTGTAAATAACTCAAGCTTAGCCACGTTTCCAAAGGCTTGGGCTTAACTCTTTTAAAAATTGTTGAATTTGAGCTTATGTTTGAGTCGAACATTAATGAGCCTAAAATCTAGGCTTGCACTAGACTCATATATTTAAATGAGTTTTATATTGAGCTTGAGTGACTAGATAAAATAAAATTCAAAACGTCTAATATAGAAAATGAATAAATATATAAATAATTAGATGAGATATAATAAATAAATGAGATAACGCCCTTTTTGGTACCTAAACTTTGGCTAAGTGGATAGTTAAGTATCTGAATTTTCAAGAAAACAATTTCATGCTCAACCAAACATTTCATACTCCTTTTCACTACCTCACCCAATCATTACTTGATACTGTACATTAATTCAAGAGATAATAAAGAGTGAGGCAGTGAAAAAGGGCACAAAAAAATTGACTAGGTATGAAATTGGTCTTCTTGAAAGTTTAGGTACCTAGTCATCTACTTGACCAAAATTCAAGCCAAACGGGGCTTTTCCCTTAAATAAACATAATTGTTTTAATTATTTTTTATAGTTATAATATAGATTGTATAATATATATAATTGGTGACCCTACTCAGGAGCTTAGATACAAATTCATGTTTAATTTGTTTAAATAAAGAAATTTTACTTTAGGATTAAGATTGGTTCATTTATAATGCAGCAGCCCAGCCAAAGTCGACCCAAAGTTGCCAATATTGAAGACCGAGGTTGCCAAGGTAGAAGGCAAGGTTGCCAACTTTGTGCCGGTATAACAATTCTTGCCAAGAGCAACACAAATCCAAGGCCGATCCAAAGGTCGCTGGTATAGGACCAGCCATGGTTGTCAAACTCGAGTTTCTACATAGAATCGCTAAGGGGTTCGTAGAATCGGAACGTAAAATCGAAACGTAGAATCGTAAGATTCTACAACTAATGTAAATTTACTTACAAAAACTATTGATGTGCTTACTGAAATAATAAAACTTTAAATAAATTATGAAAATAAAGAATTTAGTATTAAATTAATTATGTACAACCAAAATTTAAGTTTTATCAATCATAATTCACATACTGTCATTAATATATTTACTGCAATTTTATAATTAAAATAATTATTTTTATTTAATAATGATTCATAATCTATAATTAGTAAGATGTATTGCAACTCATTTAAATTATCATGTGTGAGTAGCTTGTTTGTGTAGTAATGAATATTTTCATGTTCACTATATATTTGCACAAAAAATCATTATATTTATGGCAAATATATTTATAGATAGAAAATTATTAAAAAAGGAAAAAACATAGCACTGTATATATTAGTTTAATTTTCATTCAAAATGTTCAAAATATATCATAGTATATAACCTAAAAGAAAATAACTCTCTAAAAAATACAATAAAAGGAAATAAAAGGAAAAAAATATTTAAAAAACTAAAATTAAGTTAGATTAAGATAAATATCAAGAACCAACCCCAAAAACCCTAAATTTAAATATATTAAATTGATTGCATTTTTAAAGTTCAAATAGAAAAAAAATAGTGTAAAATTACAACTTTAAGATTTTACTACGATTCTACTATCGATTCTACCACCGATTCTATCGTTTCTACTCACGATTCTACGATTCTACTTACGAGTTTACACAAAAAACGATTTTGAATGCGAGTTGAATCGAAATATCATCATCAACTCGTAAACTCGTAGAAACGTACGAGTAGACTCGCGAGTTTGACAACCATGGGACCAGCATAAATTATGATTTGCTAACATAGGATCAAAGCTGTTGGTGTATAGTTCCAAAGGCTGGTAGCTTTGAGGCAGTGTTTGTTCCATACGATTTTAGTTTGCTTGTATTATATTTTCTTTTTGTTAAGACTATAAATAGTATTTTAAGGTTTTGGTAAACACAACTCATTTTTATACATTTTTTTCAAATACTATTGAGAAAATTTTCTCTTGGAGATTACTTGATTGCAATCATTGTGTGCTCTTTAGAAATCATCGGTGAGTTGATTTATGCTTTTAACACTTTCACGTTGCGTCATAATAGTATTTAAGCAAGCTGAGTTCTTGCGAAGATGGTAACCAATGACAATGTTGACAATGATCGTGTTCTTGATGGTGATAAGGATGAGAGAGTCCAAAGAACGAGACAGATGGTTCTAAGGGCAGCGATCAATGCCATGGATCAAAGAATCAGATGAGTAGAATAGAGTCTTAAGGATTTGATTGGGCATTTCAGTGCAATGGCGGTAGATACCAATATAGATAGGGATATTGGTGGGAGATGACCAAGGGTAAGATATGCTTACGGTGGTTCGATCAATCAACCTCAAGGGTAAGATATGCTTACAGTGGTTCGATCAATCAACCTGTAGCTACAAATCGATAGGCTCATATTTTAGATGAAGACTCCACTAGAAGGACGAAATCTTATATGAGGAGGCAACCACAGAGGTGAGGCAGTGAAAGTGGAGGTAAATATCAAAGGGATTATCATGGGTATAACCAGAGCAATAGCAGTGATTTTCGCTTGAAGGTAGCTATTCCTAGCTTTAATGACAATCTTGATATTGAGGAATTTCTGGACTAGTTAGCGGAAATAGACAGGTTCTTTGATTATATGGAAATTTTAGTGGAGCGCAGAGTGAGGTTAGTTGCATGTAGATTGAAGGGAGAAGCCTCTGCTTAGTGGGAGATGTTGCAAAATAGAAGACAGATAGAGGATACACAACCTATACGGACATGGTTCCATATGAAGCAAATGCTACGAAGAGATTTCTTATCACCTGATTATGATTAAATCCTTTTCCAATAGTACCAGCGATGCCGATAAGGAGCACGCTCAGTCTATGATTACACTGCTGAGTTCGTGAGACTTGTCGAATGTAATGATCTTGGAGAAAGTGAAGGCCAACAGGTAGCACGATATGTAGATGGTCTGAAATTGCAGATGAAAGATAGGATTGGGGTCACATATTGAGAAATCTGAATGAAGCGAAAAACATGGCCCTTAAGGCTGAACTAATGTTACAGGAGCAAAGTACAAGGTTTGCAGGCAACAAAAGGGGATATGGAGTTGAAGATGCTAGTAGTAGTAGGGCAGTACTTAAAAAGGAATAAAACTATTGTAGAAAAGCCTACTGATGGTGGTGAGAAGAAGGTTGACAAGGCAATTGGCAAGATGCCCTTAAAGGCTAAAAACCAAGAGGTAGAATAACCTATACACTCAAACCTATGAGTGTCCAAATAGAAAAACTATGAATTTTGTAGACTATGATGAAGGAGAAGAGGTTTATTGTGAACCTGGTGGAGATGAATATTATTCTAATAAGGGTAATGAAGATATTGAACAAACTTATGTTATCAGAAAACTGATGTTAACACCTAAACAAAAAGAGAACACTCAGCGACATCAACTGTTTCACACCAGATGTACTATGAGGGACAGAGTGTATGTCTTGATTGTTGATAGTGGGAGTTATGAGAATATCATTATGTGGGAGGTTGTCAATCAGTTGTAGTTACTAGTAGAAAAACATTAAAATCCTTATAGCATAGGGTAGATTAAATCTGCTGAGCGAATTGAGGTGAAGGAGAGATGTAGAGTACCATTCTCCATTGGGATATACAAATATGATGTCTACTGTGATATTGTAGACATGGATACCGATCACTTGCTGTTTAGAAGACCACTGCAATATGATGTAGATGCTTAACACATAAGTAAGGAAAATGTTTATAGGCTGGAGAAAGGAGGTGTGAAGTACACATTGTTGCCATTGAAAGTAGCAAATCATACCAAAGCCCGTAAGGTAGAGGGGTGCTCTTACCTAACAGTCACTTATTTGGAGAAAGAAATGGAAGAGGATATGAAGGAGTCCAAAGTCGTAGATGCGCTTATTGTTAAGAGTATCATGACAGTGGATGAGCTAAACCGTAGTAGAGTGCTAGAGGGTATGAGAGAAGTGTTGGAGGAGTTTAAAGATGTATTGCTAGAAGGACTACCACCTTTGAGAGATATTCAACACCGGATTGGTTTGTGCCAGGGCAAGTCTGCTAAATTTGCCACATTGCATGATGAGTCCTAAAGAGACTGAGATTTTACAAGAGAAGGTTTAGGAATTGTTGCAAAAGGAGTTTATTAGAGATAGTATGAGCCCATGTGTTGTGCTCGCTTTATTGACTCCTAAGAAGGATGGTAGCTGGAGAATGTGTGTCGATAGTAGAGCTATCAATAAAATTACTATTAGGTATAAATCCCTAATACCTCGCCTGGAAGATATGTTACATGTTGAATAGGGCTATTGTATTTTCCATGGTTGACTTGAGAAGTGGATATCACCAAATCAGAATCAAACCTAGAAATAAGTGGAATATCACATTGAAGACAAAGGAAGGGTTGTATGAGTGGCTTACGGTGCCTTTCGGCCTTAGCAACGCACCCAACACTTTTATAGCTGTCATGAGCTAGGTATTAAAGCCTTTTATTGGTAGATTTGTGGTTATCTATTTTGACGACATATTAATCTATAACAAATCTAAAGATGAGCATATAGATCATTTGAGGAGTGTTTTGATTATGTTGAAGGACAATAAATTATATGCTAATATGAAGAAATGCATTTTCATGTCAAACAGATTGCTATTTTTAGGGTTTGTTATTAGTGGTGAAGGGATAATAATGGATGATGAGAAGGTGAGCGCTATTAAAGAATGGCCAATTCCAAAAACTGTGACTGAATTGAGAAGTTTTCTCGGGTTGGCTAGTTTTTACAAGATATTCATAAGGCATTTCAGTACTATTGCTGCTCCTTTAATTGAGTGCTTGAAGAAAAGAAAGTATCAATGGGGTGAGGAGGTTGAAACTAGTTTTGCTGTAATGAAAGAGAAGCTATGTTGTGCTATTATGTTAGCACTTCCTGGTTTTGAGAAACTATTTGAAGTTTGTGATGCCAGTGGAGTTGGTATTGTGGGTGTGTTATCCTAGGAAAAAAGACCAGTAGCTTTTCACAGTGAGAAATTGTGTGATGCTTGGAAGAGCTAGTCAACTTATCATAAAGAGTTCTACTCTATAGTGAGAGCTTGAGAGTTTGGGAGCATTATTTGGTTGGAAAAGAATTGTTTTGTACTCCGACTATGGAGCTTTAAAGCATCTAAGTAATCAAACCAGAATTAGTAAGGATATGCATGGTAGGTAGATTCAATTTTTACAAAGATTTCCTTTTAAACTCGTACATAAACCTAGAGTACAAAATAAGGTAACTGATGCCTTGAGTAGGAGAGTTGATTTATGAATCACTATGAGCATTGAAGTTGTAGGGTTTGAGTAGTTAAAGGAGTTATATGAGGATAATGTTGATTTTAGAGATATATGGGAAAACTGCATTACCAAGGAACCATGTGGTGACTACCGTATATTCATGGGGTATTTGATGAAAGGGATCCAACTTTATATTCCTGAATCCTCTTTGAGGGAGAAGTTGATCAAAGACCTACATAGAGGTGGTTTAGCAGGACATTTGGGTTGAGATAAGACCATTGTTGCATGGCTGACAGATCCCATTGGCCTCAATCGAGGAGGGATTTTAGTAGAATTGTGTAAAAATGTTATATCTATCAAACATCTAAAGGTAGTCCCAGAATACTAGGTTATATACACAATTGCTTGTACCTGAGAATATGTGGGAGAACCTATCCATGGATTTTGTGCTAGGTTTGTCTCATACCCTATGAGGTATTACTTAGTATTTGTGGTTGTTGATAAGTTATCCAAGATGCCTTCCTTTATTCTTTGTAGGAAGACTGCAGTTGCCCATGCTATTGCCAAATTGTTTTTCAGGGAAATTGTGCAATTACATGAGTTCCCAAGTCCATTACATCAAACAAGGTTAGCAAATTCCTTTAAATTTTAGTAGTGTGGTTCACCCACAAGCTAATGGGCAAATAGAGGTAACCAATTGGCCCTTGGCAATCTTAACATATGTGGTGAGAGGATAAGGCAGTGAGATCTATCATTAGCTTAGGTAGAGTTTGCTTACAACAGTTCTATCCACAAGACCATAGGAAAGTCTCGTTTCTCTGTAGTCTATACCAAAACACCACAATATGCATTAGACTTGGTTAAGCTGCCTAAGGGAACTGAATTCAGTATGTTGCAAAGAATATGGCTGAGCAGTGTCAAGCTATCACAACTGAAGTCAAGAAATGGATTGAGAAGGCTAATGCAAAATAGAAGAAAGCTGTAGACAAGCACATAAAGAAGCATTTATTTGAAGTGGGGGATCAGGTGATGGTTTTTCTCAAGAAAGAACGGTTTTTAGTAGGTAAGTATGGCTAGTTGTAGCCCAAGAAGTATGGACTCCATGAGATTGTAAGGAAGATCAATGACAATGCTCATGTGGTTAGACTTCTCGACAACTTGAACATTTCTAGGACTTTCAATATTGCAGATCTATTCCCATTTCATATTGATGATTCACCTTTGTATCCAAATGAGAACTCGGGATTGAGTTCTTTGTAGGTGGAAGAGAATAATACAGCAGGATGTAGTAGCTTAACAAAGCCGGCCTAAAGTTGCTGGCATTGAAGACCAAGGCCATCGGCATTGAAGGCAAGGCTGCTGGCCTTGTGCCAGTGCAACAATTCTTATCGAGAGCAACACAAATTCAAGGCTTGTCCAAAGGCTGCTGGTGTAAGGTCGGTGTAAATTATGAGCTGGCGTAGGATCAAAGCTGCCAGTGTATAGTTCCAAAGGCTAGCAGCTTTGAGGCAGCATTTGTCTGCACGATTTTAGTTTGTTTATATTATATTTTCTTTTTGTTGAGACTATAAATAGTCTTTTAGGGTTTTGATAAAGACAACTCATTATTATACACTTCTTCAAATACTATTAAGAGAATTTTCTCATAGAGATTGCTTGTTTGCAACCGTTGTGTGTTCTTTAGAAATTACCGATGAGTTAGTTTCTGTCTTTTATGCTTTCACGCTGCGCCAATTTACTAAAAGTGTTTGGCCTAAACTGAATTTAAAGCATCCCGAGTTTGAATACCGAACCGTTGTATTCGTTTGTGGATCTAACTGTGGACTCGAATATATAACAATTTTAATATAAGTCCAGACAGTCTAGTGATCAATTATCGATTTGGAGTCTTGGACCAATCAGCACGACCTAGAATTTGATTTGTCCTTTGGTAAGCAAGCCATTTTGCTGGTTACACTGTCTAATTATTTAGACCGCAGCATTTATGGACTCTTTTTTCAAATGACCTCGTGTTCCTTACTTTCTTGGTCTTATTTTGTTGCTGTAGTTCTTCCGGCAAGAATGGAGGGAAGGCACAGGACTCGGGCCAACAAATTAAACAAGATGGAAGGTGTCCGTAGTTTCATTATATGAGAAAATGCAGATAACCTTCCTATACTCTGATCTTATGAAGTGGACTTTTCATCTTATAAAGTTTGTTTTAGCATTAGTGTATGTGTATATGTATATATATATATTGATAAATTGCTAAACAAACTTCATAAACTTTGATCTCGGTATAGAAGTATAACCATCAAACTAATTGAAGTATATTTTACCATCTTTAAACCATGTCCTCGGTGCACTTTTCTAGATAGAAAAAAATATACGCCATTTTAATGTTGCCATATCATAAAAATTTAAAGAGTATTAAAGTCCATAATTTGGGAATTACTGTCAATATATCTTGGTGTAGGTCCAAGATAACTGTTTGTTCTGTAGTCTTGGTTCCATTTACAATTAACCAATTAAAAACTCTTGGATGTATTAACAAGTGCATGAAAGCTGTAGTTATTGATTTATGAATTTAATATGTATACAAATCAAGTTAAACTTTGGGGTATTATACACAACCTTCAGCTTAATTTGGTCAAAAGAGACCTGCATAATTGCTATTTATAAGGCAGAGGCTGGATTCTTAAGTTCAAGGATTGTTTTGTGGGGATCTTTGATCCTCTTTAAACTATTTGCATCTATTTCAAGGGTTATGATTTCTATGATAAGTTTGGGAAGTCGTCTAGATGAAAGTGAAATATCTAAGAAATTTCTCTTGTCCCTGTTGTCCATCATTGTATTCTGTTAAAAGAAAAACTTATCTTCTAATCGGTGGGGTTATTGATGTCGAAAAACCTGGTTTGAAAAGCTTCTCCGTATGTGCGCTTTTAAAAAAAAAAATAAATAAATAAATACTCGTGGTTTATTTATAATAGTAGTTGTCACATTTGGTATCGAAACTTTAATTATTTTTAGAATTAATTATTTTGAAGCTTAAAAGTATCAATTCAATATCTAAACTTTATTTATTTTTATAATTAACTACCTCATATAGGTACTATAAGTGAACTTAGTCGTAAATTAACACTTCTAAATTTTATTTAATTATACAAATTTTTATTGTCTAGGTGTCAAATTTGATATTCACCCATTACAATAACCTTCATATAAACCCTTGCTCACAAAATCACTGTTGGAACTAAACAATTTTTATATCGCTATAGATGAGATAAACCACTTGTAAGTTACTAGATTTGGTTCAATATGTTGAAATAATTTTCCAACTATGTATTTTTGATGTAAAATTTGTATTTGGAAAACTCAATAATTACCTATAGTGATACTCTTGTCAAACATGAGTTAAAAAAAAGAAAAAAAAAAGAAAAGAAGATTTATAAAGTTTATATGAAAAGGTTGAAAACTATTGCACACAGTTCTTGATTAGCTCTTGCAAAAAAGAGAACTGAATCGAAACAAAAACGATAGTGTAATTTCATCCAAACTAGCTTGAGTTAGTCCAAGCTTCTTACGTCTTCAGTGCAAGTCAGTCTAAAATAACTTGAGTTAGTCTAGGTATGTTGAAATTGCATAATTTTTAGAATATTAAAACTTTAAGAGTTGCAACTTTTGATCAAACCTTTGGTATTGTATCCATTTGTGACTAATGATCTATATCAATTTACAACTATAACATAATTCAAATCTAATTGATATACTTCATATCTTCAACATTATGACTCTTACGAAAAGTCATAATTTTTAAGATTTGTAAAAAGGTGTTGCATCTCTAATTTGAAGAGATTTTAGTTTTTGCTCTGTCTTTTCTTTACCGGGGGCATTGTACATTCAAACTTTGATAGCAAAATTAGAAAGAAGCTGTTAATCTCTAAGGAAAACAAGTTCATCATACCTCTGTGTCCATTATTAATTTTTTTTTATCTCATTAAGATAAACTTTTTGCCATCTATCAAATTCTGTTGTTTTAGTAACTATATATTTTCCAATAATTTTAGAGAATTCATTAATCATGATTAGTAAAAGGAATTCGGTATAAGAATAATAAATCTAGGCTTTCAAATATTTTGGATTACTTTAATAAAAAAGCCAAATTGGAGGAATATGAGAAAAAAAAAGTGGAAGAGTTCATGGTGTCCCAGCTTCCATGTAAATTATTGATATTTAACAAATATGTGAAATATTAGTTGTTGATGTGATTCCTATTGCAAATTTATCGTGGATATATAAAATGCAATTTGACTTTAAGACACACATAGAGGTTGTAAGAATTAAAGTAAATGATTTAATCAATTCAATATATAAAAATGTAGTTGGAACAAAATTTTTTGTGCAATATGTTGAAAAAAATGTTTATTTATTACATGATTATTCCAATGAAATTATGTAGAAGATTTAATATATATTATATATTCACCTTATATGACTTTGTGATATAGGCAAGGTCGAATGGCTTTTTAATCCATCAACGACAGATTATTTTAAAAGATAATAAATATCTCTGCGATGTTTAATTTTGTGATTTCATTCATAGAAAAATAGCAAACTAAAAAAAGAGAAAAAGAAAAAAAAAAGATGTCATTGTTTTGTAATTCTAAAAGTCATGAATTTGGATTAAGTATGAAGAAATGAGCATAAAATGGTTATAACAAATGGATCCTTGAAAGATTCTAAATAATTGATTCCTCAAAATTCGTTTGAGGATACTTATTTGCGGCAACAAAGATTTAAAATTTAATATTATATTTTTTACGGGGATTCATTTATTTAAGAAACTCAAAGTGACACACATTTATTCATGAATATATATTTATTATTAAATGTTATATTGCGTTTTTAGGGAAATTCTATGATCCCATCACTATTCAATCGCTAATACCATACCCAATCGTGATCAAATACTCCAATTACTATATTTATTTAAATGGTCAGTGATCCCGTTGATGGGACTATAGAAGCTACCTGAGTTTTTGTGATCCAGGGATGTAAATGCCACATATTATGCCTAAACTTTACCCATTTGTAAAATTTACTACATAAAATTCAAAATCGTCAATTTACTGGTTATGTATACTTTGAGGTCATTTATACTACTTTGGTTAGATAGTTAATTATAAAAACATTTAAAGTTATAATTATTTCTAGAATTTTGCAAAATTCAAGTAGTTGCAAAAATAGGTAAGATTTGAATATCAAATTAAGACTTTTAAAATTCATATAATTCATTAAAAAAAGGGTAAAGTTTGGATATCAAATATCACAATTGCCCTATAATTGATTATGGGAAGAAGAGGGTATATATATATATATATATATATATTTATCTTTTTTAATTGGAGTCAATCGAGCAGTTGATCATGTAAAATTTTGCCTAATGATAGTCGGAAATCAATCATGGTGAATAGATTGCATGACAGTGCATGTCTTTGACTAAATTAAAATTTTAGGGTGTTAGGACACATGCTGTCATTATTGAATTTTTTTATGTCAATATACATTTGTTTTCTTATGGAATGTAATTACATCCATATAGTATGATATGGTAATTAATGTTATTGCAAGATGAGAAAGAAAAAGAGAAAACAGGTTTTCACAAATATGTTGGTGCAATTAATTTTGTGATTTGTGGTATGCAAATTTTATGTTTTCAAAATTTATTCGTGTGATGATATTGAATCATATGTCGTGTATGAATTATAAACTAAGATAGTTAAGGAACTTTGCATTTTCCAACGTTACCTGCTTATATAATCTGCATTATCTAATATATGGCATAAGGGACATGTTGATCTCTGTTGGTGAAATTTTAGGAAGGAAGAAAATCGATTTAAGGAAATATTTAAAGTATAGAACTAGACTTAACTTTAATGTTTAAAGTGGTTGAGTATTTGTAATAAATATACCCTAAAGCAAATAATGACTTTTAATATTTCAATTGAAAGGTTTAATTGAGCAATTGATGTAGCATCTAGAGTTAAATTTAATTTGACACTAAAACACCTACCAGAGAAATAAAAGTTATTTGATATTGAAGTTAATTAGTGTAGATTACCTTTGTGTTTTTGTGGTGGTCAATATGTAAAGTGTTAAAAGTTTTGTGCTTATTGAGTTGTTATAAGACTTAAATTAAAATATTTGCACATTGATGTAAAAATTTGACTTTGATTTTGGTATCAAATGTTTCATAAAGAAAATTTGTTTAAGAATGAATGGTAGTTCCAAGAAATTATAGAGTGATCATTTGTCATTATGAATTAACTAAAGATCCATGTAACAAACTTAGAATATGCTCCATGGACAAAGGTCTATCTAGCTATTAAAAAATTTAAGTTATATATTTGAACAAAGTAGATACTAAATTTACGGTCCATTCATTTGAGGAGAATAGCTATTCATTCTCTTCTTATTCGATTTAAAGTCATTATTATGGTATTTAATTAGTTGAAGGGAATGATAATTTATAACGAATTATTATTATTCAAAATAATTGATAGTAATTCATCTCTCTACATACATAAAGTGTTATTCAATAATATATTTTTAATTTTTATCATAAATATTGTTGTTTTGAAAATGTTTCGTAGATTTCTTCGTAGTTCAACAATCAAACCAAAGCAAAGTAAATCTGCTGGTTATGAATCTTGAAATCGAGGAATCATGATAGGAGCAATGTGTGGATAAGTTTTAATAACATATAATAATTGTATGATGTTGATTGTTTCTCTTTTTTTATAGCCACCGATGTTGATTGTTGATAACCTCTGTCAATTATGATTGCATAGCTTGTTTTATTGTGGCTAATCCTTATCATTTATCCACTTGCTCTTTGCGTACGCTCTCTTGTATTTGATTTTTCATAGCAGATTCGCCTATAATAACTACAAATAAAGTCAAACATCAAATTAGCCCTCTCTACATTTATGAGTGTCTACCCTTTGTTCTTGCGATTGGGATATGATAATAAAAAAAATAATTTAAGTTGGAGGATTTACAAAAAAGTATTTCAAGTCATCTAACTTAAGATTATAAACAAGTCAAATGAAGATAATATAGTGTTGTTTAAACCTAAGATCAAGTTAAAATTTATAAACTCGAGATTAACTCAAGTTGGATTCAATTGAATTAGTTTAAAATCAATTCAATTAGAAGTTATTTTTAGCTAAATAATGTTATTATTCAAACCTAGTTTAAATATGGTAAAGACTTGCCGGTTCGAGTCGGGATGGATAACGGATAGGACACGGTCCATAGAATGTTCAGGGCGACCTTAATATCTCCAAGTATACGTTATAACAAATAATGCACTACGAGCTGTGATCCTAGTTGAAAGTTTCACCAGCTGCAGAGACCACGCATGGAACACACTTATCAGCTCATAAATGCATGGCTGTGGACACTCCATCGGAGTGGGTGCTTGTAGCTGGCAATTCGTGCGTCAACTATTTCAATGCGTATGGTTCGCGTTTGAGCTTATCTTATGGGATTTTTCTTTTCTTTTCTTTTCTTTTTTTTTTTATTTATTTTGTCATTCCGTCTGATTTTTTTATTGCATTATTACAACGGAGAAGGAGAAAATCGAATCCTATACCTCTTATTTGAAAGAATTACGAAAAATGCCACTGGGATATAAGTTTATTAGTTATTTCATTTAGTATTGAAAATACTGTTTTATTAATTGTAACCAAAATAAGATATTTTGCTGTTACAAAAAAATAAACTAAAGGGTTGTTGACTATTCAGCTCACATATAAAATAAAAATACTTGAGAGATATTGATGAACTTATGACACATTTGATGTGCAGGAATGGACCAGAATGGAATCGCGATTCCGGCTTTCATTCCTTTCCCAGTGTTTGGAAGTGTTTTTAGAAATTAGAATCGCTATTCCTTAAAATCAATGATCCCGACTTTGAAGGAGAGTTCAATTCCGCCTTTGAGAAGCTAGAATTGTGATTTCAGTCCACTCTTATTAATTATACGAGTGTAATTAATTTTTTATCCTATCATGTATTAATATTTTGTATTTATTACTAATAGCATTCTTGATAGTTACACTTTTAGCCATTCCGTGCCATGTAATCTCCCAAACATAGGAATGGATTTGTTATGTCAAAACTCATTCCATTTTATTCCAATTCATTCATGCGTACAAAACGTAATATTGGGGATTCTCCTGGGATGGATTTGAACCATGACCTACTTTGATCCATTTTTGGATAGCTAGGTCTCAACCGACTATGGATTTGTATCAGTCCTTGGGTTTAGGCTACTTGTTTGGCCTCAATAGTGGACTTGATAGATCTAACTTATTCAAGGGCTTGAAAAAAGTAAAATTAATATATAATATATATATATAAACAAATATAATAAAAACTAGAAATCAATTATTATTTATTCTTAAAGTTTAATACTTTATTAATAACAACATAAGAAAATAAATCTATTTGAAAAATATATATGATTTTCTTTATATATAGTTTTACTAAATGTCATTTTGACTTTAAAATGTTATTTAAAATCAAAATTTTATTTAATAGGACTACTTTTTTAAACCTTCTTTAAAGCTTGTATGTAGAGTGTATTATAATTACTCATATTGTTTATATTATAGCTAAAATGGGATATTATTATGCATAAATAAATATATGTCGTAGTAAATCCCAATGAAAATGGGCAAAGTTAATAATATTTCAATGTCCAATTTTTATTTTGTGTTTGAAACTTCATTTAAAAACTTTTTCCTTTTGTTTAAAATTTATTCAAGTGTCGATTCAAGGTCTAGAGCTGGCTCTTGAGCCAATGGGTCCATGATTCAAAAATCAACCGACTTCACTTAGCTAGAGTTGATTCTTGAAATTTTTGAACCAAGACCCATCAATTTCACACAAACTCTTAACCATGTCTAGCTTGTTGAGAATGCCTAAATGGTGCATCTCATGAGACACCAATTGAATAAAATTTCCATTATGTCATTTCAATATGTTTATTCGTATGTGCTTAATAAGATATGTAAATGAGTTGAACCTATTTCTCTACCTCGATATTTATTCAAATTTAGTTGGAGACACTATATGGATCAAATTACCATTATGTCATTTCAATATGTTCACATATATGTACTTAATAAAAAATGTAGATGAGTTGAATCTATTTCTCCACCTCAGTATTTATTCAAATTTAATTCAACAATAATTGATTTAAGTTCAAGTTAGTAGAGTAGTTAATTGTGTAGGGTTTGAATTCTGTTTATGTAAACTAGTTTGCTAGTTTAATTGAATTTTAAAATAAATTTTAACCATATTTAAACTAGATTTGCATGGTAGTATTATTTTAGTCAAAAGAAAAATACCTTTCAAATAAATTTGAGTTTAAGCTAATTTAATTTAATTAAACTTAAATCAAATTCAAATTTTAAAATTTCAAATCGTGTTTAAATTCGAACTCAACCACCATATTCTCTTCATTTGATTCCATTATAACAATCACTTAAAACACTTATTTTGTCAACCCCCGAACTTAAATTCCTATTTTCTTCATATTCGAATCCTAAGAACAAAGAGTAGACATTTCTAAAATTAGCGAGGGCCAAGTTGATGTTTGACTTTATTTGTGGTTAATGTAGACGAATCTGCTATGAAAAATCAAATACAAGACAGCGCACGCAACTAGCAAGTGGATAAATGATGATGAATGGCCGCAACAAAACAATCTAAACAATCATAGACGACAAGCCAGATAATTTTCCTAGGCTATCAACAATCGAAATCGTATTATTATTATTATTATTATTATATTATTATTATTATTATTATTATTATTATTACTGCTAAAACTTATCCGCACATTGCTGCCGTAATATGTTAATTCATTTTAAGTAATCAGATGCATAATTTACAAATATATTTATTTATTTATTAAAATTTAATTTAATTTAATTTTTTTAATATACCTATACCTTATATATGTCTACATTTCTTAGTTCCAAAATAACTTATAAAATTACACTATTGAAAAATTCACCCTTTAGGGCAACTCATTTCAATGGGACCTTCTAAAAATAATTAGCTATTTAGCCTTTTGATGTCTCCTAAAATTATTGTAGCATTAAATAAATAAAAAATATATGGAATTACACACAAACAAATGTATGCATAAATAAACTAATCCTCCATTTAACCCTCCTCTATGAGGAGAATCAAACTATAGCAGAGTTATGATTTGATTGCAAAGATCTCTTGGTGTATGTGCATTATAATAACATAACACAACAAAAGAATAGATCAATATTAATTATAATAATCCCTCATAAGTCAACCACCTATGAATGAGCGGATTGAATCTACCATTTGATTTTGAGACAAGTTTTGCCTTGATATATTATATATAATATTTCGATTTCCAATATGATTTGACTCAATGAATCATCCCCATCGATTTTTGTTTACAAAAACAAAAAAGAAAAAAGGAAAAATAGTAATTAAACTACTATTATGTCACATTTGGTTCACTCGAATAGAATAAAATTAAAAAAGGAATAACAATTATTGTAATTTGTAATTATGGGTATTTTTAGAAAAAATTATTTTTTATAAGAATTAGCAATTCCTTTTATGAAGGTAAGGAATAAAGGTTACTTATTAATTTCTGTTGTATAAAATAGATAATTTTTTTTTTAATTTTTATGATAGAATTTCTTATAAACTAAATAAGGAAATAGTTATTTTACAACAATAAAGTCAAAATACCAATTCTATTCTTATCAACCAAATACTACGTTAAAGTATAGGTAAACCTTTTTTTTTTTTTTTTATCCTTGACCCTAACATAATAAAGTGCATATAATCTTAAATCAATATTTAATCATTTTTTCATCTATGAGATCTCCCACATTTAGTTGGAAGACAAGGTGTAAAGTTAGCCATATGGAATGACTTTTGGGCTAATTTACTATGTCTAAATGCAGGGAATTGTGAAGACAACAATATTGTATTATTTAGTGCCTAACGTACCAAATGTAGAGCTATAGCTTCAGGTAATAGTAGCCAATTACGTAACCAGAAAAAGTTAGTGAACATGTGCTCTGAAGGGCTCGATTTTTAATTAACAAAACCAAAACCCAACTTTCGTAATCAATGGGATAATAGTTTTTGTCCCCAGGCCTCGATGTGACCTTGTCTGTATTTCAACGTTACAATTTACAATCCAAATGTAAAATGGTGTGGAAGTTAAAGAAAATATTTTTATACATCGATAGTTGTAGAACAAATAATGAAAACATTATCCGTCGAAGATAGATGCAACTCAAATATTCTATTTATTAATTACTTGTTCATTTCACTAAATGAATAAGACTATAATGAAATTTATATTATAGAAGAATGAAATAAGCTGCAATAGGATTTTTTTTATTAATTTGTTATTTAAATGGTGATATTTTGAGCAAAATACAGTTTCAACATTGAATTGATATTAATAGGTTTAAATAAAGAATATCTATACAATATTTTGTATAGTATGGATTCATTATAGAATTGCTATTTAGTGAATTAAATGCAATAATAGTTATTCGAAAAGAATAAGGCTGTAATGCAATTGCAATTGCAATTACAACAAAGTAAATCTGCAGTAAGTGTCTATCTATTATCATATAGAATTTTGAAATCTTTATATAGAAAGCTAAGATTATTATGAATTCTGCTTGATATATATATATATATAGAGAGAGAGAGAGAATTTATTAGAAAAAATGTTTATACTAGTTTTTTTACCATTATAATGGGAAATGGTCATTCAAACCTAATACTTCTCACTTGAGAAATCAAGGGAGATGGTATTAGACTATAGGATCATTGGTAATGCTTATACTTTCAATTTTTAGCGATTTGATGTTTAAATTTTTATATTGTGTAATTTGATGACTGAATTTACAGTTTGATTGCGTTATATTAGGAATTTAATATATTATTGATTGGTTTGCAACAAATCTAGAAATACATATACTAAATTTCAAAAATAGAAATTTAAAGACTAAATTATTATATATAGATAATATATAGAGTTGCAATACTTATATACTAAAAATGTGTCGTATGTACCTTTGACGCAACGGGTTAATTGGGGTTTTAATATCATAGACCATTGATTTGCATACTAATATTAGAGTGTAATCTTCAAAAGCCTATTGATTCTAGAAATAACTAGGTTAATAGCATAAAAATAAAAATATAATCTAGTTTTGAGATTTGGGGAAACGAGTAATGATGGCTCTATAAAATTCCACTAAAAAATGATAACTCGTTAATTCATTGCCTTATATTTATAGGCAAGTCTAAAAGCTACCAAAAGGAAAAAGACTAAAAAAGACATCGTATTAAATGATATTAAATGTTATTCAAAAAGAAAAAAAAATCTTGACTAAAAAATCCTATTGAACACGTTAAATCATAACTAAAAATATGCTTCAAAAAGTCTTATTAAAAGAAATCAATTAAAAGCTATTAAATATCCAATATTGAACGCATCATTATCCTTCTCATTAAAATTATTAACCACATCATTCCTTCTAGATTAGACAAAATTTGCCCTCAAATTTCACCTTGTCACGTAAGAACCAATTGGAATTAACTAGACAAGCCTCAAATTAATCAACCCAACTTCGATATTTTCTTTGTCCTCGGCCATTTTCTTTCTCAAATCTCACTAATGACAGAAAACTAGAAGCGTTAGCAATGTTCTTTATTATGCACCAACACAATCTTCCTTAAGATGGTGTAAATAGACTAGAAAATAGTATTCTTCAGCTAATCATCTTCAACGACCTCCATAATCATCGATGTTTCCCTATTATCTCCAATTACAATTTCCTATTCAACAGCACTAAAAAAAAAAAAAAAAAAATTGGTTCACCATCACCAATAAGATCAAAAACATCCTCCTCTTCATCATCATAAATATCAAAGATCGATTCATCACTAGTATGAAAAAACATCGTCATTTCTTCATTCTCAAAAATTAGGTTTTCATAGGAATAAAATCAAAGTGTCTTTTTCTCTGTTTTCATTCTAGTTTCCCCACGTCTCTAATCTTCCTCAAAAATTACGTTACTGTTCTGATTCTAATTACCTATGAGTGCACCTAATCTCTCTATAACTCGATCTACCACCACAACCAATTGACTCTCCAAAGCTTTATCCAGCCGCTCACTGATCTTTTATCTAATCATTTTATCCAAATCATCACAATCATAGATCATATCTACTGCATGTTGTTGATTGTTTATCTACGAGTTGCCATGCAATCCAAGAGCGAACATGGCTCTGATACCAACTATGGAGTTTAATATCATAAACAGTTGATTCGCGTTTGAATGTCAGAGTGTGATATTTAAAAGCTATTTTAGGAATACCTAGGCTAATGTCATAAAAATTGAAATATAATGTAATTTCGAGATTTGAGGGAAAGAGCAATGACAACTTTGTAAAATTTCACCAAAAAATGATAATTGATTAATTCACGCCCTAAGGCATATATTTATTAGCAAGTTTAAAAGCTACCATAAAGGAAAAAGACTAAAAAAGACGCCTAAAAAAATCTTATTAAAAGATATCAATTAAAAGCTATAAATATTTAATATTGACTACATCATCATTACCCTTGTTGAGTTCTCTTAAATGAGTTATGATGATAACAAAAAGGTTAAAAGATATCCGATGAATCTATTTTAAGTGTGTAGAACAAAGGTTTTTATTTCTTACAAACACTTAAGAAGACAGTGAAATAGATGTTTCAGCAGGCACTTGAACAGATAGTTGGTTGAATGTTACTACAGTTCACAAAATGTTTGCTTATATAGCTTTTATCATCATCACAATATAAGTTAGATTTACTTGAAGCCTTAACTCGACTAATTAAGTATATTTGGATAATGCACTTAATTCACTTACATAAGGAGGATAATAATCCATGAGAATTTTCTTCAATAATGTTTCACCTGTTTTTTTAAAGAAGTTTTAAAGCAATGAAAAAAGTTTTTACAAGTTTTATGAAGATGTTTTATCAAGATACAACAAAGATGTCGGAACAAGTTTAAACATGTTTTATCTTAACATAATAATAGCTACACATGAAGATAAGAATAAAGATGATATCTATCTTGTTTGTTATTAGTTGTAGTTTATTTAAATGTTGAGGCATCATCAAATTTTGAAATTAAAGATTATCTAACTAAGTTTTTAAAGAATTGGTTGAGGATAAGCATCTGAATAGAAAAAGGACAGAATAATACATGTTCAAATCGGATTCAAAGTTTAAATAATTAAACAAGACATTCAAATCCCATAAATATAGGGATATCAATCTTATCCACACCACAAAGAAGAAGTTGGAAGAATTTATGGGATTTGTTGAACGTTTGAAGATATCTATCAAGAAGAACCATTCAAGAAGTAATATATATACTCTATTCGTACTTGCAAAAGCCTCTTGAGAAAATTGATAGACGCAACGAGCTTCATCTTTTCATTACGAGCTTAAACTAGAGAATTCATATTTTCTCATACTTGCAACATCTGCCTTTTCTTTTCGAGTGAAGATTAGTATAGAAGTGAGGTTATAAAAGTCTTGTAGTCTCTGCAAGTCGAGTGGTAGGTTAGAAAGACAAAGCAAGAACTATTGGTATTTGTAACTTTTCTTTGCTATTGAATTAGAGGAACAACTGATTTGGAATGACTAGAACCCCAATAGTGGATCTAGAAGAGATGACTGACTTGTAACAAAGAGCCTTTATAAATCGCGCCTTCTTTACTTTCTTGCACTTTAATTTTCTGCCATTTTATTTGTATTGTATAACCTCCATTTGTACATTAAAACATATTAATTAACAAGTTTAATATTGTTTGAATAGGTTCTAAATTTTTTTTGAACAAATAGTATCCACGCTCTTGTTTGTCATTTCGGGACCTACAACCTTTCTTATTAAAATTATTAATTGCATCATTAAATATAATGACCATCACCTTCTATCCAACCCATGATTTTCAATATAACTATTTCATCCATTAAACTTATCCTTATGTTTGATTAGTTGAAGAGCTATGTTAAAGTGTGGCTATTACTATGAAGTTAAGAACTACAACTATTCTTTACTTCTTCTTTTATTTTATATCCATCCACAAGATTTTAACTAAACAATCAAACCATGGATTGGTGATAAGAGTATGTTAATATGTTTAGATATATTCTTAAATTATTATTATCATTTTAAATACAATTGTATAAATTAATAATAATAATTATTTATCGATTCTTTTCCTCGCAAATTTCGATTTCTATTTTTATGTTATTTCATTCTCTAAACAACACTTTCACGTAGGACCGCAACTAGGCGGGTCATTATAGGGTGTTCAACCTACTCAATCCGTTAAAAAACCCAATAAGATTAACCTTATAGAGTTTTAGGACGGGTTTATTCATTGCCTTAAAACTCTATAAGACTTTAGAGTTTGGTCATTAATCTAATATAAAACCCTATAGGAAATCATACATGACACATAAATCCTACAGGGATTTACTCCTTACCATACCATCAAATGTTTACTTCTACTTACTATCTCAATCTATTTGTAGAATTTCATATGAATATGAAGAATTTTATGAGGTTCAATTTTACGTTGATATTATATGTAATATATTTAGTTGTGTTGTTGTGAGAATACCCATAATTAAATAAATGTCGTTTCATTAGCAAGTTGTTATAAGGTTGAGTTCAAGTAAATCCAAAACCTTACAAAGCAGGTTTTGGTATAATGAAAAAACTCTATAAAGTTTAGGGTTGGGTTGGGCAAAGCCAATGGAAAATCCAGATGGGCTTAGTTTTATATAACTTGTATGAAACTTTTCCCAGTTGCATTTTTATTCGCACGCCATAATTATAAAGAGAGTTGAATAAAGGAAATCCATAATAATAAGTGTTGCTATCCATTACAAGTGCCCAAGTTGGAATTAAATCATCAATATCCGGTAAATAGATAAAGTAAAATAACAATAATTCAAATAAATTCATATTGGCTGCCATGAATTGCGTGTGCCATCCCATGAGCAGCATGAGAAGTTGTCGGCCCTAGGCAAGGCAATTAATTGCGCCATGACTTCAAAATTAAAACACTGCAAAAATTTATTAAATTTTTAATCTTCCAACACGGAGAAAGTCAAACCCACATAACATCATTAATTTAGTATTATTTTCTCTCCATTCGCAACACCGACGTTACCTCCAATCTCAGTTCTTATATTCACATTAATTATTGCTGCTCATACCTAGTCCTCCTTTGAGTTTTTCTCCTTCCAAAACCTTGGAAATGGTCCCAAAATTAATGCAACCCCTCTTTCCCCACTCCTTCTCTCTCTTCACAATTTCCGTGTGTTGACTTTATCATCTTGGACATGTTGCATAACTGTAGCCATATCACCATAGTCCATAGCTCCCCTCGTATATATTAAACTCAGAATCACTCTCTCTCAATCTCATTAACGGCAACAAACGTACTTGCGACTCCTAGGAGATTCACTTTTTGAAATCGAAATTCCCATTCAAAATTTGCCCAATTTTCCTCTTTCCACATCAAACAAGTTCAATAGTGTAAGAAAAAACACTCTTAGCCAATTTTTTGTAGCTAAAATTTTATTATATAAATTAAATCCATTTACATTATTTTTGTTGTAAACGCGGGCTTTCTTTAGCCAGCTTTTTTGAGAAGTAGTATTCCTTTATTTATCTCAGCCAAGTTGCGGGAATTAATTCCGTTCAGAAAATGGACGAAATCGAAATCCCATCTCATTTTCTTTGTCCAATTTCATTGCAACTTATGAGAGATCCGGTCACGATATCAACCGGAATCACATACGATAGAGAGAATATAGAGAAATGGCTATATTCTTGCAAAACCAACTATATATGCCCCGTTACAAAGCAAGAGCTAACCGATATTGATCTCACCCCGAACCACACTCTTCGTCGGTTGATCCAAGCATGGTGCACCCTCAACGCATCAAACGGGATCGAGCGCATCCCGACACCAAAGCCCCCGGTCGATAGATCACAAATTGTGAAGCTCTTAAATGAAGCAAAGAAGTGTCCCGATTTGCAACTCAAGTGCCTCCAAAGGCTTAGGTCTATTGCCCTAGGAAGTGAAAGGAATAGGATGGTTTTGGAGTTTGAAGGAGCAGTGGATTTCTTGGCATCGATTGTGAAGAATGAAGAGTCGACTGTCATCCAAGTTGATTTAGAAAATAATAATGGGCACGAGCTCACTAGGGCAAGCGATGAAGCCCTACATATCCTCTACTATCTCAACATTTCCAAAATTAATCTCAAGAATTTGATAAAGGGTGGATTCGGTTTCATCAATTCTTTGGTTCGTGTATTGAAAAATGGGAATTATCAATCTAGGGCATATGCAATAGTACTATTAAAGTCAATTTTTGAAGTTGCGGATCCAATGCAACTAATGTCTATGGAGCGTGAATTTTTTGTGGAAGTGGTTAGGGTCTTGGAGGATCAAATCTCACAAAAAGCCACAAAGGCTGCATTGAAGCTCCTAGCGGAGATATGCCCTTGGGGTAGAAACCGGATCAAAGCCGTTGAAGGCCATTCGGTTCATATACTAATCGAGCTATTAATCGATACATTGGAGAAAAGGACATGTGAGCTTATACTAATCGTTTTGGACCAGCTATGTGGTTGCGCGGAAGGAAGGGCGGAGTTGTTGAAACACAGGGCTGGACTTGCTGTGGTTTCGAAGAAGATTTTACGGGTTTCACATTCGGCTAGTGATCGAGCAGTGAGGATTTTGTCTTCGATCTCTAGGTTTTCGGCAACGCCAAAGGTTCTTCAGGAGATGTTGCAAGTTGGTGTTGTGTCTAAGTTGTGCTTGGTGCTTCAACTTGATGCCAGTATGAAAACCAAGGATAGGGCAAGTATGATCTTGAGATTGCATTCTAGGGTTTGGAGGAATAACAATTCTTGTATTCCATCTTATTTGATATCATCTTATCCAGCCTCGTGAATTTTTTTGGGAAAATTTCAAGATTAGTTAAAAGGATTTACTTCTTTTATTTACTTGCATTTTTGGCATATATAAGGTGTCGATTATTTTGCTTACACACATTAATAGAAATGGGACAACAAATTTAATTACAGTAGTATGCCTAGAAATGCATCTAACATCTTGATGTTTTTATTGTAAGGTGTTTATTGTACCATGTTGTTATATCTATTTGCCCCCCTTTTTCCCCTTTTTTTAATTTTATTTTATCATCTCAAGAATTAATCTTATTGTAATCCATCTCCTAGCTATTGATTAGAGCTCACCTTTCCATAACTGTTAAAAATTAAAAAAAATAAAGTTACAAACCAATATTGTTAAAGCCTGAAACATAAAAAAAAGGTAAATACTAATGGTTTTAAGTCTAATAATAATTTTTGGCGTACGTATATATTTTTAATACAAGAAGGGGAGATTTCATTTGGAAGTCTATGGATCTATCTTTACTTAGACCAATAATTTTTGGATTTTTTCCCTTTTACATTTTGTATTTCTTTTTCCTCCGGCCAGTAATAATATTTGTTTGCTTATGCTAGTCTTCAGAAAATTTTCAATTTTCAATTTCCAATTTGTCTAGTTTTTTACAATGTAGTCGGACCCGGATTGATCCTGCTAGTTCGACCCAGTTCAAGTGGAACCACCTCAAAAGTAGGTCAATCCATGTATTTGGCCTTGATTTACATTGACTCAAAATGACTCGGTTGATTGGATCTAGTTTACCCAATCTGAAAAAAAAAATTAATATAATTTTAAATATATATTACTGATATATTATAAATTTATAAAATATAATTATTATTTTGTGCTTTCTTCTCTTTTTAAGATATATACCTTATATAAGATTAATAGCTAATTGATGAATTTGATCAAAACATAGATTTAACTAAATTATGTTACATAAATTTGTCTTCCATAATTAAAATGTGACTGATATTTTTACTTTTTATTGACCCTAGTTCAACCCCTCGCTTCCTATTATGTCCGGGATCAAACTCCAATAAGGTTCAGTCAATACTGGTTTTATCCTTTATTTATATGAAAAATGGTTAAGAATATCATTTTGTTTTAATTTTTTTAGCGACATAAATAAAGGCAAGTAAAAACAAAAAAAGAAAAGGAAAAAAGAAGAAAGGTAATAAAATTCCAAGTTTCCAACTCCGCCGCACACGAGGTGTTAGGAAAACCGTTGGAAGAGAGAGAGAGAGAGACGAATATTCGAAATTGGAATACCAAGTTAGGTCAAATTTATCTGCGGACAATTATGGCTTTGAACAGAATATTATATGCTCTCTGACGAGAAATTAAATAGTTTATTTCACTCGAAACATGCTTGAATTTACATTGTCTTCTCCCCATATTTTTACCACTTCCACCCCCAAACTGAAAAATAATAATAATCATTATCTTGTACATTTCAGTTCACTAAGAATCGTTAATTGCAATTAACATTAAACTGATCGAAATATATAATAAATTACTAAATAAAGCAATGCCTTTTTTTTTTTTTTTTTTGTTTTCTCGAGTAAAATTTCTTCGTGGATAAATTGTTCATTTTAAACGTTAATGAATTGTCGCTGGACAATATTTGGTGTCTTATACCTATAAATAAAAGATTATGACAATTTTCAATACGATATGATAATATAATCATAAGATTTGATACGATTAGTAATAATAGGATTACCAGAGATAAAGTATATATAGATTTATTTTGTTTCATTTTCATTACAATGGGAAAATCAGGAATAAATTAGAATTGAATCCGACATATTTTACCAAAAGAGATTCATAATAATGCCATTAAACTGTAATTCCATTGACAATACATTGATAGATCTTATGAGCATTTTAATTGAATATGTTTGAGCAAATTATTAGTGATCACTGGTACGTATTGAAGGCAGCATGATCCGGATTTCAAGGACCTATTAGGTGATACCACAATAATTAAGGCTGTAGTCGTCCAAAATCTGATATTTAATGTTCATGATTCTCGATCCTTTACCATTTAATGGATGATATTTTATGCATCTGATTGTTAATTATTACCATTTCATGGGTTGCTTTATCTTTTATTAGTGCATCAGTGGAGTCAATCGTTCCACTTTGAATTAGGTGATGAATGGAAAAGAATAAACATGTTCATATTAACCTGGTAATTTCAACGTATTGACTGAAGTCAATGTCCATGTAGAGGTAAGAAACAATGACGAAAATTCTCCGCTTTCATTATTTTTTTTCTAAACAGTGATTACGCTACTAAATTCAATATATCAATTATTATACTTATTTTAATATGAAGATCATCAACTGTGCGGACGGTAGTTGTTTCGAGAAGAAAAAATAAAATAGGTAAATTAAAGATTATCTCAAAAAACTTTTGAAATTACGTTAAGATCTTTGTTGTAAAAAATTCTTAGCTCTCCTTCCTCTTATCTATGGGAAGCCTATAATTTTTACGTATCTGAATGCACGCATGGCAAAAATTAATATGGAAACACTAATAAAATTATATTAACAAAAGGGAAATAAAATATTAAAAAGAAAAGACCGAAAAAGAAAGAACACGATCGCTCCAATCCAACAAACATGACGACTCTCATAACTTGGCAAACACTAAACTCATCAGCACATACATATTTATAGGCCAAGTGAGTTCCTTAGCTCGAAGATAATAGTCATGAAAAATAGAGGGTATAACTCATAATTATTCATTCGCAAAAGAAGGAAGGCCAGGAGGGAGGGTGGGAGAGACGGGGGCGTAGGAAAAGCCAGAAATTAGGCCATCATGTGGGGTATAAATTTGGGCTCTATGTAATTTATCCGTGACCTTCTTCCTCATCCTATGTACTAATTGCATCTTCAACCCATTGATAATACTGAATGCCACAGAAGACAGAAAAATAGGGAGAAAATGATTTCCTAATTTCTTAGTTAACGATGCAACGTTCTACTTTCAAATTCCAAGGCTAGCAATATATAAGAAAACAAAAAGAATTGCTTGGCCACAAATTAAGTCCTAAATAAGGCCCATAGAGGAAACGAACAAAAGCATCAATATAACTAGACATCATTAGGGGATTCTGAATTGGGAATCGATTCGACCTGTCACTAGCAATTCCTGAACCGAGAACCGGCCCATGAAAAGTGGACCTGAACCAATTAAAAACATGCCGGTTCTAGTAGGTCTTGGCGGTTTTACCCCCAAAAAGCTTAACTCGGAAGTTTAGGAACTGCCGGTTCAAGAATCGGCTAAACCGGCTCAACTAGCTATTCCTACAATTCCACATTATAAAAATAAAAATGAAAAAAAAAAGGAAGAAGAAAAAGAAGGAAAGAAAATTAAAAAAAATTATAATTAAAAAATAAATATTTAAATTATTTTCATGTGAAAAATAAAAATTTATTTTCCATTTATAATATTTAATGTATCATTATTAACAATACAAATAATCATGTGTTGTTGAGTTTACATAAACTTTTAACCTAAGTAAACTTTTCTTTATTAACAACGTGGGATTTTTTTTTAATATTTATAGAAATTTATTGTATCTTGGATATTTTATAGTTTCACATTACTAACATAGCAACTAAAAGTACAAGTGATAGTATATAAATAAATGTACAATCGTAAATTTCTTTTAATTAATGAGCTATAAATAATTAAGTCAAATGGAATTTCAAGTTTAAAAGTTTGTTTTGCATTTTTTTCTTATTTAAATTAAGTAAAGTTATTTAATTGATTTTTTAAACTTTTTTAATTTCATGGTTCCCGGTTCCAGAGGAACCAAAACCGAACAGTGAAAATTGGCAGTTCCCAAAAACTGGGAACCAGATCGACTCCTATGAGTCCGGTTTCAATTCCACCAATTTTGAAACCGAGAAATTGGACCTAAACCGGATTGTGACGACGTCTAAATATAACATTAAAAAAAAAAAACACAAAAAACATCAAAATAAAAAAGATCGTTTCTTTTTAGGTTTAGACAAATGGAATTTTGCCAAAAAGCACCATACAGCACTAGCAAAGCTTGAGACCTTTGATCGTAGGCTAGTTTTCCATGAGAAAATGCACTCGGTCCACAAAAAATCCCACATAATTTAAATTACAAAAATGTCATTGTACTAATTTTCTCTTCTTGCACCAATAATCTCTCTGCTTGCTTTGCATCAGTGAATTACCTTCATATGATATTTAGACTTATTGATATATTCCAATCTAGCCGTCTTTGATGGTGATCTTACTCACACCAATAGATTATTTAGCTTCAATATCCTTAGGGTCTTCTTACAAACTTCCTTGAAAGTCTTTCCTACTAAGTTAGACCTTCTTCTAAAACCTAACTGCCTATCCATTTCCCTTGTTCTTCTTTTTGAATTGCATTGCGATCATAAAGTTTATACTCAAAGATATCCTTGCTTTTTCTCTACAAGCTTCACTTTAATACCATTTATTATTGAAGTTTTAATCAAGGGTAATCCTTCATGACATTTAGATACTCCAACATTTATATAAAGAGTGCAAATTGAACTTGACTTGTAGTATACACAAGTTTCTTGTAAAGAAAATAGAAAGAAATGATCGAAGAAAAGTATTTCCATTCAATGGATAGATGATTTACGGACGAGGGGAAGTATTCTTTGCGTACAAAAGACTTTCTCAAATGAATGGCTATGCCCAGGGCTAGATCAAAGACTGAGATAACATAACAACTTAAATAACAGTCTTCTAGAAATAAGACGGACTAGATTTTATTTTCCGTCCCATCCAAAATAAATTATAATTCATAGTAATTGGTCAAAGAAAAGGAAAAAAAAAGAAAAAGAAAAAGAAAAGGTATGCAGGATATTTAACTTAATGACTATAACATTTTAATTGAGTTGTAAATGAACCATAATATGGGCCTCAAATAAATTCTTCCATGATATGGAGATGTTGTTGTTGTTGTTATATTTTTTGAGCTCATGTGTATCGGTAATGAAAGTGTATAGTTTTACAAATAGAAAGTACAATCAACGAAAAGTACAAAAGTAAAAAATTCAATCGTAAATTGTCAAAACATCCCCACATAGGTTATATATGAAGAATCTACTTTGCATTCGAAGCGGTTTTATTCTATTGTATTTGATGATGTTTGTAAAACAATACCAAAGATGGATTTTTATTTTGCAATTGAAGAATTCTTAATTAATAATGCAGATCTTGATGGATTCTAAACAACAATTGCTTTCTAGTTTGTCTTTTTGTTGCCTGTAGATGCTTATTTTGCCTATTTACTTTAGTCTATAGTTTAGGACGAACTTAAAAAAAAATATATAAAATTGAAATTAACTAAATTTTGAGAAAAGATTAATATGAGTGAAACCTTACAAAAAAATGAAAGAAAATAAATATTAACATAAAAAAGAAGCAAAAGGCTCTATTATAGATATAAATGGAAGTGTTTTAGATTGGCTTTGGTAAAAAAAAATAAAATTTCTATTGATTCCAGTGCATTTAAATATTTCCTTTTTTTTTTTTTTTGGCCTTACATATAAATATTTCAATGGAGATGTTGGCTTAGGTCCATTTTACTCATTCATACCTGTAGTAAATATTTTTATTCAAGTCAACTTAACGGAAGTTATTTTATAAAGTTCAAATTCTTTGTTTTGTTATTTGAGATTTTCAAATATAATTATTTTTTGGACACACATTGGGGGGTAAAATCCACCTACTCAAAAGGCTTTATTATGGCTTTTTATTGATATTATATAGTGCATATGAGTTAATATAATAACTTGTAACCGCTGATAATGGTAGTTAATTTTTCAAGTTAGGCTAGGGATTCAAATCTCCTTGTTGCATGCCTTTTTTTTTTTTAAAAATTAATTTTGAGTTGAAAACGCTATAGTAATTAAATAAAATACAATACTAGACGGGGAGCCGGCGGGGGGGGGGGGGGGGGGGGGGGGGGGGGGGGGGGGGGGTTGGGGCTTGGGCGGAAGAGAGATGGGGGGCAAAAAAGTATTCCTATAATGTAATGAGTAATCTACGAATGATGAACAAGTATGCTTTTATTTTATTTTTTTCAACTTTCTATGAGTGTTCCTAATATGTTTTTTTTTTTTTTTTTTGTATTCTTAAATAATTAATAACTGTAACTTCATTTAAGAGTATTATTTTGACTAGATAGTACCTAGGAGCGGAGAAAGTTGACAAGAGTGTGTTGCTTTTTTATTTGCTGACTCAAAGTGCATATATGAAGAATACTCCGACTAGCTTGACTCATCTATTTCAAATTTCTAACTTGTTCACTAGGCAATATTAACGAAGAAAGTTAATCCATGTAGCCTTGGCTTGACATTACTACTTTTCTATGCTCAGAAACATTCAACAATGTTCGTCGAGGTTGCTTTTAAGTAATAATACATTAATTGAAAACCAATCTTTAGAGAAAGAAATCCTGCAACGAAAAATAGATAAAACAAATTATGTTTTTATAAATAGTTTCAGTGATGATAGTTTGTGTGATGGAAATTTATATTTAGAAACTAAATTTTTGTTTCTAAAGCCTATTTTATAATAATAATAAAATAATAATAATAATAATAATATTCTAAAATACATTTATTTTATATTTAATTCATATGTATCCAATCTCACAATTTTTATATCAAATACTAGACCTAAATAAAGAAAAATGCCCCCCTTGATAATTATTTTACTCTAGAAAAAATTATAGATGAATTTATAAAAACGGATGAAAACATTGAGTAACACTTTTTAAAATTGCTTTATCAAAGGCTAAATGATAAAATAGATTCTTTGTTATTTTATTTTATTATATTTTTTTTAAAGATTGACAGTGCATTCTCTCAGGTGTTTTAGAGTTTAAATCCTTAGCTTTAAAGGTAGAAATTAGGCGTGCATGAGGCATATGATGCATTTGCAAATTACCTTGGAGTATTAAGATGCCTTTAAAAAAAATTAAGAATACAGAATATTCCATCAAATGGAAAGTAATTTATGTTCGACCAATAAGTAAGTGACAGGAACGAGAAGTAATAATAATTTCCGTTCCTATTGTTTCAATGTGTAGTCATTTCAACTATGCTAGTAGATGCTCAGTCCTACATGTGTATAAAATTAAGAAAAGGAAGTATCACTGGATCGAATATATAAAATAGACTACGACTTGTAAATTAGAATTAGTAGTAAAATATATAATATAAAAAAGTTGTTTTAAATTTCATATATATATATATATATATATATAATTTTCGCATTACAATAGAAGAGGGAGTATTCGAACCTGATACCTCTCACTTGAGATACAATAAAAATGTCACTAGACTATAATGCTATTGCCTTTAAATTTCATAATTTAAAAAAAAATTAATCTTACCTTTTCCAAATATTAGATAATAATATGGCTATTTGTTACAACCCAAAAAAGAAAGAGATGAAAACAATGGAGCGTATTATCAACGTAGGATGTAATAAAATAGATATATATCAATTTATTTCGGTTGAATATTGTTGAGCAGTTAATCTTTGTAACAAGATCTAAACTAAAGATAACAAATCTTCAAGAAACATAATAGATTTATTACATCTAAAAATAAAGAAGAGAAAGGAGGGAATGGACGGCCAAACAATATTGCCTTGCTAAAATTGGTGTCCACAACACTATTGGAGGCCAAACATCACTCGAAGAAGTCCTTGTGCACATGTGCCAAGACACCTTTTAATATACATGGAAATGGTTGAAAAATGTTTCATCAAATCTATTATTTATCGTAATTGACACAATGTGTCAAGATACTTTTAATGTATTTATGAAATATTATTAAAAAGCAAGTATTATATTTATATACTTTTTTGCTCGTATATATTTTACTTTAGAAGTTCATAGAAAATTAGAATATGTTTGAAATAGTAATGAGGTATCTTATTAGTGGGAATTCCAAGACATGACATTATCTAGAATTTTCCCTTAATTAGATAAAATATCTAGAGGACATAGATATTTAACTAATACGTTGTATAGCCAAAAGGTCATTCTCACTAGACCAAGGGAAAGATATCCAAATTATACAAGTGATTGTCTAAGAGATTAGATGGGTATACTAGACACGACTCACTAATAAATGATACCATGTGTTTAATGCATTGGTCCCTCCTCTATACAATGAGCATAAATAATTCTAAACTTGAGACCTTTATATATCCTATATATGGAATGTTGCACTTTGATACCGTTAAACACAATCTTAATATAAATCATAAATAATACAATTATAGGTGCGATATGAAATATACAGAGGATAATAATGAGTCAAGATAGAATTTATCACTCTCTTGGATTATGAAGATAATATCCAGCCCTTAATTGAGATAAGAGTGACTTATAGCCACTGGTCACAGCAAGTTTTATTGAGTCTAATTTATCTTAAGAACCAAATAAAATGATTGAACATTGATGATATTACATGCAATGGTTTAATTAGTATATTTTGATAAAGAGATTTAATTACGTAGTAATCAGTTCATAGCGGTTAAGATTCACAGTCAATTTATCACATAGGATGGCCAATAAATATTGTTAGATGATTATCTTAGTTTATGTATAAGATACATTATTTATGTATATAGAAACCTAGAGGGTCGCATATAATAACATGATTAATAGGAACAATATTTATTTCAGAATTAGAATAAATTGAATTATTTATTATGAAATAATTAATAATATGAAAAGTATTTTATTGTCAAGTAGATATTATGTAATCTAAATGATATCTTTGATTTCAAATTATTTTTCCTATAAAGAATAGATTCTCTCTTATCCATATATAGAAATATATGCGTGTGTTTGTGTGTGTGTGTATAAATACGAGAGAAGAGGAAAGAGAAAGGTGCTAGAAAACAATTCTCTCCACTGAAAATAATATAGAAATTCTAATACAACTTACTAGTAGTAAAGGGATTAGAATGCCAGTCTATAAAGCCTGAAATAATCACGTACCAACAATTGAGACTTGCTTGCGATGACAGCTATCACTCGATCATTTGAATGCTACTCTATAAAGCCTTGTATGGATAGTGTCATGAGACACCTCTATTTTAGAGCGACATAGAAAAGCTTAACAATAGTCAAGCTTAAGACATGAAGGCAGTTAATAAAGTAGGGACAACACAGTAAAAGAAAGAGGAAACTCAAGACGGGCGAAGGAGTTAGGCCCATTTGGAAAGATAAGTTCTTGATATCAAATTGAACTTGAGGTAAATCCCATTGAGGAAGTACGAAGAGTACGTACAAGGGAAGATAAGCCCGAGATATGTTGTACCTTTTGAGATATATTGGACCCTTAAGCCAAGAAGAAGTAGAGGTCTAGCGTATTGGTTGGTCATATCCCAAATTTCATAAGAAACATACCATGTGTCCTATGATTCGGTACTAAGAAATATGTACCAGGCCCAAAAATAACCATGGAATTGACACGTTCAATCAAAAGAAACCTACTCAAGAGGCACATCCAGTGCTAGACATAGATGCAGGAGACGTATTGCTTAACCAAGAGGCTCGGTAAGTGAAGATATTAAAGACAAACATGCAACTCGGGAGACAATTTAGAGACTAAAGAGCAAATTTAGAGTAAGTATTTGATTTTATTGAAAAAGGATATGTAATTTTCAATTTTGCAAACAAAACTCTGTTTAAGGGAGGTAGGTTGTAAACCTTTGTTTTCTTTGCAAACCTGAGCTTGATTTCAGAAAACTTAAAACCGGAAACCGAAACCTTAAAAGAATACCCTTGGACCAATCGGACCTAGAAACTCTATGTCTGACAATGCCAAGATTGAAACCCCAGGAGATTAGAAACAAGTTAACTCCAAAGTAAAACCCAAAATCAGAAAGTCAACCGAAAATCCTAAGTCAACAAAATCTTAGAAAACCCTAGCAATTTAGATCCAGCAAACTCGTGTCCACAAACCAAGAAGTCGAAATATGAGTGGAAAGTGTAGATTAGCTCGTATTAATATTAGAATGCTAAACAATATTCTATTAGTGAATTTTCGACCAATTTCAAGCCCGACTGGATACGAATCTTAAAAAGCGTTGTCCTGGGGTCGGGATATTAATTATATGATATTAGTACTGTTAGATTCGTAATTTCATAATATTTCTAAATATATCAATTATATAATTTTTCTAGTTATAAAAGTTACAGTTATAACTTTTATCATATTTTCTTTACTACTGGTACTTTAATTGTTTAATCTACTTTTTTATTTCTAACCTACTATTCATAAGTACAACCATCCATACTCTATTTCGTACATCCTTACAACCTATTCTTACAATATTTCATCATTTTCCTTGCAATTTACTTTTCCAATACAACTTTTACTTATTAAATTTTGAAACTTACACAACACACATCCTTCTCTCTCCCATTCTCACTAAAACTGGCACCCCTCCCTCTATTCCCTCTCTCTCCAATTTGTTTTATTTTTCTTTTGTTTAATTAAAGTAAACGCTAATCCATTTCTCTATATATATCCCTTTATACCAACTTCATTTCACTTTCCTTCTTTCTTTACAAAAATCAACTTTTGGAACAATTTTTCTCTCCCTCTCCTCCTCTCATTGCCGTGACCCTCTCTCTCAACACACACACACACACACACTTTTGTTTTTCTTTAAGTTTCTTACTCCACACATCTAATAGGTAATACATCTACACTTTATCCTCTTAAAAACATGTAATAGAAAGATCATTCATGTGTGATTCTACTCAAAAATCTCCATGAGCTTTAAGCTCGGGATGTGGAAACACTTAAACATGAGATCCTTGCCATCACAATGTTATAGATCTTGTTATTTAAGTTATTTTGCTATTATTTTTTTATTATTAAGTTATGTTATTATTATTAATGTCTTGTGCATGTATTCATCATCTAGCCATATCCACATAATGATCATAGAGTTCATGCATTTATGACTAGTATAGTAAACTAGATCTAGTGGTTTTGAGTTCATAAATGCCTTAGGTTTTTGTTTTATGCACATAAATAACTTATAATAGCATGATGATAGTAGGAAAATGTTAGAAAGCTCAAGATCTACTTTAGTTTCAACAAAAATGATTTTTGAAAATTCGGATAAAAAAGAAACCTATTTAGAAAAGTTATTTTTCAACTTCAAAATGAGTATTTTACATTAAAAATGAAAAGCTTAGGGAATAGATATCATAAATGAGTGATTTTGGTGAGTAAAGCTTAGATCTACTAAGGAATATTTTCAAAACAAGGAAAAGTTTACAAAAGTTATGTTTCAATCCCAATAACAAGATTGAAATTCGTAATAAGGAAAGCTTGAAGTGTAAACACCTATTTTTCAACCCAAAAATAAGATTTTTATTAAAGAAATGGAAGCCTTAAGGAGTAGATTTGATTAGGGAATGGTTTTTAAAAGATTGAATGAGTTTTACAAAGGAAACAATCTCAAATGAAACTTTCAAAATTCAGATTTGAAAATATCCACTATTTAAACACCTATTTCCAAATACCAAAATGATGATTTTTATGGAGAAATGGGCGTCTGAGGGAATTTATTAAATAAAGACCTAGTATTGACAAGGATAAGTGAAATTTATTAAAGTATATTCCTAAAACAAAGAAAGTTTTCCAAAGATAGATTAAACAATGTTTTCATTCTTTAAAAATATTGTAAAATTCGTATCTAGGTAAATCCTCTATGTAAACACCTATTTTCCAACTCCAAAATAAAGAATTTCATTAAATTAAAGAAGGTGATAGACATATAGGTTATTAGGAAAAAGTTTTGGTAAGAACAAGTGTAATTTTGCAAGAAATAAAACTAGTTTTCTTAAGTTTTGAAATTCCAAAAGTTTTTACAAAGCAAAATTCTAAAAGAATTTTTTATATCATATCATTAAAAATATACATATAGATAGCTCATATTATTACATTCATGATTATAACTTGTAGATACTGCATGTACATATAATCTACTTGTTAGAAATAATGCAAATTTCACAAAACAATTTCAGAATTTCAAATTTTAGTTACTGATCAGATCTGACCGAACATTCCGAGACCTAAACGTTTTCAAAATTTAGTAATGACATCATAAATAGATAGATCTTTCGAAGTAAATAGAAATTCATAACTTACTTGCGAAATTCCGAGTTAAAATGACCAAGTTATGGCCATTTTAAGTTAGAATTTCCAATTACTATCGAAATTGCGAATTCAAAGAGTTTTATTTGAAAAGTTTGAAATTAGTTATGCTATGAAACACTCATAGAGGTATTTCTTCCGTTTAAGTGATTTTGGAATCGGGGGAAATTTCATGTTTCTAGATCACTATCATTAGAGACCGGAGACTATGGCCGAGTGAGTTCACAATCTTTAAATTATATGCTTGTGCTTGTGCTTGCGCTTGTGCTTGCGCTTGCGCTTGCGCTTGCGCTTGTATTGTTAGTGGCATTAGAATTAGAACAAGATAAAAATTTGACTATGTGTATATGATTTCTACATGGATGAATTGATGATAAGAATATCGAAATGAGCTTGTTGTAAATATTTGTATGACCTAGTATAGAATTGATTTGTCTGCAATATTATGATTACCCATAAATTGTTAAATTAATATGCCATGATCTTATAATCAAATTGGCCATGCATACCAAATGTGAGTCACATTGCATAGGTTATTATACCTTTGTGGGAAGAAGGCATAATAGTTGGGCAACGAGGGGCCTGTAAACTCGAATGTTGATGTAATGGTCGGAAATTGAAATGTTGGTGTAAAGGCCGGAATTAAAAATGTGTGTGGGTGGGCACCTGTATCAACCACAATATAAATGGAAAAATTGAAATCTATGATCGTATGGGCACGAAACACCTAACCCCGAATGGAGGACGGAAATCCATTCAACATAAGAGTTTGAGACGGTCTTATGTATTGTATGTTCATGTACTTGTGTATTTCATATGATTGTTGATATAACTTGCCTGATATATATATTACTTGTTGAGCATTTAATTTTGGGAAGTGGAACTCACTAAGCTAGCGTAGCTTACAACCCCACAATTTTTTTTTAATGTAGTTCCCGTACTTATGGCTGCGTCCTCGGACCTGGCCAAATCAGGTTATGAGAGACTAGGAGTTATCTCCTTAGAAGTATACGATTGGTCTGTATAGCTTTTAGTAGTGAACCAAGAAGGATCCATTGTTACCAAAAATGATAATACCTAAACTTATGTGTAGTAGGGGAATGCCTCTTAATGCTTTGTAACTGATCCTGAGATATCTGTGGTTTATATTTTTAAGCTTATCCTATCAAATTGAATTATCTATCTCCAATTGTTTATATATTCTATTGTCGTGAGGGAACGCCTTACATACTAACAAAAACTTATGAATGATTGTGGTAGTGATTCTTAAGTCTCGTTTAGCATGCGGCGAACTGTTACGTTTAGGGTACTCTTGGGGCGTGACATAAAAAGTAAGAAATAGGTGTTAGGTAGTAAAAATGGGTAATAAGAAAAAATAGAGATAGATAAATAGTAATGAATAGTAAGATAGGACAATGAATAGCAAACAAGACTAATAAGTTATCAATAGTAAAGAAAATACGTGTATAATTACTATATCTGTAATTTTTAGTTATCGAAAAGTTATGAAACTGATATTTTTGGATTCCTTACATTATCACGAGTCTAACTATATCATTGAAATATTTTTACCATCCGGTATACCAGGGCACGATTTTCGAAAACTGATCTCGTTCGGATCTAAAAGACAATAGAAATCGGTGAATATGATATTTTTAGTCTTCTCTATATTAATACGAACTATTATAGATCATTAACATAATTCTGTTGTCTAGGGTTTAAGAGCGTGGGATTGACAGATTTAAATTCTAAGGTTTTGGCATAGGTTTTTGTTGACTAGGGTTTCCGGTTGACTTTCGGTTCTAGGGATTGAACTTAAGAATTGTTGTAAAATCTAGGAGTTTACAGGGACGATCACAGATTTTTGAGATGTGACTAGATAGGTATTGTCACTATTGCCCGTGTTATCGTCGTTTTTTGCCATGTTATTGCCGTTTTTGCCTTAAGAGACAATTAGTCCTTAGGCTCTGATACCATAAAGAAATAAAGAAACAATAAAAATTGTGAAGAATTCTGTCTTGTTATTTTTCATTGAGAATTTTTCTTTAAATAGATTATAAGATAAGAGAATAATTTACAAGATTAGAAACAAATCAAATAATCCTAATTAAGGAAACAAAAAAGATTAGGCCAAAATATATACAAATCTTAATAAATACACTTTTGACCTTGACTTAGTCTACAAATCTTAATAAATACGATTCAAGTTTTGTCTACACATAAGAATGTCGACATATGGGTTTCAATGTCGGCGGCAAAGGACGCCGGCGTATACACAAAATACCTCTAGAAAGAAATCTGTTTCGTCCATAATAAATATAAACATATATATATATATACATATACATACAGAAGAAGAAGAAGAAGAAGGAACAGAATATTTAACATAATAAATAAATAAAATATAATAGTTGTGTAGTACTTGTCTTATATAAATAGATATATAAGAATGGAAATCTAAATAAGTTAAATTATGAATAATGTGATTTCTAAAAATGACAAAATAATTATATAAGTAAATTAAGAAAACATGACGAAATAAATAATAGGAAATAAATACTAGATACCATAATAAGTCAACTAAGGAACGATATAAAAGTAGTAATAATAGTAATGACATAAATATTAATCCATAAATACAAATTTTACAACTATCCAATAAAAATATATAAATATCAAACAAGATAAAGAAAAACAAAATGAAAATAAAATATTAAATAATAATTGTTATCATAAAACCGTTAAAGGACCAATGTAGTAATAGAAACAAAAAAAAAAAATACCAATATAGATACTTAGATACTCATAGGAGTCTAGTAATATAATATGTTTTATTGATGAATATTTTTATTCATCTCATTAGGTGACTTTGATACTTGTGAGGATTTCCCCATTGATTATTATGATTAGCTGGTATGAGTAGGTGAGTAACTCAGACTTATTACATTGTTTGTGTTTGTAACTTAGCTGTATCTTAAATGAAAAATAAGAACAAGATTTTATTGTGTGAGTTTATAGGAATTGTATGTTGTATGAATTGTTGGTTGCTAAGCTACTTTAATAATAGTGATAATAGAATTTTTTATGATCTCATTGATTGTATAGCATATTGCTTGTCTACATAATGATTGATAACCTTAAACTTGATTAAAAGCTATTAGTACTATAAATGAAATAAACATGCATTGTACGATTTGTATAATAGCATTTGAGTAAATGGCAACCTACTACATGTTAGTGTTTTGGATCTTTGATAATGCTTGGTTTTTCTAGGCAAGGAGGCTATTAGTTCTATACAAGATTACCTTTATTCTGTCGGTATCATAGGAACTAAATGGTAAATGATGAATGCCACTTATGGTATCCCTTTGAAATGACTAATATTAGTGGAGTTTCTAAGGCTAAAAACAGAAAATGAGTATTAAGATAGGATATATTTAAAGTGATAATTAAAGTGAGTATTGTTGTCTTCATGTATGCTTAGTCTCTCTGAGTAGGATGGCCCATAGTATTGTGTTCCTTCAACCCCGATGAAAGGGTGTAAGTCTTTATCCTGCTTTGAATTTTGGGTTATCCAGGCTTATAATTTTGCATATGCTTGATATGCATTTCATATAATTATTAATACACTTGTTTGATATGTGGTTAGTTCTAGTTATTCACTGAGATCATGGTTTCGCTCACACTCCTAAAGACATTTCAGGTTTACATTACAACAATGGTTTATTACTTCCAGGAGCATAGTTCCGGTAAGGATTTAGTAGCTAGAAGAACATAGGATCTTCGGGTTATGAATACTTTTATTTCTAGTTGTTACTTAGTTAGTAGTTGAAATACCAGTTTATGTATTTAGTATATAATAGGAATATGGTATGTAATATTAAGTTAATGGAGACTTGTGATGACGATATTTATTAATTTATGGCTTATATGTATTTATCATTTTTTATCAATGTAACTAAAAGATCCTGTTGTTTAATATATGTCGTTCTCTGATCGTTAACTAGTAATAGTATACAAGTGTGACTTGTATATTACTACTAGGATACCCTCAGGGCATGACAGATTTAAGTAGGTATCAGAGCATGGTCGCTAGTATAAGAAATATAAATATGTGTAAGAAAGTAAATTGGTAAATGTAGTGATGATAGCATGAGTTTAGATCTAATTAGAGCCCTTTGGTATTAGTTGGGTAGCTATGGGTAATTAGATGCACAATTAGGAATGAAATCTGTGTGATTATTATTAATCATGCAAATTTTATTATGTGTAGACTTATCCAGCTACATGCCATTTTAGATAGGAGATATTCATAATGCAGAAAGAAGAAACCCTAACTGAATACAGGTGCATATTGTGCGTTTAGTAGAGAATTTGTATTTATGCAGGATTGCCAAGACCTTAGAGGAGATTTTGAGCACTTGGAAAAGAGGTTTACAACCTTTATTTAAAGGATGGCTATTTTTAATGGAGCGAGCTTTTCTAAACAATGGATCAGCTATAGAGACACTATAGATTTGAGAGAGTGATTATTCAGAAGGGAGGTAGTTCTGGAAATTGATAACATAGCATTCATAGTATCATCTAGATCCATGAGACCAAATTCACCTGATTTTAGAGTTTGGATACCTATTGTAGAGGAGACAATTTATGCATATGATGTCCGGTATGATCACATTCAAGTGAGAGAAGATACGGCCTATGATGATGACTGGATGCTTGCACAAGTGCTCAGGTGCAACTATTCCAAACGTGTCTTGATGAGGAGACCCCCCATTATATCGGAGGTAGCATGTGAGTTTTAGTGACCCTCCTATATGTAGGCTGGAGGAATACAAGAGTCGGTCCAAACTACAGTTCATAAAAGAAGTGTAACAGCGGCTCTGTTAGATGAAAGAGAGGGAAAGAGTAGAAGGATGGAAGTAGAAAAGTATGTCTCAAATTATAATTATGGGAGATGAATTGGGACTACACATGGAGGGTGGATTGAGAGAGATGTTCTACCACCTAGTTTCATGGATGAGCAGAGGCCTATTCCTAGAGGTATCTAGATGATGGACACAGATCTGACCTTGGCGCCACTAGGAGAAGGAATATGAGGATTGATATTAATGACAACAGCTTTGAGGAGGAAGATGATTACCTTTAGTTAGGCCCTCATGAGAAAGGTAAAGGACACCTATATCCTAGCCTCTAAGTCAGATCTAAAGTTTATATGATAGTGTTTGTACTACTTTTTGGTGATAGCATGAAAGATATGATACTTGATAGACTTTTGATGGTATATATGCATATGTGGCATATGATATCTGGAGTGATGGATACTTATCTGTTGATGCTACTAGTAGTAGAAGTTAGGTATAGAGTTAGTACTATTTTTTATATGAACATAATGCACTAACCAAGAGAAACTTATGTATGTTTTGGATATGTATATATGTGTGATATATATATATATATATATACATTTATGAATTTCTTTGATGCCTTTTAGTAAACAATGAATTATGGTTTAATCTAAATATCATGTTTGATACTAATAGAATGCCAAGAGGGGAGATAGAGGTAGAAACACGAGAATATCTGAAAATCCACTAGCAAATTCCCCTGCACCATCCCAGAACAGATTAGAGGATGTTTTGCAAAGTCTTCAGCAACAAAATGTATTGATTTTGCAAGCTTTGCAAAATATGTAAGCATCACACGCAATACCACCAGCTGAGGCGTCAGTAATGCCTCTAGCACCTCCCAGAGGAAATGAAAGGCATACTGCACCAACTCAATTTCAGAAAAGTAGACCAGCGAAACATAATGAAACTGCTACTGAGGTGTAAGGACTGCTCTACCATTACATCCTTAGAGGAACTTGTTGCTAGAATTCATTAAATGCTACATGTATTTTAAAGGACTACTGGGAAAGATAGAAGAAGCTGAGGACTTGCTAGATTAAAATTGAGTGATCCTTAGATGTATTTTAGGTATTAGAAGCTCTGAGGGTACCGTATGGAACATATTTGCTAAAGTAAGAGTAAAGATATGGTGGGATTCCAAACAAAGAGGGTTGCCACAACCTATCACTTGGGAAGTGTTTAAACGGGAATTTCTAAAGGAGTGTTTTCCGAACAGTTGAAAAGCAAAGTATAGCACTGACCTAATGAATCTAACATAACACAGTAAGACAATGATGAGTATGAACACAAGTTCAATTGATTGTTGTCGTTTACTCCAGATGATTATCGAGATGGTGATGAGCTAAAGAGGTAGACTTTTATGGCAGGGTTAGAGCCTAATTTTCAGAGAAGATTAGTTAAGTTTGAGATTACAGATTTTACGATTATGGTAGAAAAAGCTTGAATCATTAACGTGCAAAGAAGTATGAGATTGAAAGATATAGGAAACATGGGCAAACATTTGGTAATAGAACTCATGATGATGTAGGAACGAGTTTTGTTCCTAAGAAAAAGAAGTTCTTTAAAACCATAGGAAATGCAAAAAGTGGAAATATTAAAAGAAGTAATATTTCATGCTGGAAATGCAAGGGTGCTCATTGCCCAAGAAATTGTTCACACCTTTAGGGAAAATGTTATTATTGTGGTAAAATTGGACACATGGTTTCCACTTGCCTAAAGAAGAATGGTGTGACTTATTTCATCTATAGAAAGGTCGACACATATCAACTCATTGGCCCAAAGGGTAAATATAGCAGCTGGTCCTTCACAATCTAAAGGAGTAGTTGGAGTGATAAGATCCAAACATGGGAATATAATGCTAGCAGAGCCACCACAACAACTAAGTTCTATGCTATGCATGGGATTCCAACTGAGGATGTGGAGATGGAAGAGGAAGATGAAGGAAGTATATGGGAAAAAGCCGACCCTGATGATTACGGTCTCATTGCAGGTATGTAGTTACATATTTAAAGTTATAGTATGAGACACAGACACAATTAGATGCATAGTAAATATCTTTATGACTTAGAAATAAGATAATAAATAAGTGATGAATAGGAACAATTAAAGTAAAAGATCAAACTGCGTATGTCATGTTTGACATGGGGCAATGCATTCTTTTAAAAATGCTAGTTAGCAAGACGTGTAGAACTGCCAATTGAGACCATGAGTTAGGAGTGACTACACCAATAGGAGATCTAGTGATAACTCGGAGATGATAAGAGGATGTCCACTGAAGATTGAAGATCAAGAATCATTTTTGATTTGATCTTAGTAGATATCTAGAAGTATGATATTATTTTGGGTATGACTTGGTTAACTGTTGTAAAAGCAAAAGTTGATTGTCGTTTCAAAACGATATCTTTTGTCAATAATCAGGGAGAAAGAAAGGAGCATAAGGGTGAAATACTTAAAGAAGTAAGAAGCAGGAGGACAACAATTGAAGTTGAAAATGAGGAGGATATGGAGTTAAACAGATGTATTCTTAGAGCTACGGAGGGTGAATCCAAAGAATTAGATAATCATACTATCAGAAAAGTATGTGAATATCCAGATGAATTACCTAGATTACCTCCACACAAGGAAGTGGAATTTTCTATTGACTTGATACATGGAACTGAACTAATATCAAAAGCTCTATATCGAATGGCACTTGTGGAATTGAAGGAATTAAAGGAGCAATTGCAAGAGCTATTGGATAAAGGATTTGTTAGACTAAGTGTTTTACCATGGGAGCACCACGGTATTGTTTGTTAAGAACAAAGATGGTTCAATGAGACTCTGTGTTGATTATAGAGAATTAAATAGTTACTATCAAGAACAAATATCCTTCACAAAGAATTGATGATCTCTTTGATCAATTGAGAGGTGCAAAAGTATTTTGTTGAATTGATTTAAAGTCGGGATATCATCAAATCCAAATAAAAGTGGAAGATGTACCAAAGATTGCATTTCGAATTAGGTACGATCATTATGAATTTTTGGTCATGCTATTTGGATTGGCAAATGCACCTGTAGTTTTCATGGACTTAATGAACCGCATCTTTAGACCTTTGTTGGATATATGTGTTATTTTTTCATAGATGATATACTGGTATATTCATCTACTAAAGAGCAACATGATGAACACTAGAGGAGTGTGTTACAAATACTAAGAGATCACAAGCTGTATGCCAAATTGTTTAAATGTGAATTTTGGCTTAAAAGTATAGCATTTCTTGGACATATTATTTTCGGTAAGGGAATATCTATGGATCCTGCAAAAGTTAAAGCTATTGTTGAATGGAAAAACCTAAAGTGGTTACAGAAGTGTGAAGTTTCTTGGCATTAGCAGGATATTACTGGAAATTTGTGAAAGATTTCTCAAAATTTGCACGACCACTCACACAATTAATAGGAAGAATGAGAGATTTGAATGGAATGATCAACTTGAATAGAGCTTTCAAGAATTAAAGAAGAGATTGATATCAGTAACAGTATTGGTTTTGCTAAACAATAAAGACCCATATGTTATCTATAGTGATGCATCAAGAAATAATTTAGGATGTGTGCTAACGCAAAAAGGAAAGTAATAGCATATGCTTATAGATAGTTAAAACCCCATGAGATGAATTACCTTACTCATGATTTAGAATTAGCTGCTATTGTTTTTGCACTCAAGATATGGCGCCATTATTTGTATGGAAAATGTGAAATACATACATATCACAAGAGTTTGAAGTATATATTTACACAAAAGGAGTTGAACATAAGGCAAAGAAAATGGTTGGAATTGATTAAAGATTATGATCTAACTATCACCTATCACCCTGGTAAAGTGAATGCTATGACTGAGACATTAAGCCGGAAGAATAATGGAGAAGTGGCTTCAATGATGACTGAGTAGATGCAGCTCATTAAGGAATTTGAAAGAATGAATTTAGAGTTATCAGTAAACAGTTTAGAAGTTGAATTAGGAAACTTGGTCTTGGAACCTACATTACTTCAACAAATCAAAGGAAGCTTAGAAGGAAAACCCAGAATTCCAAGAAATTAAGCAAAGAATATCACAAGGAAAATATAAAATTTTCATGTGGATGAAGAACGAATGTTGAGAATAAATAAGAGATTATGTGTGCCTTTCAATGCAAGCTTAAGGAAAGAATTAATGCATGAAGCACACTATTCTAAATTTTTGTACATCCAGGAGAAATAAAGACATATGAAGAGTTGAAAAGTGCATATTAGTGGAATGGAATGAAAAAGGATGTTGCAAAATTTGTTGCTAAGTGTGATATATGTCAAAGGGTAAAAGCTAAACACCAAATACCTGATGGATTGTTAAAACCATTGCTAATCTCAAAATGGAATTGGGATCAAATTTCCATGGATTTTGTATGTTCATTACCTAAGACAAATGTAAGATATGATGTTGTTTGGGTCATTGTGGATAGACTCACTAAATAAGCTCATTTCTTGTCAATCAACATGACATATCCATTGAAAAAATTGGCACGAATATACTTGAAGGAGATTGTGCGATTACACGGTGTACATGCTAGTATAGTGTTAGATCGAGATCCACGATTTGTTTCTAGATTTTGGCAAGGATTGCAAAAAGCCTAGGAACACAATGGAAATTCAGTACAACATACCATCCTCAAACTGATTGGCAAACAGAAAGAACCATTCAGACATTAGAGGATATGTTAAGATCATGTATCCTAGAATTCAAGGGAAATTGGGATCAACACTTACCATTGGTAGAATTCATGTACAATAATAGTTATCATTCAAGTATTGGGATGCCACCGTATGAAGCACTGTATGATAGAAAGTGTCGATCATCATTATTTTGGGATAACTTAAAGAAAGTAATGGTTAGACCTAAATTGGTACAGGAAACAATTGATAAAGTAACTATGATAAAGTAAAAGATGAAAGAATATCAAGGTAAGCAAAAGAGTTGGGTAGAATTGAAAAGAAGAGAATTGGAATTTACTGAAGGAGATCATGTATATTTGAAGATAAGTCTAATCAAAAGTCTTCATAATGGACAGACAAAAGGAAAGCTAAGTCCTAGATATATTGGACCATTTGAGATCTTGGAACGAATTGGAAACTTGGCATATCATCTGACATTGCCACCAAACTTATCTGGCATACATAATGTTTTTCATGTATCAGTACTAAGGAAATATGTACCAGATCCAGATAAAGTGGTTGAGTTGGAACCAATTGATCTAAAGGAGAACTTAACATATGAGAAACATCATGTTTGAATATTAGACAGAAAAGTGCAAACTCTCAGAAACAAGGAGATCCATTATGTCAAAGTGTTATGGGATTCTCGAATTAAAGAAATGACATAGGAACTGGAGGATGTAATTAAGAAAAGCTATCATCATCTTTTTGAGAATTTAGGCATGCATGCAAGCTTTGGGAACAAAGCTTATTTTAGGGTTGGGGGGGGGGGGGGGGGGGGGGGTGGGGAGGGGGGGGGGAGAATGTAAACCCCGAGATTTTTCATATAAATAGAAATAGATAGAAATATAAAAATAGAAAATAGAAAGTTGATATCGGACTCAACCAAGACTTTAGAACAAGATCACGAGTAGTTATGAACCTATATATATTTTCAGACCCTAAAACAAAGTCCTATAGATAGTAACAAATAGCAAAGCTAAGATTTCTTGGCTGGTATCGAAAACTCAAAATATAGAAATAATTTAAGTAAGATTTCAAGAGTATTAGAAAGTGAATAATCAACAATGTCTGTAATTAGAAAACGATAATTTAAGGATGAATCGTTAGAGTTATAAATAGACCATAAGAATAAAGATAGATCCATAACTCACAATTTAGATTCCAAATAAATATTTGGATCACACCACTATTTTAGTTAGCAAACTCTAAAGCTATTAGAGACTAAAATGAAAATTAGGATATTAAGCATAGAAAACCCTAATCGGGTGAGATAAAACCCAAATGTAATTAATCATGTAAACTATAAACTTAAAGTTGAACCCAATAATAACTTAACAAATTTGTGGAAGCTTTACATAATTTTTGGAGATAGAACTCCTAAATAACCGACATACTTGTACTTGTTTAGCTTAATAAAATACCCCAAAATTAAGATAATTAAACAAATAAATAATATTATATTAATATATGTGTATATATGGTGCAAATTGAATATATATAGGCTGGGATTATCTTGATGTTTGCCAGCTAGAAACTTAAGACAACTTGAGCCTAAAAAGAATCAAAGAAAGTCAACAAATTAAGCTTCAAAAACCAATGAAATTAAGCCAAACAAGCTACCCATTTAATGCAAGGAAGACTTAAGCAAATATAAGTTGTATTCGGTGGAAAACAAACTCCTCTTTGGCCTTGTACTAGAAACGGACTGCCTTCTTCTTGCTATATAATACACAATCATTAAGTCTCAAACAAAACCATTAAAGAACACCAAAGCAAAGCCCTTAGATTACACCAAAACATCAACCAACAAACCACCCATCCAATGCCCAAAATTCATTTCCTTTGAGCTACCAAAACACACCAAATAACACATAAACAACTCCATAAAAATAGCCATCAACAAACTTAGGAGGAAGACAAATAAGGTAAGTGTAAATTTGTTTATAGTTAGTTACATATTAAAAACCTAGCCTAAACAATCTTATTCTTAACCTTAGGCTCGAATCTAGCTTTGAGGGAGAGTTTAGCACCTTCAAATTTGCTCAAACAAGGTAATACATATTCCCAAAGCTCCATCAATGTATTATGTTATATGTTAAAGTTAGAAACTAGATTGAATGATGATTAAAAGAAGTAATATGTACTGATATATTACGTATGATACATGTAGAGTGTAGAAAAACACTTAGGAGAAGTTTTAGTACAAGTATAATACATATATATTATAAGAAATATAAGTTTCGAATCGTGGAAAATTAGAGAAGATGATGGATAATGTCAATACTGTCATTATGCCGGCAGTGTAAGTGCTCAATGTTGACGGCGTACATGGATAAACCGATAGTGTTAAGACAGTGTGCATTAGAATAAAAGCTTCTTAAAGTCCATTTTTAAGCAAAATGAAAGAACACTAACAAATTTGAATTAATGCTGGCAATGTAGAGGCTGGCGTACGATGTAAAGCTGGCGGCCTAGAGCCAGTATACGCTGATACTGAATTACATATAAAACATAAGAACGTCGGTATCTAGGTTTCAACCCGCAACGTAAGAGGCTAGTGTATGCACAAAATACCTTTGGAAAGAAGTCTGTTTCATCCAGAATAAATATAAACATATATACACACACACACACACATATATACAATAGAAGAAGAAGAAGAAGAAGATAGAATATAATAGTTAACATAATAAATAAATGGAATATAATAGTTGTGTAGTACTTGTCTTATATAATTAGATATATAAGAATGGAAATCTAAATAAGTTAAAATTATGAATAATGTGATTTCTAAAATGATAAAATAATTATATAAAGTAGATTAAGAGAAACACGACGAAACTAAATAATAGGAAATAAATACTAGATATCATAATAAGTCAACTAAGGAACGATATAAAAGTAGTAATAATAGTAATGATATAAATATTAATCCACTAAATGCAAATTTTACAACTATCCAATAAAAATATATAAATATCAAACAAGATCAAGAAAAACAAATGAAAATAAATATTAAATAATAATTGTTATCATAAAACCATTAAAGGACCAACGTAATAATAGAAACAAAACAAAATACCAATATAGGACACTTAGACACTCATAGGAGTCTAGTTATATAATATGTTTTATTGATGAATATGTTTATTCATTTCTATAGGTGACTCTGATACTTGTGGGGATTTCCTCATTGATTATTATGATTAGCTGGTATGAGCAGGTGAGTAACTAAGATTTATTATATTGTTTGTGCTTGTAACTTAGTTGTATCTTAAATGAAAAATAAGAACAAGATTTTTTGTGTGAGTTTATGAGAATTGTATGTTTTATGAATTGTCAGTTTCTAAGATACTTTAATAATATTGATTATAGAATTCTATATGAGCTCTTTGATTGTATAGTATATTACTTGTCTGTATAATAATTGATAACCTTAACTTGATTAAAAGCTATTGGTACTATAAATGAAATGAACATGCATTGCACGATTTGCATAAACAACATTTAAGTAAGTGGCAGGCCACAACGTGTTAGTGTTTTGGATCTCTGATAATGATTGGTTTTTCTAGGCGGGGATGCTGTTAGTTCTATACAAGATTACCTTTGTTCTTTCAGTACCATAGAAACTAAATGGTAAATGAAGGATGCCACTTATGGTATCACTTTGAAATGACTAACACTTAATGGAGTTTTTAAGGCTAAAAATAGGAAATAAGTATTAAGATATATAAATTTAAAGTGATAATTAAAGTGAGTATTGTTGTCTTCCTGTATTGTCTCTCCTGAGTAGGTGGGCCATAGTATTGTATTCCTTCAACCCCGATGAGAGGGCATAAATCTTCATCCTGCTTTGGACTCCAGGTTATCTAGGCTTGTAATTGTGCATATGCTTGATTGATGTATTTCATATGATTGTTAGTAAACTTGTTTGATATGTGGTAAGTTCTAGTTATTCACTGAGCCTGTGATTTCGCTCACACTCCTAAAGACATTTCAGTTTACATTACAACTGTGGTTCGTTACTTCCAGGAACATGGCTTGGGTAAGGATTTAGAAGCTAGAAGATCACAGGATCTTCGAGTTATGAAATTTACATTTATTTCTACTTGTTACTTAGTTAGTATTTGAAATACCAGTTTATGTATTTGGAAACATATAGAACAGGAATATAGTATGTAATATTAAGTTAATGGAGACTTGTGATGACGATATTTACTAATTTATGGTATTATATATATATCTATCATGTCTTATCAATGCAACTAAAAGATCCTGTTATTTTGAAAATATCATACTCTAATGGTTTACTAGTAATAATATATAAGTGTAACTTGTATATTACTACTAGGATACCTCAGGGTATGACAGCTAGAACATGAACAATTTGATGTGGAACAAATGCTCAAGTCTCTATGATGCTATAACTAGAAATTGCTCTTAAAATGCAAGAATCACGAAGGTCAACAAGAGTAAGTCGAGAACATAAAAGATTAAATCTTTTTGTGACAAGTCAAAATGATGTACTACTCGTTAAGAATGATGAGCATTGACTTATGATGAAGCAATTGCTTCACCAAATTAAGAGAAATGGCTAAAAGCTATGAAATCTGAGATGGCTCCATGTACACCAACCAAGTATGGGTTTGGGTAGATGCACCAATTGGATTGAAACCTATAAGGTTCAAGTAGGTCTTTAAAAAGAAGATCGATATGAATGGAAATGTAAGTACCTATAAAGCAAGATTAGTAGTAAAGGATTTTACCCAACATCATGGAATTGATTTTGATGAAACCTTCTCACCAGTAGCAATGCTTTAGTCCATTCAAATTTTGCTTGTGATGGCCACTTACAAGGATTACGAGATTTGGTAGATAGATGTCAAAATAGCTATCTTAATAGAAAGTTAAGAAGGAAGTGTAAATTGTACAACATCCTGGTTTTGTAACTAGAGAATACAAATAAAATCTGTAAGTTGAAGAGGTCCATTTATGGATTAAAGCAAGCTTCTCGGACTTGGAATTTGAGATTCAATGATGCAATCAAGGAATTTGGCTATCTTATAAATCTAGAAGAACCTTGTGTTTACAAGAAGTGAGTAGGAGCGCAATAGTGTTCCTAGTTTTATATGTTGATGATATCTTCTTATTAGAGATGATATACCTACCCTAGAGTCTACCAAGACTTGGTTAAGTACATGCTTCTCCATGAAGACTTAGGAGAAGAAGCCTCTATCTTAGGAATAAAGATATATCGAGAAAGGTCTAGAAAACTGCTTAGACTAAGTCAAGGCACATACATTGACAAGATATTGAATATATTTAATATGCAAAATTCCATGAGAGGTTTTTTTCCCATGTCACATGGTGTACACCTCTCCAAGGCAATGTGTCCTAAACACATGCAAAGAAAGATAATGATGGATAAAGTATCATATGCTTAGGCAATTGGGTCCATCATGTATTCCATGATACGTATGCAACCATATATCTCTTATGTTGTAAGCATGACTAGTAGATATCAGGGTGACCTAGGTTAGGGTCACAGGGGTGCGTTAAGACCATTCTCAAGTATTTAAGAAGAACAAAGGACTTATTCTTAGCCTATGGAGGAGATGAGGAACTGGTTGTCAAAGGATACACTGATGCTAGCTTCCAAACAAATCAAGATGATCTAAAATCGCAAAGGGTTATATGTTTTGCTATAACAAGAGTTATAAACAAGAGGCAGTCACAGATTTTACATTAGAGTCCAAGTACATAGCAACTTCTAAAGTAGCTAAATGCTAAAAAGAAGTTTAGATAAAAAAATTTCATCTTTGAGTTAAGAGTAGTTCCTAGCATTGTTGATCCAATTACATTGTATTGTGATAACAATGATGCCATAGTTCAAGCTAAGGAACCCAGGTCTCACCAAGATCCAAACATGTGCCTTAGAAGTATCACATCCTCAGAGAGATTGTCCAGAGGGGTGATGTGTTGGTTTGCAGAATGGCAACAAAAGAAAGTGTTGTAGATTCACTCATAAAGGCCTTACCTCATAGAAACATGAACTCATGTGAGCAGCTTAGGAGTAAGAGTTTGTAGTGCTTAGCAATAGTGCAAGTGAGAGTGTTGTAATTGTGCACAATGTGCCAAGACACCTTTTAATGTATTTATGAATATTAGTAATAAAAGAAAAGTATTTATTATATTTGTATACTTTTCTATTCGTATATATTTTACAATAAAATTCCATAGATAATTATAAAATATCTAGAATAGTAATGATGTAATCCCTAAGTTTTTCATAAATAGAATTAAAGTAAGAATTTTTATGTTTGATTGTGTATGTGGTAGTATTTGTTATTAAAGTAAAACGTAAGTATAATAGTTTTTATAAAATCAATTTAGTAGAATAGAAATTTAAATTCATCAATGGATTTGATTGAGAAAATTGTTAGTTATGTATTTCTTTTATTCTTTTAGAGTATTGAGTTTAGTAAAAATAAAATAAAATAATAAATTCTAAATTACCTATAGTATTGATGTAAGTTCTTATAAGAGATTATTTTGTTGAATAGAAATTTTTAAGTTATTGTGTTACTAAACTTTGCTTTGAGTTAAGTTAATTAATTATTCTAATGTTATAGAAATATATGTTAGTGTAATATGTGTGGTTTTAATCTTTTGGCTGCCAAATTTGAAGCTCGAAGACCACCACAACTCCCATGCACACACACACACACACTTGATTAAGTTTGAAAAAGCCTAAAAAGTCAAATATGAATTTATATATATGCATGTGCTTATCTTTTAAAGAGGCAGAAATTTTCCTCTTCCTTGCCCTCTCCTCCCTTTCAAAACCGATGGTTACACCCACCCACACACACCACACGTCAACTTCAATTTTTTCTTTTTAAATTATCAGGGAAAGTAAGACAAGCTTCCATCTTCAAGACTAAGCAAGTTTAAGTAAGTGTTTCTTGTTTTATTCTTGTTATTTGCTTATTTGAGTAGTTATAGGTTAAGAGTTGTCGTTGGTTTATGGCTGATTTTGGAAGTTCACTAGTTTGGTTATGAGTTTTAGTTATTGATATATGAGGTAAGGTGATAGAAAAGTGATTTGAAGTTTCAATGGTTGAAGTGAATGGTTGGATTGATAGTTGGAGTTTGATGTGGTTTTAGAGATGAGTTGGAGGATTGAAGGAGTGGATGGTGAATTTGAGTCTTGTATCATAATATACAAGTGTTTTGGATGGAAACAAGACAATTGGAATTAGTTGAAGTGTGTATAATTGCATGAAGTATGTGTGAATTCGTTGTAGAAGTACTACGGCCCGTGGTGGGGGGCGTAGTGATTTCAAAATGGTGAAATTTGGGCGACCATAGGGCATGGTGAGGGGTGTGGTGAGTTCCGTTTTCATTTACCCTACCACCACGGGGTGGTGGCAAGGGGCGTCGTGGCTACTGGTCATTATTTTGCTCCTTATCACGGGGTGTGGTGGGGGGCATGGTGAGGCTTATGTAATGCTCTATCAAAGACGACCCTTGGCACGGGGTACGGGGGGGGGCGTAGAAGCTTTGAAGTGCTTCTTTCTCTTTTAGCTTTTGAATCTTTTTTAATCCTTTTGTCTTTGTTAAGTAGCTAGTAATACAAAACCTGTCTATCTTTGAACTCTAAATCACAGTTGGATATCCCGTTGGATATTACGACGATTAAGGGCATGCATGGGTGAGTAACTTGAATTCTAGCTCTTGTTTGTGCTTGTAGTAGTGTGTGTGTACAGTTTAATTGTAAATATAAGAAATCAATGCATGGGGTGGGAATTATTAATGGTATGTAATGTACGTCTGAATTGCAATTCTTAATAGTCGAAGTGACAACCATTTGTTTGAAATACTATATAGTTGTCTCATTAAGTATTTGGAGTTGCTATGATCACTTGATAATATGGAACTAAGTTTAATAGACTTTAATATTAATATGACATGCATTTCATAACATCATATTGCATTAGCATGGTATTTTTGTAGTATTAACAAATTATTATGTGGTACTGCTTGTTAGGACCAGTGAGTCTGTTGTAGGTTACCATAGGTTGTCAACTTCGCAGAAACTAAGCAGCTTCGAAGGAGGTTGTTTGTGTCAGAGTTGATAGCTTAAGAGTGTTAATACTTAGTGAGATTTCTCAAGTTTTATGACAAGTGGAAGTTCTATTTTGAAAACAAAAAATGATTCTCTAAAAGGAAGCTCATGTCTGTGGGGCTTGGTAGAAACTATTCCAGGCGAGTAGTGAATAGAAATCTTCTACTTTGGTATTGAGTTTCTAATGGGCATGAATTACTGAAATTATCTTCAACCCCTAGGGAGGGCGTAAATCCCCATAGGTTTGAATTCTGGTTATTCATACCATGTTTGTTGCATATGATTAATCCATGCATTGCAGATGATTGTTAATTCTACTTGTTTGATCTTGATGTTTGTGCTAAATTTTGTTATTCGTTGAGCTTTATGTGCTCACATCTCTTAGACTGTTGAATTACAGGGTTTTAAGCAAGAAGACCAAACCAAGCTCAAGTGCGGGGTTAAACTTTTTGGACCATGTCTTTTGTTAAGTCGAAGACCATATATGTAATAGAGACTAGTTATGGTTGTAATAGCTTAAGTTAAGTTTGTTTATCTTTATAGCCTTTTTGGTTATGGGGTTCAGTTCAAGCCCCATATACCTTGGTTTGTAAAGCTTTATGAAGTTCTAGATTTGTTATATGTTCCTTTGTGGTTATATATATATATATATATATATGTATGCAATATTTTCTCACTCAAAAAACTTTCGATCTTGTTTTCATTGTCCACTCCAATTGGGTACATTAGTTGTATAGTGTTTATGTAACTTTGTGGAGGCTTTGGTTAGTTATATGGCTTACTATTACGACTAGAGTATCCTGTAGGGGTGTGACAAATGAGGTATATTATTAGTAGGAATCCAAGACATGGTATTATCTAAAATGTGTCTTTAATTGGATAAATATCTAGAAGGAACATAGATATTTAGACCAACACATTGTATGACTAAAGGTCATTCTCACTGTAAAATATCACAAACCTTCACCTAAGTTTGAAATTGGAATTAGATAGTTTTGAAATGATGTAAGTAAAATAGACAATGAATTATGATTAGATAAACAAATGTAGTAAATTTGTAAATAGATTTAAATTGAAATTTGAGATTTCGAATATCTAAATCTCTAAACATATTGTTTAAATGTTTAGTACTAGTAATTGCTAAATCCCTTAACTTTAGCCTAAAAGTTCACATCCTTAATTCCAATCAATTTTGAAATCACATGTCTATCTAAAAATATTAGTTCTTAAACCAAGTTCAAATTGAATATCAATTTGATCTAAATTAAGCTCCTAAATTATATTATTATTTAATTTCTTAATTTCCAACGCACAAATTCTAAAATTATCTTCTAAACACTTTTAGAACTAAAAATATTGATTTGAAAGTTTAATCTTAATACTCTTACCTAAGATATTCTAAATTATTCTTATCCTTTCCTTTTTTTTTTTTTCCTTTCCTCTATTTTTCTTTTTCTTTTCTTTTCCTTTTTGCTTTCTTCATTTCTTTCTTTATCTCTTCTCTTCTCCTTCTTTCTCTCAAATTAAATCTCAATCTCAATTTCAATAAAATCATAGGAGAAATTAAAGTTAGAAAAGAGAATAGAAGATGGAGAATGAACATGTAGAAGCTTCATCATCTAGGAAAAGGGAGGAGTAGTGAAGATCAATTTGCATGTGTTTGCCAAAAGATAAGTATAGTTGTTTACTTTGTTTGATTATTGTTTTTGTATATATACGATGATTGATATTATTTATAAATAGGAATTAAGATGAAATATGTAATCTTGATATATATCAAGTTATAAGCTAAAACCTAAGTGAGATCATGCATGTTAGAACTAGGATTGAAGTGAAATATAAAGTAAAAACATGTATATATATATATATATGTTATAAATGATGATTCTAAGCTTATATGTCGATTATTTGATGTTAGATATTCAAAAATGATGTAAATCAAGTATTAAAATAAGCGAAGTTTTCAAAATATAAAACAAAGAAGAGCGCATGGGAAAACATGGGAAGTCGTATTAAGTCGTGCTCTTTGTTTTTTCCTGAAAACTTTTGAATTTAACCCATCGTGGAAGAAACATGGATGGAACACGACTTGGCTATCCAACCATGCTTCTCTCTTATTCATTTTAAATAAAAATTTTTAGAACAGCATGGCTAGAACACGACTCGCCCTATCTCATCATGTTCCCTTCTATTTTTTGTGTGTACAATGTGTCAAGTGAAACATGGTAAGAACACAACCTAATATATCTCACCATGTTTCTATCCAACCTATGTCTGCTTGGTTTTTGATGAAACACAAACGAAGCACGGCTTGTTTATCACGTCATGTTTCACTTTAGTACATTGTGTTTCTTAACTGTTTTAATTCAAGGAGAGCCACAACTGATACACAACCAGATATATCACACCATGCTTCTCTTTGAGCCTCAAAAATGAAACAAGCACGATGGAAACATGACGCAACATATATGATCGTGCTTCTTCTTATATATGTACAAGGGGTAAAACATGGTTGTGAACTTACCCGTGTTCTTCATAAAAATTTGAGTAAAATAAACTAAAAATAAAATGAAATAAATAAATGATTATGCAATTAAGAATGATTTAGCGAATTTAATTAAATAAATAATTGGATTAAATGTAGAAGTTAGATATAAAATAAACTTCTTGATGAGATAAAATGAATTAGATTGATTAAGCTTAGTTAACTTCATTTAGTAATTGAATTAAGTGATTAATTCTAATCAATTTCATTAGGATTAAGTTAAAATAGGTCAAATAGCTAATAACTACCTTATAATGAAATGTGTAGGTTTGAACCATGAACAATATGGGGAATATGTTATTTCAAATGTTTGTTTATTAGAAATGCGAATATTTTAATATGAATGTTTTGATGATGTTTTTATAATGGATAAATTATAAACGAGGGGAAAAGAAATAATTTGACATTTAATGGAGAATTGTCCATATCTTGGCAGAGCGATCTTCACAACCATGATAGGATTCCTATTTAGTGTCTGATCAAATAAGTTTTAAAATATAAGTTTAATATAAATGAATAATTAAATTAAATGTTTATATGAGTTTAATTCTTGAGCAGATGTATGCCTCTAAAATGACCCTTTGATTTATTTTTTGGACTATCTTCTAACCTATCATCTATCTCTGTTTGGATCTTGAATATATAAAATGTGCATTAACGTGCTTGTTATCAATTAGGATAGGCATTCCTAATGAACAAAAACTTAAAGACGACTTAATAATTGAGTTTCGCTTGTGTGTGTGTTGTTTAATCCGGTCTGAGGGAGCGATAACCTTGTTCGTAGTCGAGCACGATAGTTAAGCACTTAAGCCATCCCAGGCCCAACCATGATGTAATGGTATGCCATTATGTATTGTCAATTTATAAGTGGCTTAGCGAGTAACTGAAGGAGCATCTAATATTAGTGTAAGGTTTGCTAAGCTTGGGGTGAAGTAACATGGTTTAGTTTACATTTATGAAACTGATTGAACTAAACGATGTTATGGACTAAGATACGTAAAATTATGTAACGGTCGTGAACCCTAGATGAAGCTATTTTCTCTTTTCGGTTAGATATAGGAGTTATAAGTATCTGAGCTGCTCATATCAATCCCTTGAGTAACTACTGTTACCTAGGACCTTTAGGTTCCCAAAGATTTTTTCGGAGTGTGAATGTTGCAGTATCAATTTGTTTACTTTAATTTAAAGATAATAATTTGTTGTTGCTGCATTGCACTTGTTTAAGTATGTGCAACATCTAGTATGAAAGTATTACTGCGTACTGGGCCTTGGTCCATTATTGTTTTCTTTTTAGGTGTTGACGATGATTTGATGATAATGGTGGTGTCGATAATGATGTTTGGTTAGCATATGGGATGAAGCAAAAAGAGTTGTTGAGGGAAGTGAAGTAGAGGTGACGGATTATTTTATTTTATTTTGTTTTGTTAAAGAGTTGGATTTATCTTTAAAGTTTGTATTTTCTTTAAGAGCCTCATGGAGCCTATATGTTCGTAATAAGCTTTGAAAGATTTGTTTTTAAGAAAGTTGTTCTACTATTGTGAGTAGAAGGATGAAATGTCTTTTTTTTTTTAAATAAAGTTATTTTTACCGTTGTCAAATCCAATTGTCTCTGAGATCTAAGTAAACAATTTCAGTAATTAAAACTGGCTAGCACTGTTCAACATAAACAAATCTTGTAAGGAAGCTTGTGTGTAAAATACTTAAGGAATTATACGTGGCTGGGGATTTGACTTGTTTGAATTTAAGATGTAGGGTAAGCTGAGCGTTTACAGAATGGTATTAGAGAAAATGTTAACTGTAAACATTTGCTTTTGCATAATGAACTGGGAAGCGTTTTAGAATTGGTGAGTTGAGTGTGGGAAAAGCTTGGGTTCTTGGCTTATTTTGTTTGTTGTGTTGTATTGATTATTAAACCTCTAGTTTAGGATTTGATAAACATTAATTAGTCACACTAAATTAATCAATATGGCTTAAATTTACTTTTATTGATATCTGAAATCGAATTAACTGGAATAATATATGATTATTTGTGTATGTTGTGTTGTGTAATTATATAATTTTCGTATATTATATGTTTTATGTTATATCTTGTATAATGATGCATATATATAATAATTATTTTTTTTCGGTAAGCCAATGCTTTTGACTACCATCCTATAACATTGAGTTTCTTATCTGTTTACAATAATTATTTTTTTTTCTTATGATGTGTACGTTTCTTAATTGTAAAATAATGCTAACTTAAGATATTTTATTTTGGATTTACACCATTTTATGGATTGTCACTAATGAACTTAAAAATATCATTATGGAAAATGTTCTTCTTATTAAACTGAATTATCTTATAAGTGATTTTGATGAGAACAAACACTTATGTAAAAGTTTTGTAAACACGCTTCACTTGAATAAGATTGATAATATAAGGATATTCATTGTTGAAGAATACATGTTATGTGTGTGCACTCTTTGCTCTTGTGTTTGCAGGAAGCACCTTTGCATTTGAAAACGTTGCACCGGTGAGCCAATTTAGAAGAACAAAACACAAGCCTTAAATCAAGTCTAAAATCCGAGGTGCGAAGTTTGAACTGGCGAGCCAGTGGGCTTTTAAATCATCCATTGCATACATTTAACGTTGTCTTTTGTCAAACATTATCACCAACGAATGTTTTTACTTTTGAAGACTATAGATACATGTTCCTTTTAAGAATCCGACAACTTTGAAAGAGCTTTCATTTGCAAACAAACAAATCAATAGTCCTCTTATTATTATTGTTCTCTTATTCATTATTTTGCAAATTCTAAGCAAGAGAAAGAATCAATTTTAGTGCTCTGTTCTTAACTCGTAACTTTATAATAAAGCACTATAAAAAAGAGAAGGAAATATTTAATCTTTTTAGTGTTGTAACTTGTGTACTACTTTCTTTGAGCTTTTGAGTTTGATATTAATAAAGTATGGGAAGTCCTCTATTGGAGGCGGTTGTGGGATCGTGGAAAGTGGGAAGCAGAATGAACTCCATGTTAAATTTGGGCTTGATTTCTCCTTCCTATCTCTTTTACTTTCCTTTTTGCATCTATTTGGAGGGATCGTGGAAACTAGGAAGCAGGCCGAACTCTATGTTAAATCTGGGCTTGATTTCTCCCTCCCTATCTCTTTTACTTTCCTTTTAAGAATCAGATAACTTTAAAAGAGCTTTCATTTACAAACAAACAAATTAATAGTCCTCTTATTATTATTGTTCTCTTATTCATTATTTTGCAAATTCTAACCAAGAGAGAGAATCAATTTTAGTACTCTGTTCTTAACTTGTAACTTTATAATAAAGCACTATAAAAAGAGAAAGAAATATTTAATTTTTTTAGTGTTGTAACTTGTGTACTGCTTTATTTGAGCTTTTGAGTTTGATATTAATAAAGTGTGTGAAAGTCCTCTATTGGAGGCGATTATGGGAGCATGGAAAGTAGGAAGCAAGCCAAACTCCATGTTAAATCTAGGCTTGATTTCTCTTTCCCTATCTCTTTTACTTTCCTTTTTGTATCTTATTATTACTATATTAGCTGTTATCAAAGTTTAATTTAATTATTTGTTTGAAAAATTATTTAATTGTGAATTTAGGTCAAATACTCAATTCATGCCCCCTCCCCTCTCCCTTCTCCCCTCTTGAGTTTTTTCTAGTGCGTTTTCATATGGTATCAAAGCCTTGTCTCTAACATTCTATGTTTAATCGCATTTAGAGTAAAAACCGTGGCATCAAATGCGCTATAATTTTTAGAAGGTCAAGCTATCAAATAGGCCTTTAATTATTGAAGGAAAAGAAGAAAATATTATAATAAAGAAGATTAGATCTAAATGAAATAGCTATGAACATATTGCATTGTGGGCTAAATGAAAGTGATTTCAATAGAATCTATACATGTAAGTCTACTAAAGATATATGAGATGAATTAGGAAAGACTTTCAATGGAACTTCAAGAGTAAGAGATACCAAAAAAAAAAAATTATGTGGACAGTTCGAAATTTTCAAAATGCTTCTAAATGAATCTATAGATGAGATGTGTAATAGATTCATCAATATTATAAATCCTTTGAGTGTACTTGGAAAGAATTACACTAATGTGGAAATAAATTCTAAATTACTGAAGTCTCTACCCAAGGATTAGGAAGCAAAGAGAACTGCCATTGAAAATGGATGAGATTTAAGTGTTATGAGCACAGAGGAACTCCTTAGAGCACTCAAAACACATGAACTAATGAAAAAGCAAGGAGAAGAATCAAGCAAGAAGGTTGTTGCCTTAAAAGCTACAAGTCATGACTCCGGTGATGATGATGATGAGGAGAAGGTTTCCTTAATGGCCAAGAAGTTTATGAAGCTCAACAATAAGATAAAAAGAAAGGATGAAAACAGTGGCTCACCAAGATATAAAAGGAAAAGAAGGATGTGATAACCTTAAGAACTTGAGAGGGTTTTTAGAGAAGTAAAAGATGTAATCTAAAAATAAATAAAGGAGAGGCAAGGAGAGGGTTTTTAGATGACTTGGCTTGTGGCAATGGAGCTTGCTAGGTTAGTAAAGGTAGGTTCGACATGGATCCGCATTTGGTTTTAAAGGATGTAAGTGATCGATTGTTATAATTTATTTTGACAAAGAAAAGGATGTCAAAGACTCCTATGTTGGCAAAGTGTTAAAATTAAACCTTCTATATATTATCAAGTTTATCAATAATGTTTGAAAAAATTTTGAATTGGTAAAAGAGAATGGACTTAAGTGGGCTTTTATGACTTAGTAAGTTTTATTCTTGTAAATTAATAATAGTTATATAATTATAAGTATAATAATAGTAATAATAATTATAATAAAATTAATTAAAAATAAACAAATGAGTTATAACTATAGGATACATGTCATGTTGTGATTGGTTTGTATGTCCGTATCATTAACGGAGTTTAATGCCGTTAAGTGAGGTACGAAGAATAGACTCAAGAAGTTCAATGGGGTATTGAAACTGAACTTTTTAAAGTTCAGGCACCTATTTGCATTTTTTTGGTAAAGTTTAGGTACAAAATTTGACATTAAACCTTATTTTTATGCTTCATGTGTGTGTGTGTGTGTGTGTGTGTGTGTGTGTATGTGTGTTTTTCTGTAGTTATTTTCGCCTATAGTACCTGCACCACCACTTTCATCTAATATAGCTTGATCGTTATTAGTTATAATAATAACTGAGAATCTCTCAAAATTTTATCTTAATAAATATTAAAAGAATTTAAGGAAAAAAAACAAATTATTCTTTCGTAAAATAAAAGCACCCATAGTATATCTTCATTTTCTTAGAAATACAAATTCATGCTTCATATATCAACGAACTATTTAATTTGGCAATCTGGGTTTATGATATCCAAGTATCTATCTTATTTTTCTATGAGACTAAAAAAAGAAAAAATAAACTAAGTGCCTTCATCCTAAATTTTTTATGACACTAACAAATATACATGAAGTGCATAACAGACATAAGCCTGAATATAAGAATCATTCCATACATTTGAGTGCAATCTAAGCAGGGCAATAAATGAGACTGTTTGTGCTAAGATTTTAAAGGTTCAAACTCAACTTGTTTGAAAAATCAATGAGTTTGAGCCAAGCTGAGCTTTTAACGAACTTAAAATATATAGGTGCAAACTTGGGCTCATTCGAGCACAAACTTGTTAAGGATCTGCGAACTTGAGTTTGTCTTGTTTATATAAATAATTATGGGTAAATTACACCAAAATGTTACAACATTTTGGAGTAAGTTCATTTTAAGTCATAGCATTTTGAGTGATTAAAAAAATTCCACAATATTTAGAGAAGTGGGTCAATTGACGTCATTATTGACATGTGTCAATAGGATAAATACTTAAAATTGAAACTTAGAAGATATAGCACATTATGATATGTGCTAATGGTGACCTCAATTAACCAATTTCTCTAAATATTGTGATTTTTTTTTTAATCATCGATATATTGTGACTTAAAACACTACAACAAATTTGAGGTATTGGGACAGCATATTGTGTCCTTATAGAAGTGTTTTGAGGACACAAAACCTTTTAGGACCCAAAATACTCGTGTCCCGTAAGTAGCCTCAGCAATAGGTTAATGTGACACGATATGTCCTAATATATTAGCACCTATTGAGATGGAATAAAGGGTCCCAATAAGTATGATAATACAATAACAAATCGTGTCTCTTTATTTTATTCAATTGTTTTTATAGACAATATTAAGACAATAAATTGTGTCCCAAAATATTATCATGATACAATCTTTCGCCTCTATGTGATTTATAGGGACACATATATGTGTTGCAAAATATTAGATCCATTCTTTGTATGACATATTTTGACGTGCCTTTGTGTCCTAATACGTTAATAGGACACAACAAATTACCACTATATTAATTTTATCAATGCTAGATTGTGTCCTAATAGTGAAACATATTGATTTGTAATTAATTAGTAAGACAACTTTTTGCATCCTAATGGTCAAGCATATCTATACGTGTTTTTTTTCCCTTTAAACATCATTTGCATTTTTAATCAGAATTGATTAAATTAAAAGACATTTGAAATCATACAGTATTTATTCAATATACGATTGCATAAAAATTAAAATATAATCAAATGATTCACAAAATAAAGGAATATCAACACTGATTCTCATACAAAGCATTATGTATGAGTAATTTGATTGGAGTACATCATAACAATATCATAAGTTGTCCATAAAAAGCAAAACCTAAGCACTAGTACAAACAAAATGATGTTTGTTATATACAGTTAACCAAGATAAAATCCACATATTTTAAATCTACCTAAACAATCTTCAAATGAGATTTTGCTTTAGTCTTCTTCTTCATTCAATGAAACCTACAAATAATGAGTTTATGTAAGTATACACAATTACAATAATTTAATATGCATCAAAAGAAATCTAATTAATTGAAAGTACCCTATTTGAAGGCCAAGCAATGATTACACCGGGGGCATCTCCAATAAACTTTAAGATGCTGTAGGGCCTTATCAAGCGCTCATCTCTTTTTATAGGGATTCGAACATTTATTGCATACCAATTTGGTCCCAATTCTTCTCCTCCTACCATTGTTGATGAGTCCATACTAATAATTGTTCCAATAGCAACTTTTTCTTCCTCATTGAACAAGGCTTTTAAAAAAACAGAATCTCCAATCTACAAAATAATACAAAAAGATAAAATAACTTATTGGTGTGTTATTAATTTTGTCATGTTATGTCGGGTACAAGGCTTCAAACGTGATGTAAATGTGAAATTCCTTTGTAGTTCATATCTAGTTCTCCATGAGCTAAGCAATTTAAGTCTTTAGATGAACATGATCAACCACTTTTATGTGGATCTCGCTAATCTAATGATTGAAAATGCACCATTGTGAGTATATATATATATATATATATATATCCAAAATAATCTTCTAGATAATTGCATCAATGAATATTACTTTTCTACCATTGACATATTAATACTTGACAAACATTTTGCAGTAATAGATAAACTAAGCATTGCACATCATTTTTCACTAATAACAACATATTCTGAACAAGTATTCCTATACACTGGAAATTTAAATATATCAACACAATAGCAAAGGATCAAATTTTTCTAACATTTTGAAAATACTCATCAAAGCGAAGAAAAATTGAGAAAACAAAATAACGCAATATACATACCTTAAGAGGCCTAGGTATAGAATTAAAGTCTGGAATATGATGCTCGATGGAAGGCATAGAGGACCTTTCACCAACAGTTGGTATAGAATTTGGAGATGGCAAGTTTGCAGTTAATGATGATTGACCACTTGAGTTGTTACCTTGCATGATAAGAGCTGTTAATTGGTCAACCCGTTGTTCCAGTAGTGCAACTTTGCTTTTTTCTTCATCAACTCGTTGTTCTAACAACGTAACTTTGCTTTTTTCTTGCATGGCAATCCTATAGCTTGCAGCTCGACTAGGTATTACACCTTTAACATCCGCAATATTAACGTTCAAACCATATAAACGTGCACGACCATATTTATCTTTCCCCATAACCTTTGAGTAGGCATCTTTTTCCATATCCTTTTCATTTTCTTCAGGTGCATCATTAATTATGACCATCATCTTATCCTATTATATAATAATGGATAGTTAGAAAAAGTACATAATCACATATAAAGAAAAAAGTCATTGCATATTATATACATTATATAACATACAATTGCTTCCCCTGCAGCTTCATTTATAGGAGCACCATTTGATTTTGTATAACAAGCATTAAACATCTCAAAACGCGTTGGAGAATGACCTAGTCTTTCTTTCTGTAGAAAACAAATAGCTTAAATCATATTACTATAAAGTACCATAAAAAATGAAAATACTTAAGGTGGTAAAAAAAAGTTATGTTATATTACTCAAATAATCATGTTACTTACCAGTTGCTTCCTCACAATTGCAAACCCTGTTTTACCCTTACAATGAATCATTTTTTGTTGAGCTCTATTGTTCTTATTACGAGCACTCATTTCCTACAATTATTTAAATATTATTAGATTAATAATCATAATATATAAAAGAGAAAAAAAATGGTGCAAGACTAATAATAAATAGTCATACCATTGTCTTTTCTTTTAACCAATATCGAACGAGAGATTTCCACTGATCATCTTTCACTCTTGTATCTTTTGGTGCTCTCTCTAATTCATCTAGTGGCTTTTGTGGATTGAAATACCTTGTCTTCAAATAATGCTTCCAAGATTTCCATTTCTTACTAATGGAAATTAAAACATGCTCTTCATCACTAGCTGCAATGTCGAATCTTGCCTATCCAAAATATTGGATAAGATATATTAATATAGTATTATGCATTCTAGTTATAAAGCAATCGAGTCCTAATGTAGCCATGTAATAGCATTTGGCTAAAATAGGGAAAATAATAAAAGTATAAAAAAGGCATGACAATTCAAAACATTAACCTTCACTTCTGCTAACATTATTTTTTTATTATCATCAGGGATATCCCACCAATTCTCATATTCCAAAGAAGCATACTTGGCATTTCGTGCTATTGTCCCCAAGAAAGAAGCAAATGTCTTTGTGTTCTGTTCATCATTTGGTTGCCCATATTTATCAAATGTTATAGGAGTGAGCTTGCCATCTTGTCTACCCCAAATTTCAGCCATATAAGTGGGGCCTCGCACCTTTTTCTTAATTTGTTCACCACCTACAATCATGAATAATAAATGGAAAAGTTAATTAAAAAAGACTATTAAATCTACTAAATATGATAATATATAAAAAAACATAGTTTTTGACACTACCGGGATCATTTCTGCTATTACGTTGGATGGAGTCATCAAACTCATCTAATATCACAGCTGTTTGAGTTATGTTTGTATTTTCCATTGCTTCTTCTAGAACATCCCTATGGCTAGGGAAGCATCTGTTACTTCTTCTCCGTTTTGGCAAATTCTGCAAATCACAAAATGTTAATCATTTCTACCATTAGGTTGGATGGACATAAGTTGTGGATTTAGCAGCAACAAATATTCACATGCAATTATAACATCAAAATCTATTATGAAAAAAATCTTAGCCTCCACAAGTAGTTTTACATCTAAGGAGGAATAAATAGCTTACATTTTGATGCTGGAGAGCTTAAAGAGGATGCTGCTACAAAAAAGACAGCATCTTACATGTAACAGAAATCATTATTATCAAAAGAAATTTAGCATTAAATTTTAACAGATAATGTAATGAGATATATTATATAGATATAAAAGAGATCAGCTTTTTGTCTTTACCTTGTGACATTTAGTATAAGTGCTTTGATGAAGTAATTTGGAAAGGAGTTTTGCTTGCATCTTGCCAAGGTTGTATTCATACAGATCGTATACCACATTAATATGAGATTTTTACTGCTTTCCTGATCTTGTGATGGCACTAAAGAATTCACCTACTTCGCTAAATTCAAGTTTCAGTTACCTTGTCAATGTAATCACTTGGTTGAAGCAAATGTAACGTATTATAGACTGGAGCATGGATCAAAACACTAATTGGAACATGAAAACTGTCTCTGACTAGTATACCATTGTTAAAACATAAGATAGCAATACAAAAGTGATGCCAGATCTTTCACCAGATCTTTCACTCTTATTTCTGCATAATCAACGGGTAAAACACTTCAATTTTGTTATTTGCCAATATTCTCTCCTAATGTTCTTAAGAGTGCTCTCTCCCTCTCTCTCCAAACCGGCTCTTTACCGGTTACACCACTTCATCTTCCTCGTGCACAATTACATAAATATTCTTAAGGTGCTGTTAGAAGGTATGCTCTTTATTAATAATTATAGCAGCCATAGGAGACCAAGAATGGAAATTTAATATCATAAATAAGTAAACTACATGTGAGCCAGTGTGGTTCAGCATAAACAGAGCAAAGTTGCTCCAAAGTGCCAACTTCTAGATACCTGAAATCTTGCAGAAACCATTAATGTAGGCTATGGTATCGTCCAGCACTAGGTTTTCTCTTTGGGCAGAAAATTCTTTATGAGCCTTTTCCACGATATAGATACAAGCTTGAGTTAAAAGAGTCCAGCACATGTTTTGCGAACATGTCACTCATTACAGTAAGTATAAGCAGACCCATAGTAGGGATGGATCTGTGCAGCTTAGCTATGATACAGCTAAAAATGCACTAGGCCACCTGGAATACTATCTTCCTTGGTATGCATAGCTTAAATCAGTACAATGTGGTCCATTAGGTAATTTTTTGAGATTAACCCGGCATCCATTTTTACTATTTTGATACAATGCAACACACTCATCCAAAAAATTCAAGGAAAAGTAAAGAACAGAAGAAGAAGAAGATAATTGGCACTTTTTAATATAATTGGCACTTTTTAATCAGTAATAAAGAAATAGTAGTGAATCAAGCGCATCTAGTCATAATGTACATATTAAGAAGCTACACTACTAAAAAAGAACCACAACCTCTTGAAGCCAACACTAATATGACTAGGTGGGCATATATATAATAAAGCACAACCTTCAGAAAGTAACAGCTCACTATAAAACCTTGCTCTTTGTCCTCATGCATTCTAGATAACCTCGTTCTTCAATATCATGCATTTTAGACTTCATATTTGTTTCCAAATGCTAAGTGTAGCATTTACAAGGCTCATTATTAAGAAATATTAATGAAACATGATAACATGAATAACAAAAGCAATTTTATTTTAGAGGATAAGGAGATCACCATGAAATTATCTCAATTTGGGTTTTAAATAACTACTAACCTCAGAATTTGCCAAGAAATTATTTCTTTCAATCGAGGGCTCTTGTGTTGCTGTGATATTAGGTTGTATTTGAAACTCCCTGGGGGCTACACATCTTCTTGTTTTGGTCCTCATGATTCAACGCTAAAAAACAATGATGAAAATAATGAGAAATAAATAAAAATTTTAAAAATGAAAACTTAAAATCTTATTGAAAGGCATAATTAATGAACAAATTAAACATATATTAGTTGCTGAATATATTAACAAGGGTAACTCACTTAATCAAAACTCATCCATATCATCCACAAAGTACCAAATTCAATATTTTCTTTTCCTACTGATGTTACATTTACAAGTGTTCCTTCCATGTCCAACCTAACCCAACTGACTTCCTCACCCGCTTGCTGATCTTGGTGCTTAGAAGCATCACTTTCCAAGTTTGTTTCCACATCTGCACTCAAATATGTACCCATGTCGAAAGAGTCCCTTGCTATTATTTTCACAACCACATGCCATCCTTTATCGGTCGGATCTTCTACATAAAATGCTTGTTGAACTTGAGATGCAAGTACAAAAGGTTCGTGACAATTGCTTCGGCTATGGTTAACCAATGTAAAACCTTGTTCATCTTTCTTTATTTTTTTAGGAGCCACCCAATCACATTCAAATAGCACAACTTTTTTGTCTACAAAATAATGGAGTTCAACAATATTTTTTATAACTCCATAATAATTGACATCGCTAAAAGCTGGATTTCTATCACTAGCACTGGAAAAACTCATTGTTTTTGCAGTAACAACAACACCACTATTTTGAGTTTTCCTCTTCTTCTCAGTTTTCTTAGTATGAAATCTAAATCCATTAATTATGAATCCCTTATAAATTTTTCCAACCCCATTAGGACCACGTGCTAAAGCCTTAAGTTCCTCTGAGATGTGTCTTTCCTCCACAAAATGAGCATCTCGGACCTAATTTTAAACACAAGCATGAGGTGAAATTGTATTATAAGAATAAGCCAAATAAATTATATAGAACATGCTTTGCATAAGTAACTCACTTTTTCAGTGAACCATGATGCAAACCCTGCAACATGAATTCGTTCAACATCTCGTCTTCGAAGATTAGGGTGTCTTGCTTGAATTATGCTATAGTGTTCCCTATTTATTACATATATAATATAGAGTAAGTTAATGGGTAATTATAAAACGATTAAGATAACATATATTATTGAATATAGGAAAATTCCTTACTTGATAAAAGGATCTACAGCATCACAATTGAACAACACGTACTGGTGTGCTTTTAACAAGATCTCACTATCAAGTGTTGTAACAATCTCCTTTCCAAATGGACGACCAAACATTTTAAAAATTGGTAACTCTATAGTCGAATCACCACCTTCATCATAATTCCGTGAGGGTTGATTAAGTTTAGTCTCAATATCCTCCAAGTATCTAGAGCAAAATGTCATACACTCTTCAATCAAGTACCCTTCTGCAATTGAACCTTCGGGGTGGCTTCTATTGCGTACATATGACTTCAATGTGGATAAATACCTCTCAATTGGATACATCCAACGGTATTGCACAGGGCCCCCTACCAAAGCCTCAGAAGCCAAATGTATTGGCAAATGAACCATGATATCAAAGAACGATGGAGGAAAATATTTCTCTAATTGACAAAGAGTTTTTGCAATTTGAACTTCCAATCTAGTGAGATCACGAGGATGGAGTACTTTTGAACACAATTCTTTAAAGAAACTACATAATTCAATCAATGTCAACCGAATTTGCTTTGGCAAAACCTTGCGTATAGCTAGTGGAAGCAATTGTTGCATTAAAATGTGACAATCATGGCTTTTAAGGCCACTAAGTTTATGCGGTTTTAGATGCACACATCGAGAGATATTTGATGCATAACCATCCGGAACCTTAACATTCTTCAAAACATTGAGAAATATGTCTTTCTCTTGCTTATTTAATGAAAAACATGAAGGTGGCAAATATATTCGACCAGATGTCGACTCGATAGGATGAAGCTCGGGTCTAATCCCCATATCTTGCAAGTCACGACGTGCTTTCAAATGGTCTTTTGACTTTCCTTCAATGTTCAACAATGTCCCAACTATATTATCACATATATTTTTTTCTATGTGCATTACATCGAGATTATGTCTTAATAAATTGTCTTTCCAATAAGGTAGCTCAAAGAATATGCTTCTTTTTTTCCAACTAAATGGCAATTTAGGATTAAAATTAACTAATTTTCCAAATGTATGATCATATCCATCCAACTCAGCCAGTACCATGTCTCCAGTTAATCGAGGTGGAGGTCTCTCATTTTCTTCCGATCCATCAAATGATCGTTTATCTTTACGAAAAGGATTATTCATATCAAGAAAGCGGCGATGACCCATGTAACAATACTTGCCACTAAATTTTAGCCATTTAGAACAGGTGTGCTTATGGCATGAAGGGCATGCTAACTCACCCTTCGTACTCCATCCAGAAAGATTAGCATAAGCAGGGAAGTCACTTATTGTCCATAACAATGCCCCACGCATAAGGAAATTTTGCCTAGTAGATACATCATAAGTATTCACCCCATGATACCACAATTCTTTAAGCTCCTCAACTAATGGTTGCAAATATACATCAATGTTGTTTCCAGGAGCTGAAGGACCCGATATAAGCAATGATAACATGAAATACTGTTGCTTCATGCACATCCAAGGAGGCAAGTTATATGGTATCAAAACCACAGGCCATGTGCTATGAGAGACACTAAGATTTTTGAATGGGTTAAACCCATCACAAGCTAAACCCAACCTAATGTTTCTTGGATCTCTAGCAAAGTCACTATTATAATAATCGAATGTTTGCCAAGCAGGAGAATCAGCAGGGTGTCTCATATAGTCATCTTTTACTCGATTTTCTTTATGCCATCTCATAAATGATGCTGTTTTTGATGACATAAACAACCTTTGGAGCCTTGGGATCAAAGGAAAATGCCATAATACCTTTGTTGGAATCTCTTTATGCTTTTCTGATGAAGTTGTTTGTTCATCTGAATCATCTTCTACCCTAATGTACCTTGGTGATTTACAAATGTGGCATTCCTTAGCTTGTTCATACTCTTTCCAAAATAATACACAATCATTCGGGCATGCATGAATTTTTTTATAATTAAGTCCCAAATCTCCAACCACTTTTTTTGCCTCATAATATGATTTTGGCAATTTTTCACCTTGTGGTAAAGCTTCTTTTAAGAATTGAAGCAATTCGGTCATTGATTTATCACTCCACCTATTTTTACATTTAATGTGCAACAATCGCACCACAAAGGACAACACCGAGAACTTTGTACACCCCGGATATGCTTCCTGTTGAGCATCTCTAAGTAACCTATAAAATGCTTCAGCTTCTGGATTCGGTTGACTATCTATATCAATAGTAGTGTTCCCATCTTCACTTATGTTGCTATCATGAACTCCAAATGCTTCATTCAACATAATATGCGTATTATCCTCAATATTAAAATGGTCACTACTTTGATTGGTGGTGGTTAGTAGATTAGAAGATGAACCTTCTCCACGAGAAAACCAATACATATACCCTTTCATAAACCCATCACATAATAAATGTACTTTTGCTTCATCCTTAGTCAACCACATAATATTTCTACACTTTTTACATGGACATATGATCTTTCCATTATCAGGATTAGCAAAATGTGTATCCATAAATTCATCCAATCCAATTCTAAAAGTTTCACTATTCCTAGGTGCATCTGACCAACTTATATCCATTTACAACCTTTTGGAAATGTATCAACAACCTTGGATAAAAGCAAGGTAAAAATTAATCATAACTATAAATGAAGAACAAAATAGTACATATTCATACACATTACCATAATAATATATAAGGAAACATATCAAACAAGAAATGATTCTTTTGAGTAGTTTGTTATCATTCCAAACATTATTGCTTCTTCGAAAAAATTTCAAACTTCTCTATTAGTAACCATGGGATAATGAACTTGCAAAATCTTATTTATTGGGAAAAATTCCTAAAAATACCATGATTAAAATCGTTTCTAACGAGTTTGTTAGTAAATATTATAATATTATATTTATATATTTCATTGTGAAATATGTCTGAGACATGCGGTATACAAGTTAAGCATTGAAATGCCCATTTTAATATGAGTTGCAAAAGGGAAATGGAATATGCACCAGGTAAAAAGAAATCTTATAAAAGGGACATAGAAGAATGGAAAAAAAAAAAAAAAGAAAAAAAGGCTTAAACTTAAAACCCATAAAATTATTTAAAGAACTAAGATTGGGCCAACCTTAAACAACTATTTATCAACTTCAAGAAAACTTTAAGTCCAAAACATGAAGCAGAATTAATTCATTTACCATGTTATATATTACCATAAATTGAGAAAGTTCGTTGTATAATTCAAGTTTATTCGTTGAATTTTAATTATTTTCCCACCGTTATTAAATTCTTACAAGCACTTCCAGGTTCCAACGGAAAATTACTAACTATTGCAATTAATAATTATAAAAGTTGGGTAAGAATTAACACTGTAAACAAGTTGAATTAATCGCGAACTATTCAAACTCAAGTTGTTTTAAGCTAGACTTGACTCATTTTGCTAAACGAGCTGAGTCTAAATTTTTTTTGCATATTATGAACGGACTCGTTAAGGACTCGTTTGATATATTAATATAATATTATCAATATATAAACATAATGTTTCATAGTCAAATTATAGACTTTTTTTTCTACTAAGTATTGATAATCCATGAAATTATTATTCGAATCATCTAGAGAGCAGAGAAATAATAAATAAAATGAAATAAGCATAACTATAAAATAGTTGAAAATCTCGACAACCTACCTTGAGTATAACAGAAATTGGAGATAGAAGTGAATTGTGTAGACAATGATAACCTACAATTTTAACCAAAATTATCCTTTACTATTCAAATCAACATTGATCATCTCCTTTACTTTATTAACGATAAAATCCAAACCTATTAAAAAATTGTATACATACATAAAATATCCACTTCAAAGATAAAGCTGCAGAATAAGCAATTTTTATTAACACTATACTCCAATGAAGAAAAGAATTGGAGGGGATTTTATTTATTTTCTAATGCTTAGTTGGAAAGAAAATTGGGAAGGAAATGAAATTAGAGTTGAAACAAATCCATTAGTATTTTAGGTTTTTCTGATGGAACATTTCAAAATGAACGCCGAATACTCTGTTTTGCTTTGGCTTGAGAAATTGACAAATTGAAACATGCAGCTTCAAATTAAAAACTCTATTGAAAAAATTATTTATCGTTGTTGTATTTCAACAAGTAAGGGTGCAATGGTCACACATAAAACAAACTTTTTTCACATTCTTACAATTAAAAGTAAAAATCTTAGTGATCAAGAATAGCCATGCAGTCATCAATAAATTTCAGCAGTAAGCGAATGCAGCAACGAAAGTAGCATCAGTTGGTTCTTTCTGCAAAAAAATCGACTTTTATTGTTTTCCATCATTAATTACAGTGCTATTTCCCTCGTCAAAGTTCATCTCTCACTACTGCCTCCATCGTATCTAATAATTGCAAAGATTAAATTAAAAACTACTCTAAGGAAGATTCAAAGCATAGTTCCGCTAGCGGCTAGAGCGTAGATCAAAGTCTGTGAGTTTCGAGGATGAAAAGGGATATATAAATCTTAAATTATATAAAGATCCATAAATCTTAAATTAAAAACAATCTTTGTAGCAAAAAAAAAAAAAAAAAAAAAAAAACCATGGAAACACAAAAATTAAAAAGGGGTTTCTTTTACATACCACTAGCAAACCCAATAAGATGCAGATTGTGCGGATCAACCAAAGTGAAGACCATCTGCCACAAGAATGAGTAAATTCATATATGAAATTAAAGAAAATGGAAGAAAAGAAAAGAGGTTAGTGAAAAGTTATAAGAAAACATGTTAATGAGAGAGAGAAAGAGACCCAATTGCTCCTTAAGAGAATACGTGCAGCAACCTAGGGATGAACACGATGGGGAAAAACAAAATGTATGAGGACACTAGTCAATGCAGAGAGAGAGAGAGAGAGAGAGAGAGAGAGAGAGAGAGAGAGAGAGAGAGAGAGACTCACCATGAAAGCTTATTCAGTTGTGATGATAAAAGGGGAAAGAGAGATATTGATGATGAACAAAGTCTGTGAGTTATCAAGTAGGAAAAGGGATATGCATTAGGGAGCATCGTGAAACGGGAAAGTAGGAGTATGGAATATGGAGGGAAATAAGAGAGGGAAATAAGAATAAAGAAAGAGGGAAAATTAAATATTATTATTTTTTATTGTGTCCCATTAAGTGGAAATTGGTGACTTATAATAATTGTGTCCCATAAACACATGTAATGCTACTTATTGTTTTATTGTGTCCTATCTAATTTGTCATATAACATTAAAATTGTTGTAGTGAAATGAACTTACTCCTTAAATGTTGTGACCTCTTTTTAATTATTTGAAATGTTAAAACCTTAAATAAACTTACCCTGAAATGTTATGACCTTCTAATGTAATTTATCCAAATAATTATATACAATTATATTTATAATATTATCTTAATATGCAATTTTATTAATATGTTAACCACAAGTAATTATATATAATAAAATAATAATGTTAAAAATATTTCACAAACTCTTAATGAGTTTGTTTACAAGCTTCTTACGAGCTTGACTTGCAAATAGGCTCGCAAGCTCTTAATGAGCCTAATCACGAGCTAACTCACAAGCTTGAAGCTCGATCATTTATCTAAATGAGCTTCATTTTAAGCTTAAGCCAACTAATTTATTAAATAAGCTCAAGCTGAGCTCGTGAGTTTATAACCCTAAACATAAGCATAAACCTTGCTTTATTCTTGAGATGTAATTCACAATTTGCTTGAAGCACCAAGCATAGCTTTGGTAAAGCTCCAACTCTCCACATCTTTGTCAAAATTAGGGGTGTGCAATTGGTTAACTAGGCTATAAAAATTTAGCTTGTTTGACAAATAAGTCAAAATTCCATGACCTTAATCTAGTATACTTTAAAACACAGGTTAAATGAGTCATCCCACTTACTAAGCCTATTTAACCCATTTGTTTGCATTTGATGGGTTAATCAGGATAAATTATCCAATGTTCAACACATTTATGCTAATTAAACAAGATGTATATAATAAAAAGGTTAATTTTTATAGGTAATATATATTAATGATTAATTTCATTATTATTTTAAATACTTATGTATAAGAAAATTTTTTAAAAATAATTTATTAGGTATCACATTTCGTTTAAAGCATCAAATATATATTTTTAAAAAAAATGTTATGATGCATGTATATCAATTTGTTTTTTTTTTTCTATTACCATTTATAAAAAGTTTATGTTTAATAATAAAAGTCCTAAGGATAATGCTATAATAACAATCATTCTTCCTACAAATTTTATTATCTTTTTATAACATTGGACTACCAAGCAAGCCTAATTAACCTATGGCCTAACCTACTTTGGCCCGTGAGTTAAATGGGCTGAGTCAAATTATTCTTAACCCATTTCCAAAAGTAGGTTAGACGGGTCAAACTCTTAGTCAAAACCTATTTGCAACCTCTAGTCAAAACATCCTTTGTACTTGGATATTTCACCACTAATCCTAGTATTTTCACAACATGATCATCCATAGCTAGGATATCCTTAGGTGGTGTTTGTTGCAATAAATAAACGTAATAAGAAAAATTGGACAACATAATTTATTTGTACCATGTTTAGTATGCATGACACTGGATAATGATTTTTGTACTATCCAATATTTGGTACACACAAGTACAATATAAGAAGGGATAATGGCATGCCAAATATCTATACTTTCAATTTTTGACAATTTAGTATCCTATCTTTAGATTTAGGCAACTTAGTGTTTGTACTTTTAGAGTATGTGTGATTAAGTGTTTATGTTAAATAATATTTAATGGACGTATATTTTGATGATATAATAATGACAAATGAATTATCAATACTTTCAATATTTGATAATTTTTAGCAATTTAAAGTTGTATCTTTAAATTTGAGTAATTTTTATCAAAGTGTCTATCATTGTCTTATCATCAAAATAAATTTAAGTTCAATATTATTCCACGTAGACACTAAATTGCACAAACTTTAAAAGTACAATCACTAATTTGTTAAAATCTGAAGATAAGATACTAAATTACTAAAAATTGAAAGTATAAGCACTTGAGTTACCATTATTCTAGTATAAGAATGATGTGAAATGGGATAAAGGTATAACGAGTGCTTATACTATCATTTTTTGGCAATTTGGTGCCCATTGTTTGATTTTGAGCAAAAAGATACTCATATTTTTTAATTGATATCATTTAATTGCCTAATGTTGGATTTTTTTGCCCAATGTTAACAGTATAGAAGTACTAAAATACCATCAATTAAAAAATATGGCTACTTTTTTTGGACAAAACCAAACTTTAGGCATCAAATTATCAAGAAAATGATAGTATAGGCACTCTTTGTACTTTTATCCCACTGTGACAGGTTTAACTTATCTAGTAAAATGAGAATTTATTCATTTTCTATGTGGTACTATTTTTCTTCAAACTTTTAAGATCTGTTGTCTAGTAGCAAGGTCCATGACAACAACTAAACAATGAATTAAGATTTTTGTCCAATTCAATCCCTCAAAGTTCATACAGACTAAATGTTCGTGTGTCTCCTTAGAAATCATAGCAATCCCTTAAGAATGTTTCAATAATTCCACCCCACCATCCCCCCAAGAGCATAAATTAACCAATAGATTGAAATTTAACTCCGTAACGCGCTTTTCGGGTTTCTTTAACCCGAGTTCAATTAGGTCAAACATCACTCCGGTTTTGATGATTTTGAGCCGATTTATCCCCATCGACATGCGTCAATTTGGACTGTAAGGTAGGTTTTATTCCCAGTTGAGACGCTCATAGAATTTCACAAGGTAATGAAAAATTCAACGTTTAGCCTCTCGCCGCTTCTATGAAATTTTTCAATACCACGACTATCGCCCGTATCACAACTCATGATACATGTTAAGATGTCAATGAAATTGAAGTCGTTCTCTACTAAATATCTCGGATTTCTTGGGTGGAATTCCATCATACACGTCTTGTCAAATTCGTAGTGACTTCCCTTCCAGTTTCGAAGTATCAACAATTCCAATACTTCCTCTAATTCCCTAATCCGCTGGGGCATGAACTCGTAGCCTCGAACTAATTTCCCACAACATTCTCGTCCATTGATGACTTTGGTAGCTGTTGGGAAGAAAGGATTCAAACAACACAGAACGTGTATATACTCTATAGCCGAAGCAAACAAGATATCATTTTTTTTTCTTATACTGTTAATATAGCTAAATAGCAAATGACAAATAAATTGAAAACCCTTGTGTGGGGGAAAAGACCATGAGACTCAGTCTAGTAAATATCTCTATTATTTTGAAAATAATGGGTGTACCAATATAAGTTTCTTTTAACAATTTAGGAATCAATATGTACTAAATCTTCACCGACCGACAATAATAGATAATAATATAATAAAAACCTATAAAAGAGTATCTTAGTCAAGAAATAAAAAAAATAAAACCACAAACTGCTTGCACTAATATGTAGCTCACACGACTAGGGGCAATATACAAAAGTTTTAACTCCAAAGAAATTCAAGCACTCCTCCAAATCTTTTACTGAAGTTTCTCAATTTTCTTCTCTTCTTGCTATTGTGCTATTTTTTTTTCTCTCTCTATCTTTGTGTAGGGTCTTCTCATAGGTATTATATATATATATATATATATATATATATCTCATGGCTCACAAAAGATGTGACACATCTTTTTAACTTGCAGAGAAAGTAAAAAATAATAAAATTAATCTATTATTTTATTAATTAATATATATTTGTTGTTGTGGTGGACCTATTATTGAGTCACCCACCCAACATTAGGAACACTATTGACACCACAGCAAGCATGCCATGCTATCTGTCATGACTTGAACTAAGTCAAGACGTGTTCAGCCGCCACGCATAACACATATGAGTTATACATTAAGACTAACCTAATCTACAGTTTATCGTGATTATTATCAAACAAATCTTAGATTTTGAAATCATTAAATTATATTATAGCAACAACTAGAATTTTGCAGCGGAAAAATAAATTTCTCAATATGATTTCCAAACAAGTTACTTTTGTGAGTAGAATATCATTTATAAATAAGTATCATACCATCATATATCTCAAAATAAGAGTATCAAGTATCTCAATATACAAACTGTGGGCATACAGTTAAGCCCTCATTAAAATATAAATTTCATATTAAAATTTAATTTTATAAAATATAGATAATAAGCCAGTGATCCTAGTCAGTCCACTAATCGAATAGTTCATTGAAATTTGTGACATACCCCATGCAATTGTAAGTATCATCATTAAAGTCATCTATACCTGAAAAAGAAAGGAATGAGTCGAGCCCTAGTATAACAACAAAACAAGCACGCACGAGATGAGCACACATGTCTATTCTAAATGCAATGTAACAATTAATAGTTTATATCTTTAAATTAAAATATAGCAAAACAACAACGGAGCACTTAACACTCCAGTAACACGCTAGGAACCTGGGGGTCTGGAGTTGTAGCAACTACTTAGAGGATTGGTATAAGCAGATCGAATACCTATATCTCCGACCTCTACAAGTAATGGCTTCATTGAAGTAGGTTAATAGGTTAAATCAAGTATTTACGTAATTAGAATCTCTATTTTCAATTAAATTCATTTACTAGTTCAATTAGGTTAAATTATTTAATTATATCTTATAGTTTGCATAATTCCACTTGCTAAATCATTTAAAATCAATCTCTAAACTAAATTTAAATTATGGTTCGAATTTTCCTGCATTTTCATACTAATCGCCTAATTATAACATAATCAACAAAACATGGATATTCGTGGTATTTCACCATCCGTATGCTTGATTTTGCGCACTACATGCTTTCACGTGTCTGACCCATTCGTGCTCGTGTGTTGTGCTTCGCGTGATTTTTTTAGCATGTTGTACCATGCCGATCCATTTATTCACATGGCGTGTCGTATGCCTTTACATGTTGGTTCTCGTACCTTTAATCAAGTTGGGTTTCACGCGGTTTGTTTGGTTTTTTTGTTATTTTTGGCCCCATGATTTATTTTTCAATGGTTTTCAGAATTTAATTAAAATAATTATTCAAATTAGTTTTAAATAAATGTAATAAGTAAATAGAATTTAGATGATTAATGAGGCAATATTTTTAACTCCATTAACATTTAACAATAATATACATTACATTATTATTTACATTGTTAATAATAAAAAAAACATAATTATTTTCATTTTAGAAAATATAGTGTGAATGTGATGAATAATCGCCTTGAATATCTACGTTACTCGAAGGCCAATACAATGGTGGTGGTGGTGGTGGTGGATGCTCCAATCAATAACATGCCCATTTGAAGAACTGGTTCATTTGGCATTCGTGTTTTTAAGCATATTCCCATGTTCTGATTGGATCTTGGTAATCTATCGTAAGCTGTCCATTATATCATTCATGCTAAATACACTGAATTGTTGTTGTGTTGGAGCTTGACCCCACCATTGTCCCTCTCTCATTCCTTCATCATGTTAGGGGAGAGGCAAATCATCCAAGTTAAGATTAAAGCTCTGTTCGTCTTATTAATTTCCATCTTTTGGTTGTGCTGCACCACCTTGATCCTTACAATATTGGTTGGCTTAAGGATTGTACTTGATACCTAGCCTTCTTATTATGTCGCCCTTCGTGAATGTTGATCTTGCTTCTACTTTTATGTAATTTGAAAGGTCAAATCTCCATGATTGCAAAATGACAGTGATGAGGCAACCATATGTGAGATGAATATCCTTTCTCCTAAGCACCCGACGCATGCAATGTATCACCACATAGTTGACATTTAATGGTCGGTGCTCCATCATCGTGTCCATTAGGAAGATGTCTTAAATGGAGATATTATTTGAATTCACCCTCGGACATATATCGTAGCCAATCATATAATGTATTAGTCTATAAATCGGTTGGAGATGTTTTTGCCTTAGGTGCCTTATGTGGTCAATTTGACGCTTATTAGCACATGTTGGAGTATTAGCTAGGTTATATATAAGGTGGAATAGGTTGGTCATATCCTAATTTTTACGCAATTTATCACCTCCATTGGTTGGATGAAATAGACCACAGATGTAATTCGAGGTAATGTAGAGTATAACCCAAACATGTAACTGGTGATGGAGATCGGAGTTTGGCATCTTGTATCCACCTAAGGAATCACATTAGGATTTTCTATGACCTCGTTGGCCGTAGCATTAGAGTAAAAGATACAAATGAAATGGGCGTATGTCTTATTTTGAAGATCCATCAGTGCAATCATTAAGTTCCATGCAATTGAAGCACCCCTCAAGAAATTCTACAAGAATATTGGTGTGGTAAATCTTGAATCAGAGGCCGCGAGTCATAATAATGAAGCAACAAATTTGAAGACTTGTATCAATATCTTGATAGCCATCCTAGCCACAATGATCCACAATTACTCATCTTGGGGTTTTTCAAAGAGAAGTAAACAAATTGCCCAGGATATTGGGATTAACCATGCCGCTTCCTAGAAAATCTTTAGTGACATGTTGGTTTATGAGGTACAACTGCTTAAGGAGGAGGAACTAAAAGATGGAGGGACGAACGGAGGGGATGATCTCAATGTTTTCGATTGGTGGAAGAAGAGGAAACACATGATGATGTGCTTTCCATAGTGGCACGAGATGTTTTGGTTTCTCCAGCTTTGACGATTTCATCGGAGTTAGCTTTAAGTTCAGGCAGATGGGTCCTTAAACCGCACTGCCATAGGCTAAATGATGACACTATTGAAGTATGTGTGTGCTTAAAAGATTGGTCCAATGCTGTTGGCAGAAACCAGATGGACCCACACGTTTAGTGGCTTAGGGATAGTGACTCAGGATCGAAAGATTTATTGCCACCACCAGATTTGTAGCCATAGACAGACAAAGTAGTGGGGTAAGGCTAGAGGAGGTTTCTATGAGGGTATATGGTTTATGATCTTTTTTTTTTTCAATCTTGTAAATATTTTGTAGTTAAACAATGTTATTAATAAAATTTAATTTTCTTCCAATCCTAATGCATTTATTAATTTTATTTATTTGATAATATACAATTATTTTAAATATAATAAACCAAGTTTAACGTTTAATAAAAATTAATTACTATTATAATATTACTTGATAATTTCCTTTTTTATTTCCTAAAAAAATTTGATGTTAATATGTTAATAATAATACAATTGAAATCATTGCAAAAAAAAAAAAAAAACTAAATATATTGTATTTTTTAAGAAGATAATTTTATTTAATTAAAATAATAAAACAAGACAATTTATTTATTTAAATACAATTTATAGTAAAATAAAAAAAATAAAGCACTATTTTTTATATTATTATTTAAAAAAAAGGTCTATGTGTTGGTCCATCTACCTTGCATGCCATACATTGCTAGCCTACTTATTTCACGTGCTTCGCATGTTGCATGCCTCGTGTGCCATGTGTCAGCTTGGATGTGCTTATACTTTTGCCTTTTTTTTTTTTTAGCGTGTCGTACCAAGTTTGCGGCCCATGTGTTGGTTCACGCATGTCACAGCCCATTTACCATGCCTGCACCATAACTTCCATTTGTTGTACATGTTTGGATTAGATGGCGGAGCATGTGGTTAGGTGTCAAGTAGGAACCTTTAGGTAGCGAATGCTGTGTGATGAGGATTAGTTGTGTTTTGCTACTCTGACAATCACCGCTTGATTCAATAATAGTTGAGTCGAGTTCAAGCTTAAGCTCAAGCTACCCTAGTTTATTGAGCCAATCTTAAGCTTCATATATTTAATTCGATTAGCTCGCGAGTTTAATCGAGTTTTATTTAGCTCAAGTTGAGTATTAATATTAATTAAATTTAAATCTAGTTTGTATATTAATATTATTATAACTAGAATTAAAAAAATAATTTTTAATAAATTGAGTATACATGAGTTTAATTGAGTCGAGTTCAAGATTATATAATGTTATTTCTAGTTAGGCTTGAACATAAAATATTAAGGTTGGTCAAACTCGAGCTACGTTTGAGTTTTGAGTGGAGCTCGAGCCAACATCAAACTTTGCACCATACCATCTCGACTTGACTTTTTTACAATCTTAGTCTCAGACTGTAGGAGTGAAATGCCCCAAACCTTCATTTAAGTTAAAAATAGTTTAATTAAATAATATAATATATGGTTAATTTTGAATTAGAATAAGAATTTAATTTAGAAATTTAACTTAGATAGTTTAGTTAAATAACCTAAAGTAAATTATAAGATATAACTAGATAAGTTAGCATAATCAATTATTAAATAGATTAAATTGAAATTTAAGATTTCAAATATCCTTTTCAAATTGTATGATTATTTTATCTATTTATTTCAATAAATTGAATTTCATAATCTCTTCCAAATTTTCAATAAAACCCCTTTTCTTCTACTTCAATCCCCTAAATCTTTAAACATGTAATTTAAATGTTTTGCAAATTCTTAAACCCTTGAATTTTAGTTTAACTTCTAAATCCTTAATCCCCATAAGTTTTGGATTCATTTGCTTGTTTAAAAATATTAAATCTTAAGTCGAAACCCAACTGAATATCAATTTCTTATGATTTAAATTTCCGAACTAGATTTCTAATCCATGATACTAATTTCTAATATATAGATTCTCAAATTATTTTCTAATTATTTATGATACATAAAATAATTATCAGAAAGATTTAAACCTAATATCTCTACTTAAAAATATCGTTTATTTTCTTTTCCTTTTGACTTTTGGGAGCTGCCTTTTTCTTTTCTTCTTCTTTTCCCTTTTCTTCTTTCCTTATTTTTGGTTGTTGTTTTCTCTTCTCTTCTCTTCTTCTTCTTCTTCTTCTTCTTCTTCTTCTCTTCTCTTCTTCTTCTTCCCTCAATCAATCATCTCAAATCGCAATTTCAAGTAGATCTTAGATGAAATTGAAGAGAGAATACAAGATTAGAGTAGGAGACTAAGGATAAAGAACCACATCAACTAGGAGTAATAGTAGTAGTGAAGATCAAGTGGTTTAAGTTAGCTAAACATGTAAGTTAAGTTGTTTTCTTGTTTTGATTGTTGTATATGCATATATATGATGTCTTACAGCTAGATACGTGTAGGACTTAAGATAAAACTTATAAACTTGTAAGATATGAACTTGGATAGTAGAACATAGGTTGTGTAAGTAAGTGTAGAATTAAGGAGTGTGATGAGATGATTTGATGCAATATGAAGTAATAATAGGTATATAGATGTTATAAGTTATGGTTATAACTTGTATGTTGATTATAAGATGTTGTGTGTTGGGTTTAGAATATAAAACAAGTGAATAAATACGTTAAAATTTATATGCTTTGTTTTCGTGAAAGAGCACAAGGGGACATGTTGTGCCTTAATAAGTCGTACCTTGTTTTTGCTTAAAACTATGAATTTTAACCTACCCAAGAAGAAGCACGACTAGTACACAACTTACCTTATCCAACTATGCTTCTCTCTGTTTTATTCATTAAACACAACTCCAGAACAATACAACTAGAACACGACTTTCTCGATCCTATCATGATTCTCTATGATCCTTAGATGCTTAACTTGTTAAGTAAAACACGGGAGGAACATGACTAGCCCTATCTTGTTGTGCTTCTTTCTGAGTTCTAAACTAACAACAAAACACGATGGGAACACGACAGAGTATATTAGTCATGCCTCTCATATGTTGGAACACAATAAGGGTGATATCATGCATGCACCACTAAGCTAGTTTACACACACATATGTGGAAGCAGAAGCTACAATGTGGGCTTCTAAACCAATTTTAAGCTCACTTAACTAACTATTATTTCTTTTATCAATTTTATGCCCAATTCATGTAATTACAATAGTAATAATAAAGTGATAAGAGAAGGAGAAGATCACACCATGATATAACATGGCGTTCGAATCCCCCCCTAGTCTACATAGTCCACCATTGCCTTATTTAAGGAGGACTTCACATAATTCGTTCAACAAACAATGCCTCACAAAGAGGACTTCACAAATGCCTCATAATCGAAGACTTCACAATAATGCCTACTCGCATGTTGAACTTCACTTAAATGCCTCAACACATAAGGACTTCACTAAAACACTCAAATAAAACATGTGAATAATGTCTTACAATATTAGCTCACTAATATCACTATAGTACTATTCACTCAACAAATACAAACGCAAAATGAAAGAGTATTCTGACATACTCTACGTCAAATAAGCTCAACTCTTTTTAGTAAAAACACCATAAATATTTTATTTAGAGGCTCTAAAAACATAGCCGTTGCCCCTCAAAACAACCACTAATGATCGGATTTGAAAGTCTGTAACGGTTATTTTTTATAAAGTCGCACCTTGGATTTAAACTTGTGACACCTTAGATTTGCACTTGTCGCACCCTTGATTTACCCCTCGATCAAGACTTTGCTTTTTGAACTCATCGCACCTTGGATTTGAACTTATTACGCCCTGAATATAAACTTGTTGCGCCCTCAATTTAACCCTCGATCAAGGCCCTGACCAAGGCTGGGGCATGTTAATTTATTCATGCACAATTTGCAAAGAACAACACACATAAAAACACAAACACATATAAGCATAATAAAGCTTAAAAATATAAAAATATTTCTATTAAATGTAGCTTAACTAAGCTGTAGAGAATTTGTGCAATGCATTTTCTCATCAAAACAAGATTATAGCTTTCAAATAGTTCAATAATCTCCCCTTATTTAATGAAAACAATTATTGCACAACATTTCTCCCCTTCAATTAAGTATTCAGGTAAAAGCTCACTTGTACAAGATGTAATACTCAATTAAAGATTCCCAAGCCACATGTAATAACTAACTTATTAAATGCAACTTAACTCCCTCAATTAAGCATTCTAGGTAAAAGCTCATTTGATTAAGATATGATGCTCAATAAAAAACTTAAATTACATTTAATAAACAACTCATTTTTAGCACAGAAAAACACATAAGCCTAGGGTTTTTAAAAAACACAGAAACTTTTCTCTAAGATGCGGTTAAGCATTAAACTTACAAACCTACTCTTATGCCAATTGGAGATGATATCATTCACACACTTCTAGGCTAGTTTACATATGCATAAGTAGAAGTGAAAGTTATATGGCGGGTTTTTAAACCAATTTTAAGCTCACTTAACCAATTATTATCTCTTTTATCGGCTTTATGCCCAATTCATGCAATTACAATAGAAATAATAAAGAGATAAGGGAAGGAGAATATCACACCATGATATAATGTGGAGTTCGACTTACTCCTTAGTCTCTACGGTCCACAATTGCCTCACAAAGGACTTCATGCAACTCATTCAACAAATAATGCTTCATGAAGAGGACTTCACAAATGCCTACAATTGAAGACTTCACAATAATACCTACTAGCATGTAGGATTTCACTTAAATGCCCCAATACATGAGAACTTCACTAAAACATTAAAAAAAAATGTGAATAGTGCCTTATAATATTAGCTCACTAATCTCACTATTGCACTATTCACTCAAAATACAAATACAAAATGAGAGTATTATGATGTAATTTATACAAAATAAACTCAACTCTCTTTAGTAAAAACACTTCAAACACTCTATTTATAGAGATTCAAAAAACATAGTCGTTGCCCCTTAAAATAGCTATTAACGGTCGGATTTAAAAGTCTGTAACAGCTATTTTTTATAAAGTCACACCTTAGGTTTGAAATTATCGCACCCTGAATTTGCACTTGCCTCACCCTCGATTTACCTCTCGATCAAGGTTATGCTTTGAACTCATCCTTGGATTTAACCTTGTCATGCCCTCGATTTACCTCTCAATTAAGGTTGCGACTAAGGCTAGGGCATGTTGTTTGTTCTTACACAATCTGCAAAAAATAACACACATACAAGCACAAATACATATATGCAAAACAAGTTTTTCTTGTTAAATATAACTTAACTAAGTTGTGGAGCATTTGTGTAATACATTTTCTCATCAAGATTGTAACTTTCACATGGTTCAACAGGGAACACTACTAAACCTATTTGCCTGTGTTCTTCATAAAATAAATAAAATGAAATGAAATAAATATATATAGTATATATATACACATGTAAATACTAAATTAAGTATTTGCATAAGTTTTACTAAAAAGTTAATTAATGAATGATAGGATTTGGATTTAGTATGCTAAAATGAACTAGACAAATAATATTCTATAGGATACATGGGTTTGCCTTAGTGTAACAATTAAATATGATTTAGTAACTAGATTAAATGATTAATTCTACACAAGTTAATTAAGATTAATTTTAGTTTATATATTAAATGTAACTTGAAATATAATAGGCTTAACAACTAATTAGATTAAACATAGCTTTTAAGTATAAGATGAACTTAGTTAATGAATCTAAGTTCGACTTAACTTAATGAAACTTAATGTGCTAAAATGAATTAAATTAACTGAGTCTAATCAACTTAACTAGTTAGATAATATAGATTTAACTTGTATTTGGCTTAGATTAACATGTTGAAACCATGAATAGTAAAGGGAATATGATGTTTCAAAGGAATATTTGCTAAGAAAAATGAGTATTTTCTTAAAAGTTAATAATTTATTTAAAACTTGAAAGTGAATAATAAATGATAATATTTTATAGTGAATGATTTATAAAAAAGAAAAAAAATAATTTAATAAACAACGGAGAATTGTCTATATCTTGGCATGCTGATTTTTGCAGTCATGGCGGGTTCCTACTTAGTGTCTAATCAAACATTTTTAATATGAGTTTAATGTAAGTTAGTAATTTATTTAATTTCTTATATGAATTAAATTTCCTAAATAGATTATTTCCCTTAAACCAAACCTCTAATCTATCATCTGAGATGGCTTCTAACCTACCCTCTATATCTGTTTAGATTTCGAATACATAAGATATGCAATAACTTGTATGTTGTTTGTTATGATGGGCATTTCTAATGAACTAAACTAAAAAACAGCCTTAATAATTGAGTGATGCTTATGCTTGAGTCATTGAATCTAGTCCGGAAAGTGACAACCTTATTGGTGATGCCAACATGATAGTTAGACGCTTAGGCCACCCTCTTGTCATGATGCAATCACAATTTATAAGTTGCTCAGTGAGTAACTAATATGGCAAACGGTATCGTCGTAACATTTACTTAAACTTAGAAGGAAGTAATATGATTTAGTTCATATTTATAGACTAGTTGAACCAAAAAATATTATAGACTGAGATAAGTAGATATGTGCAATAGTTGTGAACACTAGAGGAAGTTATTTTCCTTTTATGGTATAGATATAAGAGATAAAAGTATCTGGGTTGCTTATATCAACCCCCATGAGTAACTGCTATCACTCAAGACCCAGATTCCCATAGCTTGTTTCGGAGTATGTGTATTCTAGTGTTGTTTGTTTTACTTTGAATTTAAAGATAATAAACCATTGCTTGTTGCATTGCATTAATTAAGCTCGTGTGTGCTTATGTTACTGTTGTACTGGGTTTTGGCTCATTGTTGTCTTCTTTCCAAGTGCTAATTAGTTGATGTTGATGATTGAATCGAGTTATGAGACGACTTTGAAGAATTTAGATGATGAGTGAAGCGGATTAAGATTGTGGTTGTATTTTGTTTAATTTTATTTATGAACTGAATTTATCTTTTTAATTTTCTTGTTATTTTTTAAGGCCTGGTGGAGTCTCGATGTTTTGAAATAAGTTTTTAAGTTTTGTTTTACCATCAAGAAAGGAATATAGGATACTTGATGAAATTGTCTTGTTTTAAAGTTTGAACTTCTCGAGAGAGTAGTATGGTTTTGTTTTTATGAAGAATGATATGCCATGAGAGAGAATGTAAAATATTTTTGTAAAGTTTATTTTACCTTACTAAATCTAGTTGTTTTCGGAATCTAACTAAACGATATCAGAACTTAAAATTTGATAGCAAATATTTGACATAAACAGTTTCTTTTAAGTTAGCATTTATGTATAACGCTTAAGTATTATACGTGATGACTAGACATACCTTGACTCTATTTTGGGATGTAACAAGGAGAAAGAATTTCAAGGTGTATCGATTTGCTTGTTTTATTAATCTACCTTTTTCCTAATTTCAGGCAATTGAACATTTTTACAAAACATGAGTCATGACTCCCACGTTTTGATATATGATTAGCCATCCGTAAGGTTTTGCTTCACTTGAAGGTTCCTATATATTTTTACTGTATTGTTAAAATAATTATCACGTTGTACCTTATCTTCATTTTTTTTTTTGGCCCAAATACCTTATATTTATTTAAGAGCATCAATTTCCTTAGTTAGTGTGTAGGGGCAGAGAAAGTTGACATTAGAGTGTTATTTCCCGGTTGCTTTGTTTGCTAATTCAAAGTGTACATGATGAAAACTTGGCAGAAAATTCCCCGACTTGACTCATCGGTTTCGATTCTCTAACTTTTTCATTGGGCAGTGTAGTTGGAGAAAATGAACCTAAGCATCGTAGACTTAACTTAACCACGGCAAATCGGACAGGTACGTGTAGACCTTTTTCTTTGTCTATGTCCAGGAAAATTCAACACTGAGCGTACATCATGCCTCTTTCCGGTAACAGATTAAACTGCATTAAAAAATATCAATATTTAAGAACAAATTTATTTAAAATATTAGTATCTTATATGATTTAAAAAAGACATCAATTTTTAGAATAAATTTATTTAAAGTATTAACATAATTAAAAAGATATATAAGTGTTTTGTAATAGGAGTCAAATAACATATTAATAATTAATTATTAATAAAAATTTAGAAAATTTAATTTAAAAATTAATCGAAACATTGATATATTAAATAAACTTTAAAATATTAACCTTATTTGATATAATTCATAAACATTGATAACACTTTTTAACCATTTAAAATATTGATATATTAAATAACTTATCCCTTATATATTCTGGTGTAATTTACCTCGTATTACTTCATATTCACTCAACTTCATGATTATTATTATTAATATTATATAATGGCAAATAGAAGGATTTCAACCTGACTGCAAACAAGAACATTAACGCAATTGGATTTTGGGTATAGGAGCTTCTGTGTTTCCTTTCTCACTTCTTGTCATGGATGTCGTTGTCTCTCCTTGTTCCTAACGTTCTTATTGAAGATTATGCATGAAAAATTTGAAGGTTGGTTATTAGTTGGCAGGTATGCTATTTGTCAAATATATGTTGTTATGTTTTTCGAGTTGTAAATCTGTTTCACTAGGCAAGCATTTTGGCTCATTTGGAATACATGTAGATCATAATTGTGTTTTGGAGTACCATTTCTAGTTGTTTGCATGACTCGAATTAGAGATAAGACATAAAAATATTCAATTTTATTCAATCAGGGTCGAGGAGTTAAAAATGATTGGTCCGTGAAAGAAAGGAACAATTTAAGTAATCTTGGGTATCAATTCACTTTAGGAAACGTAGTTTTAACCTTGTAAATATGTGTGTATATATATATATATATATGCATTTCAAAAACTAAATCGATCAATGATTTGGCATATGTAACACATGTTAGGCAATAAAACGATTATAATTCCAATTGGGATTCCAGCACTTTCGTTCAAAATTGTGCTTTTTTTCTTTTTTAAATAAGGTGTTGGATATCTGATTCGATAAGGTAACTTAGTTTTAGTTTTCAAAATATTAAAAGTCAAATTTTTAACTGGTTTACTTCTGTTTGGATGGTTTGTTTTATCTGTATCTGTATCTTTTTCAAAATGATATGTGTTAATATGTCTGATTTGCATATATATTTTATTTATATTTAATCTATTTGATTTTTTATGAAACTGTCAACTTTTTTTACCTAAATCTATTTCTTGATTAATAATTTGTTAGAAAAAAGTTTGAAAAAAGCGTCTATATCTGCCAAAAAAAGCCAAAGAAATAGACCCTTAATTGCAAAAAAGAATAATATAGTTGGAAGCTATTACAACATTCCTTATGGACATGATCCCATACTCATCAGTTAGTTTTATTGGTAATAAGGAGATGTAGACATCCCATTTTCACTTACTTAAAACTTTAATTTATAGTAAAAATTAATATTATATTAAGCTCACATATAACAAAGAAAATTATTATAAAAAATAAAACTATATATAATAAACATAATAGATTTATAATATCAAATAATAGTAATATGAGCTTCATATAATATTAATCTTAAATATAAATTTTTTTTTATCTAATTAAATAGCCCATGATAAGTTGGTTTATTGAACTCGTTCCAGTTCGAAAACTTTAAATATTATTTTATAAATTAATTATTAATTATGTACCTTTTTTTTTTGAATTAATATTAATATTGTACCTACCTTCATTGGAGCGGAGAAAGCTGACAATAGTGTGTTATTTGAAGGTTGCTTTGGTTTGCTAATTCAAAGTGTACATGATGAAAACTTGGCAGAAAATTCCTTGACTTGAGTCATCTGTTTCAATTCTCATTGGGCAGTGCGTTGAAGAAAATGAACCAGTTTCAATTCTCATTCGGCAGAGCGGCAGAGCCGTCGTTGAAGAAAATGAACCTGAGGATCGCAGACTTAACCACAACAAATCGGCGCCCAACTACGGGCAGACATTTTTCTTTGTCTATGTGCGGAAAAATTCAACACTCAGCGTACATTTCCGACATTACACTGTCCATATTCGAGTATAAATTCGTCAAACGTACCAAAATTTTAAATGGTTTTAAAAAAAAATTAATATTTTAAATGATTAAAAATATGTATTAATATTTTACAAGGTAAATTAAATAAGATATTAATAATTAAACACTAATAAAAATTTAGAAAACTTAATTAGAAATAAATGATGTCTTAAACGAATTTTTTTTAAAACATGATCCCTCATTTTACATACTTTGTGAAATGTTAATATACTTTTTTAATACTTAAAACTTTAATATCTTAAATGAACTTGATACGTTCTTGTGTAATTTAACAACAATATTAAATATAAGGCTTATTGTAAGTATTTCCTTTTTTCATTTTAAAATATCTGCATTACTATTATTATTATATCACAAATAGAAGGATTCCAACCTTACTGCAAACAAGAACGTTAAAGCAATTGGATTTTGGTTATAGGAACTTCTGTGTCTCCTTTCTCACTTCTTGTTATGGATGTCGCTGTCACTCATTGTTCCTAACGTTCTTATTTAAGATTATGAATTGAAAAATTTGAAGGATGGTTATTACTTGGCGGGTATGCTATTTGTCAAATACATGTTGTTATGTTTTTCGAGTTTAAATTTGTTTCACTAAGCATGCATTTTGGCTCATTTGGAATGCTTGTAGATCATTGTGTTTTGGAATACCATTTCTAGTTACTTGCATGACTCGAATCAGAGATAATGATGTTGATGTTGTAGCATAGGTTTACTTAAGCAAGATGGAGTCGTCTAAGAAGGAGCGGAAGAAGCAATGCACGACGACATGAAGACAGCTTGAAAACCACCAGTCTTGGCTATTAAAGCCGCCAACCTTTATTTGTTGAAGGTTGGCAACTTTGAGCCAGCCTTTCCTATGCGAATTTATTTAATTTTGTTGATTTATTCCTTATATTTTGAGACTATAAATATAGCCTTAAGATTTTGTAAGCAGCAACTCATATCTTTGACATTTGAAACCCTATTCCTAAAGAACTTTTCTCTGAAAGATTGCACCTTATGGATTCTTTGTTATCTACGCTATTTTGATGTGTAAGGTGGTATCAGAGCAAGATGGCAACTGGCGGCGATGGCGGTGCTCTCCGTGACGATATCAGGAGGATAGAGCCCTTTGGGGGACAAGACATTGCAATGATTGGAGCGACGTCTAGAGCAACGGATGGATCACATGTTCCAACATTTCGAGAAACACTTTAAGGAGATTGTGGAACATGTGGATGCTTGTGGTATTGATGCACATAGGAGATGGAATGACAATAGAAAGCTAGGGGTCGAGGTAGCTTATGGTAACCCTATTGACAGACCTATCCTTGCATGTGGACAACTAGTCTACGAAGAAGATTTAGAAGAGAGCGATGTGGAACCATCTCAGTTCACTCGCAACCCGCCATATGGTGGGTAGATAAGGAATGATTATGAGGATAAAGATGCTAGAAATTTTTGTTTCCACCAGTGTGGTGGTCGCAGAAGGAATGGCTTAAATTATAGAGATAGCAAAGATTTTAGGTTGAAGGTAGATATCTCATTCTTTAATGGGAGCTTGGGAATTGAGGAATTTTTAGATTGGGTTGCAAAGGTTGACAGATTCTTTGATTATGTGGAAGCTCCTCTCAAGAAACGAGTTCGGTTGGTGGCTTCTCGCTTGAAGGGAATGACTCCAACATGGTGGGAAACAAATCCAAAGGGACCTATTCGTACTTGGTATTGAATGAAATACTTGATGAAGATAAAATTATTACCATTGGATTATGAGCAGGTTTTATTCCAACAATATCAGTGATACCAATAAGGAAGCAGATCGGTTCATGAATTCATTATAGAGTTCATGAGGTTAGTAGAAAGGAATAACCTCTTAGAATCTGAGGGACAATAAGTGGCTCTAGATTTAGAGGGGTTAGAGCGACCTTTGCGGGATAGAATTGGAGTGCAGGTTATTTATACCTTGAGTTAGGCGAAGAATCTGGCCCTAAAAGCTGAGTTCATGCAGTAAGAACGTGGAAAGAGGAATTTTGGAGGGTACAAAACCGTTACATGGTCAAAGGAGAAAAACTAAGGGTACAGAGGAATAGCCTACCCATGGTTATGGTGCTAAAAGTTGACCACTAGAGGATAAAGCTACTGGAAAATGTCCTATGAATGAGGGGCACGACAAGGAGGGTAAAAAGGCAGATAATCCCTATGCAAAACCAAATATTGAGAAGTGTTTCAAATGAGGTCAACCAAGGATAAATCTAATGAATATCCTATGAGAAAAACTGTTAATGTGATAGAGAGGGAAGAAAAGGATGAAGGAATATGTTATGAGGCTAATGGGGATCTGGAGGAATACTATGAGGAAGATGATGGATAGCTTTTTGTTGTTTGGAGGATGATGTTAGCTCTGAAGTGTGAAGATCATACACAACGCTACTAGTTGTTCTGAACCAGACACACTATCAATGGGAAGGTGTTTGGTGTCATAGTTGATAGTGGTAGCTATAAGAACATAATAGGAAGGAAGACAGTGAACAAGTTGAAATTGCCAGTAGAGAAACATCCAAATCCCTATACATTAGGGTAGATTAAATTAGCTACGGGAAAGATTGAGGTGACGGAACATTGCAAGGTTCCTTTCTCCATAGGTAAATATCATGATGTAGTTTATTGTGATGTTCTAGATATAGATGTGCATCATCTTTTATTCAGCAGGCCTTAGCGATATGATGTAGTTTCACGATACCCAGGTAAGAGTAATGTGTATAAGCTGGAGAAGGAAGGGGTAAAGCATACAGTACTGCTACTAAAAAATAAAGCTGCCTCACCTAATAGGGGTATGTTTTTGTCTATGGTGGAGGATTTTGAGGCAAAGATTAAGGAAACCAGGCGGGTGCATGATTTGATTGTGAAGCAGGTTTTGATGAGTAGTGCTATATCACAAGTGGAGGAGCAATAACAGTTGGTTCATCCTTTATTGCAGGAATTTAAGGAGTTGACATATGAGGATATTGCAATAGGTTGTCGCTCATGAGAGACATATAACACCATATTGATCTTATTCTTGGGCTAGCTAATCGAATTTGCCTCATTACAGGATGAATCCGAAGGAGAGTGAAATTTTGAAAGAAAAGGTAGAGGAGCTATTGAGAAAGGGGTGAATACTGGAGAGTATGAGTCCATGTGTAGTTCTAGCATTATTGACGCTTAAGAAGGATGGAAGCTGGAGGATGTACATCGATAGCAAGGCTATCAACCAAGTCACTATGGGATATAAACTTCCTATACCCTAGCTAGATGATATGCTTGATAGGTTACATAGAGCTCAATGGTTTTTGAAAATTTATTTGAGGAATGAGAACCATCATATTCGGATTAGACTTGGTGACAAGTGGAAGACTGCCTTTAAGACAAAGGAGGTTTGTATAAGTGGCTAGTCATGCCATTTGGGCTGTTCAATGCCCCTAGCACATTCATGAGGCTAATGCACCAGGTATTAAAACCATTTATTGGTAAATTATTGGTGGTATCTTTTGATGGTATTCTGATCTATAGTTCTTATGAGGATGAACATTTGTCATAATTGAGCAGTGTATTAACAGCCATATAGGAAAATAAGTTGTACATTAACCTTAAGAAGTGCAGTTTTTTAACAAACAAAATGCTATTCTTGGGGTATGTCGTTTCAGCTGATGATATACAGATTGATGAGACCAAGTTTAAGGAGATTAGAGACCAGTTTGATCCTAAGAATGTCTCTGAGTTGCAAAGCTTACATGGATTAATGACTTTATATCACAAGTTTATCAAGAATTTTAGCACCATTATGGCAATAATGACGGAGTGTTTAAAGAAGGGAAAATTCCTATGGATAGATGAAGCGGCTAATAGCTTTGCAGTCTTGAATTAGAAATTGTGAATGGCACCAGTCCTTACCTTTTCTGATTTTGATAAGCTATTTAAGGTGGATTGTGATGCCAAGCAGAGTAGGCATAGGGGCTATTATTTCGCTAGAAAAGAGACCAGTCGCATTTTTTAGTGAAAAGCTCAGTGAAGCAAGACGAAAATGGAGCAATTATGATAAGGAATTTTACTCAGTGGTACGTGCTTTTAAGACTTAGGAGTATTATTAATTGGGAAGGAATTTGTGCTTTATTCAGACCATGAGGCCTTGAAATATTTGAACAGTCGAAAGAGAATTAGAAGTGATATGCATGTGAAATGGTGTCAATTTTTGTGGAAATTTCCTTTCAGGTTACGACATAAATAAGGGGTGCAAAATCGAGTTACAGATGCTTTAAGTAGACGAGCTTCATTGCTACTAACTTTGAGTTAAGAAATTTTAGGTTTTGAGCTGGTCAAAGGGGAGAACGAACATAATGAGGATTTTGCAGGCATATGGAGTCAGGTATCAAATAACCAACTTGTTTATGGCTTTTATTTGTCTGCCTGCTAAGAACTACATTAAGAGAGCAGGTGATTAGTGATCCGTATGGAGGCAGATTGGCTGGTCATTGAGGACGTGATAAGATGTTAGCAATAGTAAAGGAAAGATTTTATTGGCCTCAATTACGGCAAGCTGTGTACAGATTTGTTGAAAAGTGTTTTACCTACCAGAAGTCAAAGGGTCAATCCAAGAATACTAGATTATATGTTGTTACCGATCCCATAAAGTATTTGGGAAGATCTGTCCATGGATTTTGTGTTGGGATTGCCATATACACAGAGAGGGGTTGATTCTATTATTATGGTTGTTGACAGATTTTCCAAAATTGCACATTTTATTCCTTGTAGAAAAACTTTTGATGCGGTTGGTGTAGCTAAGTTATATTTCAAAGAGGTTGTTCGTCTGCATGGAGTTCCCAAGACAACCACTTCCAACTGTGATAGTAAGTTCCTGAGTTATTTTTAGCAGACCTTATGGAAGTTGTTTGATTCTTCCTTGCAGTTTAGTAGCATAGCTCACCCACAAATCGATGGCCAAATGGAAGTAGTTAATTGCACTTTAGGAAATATGATTCATAGCCTATGTGGTAACAGACCGAAGTAGTGAAACATTATTATTCCACAAGCTAAATTCGCCTACAATAACGCTGCCCGAGTGTAACTAGACAATATCCTTTTTCAATTGTTTATAGTAAGGTACCACTGCATACTCTTAACTTAATCAAGTTGCCAAAGGAAATAGTGCTAATGTTTCAGCCAAGCATATGGTGGAAGAAATAGTCAGTGTGTAGAAAGAGGTGAAACAATGGCTAGAAGAAGCAAATAATCATTACAAGCAAACTGCTGATAAGCATAGGAGGCACGAGGTGTTTCAGGTTGGTGATCAAGTTATAGTGTTCTTGCACAAAGAAAGATTTCCGATTGGTACCTATAACAAACTTCAGTCGAGGAAATATGGACCTTATGCAGTGCTTCAATGCATAAAGGATAATGCATACATGGTGGACCTTCAAGAGAACATCGGTCTTTCCAAGACATTCAATCTGGCGGATTTATCTCTGTTTCATGAATCTGATGTTCCACTTTATCTGGACCTTCCTCCAAACTCAAGGACAAGTTCTTTACAAGTGCAGGAGATGATGTGGACATTATAGTAGAGGCTTGCTTGAATAAGATGGAGTCGTCCAAGAGGGAGCGGAAGAAGTAACGTGCGACAACGTAAAGACAGCCTGAAGCCATTGGCCTTGGCTATTAAAGCCACCGACCACCAACTCCACCGACGTTAATTTAAAGGCTACAAGCCTTTAGTTATTGAAGGCTAGCAGCTTTAAGCTAGCCTTTTCCCATGCGAATTTGTTTAGCTTTGTTGATTTATTCCTTGTATTTTGATACTTTTAATATAGTCGTATAGGGTTTTGCAAGCAGCATCCAATATCGTTAACATTTGAAAACCTACTCCTAGAGAACTTTTCTTTGAAAGATTGTATATTTATTGTAATTCTTTGTTATCCACACTATTTCGCTGTGTCAGATAAGGCATAAAAATATTCACTTTTTCAAGTAGAGGCTGAGCAGTTAAAAATAATTAATCTGTAAAGAAAGGAACAATTTAAGTGATCTTGGGCATCAATTCACTTTAGGAAAAGTAGTTTTAATCTTGTGTGTGTGTATTCAAAAACTAAATTGGTTAATGATTTGATATCCCTAACACATGTTAGGCTAATAAAACAATTACAAAACCAATTGGTATTCCAATGTTTAAAAATTGTATTTTTTTTTTTAAATTAAGGTGTTGGATATCCGATTCAATAAGGTAATTTAGGTTTAGTTTTCAAAATATTAAAAGTCAAAATTTCAATAAGGTAATTTATGATTAACTAATTTAATGCTATTAATTATTATGCAAAAAATGTTAAAAAAAAAGAAAAAGAAAATGCATGTTGCAAAAGTGAAAAAAGAGAAAAAGTTGATTATGAGAATTGATCCCGTGACCTTATTGGTACAATACCAAAAACCTTATAGATATAATATACTTTTTCTTTTTAAAAGTATGAAAAATTAAAATTTTAAAAGTTTTGGGATTAAGGCCCTATTGCCCCCTCTAGACCTGCGTCTAATTATCTATTATACAAAACATTAAATTGAACAAACCTTGCTATATCCTATGTGATCAAGTGAGGTCTTATTGGCTTTTAAAGATTAGATAATGGATTCTAGCTTTGATTTTCTACAATCTAGACATCATCATGGGTCGTTTCCGAACTAAGAACCAACTTGATCAGTTATTGGCGGCTTTTGAACCGAGAATTGATAGACTCGCCATCTTTTTACAGTTTTGACTAGTTTCATCCCCTAAAACTGCCTAACTTGGCAATTCTCGAATTGCTGATTCAAGAACTGGCAAAACCATAGTTTTGTGATTCTATACCACATAAATAGAAACAATAAAGAAAGGAAAAAAGAAGAAAAGAAATTTATGAAAAAATTGTGATTAAAAAAGAAATATTTGAATTGTTTCCGCTTGAATTATTATTAACAACACAAGTAATAAATATATTATTGCCAAGTTTATATAGATTCCTATTTAAAATGTACTTTCTTTTTTCTTATCAATGTGTCACTTGTTTTGTGTTTATGAGACTTATTTGAATCGGAATATTTTATTGTGCCACATTAGTAATATGACAACTGAAAAATACAAGTGATTATATATAAATAAATATATAACTGAAAAATTATTTTAACTAATTATCTATAAACAACTATTGTTATACCCAATACTATTTTAAGTTAAAAGTTTGTTTTACATGTTTTTTCTTACCTAAATTAATCAACGTTATTTAATTGATTTTTTTTTTTAAATTCAGGGTTTTCGATCCACCAATTTTAAAATCAACTCTGGTGGTTCATATTAGGTTCTAAAGCTGAACCAACCCATTATAACATCTACTATAATATGCTCCCAGATACAAGCCGCAGCATCGCTAGCAATGCCTATCTTGGAACATATTAGTAAAAGTTATATACGATGAATGTCTCTAGAATCATGTATTCGTCTTATAGAAATTCTTTATTAATGATATTAAACATGATAAAATATAGGTTAAATTACAAATATTTTATGTGTTTTTGCTTATTTGTAAATACAAGATTTGTGTTAATTTTTTTGACAAATATGTGACCTGAGTTTCATGCAAAAGTATTTATATTATTAAATACTATTTGAGAAATACATGTTAATATTTTATTGGTCTATAAAAATTAATTTAATAAAATTATTACTAAATAAAATATTAAAAATTTAAAAAATTGAAAAACATATATAATTGATTTTTTAAGACCAATAAAATATTGACACATGTCCTTATAAAATTATTAGATAACACTGACACTTTAAAATTTAATTCAAGCCACCTATTTAAAAAAAAAAATGAACACAATTCATATATTTGCAAATAAGTTAAAACACATATAGGATTTTATAATTAACCCTAAGATATAAGATTGCAAAATAGATGAATATGTACTAGTTATATATAAATGGAAGTCTGGCAGTCATTTTGCAATATAACAAAAAAATTTTCATCCTAAAAATGTAATAAAAATTTCCATAGATTCCTTATAATACCCTTCACTTTATAAATTTTTTACAAGATAAAGGTTCGTGTAGTCCGATATTTGGTACGGAGGTTTTATATCCAGTAATCCTATACTCACTCATAGTCACTCTTCTTGTGTTGATTTGTAAAGAGATTAAATTATTCCAATAGATCATCATGTAAAAATCGAAGAGGAATCTAATTTATTTAGTGAAGTTGATCATTTTCCTTTTTCTTTTTTATTCTAAATTTAACAACAGAGATGGCAAACCATAAACTATATATAATATATAATCCAGATTAGGTGGTACGCCCCTAGGAATAGTCAAAATTTGTAGTTAAAGCTGATGATATGGAAAGAGAGAGGATATTATCTGCCTCAGCAAACTTCCGGTGGTCTTATTTTTAATGGTCCAAAACAAAGATAAGATGAGAATGAGAATGATGAATAAGATTAAAATGTATTTGTTTCATTGGTTTGACATCTACTTTGTTTTTGTTTTAATTATATTATTTTTTGAAAAAAAATATAAATGAAAAATAAATATTTTTACTCATAAACAAACTTTAAAAATCGAATACAAATAAGATACGAATATACTTACCATCCACACAGATTGAATTTCCTGATATTTTACGGGCCATTCAATAAAAAATGGAAACGAAAGTATGATATATGGAGAAAGTATAATATGCCTAAGATAATGGAATCTTATTCTTTCCTTTCAAAAAGATTAGGGCCGATCAAGTGTGTTTGTTTCAAAAAATATTTTCTAGTTCTTTCACATTTATTACAAGATTTTAATATTGTCAAAATTATATAAGGAACTTTAGTTAATGATAGTTACAAATAACAATAACAAATGGTAAAAGTTTGCCTTGCAAAATATAAATTGATAATAAGTGATAGAATTACCTTATTTTCAAATTGAAAATGGTTTTTATGCTTTCTTTTTTTATATTTTGTCAACAATAATTACTTATTTTATTTTTTATACCAAACCAATATTATAATAGCCATTATATTTCTATTACATTACTATTGAACTGAAATTTAATTATCCTTTATAAAGTGTTTTAACTATAAGAAGTTTTACTAACAATAATAAATCTAAATATATAACACCAAAAATAACAGTACAAGCATCACTTTAAATTATCAAATTTTCAATTTACAGGTTACATGTACAAGAACACCTATTCTGAAAATTATAACAAAAACTAAAAATACGAATGAAAAAAATGCATTAATTACATAAAAGGAAAATCTCTCACATATTGCAAATTGAACAATAATATAAAATATTAGGTCTAACAAAATTGGATAATTTTTTTTTTTTTTTTTTATTGAACATCTTATCTGATGTAGTATTCAGGGGACACTCTACCTTGCCGAATGCCTTGTCAAGAGATGCACCTGAATACAAGGTGAGTCATTCCATTCATTGGAGTGCAACATAAGCATAAACCTAGCTTTGTTCTTTGATTGTACCTCACAATCTGCTTGCAACACCATACATAGCTTTGACACAGCCCCAACTCTCAACATCTCTGTCAAAACATCCTTTGTATCGGAACATTTCGCTACCAATCGTAGGATTTTCACTGCCTGATCATCCACTGCTGAGGATACCCTAAGTAACCACTTAGAAATCATAGCTAATTAAGGATTCGATCAATAAATAATTAAGAATATTTAGTACATTTATGAGAGATTGTATACATATTACTTGAAAATTAATTATTAATTTAAAATAGAGTTAATACATAAAATCTATATAAATTTTTCTTTTAGCAAAAATAGATCCTACATAGAATAGCTAATTAATAACCTATATCCATTTTTATAACATTAATTGTTAAAAAAATATTGTTAAATCAAATTATATAATTAGTGTCATTTAGTAATACATATCAAAACATTTATGATACGAAAAATGTAATTTTATGATAAAATTGTAATGCTATTAATTATTGCACAAGAAAAAAGGAGAAAGGAGAACGCATGTTAAAATGTGAAAAAAAAAAAGAAAGAAAAAAAATAGGTTATAAGATTTGAGCCTATAATCGTATAGGTACAAAATACTAATTTTAAATCATTATGTGCTCTTTATAATAGACATATAATATATGTATTTTTCTTTTTTTGAATAAATAAAAAACCCCACCACCACTCCCCAAATAACCCAATCCTCTGGTTTATCTTTAATGAAAAACATTAAATTGAAAAAGATTGACTTTTCTTTTTTTACCAGTAAAAATAAATTGCATTCATTAGAAAGAAATTATATCGATTACATAAATCCATACAAAACTAACAAATGAAGACTTATGGATACGATGACCCATCTATATAAACATGCATATCTCTTCCATAGTCAAAATGTCCTACATAGAGTATACAATTATTTCTCCTAAAAGAATCAAACCCATCCTACTAGATAGTACATCCAGTCTCGTAAAATGGATAGCATGATCCCATATAAGGGATAAAAACAAAAATAACAAATACAAAGGAAAAAAACTACTTATTCTAAATACTACTAATACTATTAATAAAATATTTTCACTTAATCTATACAATCTTTAGGCCACCAAGATTTATTGGAATGACTTGTAGTGGTGAAAACCTCAAACAAATAGATCTAATTGGTATAAAATACACAAATCTAATATTAGATGTGATGGATTTATAGATATTAAGATTAGTAGTGATAGATCTGTCAATTAGATGGTTAATGATAGGAAAAGATTTAGAAGGAGGGATGGTCTAGTGGGTTTATGAGAGACCTTTAGAAGAGAGAAAGAGATAAAAAAACTTATAAAGATGATCTTTATAATGAAGTTTCGCTAAAAAAAAAAAAAAAAGACTAACTTTAAAGTCATATTTTTTTTTAATTTTATCAATATATTCTATTAGTGATTAAAAAAAAAAAAAACACATTGGCATGTGGGGTTTAATTTCAAAATTCTAAATCTTGTGCTTAAAAGTGTATATTAGGTAGGATTTTCTTCCACCGACCCTATACAAACTCATCCTCGCTCTTATTTTGTTGATTTGTAAAGGGATTAAATTATTCCAATAGATCATTATGTGAAAATGGAACAGGTTTTACTCATTTATTTAGTTAAGTTGATCGTTTTCCTTTTTATTATGAATTTAATGACACACATAGTCAAAATTTGCAGTCAAAGCTGATGATATGGAAAGAGAGAGGATATTCTCTGACTCAACAAACTTCCGGTGTTTATATTTTTAATAGTCCAAAACAAAGATAATGAGAATGGTAAATCATTAAATATGATTGATTCCCCGAAATTATACCTGCCATCAATAAATAATTGAAATGAAAGTAGGATATTTGGAGAAAATAATATGCCTAACATAATGGAATCTTATCCCTTCCTTTCAATAAGATTAGGACCGATCAAGTGTGGTTGTTTCAAAAAATATATTCTAATTTTTTCAACATTAATTACAAGATAAGATTTTTAACATTGTCAAAACTCGGTAGGGGACTTTGTTGATAATAGTTAAAAATACAAATAAGTACAAACGGTAAAATTTTGTCTTGAAAAATATAAATTGATAATAAGTGATATAATTGCCTCGTTTTAAAATTGAAAATGATTTATTAGGTTTTTTTTTTTCTTCTTATATATATAAATTCTTCTCGACTATTTCCACCGCCAGTGTCCACCACTTTCTCCTCATAGTATAGCCTGATTCTAAGAAACACTATTAACAATAATTTTTGTTATTGTTACAATAATATTTAAGAATTCTTCAAAATATGTGTTACAACTGAACAACTGAGATACGAACAACAGAATCCAACAACAGAATAACAGCTCAGATCTACACCAAAACAGCAAGGACAGTTCAGATATGAACAAGAACAGCTCAGATCTACACCAAAACAGCAAGGATTTACATCTGGACATACTAGATTTAGGAGAAAGCCCAAGTGACTTAAAGATTACACAAAATAGAATACATGTATACTTTACAAAACATAGATTTGTACACAGCTGAATCTATTGTAACAGCTGTCGTAATCAAAGTAGTTTTAACTACTGTGCATGTATAAATACAATGGAGAAATGGAAAAGGGTTTTATCCCAGCTTACAAAAACACATTGTTCAGGTTATAACAATATGTGATAATGAAAATTAAAAGGGTTTGGAAATTGGAATATGACATATTTTGACAATGGCATTATAGCCTAGTAATGGTCAATGAAAATTAAAAGTATCTCCCTGATTTCTTAAATGAGAGGTCACGTGTTCAAATCTTCCCTCCCTCATTGTAATGGTAAAAAAAAAAAAAGGAACATATCTTCTTTTCAAAAAAAAAAAAAAAAAAGAAATCAAGCATGTATTCACTTTCACATTACATATATAATACCAACCTTTATGTAATAGCTATTCATTTCCTCATCTTTCTATTCTACGTAAAGTTGTTGTTTGCTATGACAATATTTAGTTGAGGTTATGTCAATTCACAATTGTTGATAGTAGAATATAACTCTCGGTCCACTCGGTTTGTTGGGCTTCGAGGCCTAAATATACTGGCTTGTCCTAAAGAGAGTCCATGCTTATGATGCCCAGACTTCCCTAAGTAGCAAGAACGTCTAGGATCCTATCTCTACTAGCAGGAACGAGATCTCCTCAAGGACCCTCACCTTGGAAAAGCTAGCCAAGCCTCACGAGCTTGGCTAACTAGCGGACTCCTCTACTTAATCTCATGATCTCCAACCAAGGCAAGTACTTTAGTCACATCTTGTGACTGGGGGGGAGGCACCATCACCTTAGCCCCACTTCAAAATGCCATGACTCCTCAGCTCGAGTACCCTCGCCATGTCGAAGACTAAGTCAGCTACCAAGAAGCGACATATCCTGTTATGATCCTAAACACTATAAATACCCCCATTCCGTCTCGAAGAGAGGGACAAGAAAACAAGTAAATAGAAAAAGGAAAAGTAGACTTATTGACCCTTTTACAAACACATTATCCTTACCTACAAACCGACTTAGGCATTGGAGTGGCCACACTAGACAACCCCCCCAGCACCCTTCTGACCTTCCTTTTGTGTTTATAGGAGCTATCTTTACTAGCACAGAATCAGCTCGTGCAACACTTGGCACCGTCTGTAGGAACATAAATCCTATTGTCTGAAATCTTATTTGAAACCCTTTCAAAAAATCACTCCTATTCTCCTATTGCCTTTTCAACTAAAACCCCACTAAAACCCATAATAAGTACTCTTATCCCCCTATAATTCTTAGACCACAGTGGAGCAAGAATCAAATTGAACATGCCCCTGCATAACCAAAAGCCACTCCGGTGGGCAATGATGGGGCCCTTGAATCATTGTACGTCAACCAGCTGGTGACTGCAAACGATGACCCTTTGGACCTAAGGTGTTTCCTGGAATTAAGGGACTTATGTAGACAACTTTTGCACAAGAATATGAATAACGAACATTTTAACACTCTCCTTCAGGTTAGGATCATAGAGTTAGAGGGCCTTAAGGACCTATATTTAGAAGAACACGCCTCTAGCGTACGGTAGAGCGCCTCCCCAACACAATCGTCCTCTAAATCTGAGAAGGAACTAGACAAAAGGAGCTGCAGGCACATCGTGATATTATCATGGGCTAGCGCTACCACCAGATAGCGATCTTACAGTTTTAACCTGCACTTAAGCAAATATTGAAGGCCTAGGGCCCTCAAGAGCCTAGTAAGAGCTAATCAAAGCATCTCACAAGGATGCACAACCTCCCAACATTCAGCTCGAGTTACCTTGAGACACTAAATGTAAGACAAATGACATGCAAAGGTAGGGGTTGTGACTCCTGACTCAACCCAAGCTCGTGGGGACTATGCATACACACCCACTACTAAGGATACCCGGCTCAGTTCAAATAAAGAACTCAAGATCGAAGAAATCAAGGACATGATAAAAAGATTGTCGACTATTAAGGAAGGTTTTGGTGATGAACCTATCGTTAGACCGCTCCTAGGCAGGACGCCCTCTGTAGTTGAGGTCCAAATCGATGTGCTCTCGATCAGAGCTCAGTTACCTACTCTAGAATCGCATGATGGGTCGACCAATCAGGAAGATTACATCGCCTAGTTCCAATCTACTGTGGCAATATATAATTTTTTTAGATGCCATATGGTGCAACACCTTCCTTACCACCTTTCAAGGAAAGCCCATGTATGGTTCAATAAACTTAAGCTAAACACAATAGGCTCGTTTGCTCAGCTTAGCGACCTTTTTATAGCATAATTCATGGCCAGCAAGCCACTAGAGAAAAATGCCTCATACCTTTATACGATACAGCAAAGGTAAAGTGGGCCATTAAAAGACTACCTGGCAAGGTTTAACAAAGCATGCTTGGAGGTCCTAAACCTCAACCAAGGGGCAGCCTTAGAGGCTATCAAATAAGGAGTCCTTACAGATAGCTTGTTCTTTGACTCCATCTCAAAGTGGCAGCTTACTATACCAAAATAAGTGAGGGAAAAAGTTTATAAATATATCCACCAGGAGGATACCCGAAATGCTAGGAGGGAACTGAAATAGTGACTGAGCCCTACTAGGTAGAAAATCCACCCTGAGAAAGAGGTCAACAAAAGGACCATCGTAGTTTCAATCGAGTTAATGCACATTAGGGTCTTAGGGATGACGACAAGTGAAAACTCTTCCTAATGTATGACAAGTTCATGCCTTTGAAGTTGTCGATCCATGATATATTCCTCGAGATAAGGAACCAAGGCCTTGTGTCCCCATCACCTCTAATGAGGACGAGCTCGAAAAGAAAAGACTCAAAGGAATATTACAACTATCACCACAACCGCGGCCATAATACAAAAAATCTTTAGCAGCTCAAAAGTGCCACAGAGGATGCCATACGACATAGCTAGCTCAAGTAGTATATCAACTAGGACCTAAAAACCTAGCTGCCCACACAAAAGCACAGGACCGATGAGCAGGATAAAGCCACTAATACTTGAGATTGCTCAGATCAATCCCAGCTCCATTAGTACTGCGACGATGAGATTAATACTATCATAGGTGGACCCCTAACCTTAACAAGGGCCAAGTTATTTGTAACGGTCTAAAACTCCATCCATCGAGGTATTGTCCGTTTTGGCTATATGCCGCATAATTTTGTCATTTTTGGTGTCAGTGCTTCCCAAGGAGTCACCCATCCTAGGATTGCTTTGCACAAAGCACACTTAACTTTAGTTTCAACCAACTCTAAGCCATTACATCAAAAGGCGCCTCTATGATTAAAGTTTCACGATCTATATTTGAGGGTATCACACATACTCTCCTACTTATAGATTGACGTCCTTATCAGTTTCGTTACATGTGTCCAGAACCACACCAGGTAGTGAGGATACATTCCTCCACTTTCGACTGATGAACTACTTTGATACCACCTATAACACCCAAAAACTCCACCCCCCAAGATATTGTTCGCTTTGGCTACACGCCGTACTATTTTGTCCTTTTGGTGCAAGTACTTCTCAAGAGGGTTGCCCATAATGGGATTACTCTGCACAGAGTACACTTAACTTTGGAGTTTCAATGAACTCCAAGCTACTACACCAAAAGGCACCTTTGTGATTAGAGTTCCATAATCTATATTTGAGGGGTATCACACTATCGCCTGGCTCGAGCTCATCCAGACGAGTGATGAGTCTAGAACCTAAAAGGGCTAAGGTCAACACCACTATCTCATTCTCAGACAAAGATTATGAAGGGGTCTAGACCCCTCACCAAGATGCCCTGGCGATCTCCACCCGCATTTCAAGCTAGAAAAGTCAAGAAGGTCCTCATCGACATAGGAAGCAATGCTAACATTCTTTTTAATCAAGCATATGAGAAAAGCATGAGTTGAAAACAAAGTTAAGGCTTTATGATCATGAGCTGTATAGTTTCGGCAACCAACCCCTCCAACCTCGTAGGATCATAACCCTACCGCTCGAGCTCGACAAATGATCATGCAGTGTCATGCACTAGATTGACTTCCCTATGGTGGACTGTTGGTCCCCTTACAACGCTATATTAGGTGGGGCTACGTAGTCGATTTTAGGTATGATCGTTTTCGAACCCTACCTCAAGGGTAAGTTCCCGACCCCAGTTGAGATAAGAATAAGTTTAGGAAATCAAGAACAATCCTGACAATTGTACATCAAGGCCTTAAGGGGAGATTGTGTCTGTATTATAACACCAAGCTAGAATATATATCGGATTATCGATGTAAGCTAGTCGGGCTTAGTGAAGAAGTCATGTTGGATGATAACTCCAACACAGAACAAAGGTAGGGAAATCGACCCCTTTCAACATGAGGAAGAGCTTGATCACGTTTTTATGGGCAAATAAATATATCTTCACATGGTTACCTACTGACATGATAGCATAAGCCCAAGTGTCATCAGACATCAGCTAAACATCAACAGAACCCAAATTAATTCTCTAAAAGATTAGACACTTCGCCTCAGAGAAACAAGCTACCATCGAAGAAGAGGTCTAGAAATTGCAAGAAAAATATCCCGCACGGCTAGCCAAGGTAGTCGTGATTAAGAAACCCAGTAGGAAGTGGAGCATGTGCGTTGATTACACCAATCTAAATAAAGTGTGTCTAAAAGATTGCTTCCCGTTGCCCTGAATCAACCAGCTCGTGATAACACCATGGGTCATGAGATATTAAGTTTTATGGATGCTTTTTTGAGTTATAACCCAATCAAGATGAAGGACGCTGATGAGGTCCACTCTTCGTTTGTCACATCGTTGGGCACATACTGCTATAAAATGATGCCGCTTGGATTAAAAAACACTGGCATCACCTTCCAAAGGCTAGTCACCAATGAATTCATACGTTAGATAGGTCGAAACATAGAAGTCTATGTAAACGGTATGATCGTGAACAGTAAATGAGCAGAAGCTTACCTACATGACTTGTAAGAAACATTTGATCGACTTCATTCTACAATATAAAGCTCAACCCATAGAAAAGCACCTTCAACACCTTATCTGGAAAATTTTTAGGTTATATGGTATCCTGACAACAGATTGAAGCCAACCTCAATAAAATCGAAGCAATCTTAATAATGAAACCACCTACATTAGTTAAGCAAGTGCAAAAACTCATGGATAGGATGACAATGCTAAGCAGATTCCTTCCTAGAAGTGCCGATAGATGCTTAGAGTTCTTTAAAATTGTTAAAACGCATGATCAACTTGAATGGACGAAAAAGTCACAACAGGCCTTCGATGAACTAAAGCAATTCTTGACAAAACCCTTGCTGTTAACAACCCCACTCCAAGGTGAGGTTTTGTATCTTTACCTCATAGTGAACAACAGAGTTCTCTCCTCTATGTTAACCAGGGAGGATGGGAAACAACACCAACAGTTATATTACATTAGCCATGTCCTACAAGGATTAAAACAAAGATATACCAAACTAGAAAAGTTTTCTTTGGTGATGGTAATATCCATACGTTAGCTACATCCATATTTTCAAGCTCGTCAAGTCATTGTCCTCACCGATGTACCGATAAGGTAGTACTCCAAAAGCCGGATCTCTTAAGAAGAATAATGAAGTATGCAATTGAACTCAGCACCTATGGGGTACAATACCGACCTTGAGAAACTGTGAAAGCACAAGTTTTAGTAGATTTTGTGGTTGAATATACTAGAACACCTAAGCCTAATGACAACCAAAGTCTTACGTGGACCCTCCATGTAGATGGATCCACCACACAAAACGGGGAGTGGCGCTAGCTTAGTCTTAGAAGGACCTTGTGGGGTGAAGATTAGTTACTCCTTAAAATTTGGCTTCCCTACAAGCAACAACGAGGTGGAATATCAAGTCCTATAAGTGGGACTTAAGCTCGCTACATGCATCAGGGTAGAGACGGGAAACCTCATGATCTTTCCCATCTCGTTATGCAACAGGTCAAAGGTGTATACGAAGTAAAGAAAATGAAAAAATTGCTAGATATCTAGAAGCAGTCTGATCCCTTACTAAAGAACTACCTCGGTGAGACATCATCAAGATACCCAGAGTTAAAAATTTAAAAGCTGATAAGCTTTCAAAGATTGCCTCCATGATAGTCCCTGACTTGGGAAAGATCGAAGAAAAAAACTTCATCAAATTCTTGCCTGAGAAATCCACCACTACAAAACCCCTCGAGATACTAGATTTGCGATAGACAACTCGGCCCTGAGTTGGATGACCCCAATAGAGCAATACCTCACGGATAGCACCCTACCTCTAGACAAAATGGTAGTGAAAAAAATTGATTTATAAAGTAGCCAATTATACTTTGATTAATGGGGTTCTATACAAAAGGAGTTTCAGTTTCCCTCTCCTTTAATGTTTGCGCCTAGAAGAAGGGTAAGGTGTCCTAAAAGAGCTCCACGTTAGGGAATGCAACAATCATGTTAAGGCGTAATCACTGCACGCCCAAGTAGTACGAGCTGGCTACTTCTAGCCAACAATGAAAGCTGACAGAAAGGAGTTCGTCCAACAATACAAGTGTTGTCAAAAGATCACCCCCCATCAAGTATGCCCCAAGCACCGATCTGCTTTGCTTCACCATTATGTGGCCCTTCGCCATGTGAGGATTGGATATCTTAGGCAAATTTCCTCCCTCCATAGGCTAAAGGAAGTTCATAATAATTGGTTGCAATTACTTTACAAAATGGGTAGAAGCCGTAGCTGTGGTAAAAGTCACAGACAAAAATGTCCAACACTTCATCTACACGAATATCATAGTCAAATTTGGAGTCTCATACTCCAAAGTAATGGATAATGAAAGGCAATTCAGCACAAAGAGGATCAATGATTTCTATGCCGAGTACCATATCTCTCCGCACTACACTTCAATTGTGTACCCTAGAGCTAGTGGCTAGGACAAAGCAGTCAACAAAACCTTCGGGCAAAGTCTAAAGGCTAGGATGGATCATCAGAGCGGTATATGGACTAATGAGTTTCTTATTATTCTATGGGGATATTGAATCACCCACCGAACCCTGATAGATAAAACCTTTCTTCACCTGGCTTTCAGGCGAAAAGCTATTATGCCCATGGAGTTGCAACTACTGAACATCTGAACTTAGTTTTACAATGAGCTAATCAACAAGCTCGCCTTTGAGCGGAGTTCGATGCCATAAAAGAGGCACGAGATACTGTGAGCAAAAGGTTTGCTACCTACCAACAAAGGGTAGCCTAGTACTATGACAAGAAAGACAAGCACAAAGTCTTTCTTCTGCGAGACCTTGATTGTAGAAAATTGGGGCAATTGGGTCGAAGAAGCTCGAGGAAAAATCACCCTGAATTGGGAAGATCCCACTAGGGTAAAGGAAATCCTGGGCAACAGTGCATACAAGCTCGAGATACTGGATGGCAACCTTATTCCTGAACATGGAGTGCAAACAACTTAAGAAAGTTCTTCGAATCGCTACAACATGCTTATGTATGAAACATCAACACAAGGAGATGATAATGAATATAGTGGAGATTCTAGGTTGAAATTGCTTCTCTAAGCTCTTTCCTTATGTAATCAACAACATGCCGCAAACAAAAGGTATTCGATAGGTGCCACGTGAGTTTAAACAACTCTACCCCCTCATGATGAATGAGCTTGGGTAACTTCCCCTCATGGGTAAGTCCCATCAAGAGCTTAGGTAACTCGCTCTCATAGGTAACTTCCCTTGTAGCTCGGTAACTCCCTCTCAAGGGTAAGTCACGTCAAGAGATTGGATAACTCCTTCATGAGTCACTCCCCTCGTGAGCTCAGATTACTCCCCTCAAAAGATAACTCTCCTCGAAAAGCTTAGTTAAGGGGAAAAAAAAAAAGGAAACAACAACAAACACAAAAAAGAAGAGGTATCAAGAGAACAAGCCTAAATAAAGAAACAACTTTCTTTAATTCAAAGAAGATTGTTACAATAGTTTTAACTGACATTCCTATTAAAATATATATACATACACACACAGAGCAAAGTTCTCAAAAGTACAAGTTTCTTTAGTCTGATCATGACTTCAAGCTAGAAGGCCCCACGAAGGATTTAAACCTCAAATTAAAAGAGTTCTCCTATGTCCAGCCAACTAAACTTAAAAATGTGGATTCGAATTAAACACAACTTTGCCTCCTCTACCTTCTAGTCATGAGCCTAAGCTCGTCCATCAACCTTTAGCCAACAATGAATCTCAGCTGGAGAAGGCATTAGAATGACCAAGAGGACAACAACAAAGCATATATCCCCTTAGTGAATAGCTGACTAATAAGCCATTAGGAAACCGGACTCATAGGGGAGAACATTCCCCTGCATCCCCAACGACCCCATTTGCCATAAGGATAGCATAAGAGAGGGGTTGAGAATGAGGAGAAAGAGTCGAATGGCCCCTCTGCGATGACCTCGACCTTGAGAAGTACCCCAAACCCACAAATCATTAATGAAAATGAACCTCTACTCACGAAAAACCATCACTATAATCACCATGACCTCTCCACCAAGTAATAGGTTGTGGCAACCTCGACTTCAAGGCCCTAAGAGAAACATAGCCTCCGTCGAACGACCATGACAGTAATGGGAATAGGCATCAAGCAACATGCCCAATACACTACCATAACCCCAGCAACGAGCTTGTGTAAATAGAGACCGAGGGCTTCTGACCTACTTAAATAGAGACGTTAGAGCTTCAATAGTACCTCAGGACTTACTACCTCTAGGGGCTCGACCTTTCAAGCTACAGTTAATGGAAAGAAAGTTCATGATTTCTTAAATTCTCCGAAACCAAAGGATGGAGAGGAAGTTTAGATTCGTAGAACAAAGTAGGAGAAATAAACTAGGTTGGTGGAGAGATGATCTACATGTTGGCATTACTTATAAGCAGCAAAAGATTCTACCACAACTCGTATTAAATGCCACTGAATGTTTGGAATCTAAGTTCAGCTCACCTCAGTTGTCCGATCATGCCTAGGGAATATAAAACATCGAAAAAGAAAGTTTTTAAACATACGCTACCCCTTCTGCAGAGCAATGTCATCCTTTTATAGAAAGTTGTACTAACAACCTACTACTGACCTAGGAGCTAAATGACAAATTGACATGACCAAAAAAAAAAAAAGACTAGAAAAAGGAAAGCAACTGAGAATGAACTCACCAAGCACTAACAAAGAGATAGCAAAATTATAAGCACGTAGGGCAAACGCGAATGGAACTTGAAAAAAACATCCATATATTAATAAAGGAAGATGTATCCACTTAAAGGAAAAATGTAGATAAGGACAGCCACAGAGGCTAATACCTAAAACAAGCTTAAAACGAAGCCCATAAAAGAAAAATCAGTTAAGTCCATACTTGCCAAAAATCTCCTCACTTGTCATGGGTAAGGAGCCATGCCAATGGCCTTGACCTACCCTCAACATGACTTTCTACTTGGGGCTCAAATGCAACATAGGAAGCCATTGGGATTAGAGTCTGTTGATCGGACCTATGAGCCATGACCATAGGAACCACTTCAACTTGGGTTCCTGATCCCTAGAACAGCAATGAGCTCAGCTTAGTCTCCTTACCATCTTCTCTTCATCAAAAGCCTCTGCCAGAGCCTCCCTTAAATGGGCTGCTAGAAAACCGATCCAAGTCCGAATACCTCTCCAGCAGGTCCTTTTTTACCAATTTAGCAGTATCAATAACAAGCTTCACCTCGACCCCCTCCATTAAAAGCACTCTCAAAACCTACTTCTTTATTGCCTCAAGAATGACCCAACCACTCTCCAAGTCCTTCATAGGGAAGCAAACAAAGTCAAAACATAAGCAATAGTGGGTGATCATGCATTAGGAATTCAAACGACCCTATTTAGATTCTCCCTATCCAAGTTGGAAGATCAAATGCTCTCCTTTAGCTGACCAATCTCCAAAGTGGCGAACTTGAGCTCCGTTTATACCTGGCAATTCCCAGTTAAATGCCACTCAACTGACAAGAAAACTTATCCCACTTATCTCTCACGGCCTTCCACTTGTCCTCAAACTCGGCAACCGCCATCTCTGCAAGAGATAGCCTCCTTTTCGCCTCGACCATGTTACCTTAACTATGCAAGAATTTGTCTTCTGTATACTTTAGCAGCCTTTCATGCTTATCCATGAGTGCAAGTAGCTTACTCTTGCATCACATTTCGCTCTGCTTAACCTCAGCGAGCTCCTTCTCCCATCTTGCCCTTGTTTCCTCGAGCTCCCCCGAACCCTAAACAAAGGAAAATAACTCTAAATTACAGCTCATGGAGAATTCAACAAAAAGAGAGAAATGAGGAACCCAATGTACCACCTCATGGTTCTCCCTTAACACTCTGAAAGCCTCAGCAATCATCACTAAAGCCTAAAAACAAACATAAAAGAATGTGAATAGCTAAGAAACAAAACCCAACGTGAACAAAGTCCATAACCTCACCTCATACATCTTCTGCGCTGAAAAATCTACAGCCAAATCTACTGACAATAGACCACCATAAAAATTCTTCAACTTCTTCTTATCTTCCAAGCAAGCCATTTCATAGGTATGTCAGCCCACTTTAAGCCTTCCCCTCAACAAAGTCAAGAGACCTACTAGCAACTCCCTACTAGGCTAACTCCCATGACCTCTAACCCCAACTCCATTAGCAGAAGCATTACTACTCCCAGTAGCTTAGCCCTAGGAGATGGCATGCTGCAAGCCCACACAGCACAGGGGAAAGATGAGTTGGAACCCACTCTTTGAGAGATCGAGCATGATGAGAGGGCTCCTCCAACCGAATGTCATGGCCAGTAACTCTAGCCTCGATAGCAACAACTCGAGCCTTGACTCCAGCCTCGGCTACCGCATCTTCGACCTTAGCATAAACATCCCTTGGATCTTGCACATCTAGATCAACAACCAGTGCCACGGCCCTAATAGCTTGAGACTTAATTGAATAGGATGCTTCCCACCAACCGCCTTCTTTTTGGTCTGAACACTCTTCCTCTTCTTTGGTAGCAGCAAGAAAGTCAGCCACGTCCAACACCAACATCTCAAGCTCTAAAAAATAACAAAAACAAGGAACAATTAGTAATAAAAATAATTTGCCCTATCGAGCTTAATAGCTTGAAAATCTCAACCTTCCTCATAACAATGTCTCTCTAGATTTCGAATTGACAGGTGAAGGAGAGAGAGAAACCACTATCACACAAAGAATCAAGCCACACCTCCATCGGTGATTGGCTTCCCACTCAAAAAATTCTTCACTACAAGCTTGTTATCCAATTGCCTACCATCTCGAGAGTTCATATACCCATCAATAGCCCGCCCGGCATCAGCATCATGAGGCCCCAACCTTGGAGGCATCATATTACAAATTGGCTTGCACCAGTTCACCCAAAAGCCAAACTGATGTTGATGCCTATCTTAGCTCGAATGATTCAAAACTTCTTCTTTTAGTAAGGACCACTAGAGCTTATAAGTCCACCAAAGAGCACAAAAAAGCTCTTAGGTCGCCTCATGAGATACCACCACCCCTCATTTGATCTTTTGAGATAGTAATATCTCCAGAGCAAGACCGCAATAGGCCTCATGCAAAGATTAAGGCACAAGGCTTCAAATAAAGGCCACCAATATTTGCCAAGCATTTGGAAGCAATTGTGCAGGAGAAAGCTAGTGATGGTTAAAAAACCCATTTTGAATGGGAAAACAACATCCGTGAACCAAAACTAAAGGCTTTCTTATATAGGGCAATAGCCTACCCTTCCAACAAACAAACCCGATCAGAGGAAGAAGGAAGGATAGCCTCCCAGTCCTTTGGACAGCTTGGCATCTCACTCCTTTAGTGCTCCTTAAGCTCCACACTAGTAAGCATGCAATGAACTCTATGTAGACATCACCAACAACTTCCTTGCTTTAAAGAGGTACGCAAGGCTTTTCTCTTTGCCATCATCCACATACCCGTCCAAGGGAATTAGTTATACCATTGTGGCAAGCTCGGCATACCAATCCACGAAAGAGCTGACTCCCATTGAGTTCCCTTGTCATTGTGGATGGTCGAATCTCATCCATCCACCTAAAGTCTTGCCATCAACCGAAGTACTTGCATCACCTCGTGAGCTTGACCTTCTTGAGCTAATGCTTGCCTCTCTCTTGTCCCTCCTCACCTCATCTACGAAACTCTGTACCCTACCATCAGAGTCGTGTGAGAAAGATAGGTGTTGAAGTTACCTGAGCTCGACATCACTAAAATCTCAAGCATGTAGAAATATTAAGAAGGCGATAAGGATTTAAGATGACGATTCTCTTAAAAAATACGAAGGTGCTATGAGGAAATCCCATGAAGCATAAGTATTTAGAGAGGAGCGAGAGTAGATGTAAAGGCCTCAACACTCAGACATGTAAGCAGGCCTTAAAGCCTTGCCATCACAACTAATGATCACAGCTATCAAATCCAGGGAATAATTATTGCTGAGACCTTTCAAATCCACATGGCCCTTCGAGAAACCACATGTCCTTTACTACAGCAAAGCGTACTGAGTATGATACCAGCAAGAAATCAAACGATCTTCACCACAAAAATATCTACAACATGGGGATATAGCTCAAATAAGAAGCATAGCTCGCCTAAAAGTAATATCTCTCAAGCCAATGACCTCATGCGTTATGCACTCTCCTTTCTATCCCACAATGAGAGTAGGGGACAAATATTGACAATAGAATATAGCTCTTAATCTACTGGATCCATCAGGTTTTGAAGCCTAGATACTGACTGGCCCCAAAGAGAGCTGCTTATGATCCCAAACTTCCTTAAATAGCAAGAAAGTGTAAGATCTTATCTCTATTGGTGGTACGAGATCTCCTCAAGGACCCTCACCTCGGAAAAGCTAGTTGAGCCCCACGAGCTTGGCTAACCAAGACTTGACCTCTCAACCTCGATCTCCAACCAAGGCAAGCGTTCTAGTCACAAATCATGATTGAGGGGAGATACCACAGCTTGTCCCAATTCTGAAAAGCCATGACTCCTCAGCTCAGATATCCTCACACGCTGGGTACCAGATCAACTAATGGAAGCGAAATATCCTTGTATGACCCTAAACACTATAAATACCCTTGTTCCCTCTTGGGGAAGGGGACAAGAAAACAAGTAAATAGAAAAAGGAAAAGCAAACTTGTTTACCTTTTTATAAACACATTGTCTTTACCTATAAACTGACTTAGGTATCAAATGGCCGCGCAGAGCAATCCTCTAGCACCTATCTAACCTTCCTTTTGTGTTTGCACAAGCTATCTCATCTCTACTGGCCTAAGTCAGCTCGTGCAACAACAAGTTGTTACTACTCAAAATAATGAATAGCAATTCATGTCCAATCCACATGAATTACATTCGATGATTTATTTTTAAACTTTGTCATGAATACCCCATATAAAAAATATAACTTATACAAATATTATCTTTCATCGTTCTGTAATAAAGATAAGAAGCATTATAGATATTTACTTTTATTTTAATAATTACTTATTTTATTTTTTATAATAAGCGATATTATAATAAATAGTATAAACCTGTTACATTCCTATTGAATTCAAATCCAATTTCCTTCTAATTTTAGAAGGCAAAAGAAAGAGCCATACATGCCTTATATACCAACAAACCATTTAAAGAGTACATCCGGTAACTCACTTTTGCCTTTTTATTCAGAAAAAGAATAGTTAGTGCTTTTCCATGCAAAATTTTACAACACTAATAAATCTAAATACATAACACCAACAATAACACTACAAGTATAACATTCAATTACCAAATTTTCAATTTACAAGTTACATGTAGTATAAGAAACACCTGTTCTGAACATTATAATAAAAACTAAAAATACAAGGGGAAAAAAATGCATTAATTACATAAAAGAAAAACCTCACATATTGCAAATTGAACAATCTATAAAATATTAGGTGTATCAAAGTGTGATAAAGTTTTTTTATTTAACATCTTATGTGATGAAGCATTCAGGGGACACTCTACCTTGCCGAGTGCCTTGTCAAGAGATACACCTGAATACAAGGTGAATTATTCCATTCATTGGAGTGCAGCCTAAGTATAGACCTAGCTTTGTTCTTTAATTGTACCTGGCAATCTGCTTGCAGCACCATACATAGCTTTGACACAGCCCCAACTCTCAACATCTCTCTCAAAACATCCCTTGTACCGGAATATTTCGCCACCAATCCTAGGATTTTCAGAGTCTGATCATCCACTGCCGGGGACACCCTTAGTGTCCTCTTAGAAATCATAGCAATTCCTCCAGCATGATTCAGTAACTGTGCCCGACCATCCGCACACGAACACAAATTCGCCAATAGATTGAATGCTAACTCCGTAACGCGTTTTTCGGGTTTGTCTAACTCCAGCTCGATTAGTTCAAACACTGCTCCGGATTCAATGATTTTGAGCCGGTTTCTACCCCATGGACATGCCTCAATTAGGACTTGAAGGAAGATTTTACCCCTTGTTGAGATGATCTTATGTCTCTTAGACATTTCATTAAGGTTATGAAGAATTCTAGATTTAGCCTGTCTAGCAAACCAACCCTTGACGCTTGTATGAAATTTTCCAACACCTTGACAGCATTGATCTTCAACAAATTATTATTCCTCGTGTTGCAATTCATGATCCATGTTAAGGATTCGATGAAATTGAAGTTTTCTTGTACAAGACTTCGGATTTCCGAGGTGGAAGTCCATACTAGGTGGAGAATCCTCAAAGCCTCTTCAAGACCCGAAATCGAATTTTCCTTAACACTTCTTGTTATGAATAACATCATAGCCTTGGGCACGCCACATTCAAGCATCACGGCCTTATCAAGATCGTGTTGAGAATTCTTCCAATTTCGAAGTGCCAACTCTTCCAATTTCTTCAATGCCCTACCTGCAGGGGTTTAAACACAAGATCTCGAATCAATTCCATCACAACATCCTTGTCGATTGATGTCTTAGGTGTAGAAACACTACTACTGAGGACACCATGAGTTGCTTTTGTGGTACGCCACGCTTGAATTAGGCGGCGAAGCGTGTGGTTGGGCGTCAAGTAGGAGTCTCTAGGCAACGGCTGCTTCGTGACAGGGCAAGTGGTGTTCTGGGACTTGGACAACCACCGCTCGATGCTTTCGCTGTCGTAGGTGATACCGGACACGGTCGTAACTGGGTCTTTCATGATTTGAAGAGATATAGGACAGATGAAATATTCAGGAATTTCTACATCTTGTTGATGAGCTTCCATTTTTTTTTAACCAATTTTGGTCTAATCGAAAGCTTATCAATGTATATAAGAACATTGCTATCTATATAAGGGGTGTGCTAATTTTAATTTATGAGAATAATGAAGATATGGTTGCGTAGGCATAGGAAAAGACTAAGATAACGGAAGAGAAAGAACGAGGTTTGAATTGAATAAATGGTAAGAGATAGCGGCACATTATTATAACAAGCTTCGAAGTCTGGAAAGAATAATATAAATGCTTTTTATAAAATTTTATAGTATCGTAATTAATTTTAATAAAATTAATCCATCGATTATTAACAGCTCACACTATACACATTTATTATTAAACCAAAATAGTTAGTATTTCGATTGCTATATTTATTTTAACGGTTCGAACAAATGTAGAAGATCACATGCTTTTTTGTATAGAGGAAAAAAAAATATTATTATTATTATTTATTAGTATTAGTATTAGTATACACCAAATATGCAAGTATCAAAAATTGGTTTGTATATATATATATATATATATATATACGGTTGTATAGCAAATAATTTAAAAAAAACTAGTATTTATATTCCACAACCATTATATATATTAAAAATTTTATTAATTTTATATACACATGATATTTAATGCCCGACTGATTTATTTCCAGATGGGCGGAAGGGAAGTGTATGCATTGAATATATGTGGCATTAATTTCCCTACTTTACCAGTCTACCCTTTTCCAATTTCAGCGGTCAACGCATGTGATCCAACATAGAAAACGTTTGTATGAACCTTCTTTTTTCCCAACATGAGTTTGACTGCCACGTGGTGAGATATGATTAGTCATCTTGGGCAGCCAATGTGGTCGTTAAGAGGTTACTAAAGCACATAAGTGTGTGTTTTTGGAAGTTTTGCTGAATTCAAAGATAATCCGGCCAATTTTGTGGGCGTGGACGTGCTCATTGGGGCACGTTAGGCTTAATTGAGGGGAATTTACCAGCCCCATATTACGAATTTTGACACTTTGGTAACATGCACGGATCCCATCTTTCTCCATGGAATTTTCTACGAATAGTACCTTTTTGTAGTTTTTAGTGACTTTCCAATATACGTTGTTTGAAAGCATAACTTTACGGCCCCACCCCCAAAAAAAAAAAAAAACACAAAAAGACAGAAAGAAAAAGAAAAGAAAAGAAGAAGGAAAAAAAGCAAAACTTTATTAGTAAGTTGGTTATGCTTTCTGAAATGGTAATCAAATTCACAGATTAACAACGTGTGTAACACGTTTATTAATTTAAAAAAAAATTACGCAAATACAAATTACATAATTTTAATTACCAAAATACTAAGATAAAATTGCATGTAAATATTTTGGTTTTAACAAAAAAAAAAATCACATATTTAATATACAACTTTGGATTTTTAGTACATTATAAAATCACATGTCAAACTATAAATAGAAAATAAAATCACACGATTTACTATAACATGCAATTTACTATAAATGGAAAGTTTTACTATTTTTGCAAAAATAACAAAAATCACAGGTAAGATATGCAACATTCATAGAAAAAACAAAATCAAATCCTATACATGTGATTTTACATCAATATTTAGATAATTATATAATTGGTATTTTTTTGTATAATTTCTAACAATCTGTAAACCCTGAAAATTATTTACACTAGTACACGACTCTAAAATAAAATATATGAACTAGTTAGTAAACCTAGAATCTAATAAAAACCTAAGAATAGATCAATGACTTGAATTTGGTTGGGTTAGGATCTAAATGCTGAATAAAGAATTTCTTTGGTCCTAATTGATACCAAAAACGAGATTTCATATCTTGAATCGATAATTCAAGATATGATTAAAGGAAACCCAAATTTTCAAACCCCGAAACTTGTCTTACAAATAAAATAGATAGAAAAATATAGATATAGAGATTAAATGACTATTATTGAACTCAACAATGATTGAGACTAGAACAATAAGTAGTAATGACCCTATACATGGATTTAAACCATAAATTCAAGATTCCTAGATAGTATTAAACACTACTAATAAGATTTCATAGTAGGTATCAAAAACCGAAGATATATCGATAATTTAACTTATAAATCAAAAGCGATATTGAGTAGTTAATCAACTACGCTTATAAATAGGAAATGATAACCTAAAGATAAACCGTTAGAATTATAAATATACAATAAAAACATAAACAAATGTATAACTAAAGATCTAGACTCCAAATAAATATTTGAATCACATCGTTGTTCTAATTAGGGTTTTCTTAAGCTATTGGAGCCTAAAACAAAAATTGACCTAATAAGCTTAGGAAACCTTAATTGCGAGAGATAAAATTCTAAAAACAATTAATCACATAAATTTAAAACTTAAATTTGTATCGTTGATAACTAAATATTATGTAAACTCTATAAAAATATTTTTGTGCAAAAATTCTCAAATATTTGCTAAATGTACTCGATTAACGTAATAAACTACCCAAAAATATAAATAATTATTAACTAAATATTAGTATTATATATATGCTTGCAGGATGGGTTTCAAATTGCAAAACGTAGGGCTTGGATGTTCTTGAGAAATGAGAACGGATTCTTGCTTGAAAATCATCCAAATAGTCAACAAAACCAACTCACAAACCAATCAAATATTGCCAACTGGTCTTCCTCATTAATGACAATAAAACAATGAAAATTGTGGAGAAATTGGATACAATTTGATGAAGGAAACCATCCTCATTCTTCTCTATATATATGTAAGTGTTTATAGCTCATAATATAAACAAACAAACACCCAACACTCTAAGGTTTCCATATTAAATAAACACCTAATGAGCAAACAAATCGACCTAAAAACAGAAATCAAATCGTTCTAAATACCTCAGTTCGAATCAAGGAAAAATACAGCACGAAAAATGCTTAAACTGGGAACAAGGTAAGCTGTTGTAATTCGGCTTGTTAATTGTTAAAAACAAGGATTTGAAACTAAATTCTGATGATCATAGGATCATTACAACCCAAGAACAAGCTTCGAATTCCACCGAACAAACTTAAGCAAGGTAAATTTGAAAACCCTAGTTGTACCTTTTCAAATTCGAAACTTTAAGATCACATGCATGTAAATACGTTATAAGTTGATTATGTATATATACATTTACCCAAATATAAATTATATAATTTTAATTACCAAAATACCAAGATAAAATTACATTAACATATGTTATTTTGGTTTTAACAAAAAAGAATCACATATTTAATATACAGCTTTAGATTTTTAGTACATTATACAATCAAGTGTCAAATTATAAATAGAAAATAAAATCGCATGCAATTTACTATAAATGAAAAGTTTTATTGTTTTTGCAAAAATAACAAAAATCACAGATAGATATGCAACATTCATAGAAAAAGCTAAATCAAATCTTATACATGTGATTTTACATCAATATTTAAATAATTATATAATTGATATTTTTTAGTATAATTTTCTAACGAATTAGTAATTCAACAATTTTCTTGATTAACAACACATCTCCAACAGTAATCACTTGCATGTACGCATGGTAAATGGGTCTTTCTGTGCCATTCACGTGCCAAATTTTGAGAGCTTTGCATGTAGCATGCTTTCATGTGCCATGTCGTACCATGATGACTCATTTATTCACGTGTCATGTCTCGTCCTGATTTGCATGCCTTCAATTAGACCCGGTTTTACATGGTTTATTCGGTTTTTTTTATTATTTTCAACTAGCAATTTTTTTTCCTATGGTTTTTAAAATTTTAATTAAACTAATTATTCAAATGTAGATGATTAGTAAAGCAATATTTTTAACTTAATTAACAATAATATGCATTACATTATTGTTGAACTTGAATGTTCAATATGAATTTTAATAAGACAATCTAATGCATAAATAACCATTTATTTATCGTAAACTACATTTAATTAGTCATATATATATATATATGTGTGTGTGTGTGTGTGTGTGTGTGTGTTTTGTGCATGTCTATGGAGTTTTTCTATAGATTTTTAGTAGAATAGAAGCATGTCGAGGGAAAAACAGGAGCAAGTCGATAGCAAAACTAAAGAAGTATTCAAATGTGCAACAAGGCCAAGCAGCTTTTAAACTTGTTAAGGGTCAAGTCAAGGGTCAAGCTTAGGGCTCGACACACCCAAAACTAAAAACTCGACAAAAGCAAATGTCAAAGTGATTGCTGATGGTCAAGTTTAGGGCTCAACGTGTTGGAGTTTAGGGCTCGACATTTCATTTTTTTGAAGCTTAACAAAGTATGCATATAAGAAGTTATCAAGGGCAAAATCTAGGAGCGACGAAGTAAGGCGCGAAGGGTATTTGAGGCTCAACGGCTTAAATCTAGAGGGTGATGTGAAAAGAAAAGAGCCGTTGGAGTGCATTTAATATTTGACAAGTTATAAACATTACATTTAACGGACTTTTGAATTTCAAAAGCTATTTATATACAAAGTTCTAGAGATTAACATAAAAAATGAAGTGCCAAATTATTTTACAAACTCATTAATAGCGGTCAAACAAATTCCTTTTCTTTGTCTTCTTATACATAATATTTGCAAATTATTAAGAGAGAGAAAAAACACTCTAGTACTTAATTAATATTAATTGCTATTTCTTTTAAATCACTTAGAGAGAAAAGAATTTTTTATTTCCTGTGGGTGTAATATTGCTTATCTTGAGCCAACTTTTGAAATTAATTGAAGCGGTGGTGAAGACCTCAAAAGAAGCATTTGGTGAACCGTTAAGAGTAAACAAAGAGCTGGACTCCATGTTATATTTGTGGATTGATTTTCTCTATCCCTCTCTTTATTTTATAGATTCTATTTATTGTTTATTTATCCACTGCAAATCCTTTTATTTTTAATTTGTTGATTTCAAAATTAATTATTTTGAAATTTTGGGAAAATACTCAATTCATCTCCCTCTTGAGCATTCATAGTGTATTTTCAATTCGTATCAAAACTAGTCTCTATTGTTTTTGAGCTTAATTACATAATAGAGTAAAGATCATGGCATCCAATATACTGGGATTTTTAGAGGAGCAAGCTATAAATAGACCTCCACTTCTAAATGGGGGTAATTATCCCTACTGAAAATGTAGTATGAAATAATTTCAAAAACCCAAAGCAGATTGATATGGAAGGTTATTAAAAATGGGACCTTTTAAAATTGAAGGAAAATAAAAAGTAGATTATTTAGAGGAAGATTTGATCGAGCTTGATTTAAATGAAATTGCAATGAATATTTTACACTGTTGATTAAATAAAAGTGATTTTAATAGAATTTATACATGTTCTTTTGAAAAAGAAATTTGGGATGAGCTAGAAAAGACTTATGAGGGAATATCTAGTGTTAGAGATACCAAAATAAGTCTTTTATAAGTTGAATTTGAAAATTTTAAAATGCTTTTAATGAATTTATTGACGAAATGCATACTAGATTCATTAATATTATAAATCCTCTTTATGTTCTTTAAAAGAACTTTACTAATTTGAAAAAAGTAAAGGGGACAGGACCATCACCTCAAGTATGAATCCCAGACACAGAAGGAGAGGCTTCCAGACCCAGCTTCAACAAAATAAGAAAATAGTAATGAGAGGCCCCAGGATTGTTAGCTTTTTAGGAAGGGAAAGGCGTAGGGCGTATGGCCCATGACTCAGGGGATAGAACCCGCTTTTTTCCTCAAGTAATTTTAAACTTCTTAGGTCACTTCCAAAAGATTGGAAAGCTAAGAGGACAGTTATAAAGGAAGCTATCTCAGCACCTTAAGTAAAGAAGAGCTTCTTGGTGAAGTCAAAACTCATGAGCTCATCAAGAAACAAGGCGAAGAAGGCAACAAGAAGACTATTGTCCTAAAAGTTACAAGACAAGACTCAAGTGATGATGATGATGAAGATGAATAAGAGGATCTTGTCTTGATGGCCAAAAAGCTGAGAAAATTTATGAGATCAAAATAAAAAAAGATGGAGGATGATTTCAGCTCCTTCAAGCACAAGAGAAAAAATGTGATCACATGCTACAACTACCAAAAATCATGATACATCTAGTAGTATTGCTCGCTACTTAAAAAGAGGTCAAAGGAGGAGAAGAAGAAAGCATACATGGCTATTTGGAGCAATGATGACTCATCAAATTCAAATGATGAGCATGTTCAAATCTTTAATGACTAAAATTGGAGATCAATTAGATAATTTTCAGACTGAGCATGATGAAGTTAAATATGAAAATGAAAAGCTAAACAATGAAATAAATATATGAAAATAGAAAACAAAAAGATGGATGTTAAATGCAAAAATTTTTAAAAGAAAAAATAATGAGTTAAAGGAAATGAATGAAAAATTGAAAATTGAAAATGATTTATTAGACATCGAAGTTAAGACATTAAAGAATAATAATGTTGCATGTGTGGATAGCTGTAGAAATGAAATTATAAAGGAGCTAGAAGTTTTGAAAAATTAAAATAAAACTAAAAACTAGCCTGGATGATTCAAAGGCTACTATAGCCAAATTCACAAATGGAAAAAAAATTTTGAACACACTTCTTTGAAGCCAAAAGTATGACTCAAATAAATTTGGAATTGGCTATAGTAGTCAAAATAATTGCAAGTCTCACAAAACTAAATTTGTTAAAGCTACTTATGAGACATGTAATTATTGTGGCAAAATGGGTCATATTGCACATAACTGTACAATAAGAAAATTTATGAATTTGAATCATCGAAGCAAGTTTGTTTGGGTTCCAAAAAGAGAAGTTTTTTTTTTTTCCTCCTAACAAAAAGGACCCAAATTAAAATGGGTACCAAAGAAATAATAATTTATCTTATAGGGATCCTTAAGTAGCAGCAACAAATGGTCATTAGGTAGTGGATATTTGAGACACATGGCAGGAGATGGTAACATTCTAGGAGAAGGATCTTTGGAGTATTACCTTTAGAGACAACAAAAAGTCAACTATTCTAGGAGAAGGTAACATTCTCATTAACCAAGATTTATGTATTAAAAATATTTTGCTTATAGAAGATTATAACATAATTTGATGAGTATTAGCCCATTGTGCGACAATGGGTTCAAAGTAACATTTTCTACTAAAATGTGTTTTATTGAAAGAATTGACAATAACCAAGCATGTTTTGAAGGATATAGATAAGGAAATACTTACAAAATAACTTTAGATGATTTTAAAACTTCGAATGAAAATTGTCTATATTCTTAAAATGACAATAGTTGGCTATGGCATAGAAAACTAGGACATGCCAACATGGACATCATTTTAAAACTTATTAAAAAGGATCTTGTCAAAGGTTTACCAAAGTTAAATTTTCAAAAGGATAAGATCTACCATGCATGTCAAAAAGGAAAGTAAACTAAGACTTCTTTTAAGTCAAGGATGTAGTTTTCACATCTAGGCCATTAGAACTATTATAGATGGATTTATTGGTCCTACCCAAACTTTAAGTTTGGGAGGAAAAAAGTACACCTTGGTTATTGTTGATGATTTTACTAGATACACTTGGACTTTTTTCCTTGTATCTAAAGATGAAATCAATCATGTCTTTTTTAGATATTGCAAGAAAGTCTAAAAATAAAAAGGTCTTAACATTGTTACAATTCGAAGTGATCATGGGGAGAATTTGAAAATCATGAAATGAAAGATTTTTGTTACAACTATGGTATTGAACACACATTTTCAGCTCCTAGAACTCCACAACAAAATGGTGTAGCTGAAAGAAAAAACAGAACATTAATTGAAATGGCTAGAATTATGATGTGTGAAAATAATTTGCCAAAATATTTTTAGGATGAAGTTGTGAATACAACACGTAACATTTCAAATAGAGTTTTGACAAGGCTAATTTTAAAGAAAACCCCTTATGAACTTTGGAAAGACAAAAGATCTGACATATCATATTTTAATCCTTTTGGCATAAAGTGTTATATCTTAAACAATGACAAAGAACAATTGGCTAAATTCGAATCTAAAAGTGATGCAGGAATTTTCTCAAGATATTCTTCAACAAGTAAAGCTTACAGAGTTTTTAACAAAAGAACTTTAGTTGTTGAAGAATCAATATATGTTGCTTTTGATGATTTATTGCCTGATGCATGCTCAAATGATGATGTTGATGCTATTTGTGCTTATTTAAATAGATTTTTTCTTGAAAATAGTAATAAAGAAAATAATGAACAAAAATTGGATGTTGATATACATGAATCTGATAATAACAATGATCTCCTTAAAGAATGGAAGCATGCTAAATCACATCCTAAAGATTTAATAATTGGAGAATCTCAAATTGTGTTCAAACAAGATCATCTTTAAGGAATTTGATGGTTAAAATCAATCTTTGCCAATCGTAGTTTAAAATTTATAAAACTCTTTCTTAACTACTACGAAGAGCAACAGGCAGTGAACCTATCAATTCGTAGAATAGTGTTTAGATCGAGGTCGTCCACGAGGGTAGAATAAGTACTAGTAATCACTTTCACTCTACTATTTAGCTAGATGAAAAAGAGATGAATCAATTAACACTATCTATTAAAGGAAACTATTAATTTCAACGATTTAGGAAACACAAGTTCACGAGATTCAAGCTAGATTTGAAAACAAAAGCTAAAAACGACCTAGATCTTGTTCTTCATTTATTTTCATCATGTGAATCATAGAAAAACTAAAGATTATTCCAATTGAATTCTTATACTATTGAATTCCTTCAACAAATTAATAATCCTCTCGGATATATCAACTTATCTAATTTTAGATCGATTAATAAGGATCTCTCCTTAACTAATCACAACCTAAAATCGCATGAAATTCAAGAATTCAAGAGGACAGAGATAATACAGAAGATTATTGTAACCTAGCTCTAGGTTAACAATTAAATCTTTTCTAATTGCATAGATCTATTTATTCAAGTGATTTCTCAATCTACTTGAACAAAATCAATTATAACTTGTACTCAAGAGATACAAATTTAAGAAAACGTGAAGAACATGCAATTAGAATATAAGAGATTCAACAGAAATTCATTAAGATCTAATTCTCAACACATGATGAAATTAAATTCCGAACTCGATCTAGATCTATGATCTACTCCTCCATCGAGATAGTAGTAAACAATTGAGTTGTAAAAGAAGAGATCGAAGTCATGGATACAACCTGTAAAAATGAAGTTCAATTAATGAAGAGGATCTACGAATCCTGATGAATCTTTGCTCAAATCCTTCGTAACTTGATTTCCAATCAAAATCTCTCACAAAAATAGAGGGAAAAGTCGTATCTAATTCTTTCTAAAAATGTGTAACTAACTTTCTCTCTCCTCTCCAGCTTATATGAAAAATAGATCCAAAACAGAAAGAGAAGAAAAATAGCATAAGGTAAAAATTCGCTGCTACAAACGGGGGTACAAACGGCCCCATTTGCTCTCCTGTTGCTCCTTCTGTCCTTGAAACTGGAGTAAACATCCTTGCAAACAGGGCTGTTTGCTTGGCTGTTGCGGCTACTGGTCAAATCCTAGGCGCTTATTCCAAACATCCCACCAAATGGGGTCGTTTGAGTAGCTGTTTGCTTTACTGATTTATCCTTAAATGTACTGTTGAGCTCCAAAATTGTTGAATTTGAAATATTCCTTTGAAAAGAACCTAAAATTGACAAATTAAGCACTAAGAACCAGATTTAAATGATTTTCATTTAGAAAAACAAATAATGAGTCCAAAATTATCTTAGAAATAAGGGTGTTACATCACTTATCATAATTTAAGCAATATAGTTTTCTTATCTCAATTTGAACATAAAAATGTTGATGAGGCCTTAAAAGATGAATTTTAGATTAATGCAATGCAAGATGAATTAAATTAGTTCACAAGAAATGATGTATGGTTTTTGGTTCCTAGATCTGAAAGTAGACCTTTTATAAGAACCAAATTGGCTTATAGAAACAAACTTGATAAATATGGTTTAATAAGGCTAGATTGGTTGCTAAAGGTTACAATCAAGAAGAAGGAATTGATTTTGATGACACCTTTACTTCGTTGCTCGACTAGAATCCATTCGAATGCTTTTGGTACTTGCAACTTTTAAAGATTTCATTCTTTTTCAAATGGATGTCAAAAGTACATTCTTAAATGGTTTTGTAAAAGAAGATGTTTATGTAGTGTAACCACAGGGTTTTGAAAATAATGAATTTCCCAATCATGTTATTAAGTTAAACAAAGCTTTTTATGGACTAAAGCAAGCTCCTAAAGCTTATATGAAAGATTTAGTAGCTTCCTATTAAACAATGGTTTTTCAAGAGGAAAAATTAATACAACTTTATTTATTAAAAATCATAAGTCCAATACATTGATTGTGAAATCTATGTTGATGACATTGTATTTGGAGCTATAAATATGAGTCTTACAAAAGATTTTGTTAAGTCCATGAAAAATAAATTTAAAATGAGTATGATGGAGGAACTCGATTATTTTCTTGGTCTCCAAATCAAACAAGCTGAAAATGGAACCTTTATCAATCAAGCTAAATATACAAGAGATTTGTTAAAAATGTTCAAAATGGATAATTGCAAATCAAAACCAATACCTATGAGCACAAATATTAAGCTTGATAAAGATGAAAAAGGTAAAAATGTTAATGAAAAGATGTATAGAGGCATGATAGACAGTTTATTATATTTGTCAGCTTTTAGACCTGACATCATGTTCACTGTATGTGTATGTGTATGATTTCAATCTTGCTCAAAAGAATCACACTTGAATGTAATAAAACATATTTTCAAGTATCTTATAGGCACAATTAAATTGGCTTGTGGTATCCAAAATTTAGTTCTTTTAATTAATTAGATACCCTGATCTTGAATTTGGTGGATGCAAAGTATATAAGAAAAGCACAAGCAATATATGTCATTTTCTTGGAAATTCTTCAATATCTTGGTACTCTAAAAAGAAAAATCTTGTTGCACTCTCAACTGTTGAAGCTGAATATATAGCAGTTGGCAGTTATTGTGCATAAATTTTTTAGATGAAACAAACTTTGTTTGATTATGGTATAAAGTTTGAAAGTGTTTCAATTCTTTATGATAATACAAGTGCTATAAATTTGACTAAAAATCCTATTCATACTCAAGGACCAAGCATATAGAAATTAGATATCATTTCATTAGAGATCATATTCTAAATAAAGATGTCAACTTAGAGTTTATTGATACAAATAATCAAATTGCTAATATTTTTACAAACCCTTGGTGAAGATCATTTCTGCGCTTTAAGAAGAGAATTGGGAATGATTAAGCAAGATGAGTGCTAAGTATTATTGAACTAAGTTGATATAGAATAGGATTTTAGGTTAAACAAGCTACCAAATATAAGAAATGCCTAAAAATCTGATCTATCCTTTACCAGATCTGTTTCCATGATGATCTGTTTTGATTGCTACATATTTGTGAAGATAATGCTTTGATGCGATTATGGATACGTGAGCTTGTTGATTGTACGAAGTCCTCATGAAATAAGGCAAATGTGGTGAAGTCCTACTGTGTGTAGACATTGTGGTGAGAAGTCCTCAAGTGTTGATGCATCTATAGTGAAGTCTTATCTAAGAATAGGCAAGCGGTGAAGTCTTATATGGATGTAGGCAAGTGGTGATGTAATAACCCAAAATCATACAGTTCAAAAGTAATAATCATTAAGTTTAAGACGTTTTATTGAAATATATATGTAAATAAACGAATAATGAGTAAATAAATAATTATAAAAGAATGGTACTAAAATTTATATATACCTTAAATTTTAAGACGTTTTATGGAAATAAAAATATTATAACAAACCCCAAATTAATATAGCAAGGAAGCAGAATTCACCAAAAGATATTAAACAGATTGGATAATGAATACAGAAATATAAGATATTAACACAATAAATGATAGATTATTAAATAATTCAAAATTATGATGGAAGTAAAAACAATAACAAATCTAAATCTAAATTAATTAGAATAAAACAATGAAAGAATGAGTAAAAAATAAAATCTTAAAACATTAATAGATTTCGAATTATGAAAATTAAAACAAATATAATGTCAACTACCAATGGATAATTAATCCCAAAGTTGTTTAGAGTGTAATTTAATAACTAAGTTTAGATAGTTTAATTAAATTAAGTAACTTGAATTATAGGTTATAAATGGATAAATTGATATAATCAACTAGTAAATAGACTTAATTGAAATTGAGATTTCCCATACTCATTTTTAATCTTTTATTTACTTCAATTATCCATATCATGATCCAAATTTCTTAAAATTAGTTATAAAACTCGAACTTATTTCTTTCAAATTACTTAATTACTTTGATTATTTTTGCCCATCAAACCAAATTTCGCTATTTTATTAACCAATTTTAATTTGAATATCCATTTCTCTTTATCTATAAATGATCTAAGATTTTCTTGAGTTCGATATTTAGACTCCTAAAGTACTCAAATGTAGCCTTTGTAATCTAAATTCTATACTTTCAATTTTCATGAATTTTTAGATTACCTACTTATTTAAAAATATCAGTTTCTAAGCCCAAACTCAACTAAATATCAAGTTTTACAAAATTAAATTTCTAAACTTGGTTTGTAAATTAAGCTATTGATTTTACTTATTTATATTCTAAAATCTTCTCCTAATTGTTTCTAAAGCTTAAGATAATGATCTGAAAGGTTCAGATCAAGGTCTTCAATTCTAAATATCCTTAATTAACTTTTAGCCTTATCCTATTTAATCCCTTTCTCTCTCCTTTTTGTTGCCATTATCTTCCTTTCTTATCTTCTTCTTTCTTCTTTACGTTTCTTCTTGTTTCTTTCCATCTTCTCTCCTTCTCTCTCAATTCTATCAACAAATCTCAATTTTAAGAAAACAATAAGAGAGATTAAAACTAGAAGGAAGTTAGGAAGTGAGAAATATGCTAGAGGAAGCTTCATCAACCATGTAGTAGTAGTAGTAATGAAGGAAAGATAGTTGAGATTCATCAAATATATAAGTATGATGTTGTTTCTTGTTTTTATTTATTGTGATTGTTGTTATATGATGATCTAATTTTAGTTATGAGTAAAGCTTAAGTAGAAACTTATAAACTTGTGACATATGATTGTATGCCAAAACTTAAGCTTGTTTAGTCATGAAGGGATCCAAGGAGTTGATGATATGATTTGATGAAATGAGAAATAGAAATGTGCATAGAAGTGTTGCAAGTTGTGTTGCTGAGTTGATAAGGTATTGCGGATGGTGTTTAAAGGATAAAACATGGAGAAAAGTGGCTTAAAGAAGTAAAAGAAAAACAAGAGATGCATTCAGGGCTAGTACGTCCCTCCCCACAAGCCATGGTAAGGGGTGTGGTAGCCATTGTGCCCACTGTTAGGCCACCACGGGGGCATGGTAAGGGGCCGGTGGCCTCTGCCATCTTGCTAATTTTACACGCTCCTTGATATGGAGTGTGGTGATCACCACTACCCTTGACACGGCCCGTATGGACCCAAATCTCCTTTGTTTTTTTTTTCCTTTATCAAGTTAACTTGATTTTATTATAATTTCACCATCTGAACTTCGATTGAAGTGATTTCAAATGCAATGAAAAGCTTAGGAAGAATCCTATAATTGCTATGTTGTAAGTGTTTGGAAATTTGGAAATAACAAAGCTTAAGATATAATTGCTTCATTAGTTAATTTGTATACTTAAGCACGATAATTCATGATTTCTTCGAGACCATTAGAGTAAGGAGTTAATATAACAAGTTTAGAATTCTTAGACATAACTTAGTTAACAAATCTAAGTCTCACCTGGCTTAATCTAATTTAGTAACTAAATGAGACTTGATATGGTCTATGCATATAAAATGAATTAGTTAATGACTTAAGTTAACATGATTCTTAGAAATGAAATGAAATAGTAATATAACTAAAGTTAGTTGATCCTGGGAGTCCTATTGCACCTAAGGTCAACTTCAATTCACCAAACCAAGGTTCATCTCGTGTAGTGATTATGGACTCGTCCAAGGATATTGAGTAGAGGTTGATGTTTCAAACTTGACCATGTCTTTCGTAGCATGCGTTCCCATCCGTGTCGCAACTGATTTGATAAGCCACATGTCCAATGCACGAAGAACTGCCTTTTCCCAAACTTACTTAACTAAGATAAAATGAGTTAGATAATTAAGTTAGGTCAACTTGAATCCTTTGAGTAAATTATTTATACATGATTGTAATATACTAGACCTTAAGTGATAAGGAGGATGTATTGTTTCAAGTATATGATTGCTATGAAATGAGTGATTTATATATGAATGTTTTGATGGTGTTTTTGTAACAAAAGACTATAAACAAAGAGAAAAGAAATACTTTGACAGACAATGAATTGTTCGCATCTTAGCGAGGCGAACTTCATAGCCGTAGCAGGTTCCTACTTAGTGTCTGATTAAATATGATCTTAAAATGAATCCAAGTTCTTGAATAGATGTTTGATTTTGTATTATATTCTCTTTAATAGCCTTTAGCCAACTTTTTTTTCTATTTGATTTCATATGAAGGATGATGATGATTTGGTGCTGATGATAATGTTGTTGATGATTGGATGATTGATGGGGATGGTGCTTTGATCTTCCTAGAGAATAGTTAAGGCTTGGCTTGAATGCCAGGTAGGTAACAACAATCTCTTCACCTTACTTGTGTTTTAATCTAGTTGCATTTGAAATAATATAAATCTAATTAATTATGCATGGGGTTCGAGAATCCGTTTGCTACTTGATGATTGCATTTGATTGATAACTCACTAAACCATAAGTGAAAATAATTGTGTGGTGTTAATTGTGATTTATATAATGTTGATTGTCTGAAAATGATATGGACACTACTAATAAGACATATTTCTTATTGACCTTTAAATGAATCGATCATGCATTGCATCACATCACATTTGCATTGGTAGGGGATCACATCACGTATTAATATTCCGATTCTATAGTAGTGCTTGTTGGGACTCGTGGGTTTGCTTGTAGGCTACTAGTAGGGTTATCGGCTTCACAGAACTAAGCAAGCATTGAAAGACTTCCCGTGTTGGAGTCGACTTTAGGGATTAATACTTAGGGAGATTATGTGGTTCTAAGGGAAGTGAAGGGTTGATTGACATAGTAAATTTTTTATACATGCACAAAATGAGTTCAAAAGGAAGTCCTCACTCTTTAGTCTTGTTTAAGGAGTAGTTAGAGGATATGTTTCATAAAATGAATTTTAAATAAAATTGTCCCTCCTTAGCTAAGTGTAAGGGGAAGTTAAAGTTTATGTTTCAATAAAAAGTATTTAAAATGAAATCCTCCCTCCTTGGTTATATCCAAGGCAGTTAATGATTATATCTTGGTATAAAAGAAATGATTTTTGTACTAAGAAAGATATGAGCTGAAGGCTCAAGTTGAGTATGCACCCTCTCTTCCTTAGTTCATAGTTCTTTGGGCGTGAATGGCTTGTACTAGTCGTTTAACCCTCAAGAAAGAGTGTAAATCTCTATTGGTTTGGATTCTAGTAATCCAAATTGTGCATATCATGTGATTGAGTGTACATTGCATTTGTATGTTAAATAAAACTTGTTTGACATTTGTTATAGTATGATTTGATTTTATTATCCATTAAGCTATGGTTGAGCTCACACCCCTATAGTGTTGTTGCAAGAATAGCTGAAGCATCAGTTTTGGGGATAGGTCTGTATGGAGAAGAATCCTTGAAGATAGAAGACGAGTTGATATGAGAAATAGGTAGATAGTATAGTTTATTTAAGTTTCAATTCTTATAAAAAGAGTTTAGATTATGGATTAGATTTGTAATGTTGTAGTTTCAAGTTTGTAAAACATAGATGATTTATTCTATTTTATCATTTGGTAGGAGATATTAATTCTCTCAGTTCTTGTGGACTATAGGAAATCGGATTTCCTTTATTTATCACAAATGTAATTTCATATTAGATGTTTATAAAGTAATTATTTAGGTAGAGCTTTGCAAACTGACTTGCAAGATGGTTCTCATATTACGGTTGCACACGTGATATGACATTAGGTTATCCTTCTAGGCCTATTTTTAGGGTATGACAAGTGAAGTCTTATGTGAGCATAGGCAAGTGTGATGAAGTCCTACGTAGGTATAGGCATCTGTGGTGATGTCCTATCGGTGTATAGGCATGTGTGTGATGTCCTATGTAGCATAGGTAAGTGTGGTGAAGTCATATCTGAGTATAGGCAAGTGGTGTGAAGTCCTACATGGGTGTAGGCAAATGTGAAGTCCTCTATCTAGGCATTTGTTTTTAGCTGAATTTTGTATAATTGTGCATCTCTCTTTGGCTGACATATATTAAATCTTTTATCATATTGTTTTTTATGAATACAAAGGGGGAGAGAAGTGGTTGTACAATTAGAAATATACATAAAGTCCATTTTGATAAGGGGAAAAATGACATATTGTATTTTCCCAAAATCAAGCATCAGTATTCTGTTTTGAAACCTGGAAAATTGAAAATTCTCTTAGAACCTGAATGCTTAATTGAGGAGGAGTATGTTGTAGTAAATATGAGTTAATTGTGCATAAATTGTCCTCATAAAAAAGGGAGAGATTGTTGAACTTGAGTATTCAATATGAATTTTAATGAGATAAAATAATGCACAAATAACCATTTATTTGTTGTAAACTAAATTTACTTAGTCATGAATATATATGTGTGTGTTTTGTGCATGTCTATGGAGTTTTTCTGTAGATTTTTAGCAGAACAAGAGCATGTTGAAACAAAACTAAACAAGTATCTAAATGCACAATAAGGCAAAGAAGCTTTTAAACCTATCAAGGGTCAAGTCAATGGTCAAGTTTAGGACTCGACACATCAGTGTTTAGGGCTTGACACACCTAAAACCAAAGACTTGACAAAGGCAAATGTCAGAGTGATTGTCGAAGGTCAAGTTTAGGGCTCAATGTGTTAGAGTTTAGGGCTTGACAATTCATTTTTTGAATCGAGGGCAAAATATGGGTGTGCCAAGTGTGACGACTTAAAGTTAGAGGGTGATGTGGAAAGAAAAAGAGCCATTGGAGTGCATTTAATGTTTAGCAAGTTATAGATATTGTGTCTAACGGACTTTTGAATTTCAAACGCTATTTATATATAAAGTCCTGGAGATCAACATAAAAAGAATGAAGTGCCAATTTATTTTACGAGCTCATTAACTGTGATCAAACAAATTCCTTTCCTTGTTTTCTTATACATAATATTTGTAAATTATTAAGAGAGAAAAAATACACTATTAATTGTTACTTCTTTTATAACACTAAAAGAGAGAGAAAATTTTTTATTTCTTGTGGGTGTAATATTACTCATCTTGAGCCAACTTTTGAAATTAATTGAAGCGATGGTGAAGACCTCGAAAGAGGCATTTGGTGGACTATGGATAGTAGGAAAAGGGTCGAACTCCACATTATATTTGCGGCTTGATTTTCTCTATCCCTCTCTTTTATTTTATACATTCTATTTATTGTTTATTTATCGGCTGCAAATCCTTTTATTTTTAATCTGTTGATTTCAAAATTAATTATTTTGAAATTTTGGGCAAATACTCAATTTACCCACCCTCTTGAGTATTCCTAGTGTATTTTCAATTATAATTTACATTGATACTAAAAAAAAGTAATTAATTTAATTTTAGAAAAAATAGTGCGAATGTGATGGTTGGTTGCCTTGTTGATTGCCTTGACTATTAGCATTGCTTGGAGGGTAATACAATGATTGTAAAGGTAATAGTAGAGGATGCACTAGTCGATAACCTACCTAATCGAAGAATCGGTTCATCTAGGTACTCATAGATTTGAGCATTTCCCTGTGTTCAGATTGGACATTGTTTTTCTATCTTAGACCATCCATTATGTTATCTATGTTATATGTACTAGCTTGTTTCTATGTTGGAGCTTGACTCCACCACTGTCTGTGTCTGTCTCTCATTCCTGCATTGTTCCATGGGAGAGGGACGGATAGAGATCATCCAAGTTGAGATCAAAGCTCTATTCATATTATTCATTTCTATCTCCTGATTGTCTTGTGCTATCTTGATCTCTAAAATATTAGTTAGCTTTAGGATCATACCTGAAACCCAACCTTCTTGCTATGTCATCCTTCGTGAATTTGGACCTTCTTTCTACTTTTGTGTAATTTAAAAGGTCAAATCCCCACAATTGCAGAATGAGTGTGATGAGGCGACCATATACAAGATAGGCGTCCGTTCTCTTGACCACCCGACACATGCATTGTATCACCAAATGGCTAACATCTAATGCTCAATGATTAATCATTGAGTCCATCAAGAAGACGTCTTTAATAGAGATGTTATTTGAATTTGCCCTTAGGCATATATTTTAGCCAATCATATGATGGTTTAGTCTACAAATTGGTAAGAGATCTTTTTTGCTTTAGGTGCTTTAGGAGGTCAGTTTGATGCTTACTAGCATATATTGGAGCGCTAGCTCAATTAAATACTCGGTGGAACGCATTGGTCATATCCTAATTTTTGCATAACTTATTGCCTCTTGGAATAGATCATTAAGGTAATCTGGGGCAATGTGGAGAACATAGCCAAACAAATAATTAATGATAGAGGCCTGAGTTTGGTGTCCACTATCCACATGGACCCGCATTGACATTTTCTGTGACATTGTTTATAGTGGAATTCAAATAAAACATATGAACAAGATTAACGCATGTCTTATTCAGAAGATCTATGAGTGCAACCAAACCAGTGGCACTTAAGATGCTAGTGAAGTTATGCTACTGATTTAACCCTTCCATATCATAATCTTTACTTAAAAGGATGGATCGAGAGTAGAACTTGGTTTCGTACCGTACTCTCTTAGCTGGTGTGGGCAAATGGATATCAGTATCACTATCACCATCACCACATGGTTGAGAACTAGGTAAAGAAAGTAAGGATAGATGGGGTAGGAGTTCTTTCTTGTTAATGGTGTCACGTAGTTGTTTTAGTACCACAACATGAAGTTTTCAGATGCTCCATTATTTATAGATTATAGTAGATGCAACTTCTATTGCAATTTGAAAGTGTAAGTGTGATTGTGTGAAAGATGAGTAGGCACTAGTGAAGGGTTTAGAATCAACGTGTCTGTGTCCTTAAAGGTATTTATAGGATTGGTGTGGGCACATTGCTAACCAACATGCCCACGTCTGTGGCTAGTTAATTTATTGAATACAGGCACCAAGTTGTAACACCATCCGTTTTAAGCATTTTCAACCCTTATTATCTACAAGTGTGTTAATCCTTTACCTATTTTTAATTCAAATATCCTTGACATTTTCTCACTTTTCGTTTACAAATCGATATAGCAAGAAACAAGAACAACCAAGAGAATTTTCCCAACTTCAACAAGTTTGATGACTCATGGATTTTTGGAAACAATACGTAGGTTTCATCATCTTGATGAATCAAATAGAGAACCCTGGATATGTGGCACCTATGTCCTTGCTACTGATGCTAATATATATTCTTGGATAAGAAGTAGCTAGCATGCTATTTACAATCTTCACCAATAGTCACGCAATTGCCTTCTATGGGCAATGGGAAGGATGGAGGGGTAACTTTTCATTGTGTTTATTTTTATTTTTTTTATCATTACTACATAATTAACTATAATCATTTTCTATTTATATGTAAGAACTTTCTCCTTGATCGACCAATCATTCCTAATGTAGAGTAATAAGGACTCTGTCATAACCAGCGGTTCTTCAAGACATCCTAAGATCAAGACAACACTTGTCTAGAAGTATTTTACAGAAACCAAAGAATCCACTTCAAATGGATAACCTATTAAATATGTCATTTATCGACCTTGCGGCAATAAGTTGCTGTGTAGGTCTCTCAATGGCATGGGACACTGTAATGGACACATAAAAGCACACGTTTCCAAATGTTATGTTGTGGTGGAGGACCTCACTAATGACAACAGCTCCCATACTGAGTATGTAAATCTCGCAACATGGTAATTCAATCAGCAAGACATATGAGATCAACTAGTAGAATGGATGACAGCTACAAATATATCATTCCATGCACTCAGTTATGAAAAATTCGACAGTTGATTAGGGGAGTTATGCAACCCTTATACCGACATGCGGGCTGACAAACGTTAAAAATTAACATGATGTGCCTTTTTGAGAAAAGGCGCGAAGCTATGAAGGAGGTTTTGTCAAACCTTCCTTCTAGGTATAATCCTTTAAAATTATTTGTTGTTCATGTAATTTTTTAAATCATATATTGATTTACTTTGTTTACTTTCGGTTTAAATAATGCACTCGGTTTTGCTTGTATAATATGTCCTTCACCTTAAACGTATAGAAATCTCCCATCAATGATGTACAATCTAGCTATATATGTGTAGCCGCTCACTAGATAGATGAACGGTGGTTAATCCAAAAATAGATCATTGCTTTTAAGCCGTTCTAGGAGAGATACACCAGCTAGGTAATAGCAAATAATATACCGAAAGCCATCCAATTGTATGGTGTACAAACTATATTTGGTATATCATTCAACAATGCATCAAACAACATTGCTTCCATTCATTATCTAAAGCAATCATTAAATCCAATGTGCGATGGAAAGTTCTTTCACGTCTAATGTGTCTACCATATTATGAATTAGGCAATGCATGCAGACCTTGGAGCTTGTGGCCTTGATATATATATTGAAAAAGATAAGATATGTAATCAATTGTCTTCGTGTTTCACGAAGATTCAAACAAATGTCTGTGGAGTTTGTTAAAGCATACCATTTAAAGCAAAAGCTTCCTACATTTGATTATGTAACTAGGTGGAATTTTACGTTTAAAATGCTTCATCAAGCATTAAATTGCAAAGGGCTCTAACTTATTTATACAATACCCTACTCAATCCTCTAAAATTAACATGGGACTAATGAAGAGTTGGGATTGGCAAATAACATATGCACTTAAAGAGGTCTTGAAGGCATTTCTTGGCCCAACACAACATTTATTATGCTGCTACTATCCCACTAGCAACCGAGTACTTTCCTACCTAGTTGACATATTAGACATGCTGAGTAACTACAGTTATGATCCTAATGTGACTGTCATTATGTCTGCAATTGCTGGTAAGGTCCATGATTATTTTTTCCCTCTTCCCCACTCTTCCATGTTACAACAATGCTAGATCCATGGTATAAGTTCCATAGGACTGGAGCACTCCTTAAGAAATTCTATAATAATATTGGTGTAGCCGATCAAGAATTAGATGCCACAAGTCTTCATACTACAGTAACAAATTTGCTCCAAGACTTATATTGATGTTGTGATTAGAAGAATCCACAACTACCCCAACTATAAGGATCCAACAGTCACTCATCTTGGAGTTTCACAAAGAGGAATCAACAAATTGCCTAGGATGTTGGGAGCAGCCATGCAACTTCCCAATAAATCTTTAGTGACATGCTGTTTATGAGGTCCAACAAGTTGATGATGAGGAAGCGAAAGAGGAAGAACGAGGAGGATGATTTCAATGTCCTTAGTTGGCAGAAGAAGAGGACACACATGATGCCGGTACATTCCATATTGGCACAAGATATTTTGGCTTCACAAGCTTCAACAGTTTCCTCGGAGTTAGCTTTCAGTTTGGACAGAGGAGTCATCAAACCACACCACCATGGGTTAAAAGATGCCACTGTTGAAGCAAACGCATGCTTAAAAGTTTAGTCCAATGCCATTAGTAGGATGCATATGGACCCACACTTTTGGTGGCCCGAGGACAGCGGCTCAGGATCAGGGAATCATTGCATCATTGGATTTGGAGCAATAAACGAAGATAGAACGGTGGGGTGAGATTGGATTTGGAAGGGATTTCTAGGAGGATATACATGGTTGATGAGATTTTTTTTAAATCTTTTTGTAAATTTTTTGTGTTAAAAAATGTTATTAATAAAATTTAGTTTTTTTTATCCTAATGCATTTATTAATTTCAATTATTTAATAATTTATAATTATTCTAAATAAATTAAGCATGTTTAACATTTAATATAAATTAATTACTATTATAATATTATTTGATAATTTCTTTTTTTTTTTGTTTCCTAAAAAACTTTGAGGTTAATATGTTAAGTGATATAATTGAAATCATTCCAAAAAAATAAAATATACTAAATATATTATATTTGTCTAAGAAGACAAATATATTCAATTAAAATAGTAAAACAAAACAATTTACTTATTTAAGTGTAATTTACAATAAATTAAAAAAATCACTTTTCTCGTATTATTATTTAAAAAAGGCTAGTGTGCTGGTTTGCATGTTTTGTGTGCCGTGCCAACCCACTCATTTTGTGTGCTTCACATGCCATGTGCCGTGTGGTGGCCTACGCGTACTTGTGCTTTTGTCTTTTTCCTTCACGTATCATGCTAGGCTCGTGGCCCATTTACCATGCCCACTTGGATAGATATCTTGAATCTGGAAGTACGAAGATCTCCCATGCTTAGATTGGAATTAAAATCCTCAGGTTTGAAATGTTATTGTAAGTACCTTATTACAAAAGGTTGTAAACATATATTTAATTTATTTGTATTTGTTGGGTAAAGCATGATAAACAAGTAGAATAGTAATACGTAAAATAATAAACAATTAAAACAACTAATTGACAAAAGAGCAATAAACAAGATTTAACTGAGTAGAATCTCAATAGAGGATTAAAGACCCACTAACAAAGAGAGATAAATAAATAAATATAAAGAGAAACACAATGACTATACTATGTATCTCTCTTAATGAGCATATAAAACAATCAATAACTAATCCTTTATTAGGAACCCAGCAATAGCTTCCAGTTATATCTATATGTGATATGGTTATAAGGTCTAAAAGCTAGTAAAAGCAAGACAACTTAAATAGTAAAAAGGGCTGCTAAGGGATCTTAGCTGATTGTTGGTTATAATAGTCGACCACCACTTCTTATTAAACTTATCTTACCTTATAGCGCTAAAGGTGTATTTGGAATTTTCCATTTATTTCTAGCCACATAAATAATTTTTCAAATTTATTAACATTAAACTATTCAAATCTTGTCTTCATATAATCCTTTGCATAACAACCTCCTATGCATGTCTTAACTATCCTGATAGCACTTGCAAGTTTTTACAATTCCTTTATTATATTTGGATTAAATTGTGGAGACCACTTATAGAGCTTTGGAAATTTCATACATCCCAAATATTTTTAAAAGTTAACATTTATTTCCTGTTACACTATGGGGCATGCTCTTCCTATCAAACAAGACTAGTTGTCCGTAAATTGCAACTAATTTATTTTATAAATAAAAACATATTTGATTGATTAATGTAATAAAATAAAACATGTATAAAATATAAAAATAAAGAGAAAAAGAAAATATAGAAAATGAAAAAGAAAAGAAAAAAGAAAATGCATGGTTTAAAAAAAATACGTAAATGAAAATTTTAGGAAGATTTGGCTAAGTAAATTTAAAATAGGCATCGTTGGGCCAGTTTTCTTCACTCTTGGCCTTACTTTATTGTCTTCTGCATGGAAAGTAGACTTGAAAAGGTATTTTAAGCCATTTATGCTTCATTGATATGTTTAACAAAGCTTAAATATGTCTTGGCCCAATATTATAATTAAAATGGAATCCTTTATAAATAAAACTTTAGCTTCTTTTTCTTCTTTCAAAGCTATTGGGCTTATCAAAGTCCATTTCAAAAAAGCTAATGCCCACATATATGGAAGGAACTGGTAAAAGCCAACCATTGAATCATCAAGAGCAATTTGACAGCTACTAGCAACAAAATATCTTAGCTATCTATCGTAAAATGACTTAATGGTTGATGTAATGCCCTAGTGCATTATTGGCTTGTCATGTGTCATCATAAGAAGGAGATATGCTAGGGCTTAGAAACCTGTTAATATCCTCCAAGCATTTAATAACTCTAAACCACATTAGATAAATAATCTCATCAATAGTTATAAATGCAAAACTAAATGCTTCATAATGACATTGGCATAGCTAAAAGCCAACTTATACCTATCCTAACTGAGGAAAATAAACTTAATCCATTCACCAACCAAAATTTAAAACATTGTTTCACAAATATCAAACTTAACATCTTCCCATCAATTTAATGATTAGTAATTGCTGGATAATCTGATCCACTATTGTCATCCCCATAATCCACATGGGCATTGTATCTTAATAAGTCGAACACTACAAGCTCTTCATCTATTCCCAAAAAAGATAAGAAGGATTGAACTGAAGCCTACCATGCTAAAATTGTATGAACAATCATCACTACTATCACATGCAACATGGAATTCAATGCAACAACCATATCTTCTTTATCTGTAAATTTTAAGCTAACAACCAACATAACCTAAAGCTATTCACACCTAACCCTAAACCTTAAGTAACTTATGCCTCCACAAACAAACATATACTAACATATACTTGTATATATACATATGTATGGTATTGGGTACTCCTTAACACCTTGGGAATCGCAACTGTTTTCTTCTAACCTACTGAAATCCTTTGCAGGTGTGACTTCACCTAAGACAATGTCACACAAGGATCATCAAGGGCCACCTTAGCATCATCAATACTCTAGGTCCACTGAGCCTAGCCAAACATAAGTAGCAAGACAATTATTAGAGTCAAAAAATTAATTATTCTGTTTTAAAATTAATAGTATCTAACACACACAAGCAACAAATAAGGTAATGACGTACCTGATTTAACAGTAAAATGGATAACTCAATTATATTTGAAACACCTAGTCACAATATAACAACACTAACTCATTACATTTCTTATGAAAAAATACATTCCTATGGTTGTCTAGCTTCCTAGGTATGTTAAGGGTTTACTACCATTCTATGTCTAGATACATAATCTTGCTTAAAGTTGGGTGTGCTTTGGTGTTAAGTTAAGCTTTTGGATGTCTAGGAAGGCCATTAAAAAGGTTTAAATAAGATTAAAACATCACTATGAAGCTCATGCCCGTAGTGGAGGGCGTGATTAACTAGGAGGATTTTACCCCTTTGTCATAGGGTGTGATAGGCACTTAGAGGATTTCACTATCATGCCCATGATGGAGGCTATCATGGGCACTTGGAGGATTTCATTCCCTTCGTCACGCCCATGATAAAGGATGTGATAGGTCCTATGGTTATCACCAAGACTTTCACAGCCTCTGTTACTACTATAACTTAGCTAGGGCATCTAAAACAACTTCAAAACCAAGAAATCACGACCCGAAACATGGCCGTGACTCCTTATTCGTTCTCCTATGCTTCAAAAAGTGATTTTTTGCCAAATTCATCCTCTTCCTTTGGTCATTAACATGTAAACTCCCAAAATTCTTTCATAGCATGTAGAACTACTTTTCTAAACATTTATACATCAATTTACTTATAAACAATTTATTGCTCTTCTCCTCTTTCACAATAAAAACTTATCAAACAAGTGATATATGTTTATGATTATGCCTAAACCACATGTTATGACCTTTAATTCAATCGAACACATTAAACAACTCATACCTTAAAATCTAACGAAAAAAGCTATAAGTCTTCTTATTTGCCTAAGCCACAAACATTTTCAACACCTAAAACACGTAAGGTTAGGGGTGTACTCTTCCTAAGGATTTCAAAAATAAAAAGAGAGTGGCTTACCTGTAATCCCCTCAATTTTATGCTACAATTTATGCTTAAACCTTAAACCGGAAGTCAAGTGGAAACCCTAAGGTCAACAAATATGTATCAAACCGTAGTAGATTAGATTCGACAATCCCGTGTTCTTAACCCCGAAACAAAAAAATTGAAATAATAGTGGATAATAGTTCGTAATAATATAAAGAATACTAAAAATATCATATTTGTGAATTTTTAGTGTCTTTCAGATCCAAATGGGATCAATTTTCGAAAACCGTGTCCTGGTACTCCCGACGGCAAAAATGTTCCAATAACACCAATAAACTCATAAAAATACAAGGATTTCAAAAATACCAGTTTTATAATTTTTCAGTATTTAAAAATATCAGATATAGCTTAATTATGCGTATTTCTTTACTACCTGTATTAATTTGTCTTATCTACTATTCATAGTACTATTCTACACTATTCACTACTATTCACTATCTCTACTTTTCTACACTTATTCTCTCACTCTACCATACCTATTTCTACTTTTACATTTCTCATATATTTTCATTCACATCAACCCTTACAACTTATTACTTTTAATTAATAAAAATACAAAACAAAACAAAACTCACTCCCTCCCTCTCCTCTATGATTCAGGCCGGCCATGCCCACACACACACACTTATTTTTCTTTTTCAAATTAGTTAATTCACACAATTTTCACTCAAAAAATTTCTATAAGTACCCCCTCCATCTCTATCCTTTCACACATTCATTTACCATATTAAAACTCTCTCAAATTTACTCTACAAACTCTCTCACCAAAAAATTTCTCTTTTCTTTCCTCTACTACCTAATTTTCCTACACACTTTCTACACACATATACTATCCAAACAGTTCTTACATTACCACTTCCATACTTTCTCTTTAGGTAAATATTCTTACCATTCTACCATTTATTTTTCACACAATCGTTTACTATATTAAAACTCTCTCAAATTCACTCCACAAACTCTCTCACCCAAAAATCTCTCTTTTCTTTCCTCTACTACCTAATTTTCCTACACACATACACTATCCAAACTTTTCTTACATTACCACTTCCACACTTTCTCTTCAGATAAATATTCTTTCCATCTACCATTTATTTTTCCATATCATGTACCTTAGCATGACTATGGTATTGTTTCTCAAAAACTCATATGAGTTGTAGAAGCAACAACATGTTCATGTTTTGTTCTTACACATGACAAGAATTCTGATTTTTATTATATTGTTGTTATTATGATTATATTATTATTTTTGTTATTATGCTCTAACTTAACCTTATATAAGTTATTATCTATATGTATATCTATATATATATTTTAGAGCCTAAATGCTCACTAATTCACTAACAAGCTTATTACTATTATTGCTCTTACTATTGCTTTTCTTTTGCTTTCTTTTCCTTTTTCTTTTTGGGACTAGTCTATTCTTAGTCCTGGGATGCCTTGATGAAGCTAAGGCTCTCAATACTTGACTAGTTACCTTGATGAAGCTAAGGTTCCCAATACTTGACTATATTATCTTGCTTCTTATCTTTTTTTTTTTATATATATATTTTCATCATTTTTATATTACATACTCATATATGTGCATCATCATAATGATATTGTCTCAACAAAAGTTAAAGTGGAATTTTTCTTTAATAAAGGAACTTGAAACTAAAACTCTTTGTTATGTAACTAGTCACTAAATAGAGGAGTTGTCACCAACAACTTAGAAAATGAATTTTCACAACTTCTTCTCAAACTTTCCCAAGGTTTTCTTAAATGAAAATAAAAATAATTTTACCAAGGAAATAAAGGAAAATAAGCACCTCCTTTTCATAATAAAATAACATAAGATTTAGTAAAAATAAGTTGGTGGTATACAAATTTTTCATAAAAAGCTTAAGATGGGAGTCTTTCCACCTTCATAATAAAAACCAAGAAGTAAACTAGTTTTCAAAGTTAAGGTAAAATCAACTCACTAATTTATAAATCCACTTAGAAAAATAATGATTTTTAAGTTTCCAATGATAAATCTATTTTTAAAAAGATAAAAAAGAATATAAATATGATGAGTTCAGAAACAATGGATTTTATCAACAACTTAAAAAGATGATTTCTTTTCAAATAAAATCGATAAAGGGAATTAAGAGACCAAGTTTTAGAAATAAAATTTATTCTTAAAGAAGTTAAGAAATAAAAATATAAGAGGAAAGAGACTTATTTATCAAAACCATTTTTTTTAGGAAAATATATATAACTCAAAGTTATTATAAGCTATCAACAACTTAATAAAATTTTGGAAAACTTTATTTTATCATTAGAAGTAAAATTAGCAGAAGACCAAAGTTAAGGAAAGCTTTGTTCGATTTTAGAAAAGAAATTAGAAAACAAAAATAAGAATATACTCATTTGTGATAACCTGAAAATATAAAGTTCCTCCAAAACTTTTAGAAAATAAATTGTTAATATTCAAGTTTCTAACACCATAAGACAAATTGTTTTACGAAAAATACTCATTGAGACAACACTATTAGAATTTTTTTCATACAATATGAGTATATATATATATATATATATAATCAAAGGATTTTTTAATTATATACATATCTATATTTTTGCTAAAGGATTTTTGGATGAAGATGAGTTTGGAAAATTATTTTGCAAAGGCTGGGATTTTCGTATTGAATATGTACCGTGACTTGTAGAAAGCCAAATGAATTTTTTATGTAGAAAATAACCTTAGAAATGGATAGATCTTTTCGAGTAGTAGAAAACGATATATAATATGCGAAATTCTGAGTTAAAATGAGCAAGTTATAGTCATTTTAAGTTGGAATTTCACTCTATACGAATTTTGATGAACTTAGTAAAATAGAGTTGCAAGTTTAAGTAGAATTTTCATGAAATACTCACTTTAGGTATTTCTTTTGTATATGTGACATAGAGTCCAAACTACCTTACATGAAGGACTACTTCGACTAAGGAGCTTCTGCTACTATAGCCGAGTGAGTTTAAATTCTCGTATTTTGTACTTATGTATTTAGTTGTAGTTTAGAGGCACGAGACTTTAGGAAAAGATAAAATATGATAGCATATGCTTTACTTATATGATTGAAATTATGATGAGTATATGATTTAGTATAAGATTGATTTGTCTGCAAATTCTATGGTCACTAATAAAATGACTAAAATTATGTCGTGATTACTTAAATAAAATGGTTCATGTATAACATGTAGTGAGTCACATTGCATTTATTACTATACCCTTGGTGCGACAAGAGCATAGTAATGAGGTCGAGGACCTGAAAATATATTCTATGGCTTTAATTGCCCAAAATTATATAGTGAGTGGGCACCTAAATTAACTACATTTAAGCGATTAGTAGGAATCTGTATAAAACTACAAAAATATCATTTGCAAACTATGGCCTCGTTGCCTAGAACACCTAACCACCGAATGGAGGGGCAAATCCATTCAAACATATGATTTTCGAAAAATCGTATGTATTGTTTGCTCACGTGTTTGATTGCATCTCATATGTTTGCTAAATAACTTGATAGATAATTGATTTCTGAGTACTTTACTAATGGATTTAATTCTCACTAAGCAAGAAGCTTACCTCCTTATAGATACCTTTTTCAGTTTCCATATTTATGGTTAAAGCCCCGGGGGTATTTCTTATAGGTATTACCTTTTGGCTAAAGGAGTTTTTGGAAGAAGTCAAAGAATAGATGCAGACTTAAACTTCTAAGTAAATCTCCCTGTAATTATTTTGGTTAGGCTTCATTAGACCTTGATAAACTATATCTTTTGACGGGGGAATACCCCTTTGTTATTTGTAATACCTTTATATATTTCCATTCCTATTTCAGACCTTAAACTTCTTGAACAACTTGTTTCAAAGTTTATCCTCTATGATCGTGAATGTATACCTTATACCCAATATCGAAGCTTATGGGATGATTAAGGTTGTCATACTTAAACTTATGTGACAGACTGTCGTGTTTAGGGTATCCTTTGGGGGTGACATTACCTTAATCTCTCATTGATCCATTAAAGGAAATGCTAGTAGAATGAGATTTAAGGTTTGGGGGTTATGAGAAACCGCTTAAGAGAGAAAGATATGTGAGTTAAAGGTGAGGGGTGATTTTCTTTAATTTTATTTTTAGATAAATTACAATAGAAGATCCCAAGGATTAGGGGTAAATACATTTAAGGTTGCAACATTTAAAAAAGTGGGTCAATTTGGGTTCTTAAGAACACGTATCAAATCCTCTCCTATTGACATGTGTTCTTGGGAACCCATTGACCTACTTCTTCAAATGTTAGGACCTTAAATGAACTTACATTCAAATATTAGGACCTTCTTGTATAATCTACCTTTTTATTTTTATTTAATGGTCATCCTGATCTTTTCAGAGTAACTAACTTGCCCTTTTATTATTTAACAAATGATACTTCTTTGCCCATCTATGCACACGCGCTAGGAAGAACTTTTGCCCTCAAAAGTTACTTGGATCAATACTAAAATTTTAGTTTGATTCCATTTGTTCTTCCAATTCCATATACTAAATTTTCTCATCATCTTCATTGACAAGTACTTTGTATGTGAACTTAGATCCATGGTAGTGTTGCTCTTTATACCTAATCATTGATCACTCAATTTATCATTAAACTTTTCATTTTAGTAACATCTCTAATCCTATATTAACTAAAGTTATTGCTTTTTATACATCTTATTCTCTTGATAACTTTAGATTATCTATGTCCCTTTTCAATCAAATGAATCTTATTGATGGCACTTACACTAACCATGGTTACAACATTTGCTTACCATTCCTTTAATCCTAAAATATTTAGGTTCCTGTAATACCACTTTTAACATGTCCTCTCAACTTTAGATGTCTTTAATTTTGAGGATGAAACAAATGATAATTGATGTCTATAGTCTTGAATAAATCTTTCAAATTTGTTAGAATAACTCACCATCCTCACTTTGATGTTGTTGCCTCTAGCACTTCAATATAGTTTTAGAATTTCCTCAATATTCAACTTCCTATATACATTTTGTTTTGATAACCATTAATTTATAAATCCATTCATGTTTTTAGAAGTGTTTGATTATTCTCTATTTAGATTTGCTATTATCCTGCTCTTATTCAATCTGATTTATAACAACAGATTTTCTTTTATTTGTACACTTGCATCTCTTTAATCACCAGACTAACTAGCATGTTGTTCACTTCAAATTTTGTAGTATTGTGATCTTTTTACTTCTTTAGTCTTACTACTGGTTCTTTTTAGTACTTCCACTTCATTTGTTTGCTATTTTTTCAATTTCCAAGTACCAACTTTCGTTGCCTACAGTTCTTTGCTCTAGAATTCTTGCCATAAATCTTCCATAAATACTGCTTTATCATTTTTTTTTTCCTTATTCATCTCAAGTTCTTAGATTATTTTCTCTATTTATGACTTTTACTCCATCTAATATCTCCAATTCCCTAAAGTTATTTTAATTCCTTCAAATATAGTGATCTCCTTTTAACTGCACTCCTCTATTTCTTAAGTTTTCTAGTCACTAAGCCAATAGTTTTACTTTACTTTCACATTTACCTCATTGTAGTTCCATACTTCCTACAAACTATTATTAATTATCCTCATTGTACTTGATTATCCTGCTCCTAATGATTCTAATATTTCTTTGTTCTTTTAATCCTTTATTGACATTTTCACAATTAGCTACTCTTTTTATCCTTATTGTAAATATTACCTTTGTTCATTTTCAACCGTAACATCAGGCTATTCAAACCCTTTATATGCCAACAGCATCAATCAAACAATCATGATTATTCTCAGACTTCTTTTAGATACTTTCTTTACCTCCAATTCATTGAATAAAAGTAAAGAATACTATAATTACGAATAACTGTATTAATTTGGTCATTGTGCTTCTAAGTTAAAAATTTAATAGATTAATTACTATTACATGTTAGACTGGGTGAGTTGTTTGCTAGCTTATGACATTACCATTTACATGTATGTTGTTTTGATTTTAGAGCCTATTAAAGATCATTTGGTATTTTCTTATTTACTTTTAGCTAGTTCTATGCATTTGTTGTTTTGTTGCTAAATTTGGCTTTTACCTTTATGGGCATCTTTTATTACTAATGTTATTATCATTAATGTTATGGTTATGGGATTTCTAGGTTTTGATACTTTATTTTACATTATATTCATTCCCAATGTGTCTATCATAACCATGATTTTATTCTATCATTGATTCATTAACCTTTACTCATTTTGTCATGTTATACATTTATATGTATATGTATTCATATTTTGCTATTTTTCATTGTTTCATTTGAAGTCAAGAAATTCTTATTCTCTCTTATTCCATCATAAGTTCACTTATGGGAGGGGTTGACAAGTATCGAGATTAAGCTAGATTGACCCATGTCAGACCAACATACGATTGGATTTTCCAAACAAATTCAATACAACTTAACTCAACAGAAAAGGATAAGATACGACAAGACTTGACCCAACACAACAAGACTACTAAAAACACTTAATACAATTGATAGGACATATATCAAACAAGAACAAATGACATATTTATAGGTCCTACCTCTCATATTCATTATAGAGTCGTCACAACCACTATGGAAATTTAGTGTAGTAGTTTCTTATTTTCTTTTTCTTTATATATTAACTGAATATGATTTTGTTACTTATGATTTATAATTTTAGGAAATGCCTAAAAAGGCTTGTTTCAAATCCTTGTGTCTTTTGGTATGCATGCTTTCATTCAAATTAAGGTTCCTTTTTCAAGTTTTTTTCTAAAATTTGTAGTTTTGAATTGTAAGGGATTCGTGGACTAACGTAGGTGGTGTCTTAGTTGAATTAAGAGGAATTTTAGTCGTTCATTTCATTCAATCAATTGTAGAAATTGTAATAATTTCAATTTTGACTGTTGAGTTCATAATTTCTTCAATAAATTTAAGATTATTAATTCCTTTATATATATATATATATATATTCTCTTTGACATACTATAAGTATTCTTATTTCATAGATCATAAATTCATTTGGCACTATTAGTTTTATGCATAAGCATATATGTGAATCATGTAGATATGTAATAGATTTTAATTTAGTTAGTGCAGCTTTTAACTAAGGAGCAACAACTAAATAAGAAGGAAATAACAAAATATTTAATGCAAAATATATAGAATAAGACATGAAAACATAGTAGCATAAATAATATGAATATATAGAAAAACATTAAACTGAAAGCAAAACAATGGTAAGTAATCATAACAAGAAAAATTAAACAACGAATTTTATTAAGGAGAATAGGGTAACATTTCCTTAATTATCAACGATCCCATAATTTAACCACTCTCATCAACTCATCGTACTAAAGAGTTCATAACCCTAAAGATCACAAACCTACACTCTAATAGCATATGATCTGTAATGCCCTAATCTTGGTGTTTTATCAAGCCTCCCTCCCTCCCCCACCCTCCCCTCCGCACCAGCCCAGCCCACCCCCCCTCCCCCCCTCTTTTTGCTCAACACACACACGTATCACAAACAATAACGAATAGAAATCTGTTAATTTCTCAAAGCATTTAATAACTCCAAACTCACATTAAATAGATTATCCCATCAATAGTTATAAAAGCAAAACTAAATGCTTCACAGTGACATTGGCATAGCTGAAAGCTAACTTATAACAACTTAACTGAGGAAAATTAACCTAATGCATACCAACTAGAATTTTAGACATTGTTTCCCAAATATCAAACTTAACATCTTCTCATCAATCTAGTGATTAGTAATTTTCTAGATAATCTGGTCCACAATCGTCATCCCTATAATCTCCATAGACATTGTATCCTAACAAGTTGAATACTATAGTCTCCTTACCTATTCTTGAAAAAGATAAATAAGATTGAGTTGAAGCCCATTATGCCAAATCACAAGCACACAAGAATGAACAATCATCCCATACTGTCATATGTAACATGGAATTCAATGCAACAACCACATCTTACTTTATTTGTAAATTTTAAGCCAACAAATGACACAACTAAGAGTTATTGATGTCTATCCCTAAATCCAGCGTAATTCATGTAGATATCAGAGGACATCAACAAGGGAGATCAATGCATTTCAAAGAGTATAGAAGCTTTAAGTACAATATGGAAAATCAAGGAACAAACAAGTAGATTCAAAATAGAAGCGAAAAAGTGAAAATTGAAATTCTACAACTGTACACCAGTGACATAGGCCGCCAGCCTTCATATCTATGCCATTAGCAGATGGGACATAAGCCACTAGCGTTGAAGCAAACAAAAACGAAATCCTTAAAGCTGATCACAAGGTTGCTCGCTTACAATATTTAGGTCGCCAGTGTTTAAATATAGGCCGCCAGCCTTCTTGTGATGAAATTGTGGTCTTTATTTTATGTCCTTTTGTCTTCCTTTGTTTTTATTATATAAGTGTCTTTTGCTTTGTTTTACAAGATAGGTGTTTTATGATATTTCTCTTGTGAGAATCTTCTCCTTTGTGAGAGTTTTGAGAGTTCTTGTGATAAGAACTTGTGTTGCATCTATTGCAATGGTTTATGAATATTGAGAGTTTTCATTCCTTTATTCATGTTCGCTGATTGAATCATTGATTCTCTTAAAGCTGTGATTGGATTTGTAATTTGTGGAATCTACCAAATTACAATTCGTATTACAATCTAGTTTGATTTTGTGATTTGTGTGTCATATCGAATTATGATTTCATTCATATCTTTACATTTTCTTAGTTTTATTCGTGGAAAACCCTAAAAATATTAAAGAATCCTAAATCATGAAGGAAAGAATTTCTGAACCCCTTGGATTCATATCAACTCATGACTCCATAACAAATATATACTTATATATACACACATATGTATGGTATTGGGTACTCCTTAACACCCTAGGAACCGCAACCATTTTCACCTAGTCTATTAGAATCCTTTCTAGCTACAACTCCACTTAGGATAATGTTACAGAAGGATCATCAAGGTGTCATCTTAGTATCACCTATACTCCTAGTCCACTAAGCCCAGCCAAACACAATTGAGTCAAATAACTAGTTAATCTGTTTTCAGTTACAAGTACCTAACATAAATAAACAACAAAAATGGTAATGATGTACCTGATTTAGTGTTTCAAACAGATTACTCAATTCTATTGGAAACACCTTATCACAACTTAACAACACTAACTCATTACATTTCTTATCAAAGAATACATACTCCTACGATTGTCTAGCTTCCTGGGTTCGTTAAGAATCTACTACCATTTTATGTCTAGATACACAATCCTACTTAGGTTTAGGTCTACTTTGGTGTTAGGTTAAGCTTTTAGATGTTTAGGAAGACCGTTAAAAAGCTTTAAACAGAATTAAAACATCACTATGGAGTTCATGCCCGTAGGGAGAACATAATCAGCTGGGAGGATTTTACTCCTTGGTCATGCCTATGATAGAGGGTGTGAGGGACACTTGGAGGATTTCACTCCTTCTGTCATGCCCATGATAGAGGGTGTGCTAGGCCCTGTGCCCATTGCCGATGCTTTCACGACTTTTGTCATGATTGTGACTTGGCTAAGATGTCTAAAAAAACTTCGAAACTGAGGAAATCATGGCTCGAAACATGGCCATGACTTCCTGTTTGTGTCTCCTATGCTTAAAAAAGTGATTTTTCTCCCAATTCATCCCTTCCTTTTATTACTAAACATGTAAAATCCCCAAATTCATTCTTAACACGTATAACTACTTTTCCAAACATTCATAAATCAATTTACCTAATTACAATTGATTGCTCTTCTCCTCTTTAGCAATCAACAACCTATCAAACAAGGGATATATGTTTATGATTATAGCTAAACCATATGTCCTGACCTTAAATTCAACCAAACGTATTAAATAATCTTTACCTTGAAATCCAACAGAAAAAGTAATGGGTCTTCTTGTATACCTATGGCGCAAACATTTTCAACACATAACATGTGTGGGGTTAGGGGTGTATTCTTGTTAAAGATTTCAAAATGAAAAAGAGAGTGACTTACCTTAATCTCTCGTTGATCTTTTAAAGGAAATTCTAGTAAAGGGAGATTTAGGTTTTGAGATGTTATGAGAAACTGTTGAGGAGAGAAAGATACATAAGTTAAAGGCGAGGGGTGATTTTTCTTTAATGTTTTTATATTTAATGGGTATCCTAGTCTTTTGAGAGCGACTAATTTTCTCTTTTATTATTTAACAAATGACACTCCCTTACCCCTATATGTAAAACTATTTATTTTGTATCACAATTGCTATCAACCTCTAAAATTTGTAAATAGAATGTGTTTCTTATATTTACATGTATTCTTCTTTATTAATAAGTTGACACAACATGGAAACGCTACTAAAATGCTTCCATGAAAAATGGAAACAACTACTTATTGAAGAATTGATCAAGAATATTTCAATCTATCGAATCTGATATCTTCACACATATGCATGCGAGATACCAAGTTTTCTCTCACATCTCTTCCTATTATATCCCAATATGTTTCATCATTTTAGGGCATTTGTATGGTTGACCAATACACCTATAGCATGTGATTGTCTACTTATTAAAAGACTTTAATCCATGGGCATTCATAATTGAACCATCGAAACATGTATTAACTAGAAGGCAAAGTTCCCTTCAATCCATATAATACCAATCCTCCTTTTAATCTCTTGCCAATATAAGTCTTCTTTCAAAAAAAAAAAAAAAATCATGAAACTACAATTCATATTTGAAACCAACCCTTGGTTTCATAATTTTCCTTTTTTTTTTTTTTTCAATAACCTGAACTACAAAATAAAAGATTTGACCTTTACTTTGATTTGCACAATTTACAATTCCTTTTATGCTAGTTGCCTCCTCCAAAACAAAACAATCCTCAACTAATGCAAATTCTTGTAAGGAAAACTCAATTAGGGGTTGAACCCATAATGAAACAGAAATCTAGGGTAAAGTTTCATACCTTCTTGAGAATCTCTTGATAAATTTCTAGATTTCCTTAGAGCCCTAATTGATTATTGTTTAAAATTCAATAACCCATAAGAGCTGGATTGTGTGAAGATCTTGTTTTGATTGAAATTGGCTAAAAAGAAGAGCAAATAGGAGAGAGACACATTCTTTGCTCCTGTCTCTCGCAACCACAATAGGGAGGGTTAGGCTTTTCTTGTGCTTTTAGAAAAGTTACAAGAAGGTATACCATAATTTGTGTGAGTAGGCGCAAACTTTATTAAATAATCCTTAGCTTCGAATTGAATATGATAATTCATTAATTTATTAAGTACAAGATTTAGAGACGGATAACCCTAGTGTTCTTATTTTTAGTTTTATTTTTCTGTGGCATTTCGAAATATAGTTAACAATTTGTTTATGAATAATATGCCAGCAGAGCTGGACATCGATAAACTTTCAAAACGTAGTTATGCCTTATAATTATTACTTTCCATAAATATAATAGTAAATATTCATAGGTCTTAGTTTTGAAAATTGCATAGGTAATTTTTGACGGGTTCTAAAGATAAATATGAGCCCCGGATCTTAATTAAAGCATTGTAATGGGTCCATTCAAACCATTAAGGAAATAAAAAAATTATCGCTTTTTCAAGAAAATCGAGAGCATCCCAATCCCCCAACTTAATCGTTGCACACTGTTTAGGAAAGGCATTGTCTTGTGCCATGAAAATTTGCCCCTTCTTGAATGTTCGTAGCCGCCCCGTCGGTTTTGCTATTTGAATTGTGGACGCGTGGGAAGACCTTCTAGGAGGTGAATTATGCTGATTGTTGATATAGACAGCCTAGCAAATTTTCAAAGTCGTCCAACAAGTAAAGGTCTAATTAATGTGAAGTTTGTTAGCATCGGGGAGCTTTTACGGTTCAATAGATAAAACTATCTGGTTATTAATTTTATTGTTAAAATAAATATAATAAATAAAATATTTATTATTTTCATGATTCAGTCATAATAAGATACTTAGATATAATATAAGTGATAACGACGGTATCATAACCCTCAAAAAAATCTTTGGACAAAAACGTACAAAACGTGTTTTATATTCATTACTATGGTATTGGGCCATAAAGCGCTCGTGGAACGTACATCGTGTTAATTTGTTTATTTGTTTTAGTAGAGCTGTTTTGAATTTAATCCCATGAATATCAATATGAGTGTGTATGTGTGTGTATATATATATAAAACTTGTATTGGCCCATTATATGACTGTACTGCTATTCCTATGAAAATTAAATAGATTATAAAAAAAAAGTAAATAAAAATAACTGAATCATTTATTAATGTGATAAAACCAGTCCCGTTGTAACCATTACAAGAAAATTTTCCATATGTGTGTGAAAAAAAGTTTTATTATCATAGTCATTGTGTCTCAAATAATAATAACACAACATGTGTATATGGAGTGATGACTTATCAAAAAAAGGCAACCTTTCAAGCTGTAAAAGAATCAAATGATAATTATTCGGTTTCTTGAATAACCCTTTTTTTTTTATTTTAATGGCACTAATTATGGTCAGTGGAAGTGTAAGACGCAGACTTATATACAAATAAAAATCATGCTCTTAGATAACAATTGCAAAAGAAAAAAAATAGAGTACCAGGTTATGTCACAGTAGAAGATGGCGTAAAGAAAGCCACTGCAAATTTTATATGACTGTCTTATACTAATAAAAAGACTCAAAAAAAAAAAAAAAAAAAAACAAGAGGAAAAGAAAATCCTAGATGGCCACTTCAAGTGACGTAGATGAATCCGGAAGCAACTAAGAAGAACCCGAAGAGAGGGAAATTAGAAAAAAAAAAAAAAAAAAAGGGTGAATTTTAGCATGATGATTGATTTGGAGGTGAATTTCTACTATGAAAGTGAACCCGATAACGTGTACGAGGAATTACGAAAATTTTAAGTACTCGTTCAAACACGAAAGGCTTTCAAATTTAATAGGTAAAACAAATCTTTGAATGGAGAATATTTTAGTCAAGAATGAAAGGTCAGCATTAAAAGAAACCAATCATGTGTTCCTGGGTCATTTCCCCCTTTTTGAGATTAAAAAAAAAAAGAAAAAAAGGAAACCAATCGAGTTTTAGCTGATGAAAATGATTTTGTAAGGACGAGAAAAGAAACTTTATTCGAAAATATACACTTTAGCGATAAAGAAAATACTTCATTGTACACATCCCATTTTTACTTAACAAAGCTTAAAAATATATACATCAAAATATGTATATATTTTAGTATGTAATAAAAACATGATATTTTTATAAACCAAAAATCACACATTTTGAAAATGACATGAAAATAGTTTTTATATGCCTTAGAAAATTATTCAGGTTTAATGTAATATAATTTTTTATTATATTTAGTTTAAGATGTTGGGATTAAATCTTAAATCCCTAAATTAATTAACAAATGTGCAGAATGAGGACACAAACACATGGAAGTAAAGGCCAAAAAAAAAAAAAAAACACAGAAGTAATTGCAAAAGTGTACCTGAATCTAAAATATGAAAAATGCACAAAATTCCTTTTATTTAGATGGTTTAGTATTCTAAGTCGATATGCAGCCTTTAGGAGATTTCCTCTCTCTCTCTCTTTTCTCTCTAATGATGGGATGTCAAAGTAATAATGTGATATATATGACTTGGGATCATGACCAAATATTTATATATAAGTCCATATTTATTATTTCCTATTCTATCCGCCAAAATAGGAAATAATATAACTGGTCTCTACATATAATATTTCAAACTAAATATATATGATACATTTAAAATTCATAACTTTATTAGATTATATGATTTGGACTTTATATATTATGAAGTCTTACTACACACTTATTTTAGTTCACACACATAGGCCCATAAAATTGGTTTATTGAAAAATAAACCTAACAATCTCTTACTTGTGTTATATGTGTGTAGCTTTATAGTTATGTATCAAACAATGAGTACTCAAAATCTTGCTATCATTCCTAAATGTATCCTCGAAACAATCCGATTCATCTATCATATCAATATAGGACCAAAGCAAGTTTCGTCACATATTTTGTAACTATCCCTTCAATGATCACATACATCAATAATAATTGAATGACATGAATCAAATGTGGATGTGTAGCAAAGAAATTACATGTAATGTGATCTAACATATCGATTTCCAACTAATTCAACTTTATACTTTATACCATACGAGTCATATATCAAATTTAAATAGAAAAGATTATGATTGGAATTAACTTTATTACTTTATAATGGAAAACTTTAACAACAACTACTACATCGTAGCCTGTACATAGCATAATATGTCTATAATAATGATTAATAACTAAAAACATAAACTCTTATTAAAACTAAATATCTTAAAAATACACTACACCCATATGAGTAATAACATGCTCATAAAAGACTTTAGGTAGTAAATCTTTAGTAAATGGATCTGCAATCATAGAGTTTGTTCTTATGTACTCTATAGACATTTGTTCATTCTAAACTCTTTCCTTCACAACTGAGAACTTAATGTTAATATGTTTTGACTATGTTGAGATGCTATTATTGTTGGAATACAACACTGTTGATTTATTGTCGTAGAATATCTCTAGTGCTCTTTCAATATTACTTATAATTTGTAGCTTAATGACAAAATTTTGTAGTCATATTCCATGATTGGATGCCTCATAACATGGTACAAATTTTTCCACCATGGTGGAAGAAGCTATGAGTGTCTACTTAGCACTTTCTCAAGAAACTGCTCCTCAAGCAAATAGATAAATATATCTCGATGTGGATCTTCTGCTCTCTTGACATCCAACGAAATAAGAATAAAAATACATAATGATCTCCAATTGATCTGATTTTCTGTATGTGTGCATATAGTTCTTTGTTCTTTGTAAATACTGCATGACTCCCTTAGCTGCTTTCAATGATCTATCCTAGGATAACTCATATATCTACCTAACTACCCGACAATGAACTCAATATCTAGATGCGTACATACTTAAGCATACATAAGGCTCCCTATAGTTGAAGCATGAGGAACCTTTTCCTTCTCTTTACTTTTAAGATTCTTAGGACATTGGCTTAAAATGAAATTGTCTCCTTTAACAACAGGGGTATCTCTTGGTTTATAGTCCTCCATGTCAAACCTTTTAAGCACTAATTAATCTAGCTCTTTTGTTATCATCCAAGAATACCTTGTCAATGATCGCAATGTATCTAACCTAATACAAAAGGAGCTTCACTAAGATCCTTCATTTCAAAATTTCATGAAAGAAATCTCTTAGTTTCACTTAATAAGCTCATATCATTTGTGGTAAGCAATATGTTATCCACATATAATACCAAGAAAACGAACTTACTCCCATTGAACTTGTGGTATTGTACACAATCGTTAACAAACATTCATCTAAAACTATGTATGAGATAATGATTTGATAAAATTTATGATACCATTGTCAAGATGCTTACTTAAGCCAATAAATGGATTTCTTTAATCTACACACCATTTTCTTTGAATCTCTTGATTCAAAGTTTTTTGGTTGCACCATATAAATCGTTTCATCAATATGACCATTGAGAAACTCAAGATTAGAATGTGCTAGAAGTGCCAATATAATCTTTAAAGAATCTTTGAAGAAACTAGAGAAAAAGTCTTTTTATAATCAATACCTTCTTTTTGAGTGAAGCCCTTAGCCACAAGACATGCCTTATACCAAATTCAATATCCACTTACAACCATTGGGTCTTGCACCTTTAGGCAATGGTACAAGGTCCCATCATCATTATTCTTCATGGGCTTCATCTCTTCCTTCATGGAATCTATTCTACTTTCGAGAATCAAAACTTTTCGTAGCTTAATGGAAGTTGATTAAATATTCTTCCATCATTGAATGCCATCCTCATGCATGTTCTTGGAGAAATACAATGTAATCATCAAGAGTTGCAATTCTCCTTTCTCTAGTAGATCTTCTTAATGGCATCGGTTCTTGAAAATTTGAAGTTTGTTGCTCGAGAGTTTCTTGAATTTGAACAAGAGAGTCATTTTTGTTGCCTTGTTCTAGATATGCTTCTAGAGCAATGTCAGATACTATAATATGATCCTGAACAGAGTCAATTGCAACAACAGGGACTTCAATATGTTCCTGCTCAAGGATAAACTCCTTAACCTTATCTCTCCTCGCAAACTCAACATCCTCAAAGAACCTAGCATTAATTGTCTCAAATAATATCTTAGTAGTGAGATCATAAAACTTGAACCCTAGATCCTTCAGAGCACCCTATAAAATGATAACTAATGGTCCTTAAGTCTAGTTTCTTTTCATTTGGCCGATAAGGCATAACCTTAACTGGATATTCCCAAACGTGCAAATGTTTTAAAGCTAAGCTTCTTGTTTGTCCAAAGTTCATAAGGGTATTTTTAGTTGCCTTATTGGTACTCTATTGAGTAAGTATGCTATAGTTTTCAATGCTTCTCCTATAGTGATTCTAGTAAGGTAGAATGACTAATCATGCTCTTTACCATGTCTTTAAGTGTTCCGTTTCATCTCTCAGCAACACCATTTACTATAGGTGTACTCGACATGGTATACTATAGGATGATTTTGCATTCCTCTAGGAATTGAGCTAATAACCCTAGATGCTGTCCACTGATCCATCATATTTGCCATTGTATTCACCACCATGCTCAAACCTAACACTCTTGATTTTTTTGTCTAGTTGATTTTCAACTTCAACCTTGTAACTCTTGAATGCGTTGAATGCTTGAGACTTTTTCGTAAATAAGATATTGGTAGCTATATCGAGAGAAGTCATCTATGAATGTTATAAAATACTATTGACCATTCCAATAAGCTGTATGGAATGGTCCATAGATATCCGTATGAATTAGTTCAAAGACTTCTATGGCTCTATTAATAGCCAATCTCTTAACAATTGTCTGTTTTCCCGTTATGCAATAAATACATATGTCAAATTTTGCAAAATCATGGGGATCGAGAGTACCATTAGACACAAGTCTTTCCATTCTCCTTTTAGAGAAGTGATCTAATCTCTTTACCACAATAAACTTGAATTCTCATAGTTAATTTACGCTTTAAGCCTCATGTACTAATGTGTAAGGATTCATTATATGAGGCAATAATATCTAGCACATATAGATTATCACTATAAGAGAAAAACTATCCCAACTGTCCTTAAATAATAAAAGAGACTAAATTGACTATTGTCAAATGAACAAATATAACCAGATTTGTCCAATCTGGCAACAAAAATCAAGTTTCATCTTAAAGATGGTACAATAAATGTTTTTTTTTTTTTTTAGATCTAGATAACATCTAGTTCTCAATAACAATCTAAAATGTTCTATTTTCTCAATCACAACATATTTGCCATCGTTGTCTTAGATGTATCTTTCACAATCATTAGGCTTTTAGCAACTCAAACAACCTTGCATGGATTCGTTGATGTGAGTAGTTACACATGAATCTACCTACCACGTGTGTCCAAGCACCAAAGTCAAAGTCTCTAAATAGGTAAAATTGGGAAGCATGTCCTTCCTTGCACACCAAGCATGATAGTTGGTACATTGCTTTTCCTTGGAACCCCTAGTACCACAAATGAAACAATCATTATGATTAAGGTCCTTATGTTGTTTCTTTTGCAATGTATTTATTGTGGCATCTTTATCTTTATACCTTATTGAGACATACTCAGCAAATCTTTTCTCAAGATCCTAAAGGTATTTTCTATTTGTCCCAATTTCATCAACCATAGTAATGTTGGTAGAGATATTTGAAATAGCATTAGAAATTGAATAGAAAACAAAACAAGCAAAAATAAAATTATGCTCACATTCACATTGCAAACTATAATTTAAATTCAAATAATGACAAAATTCATTACAAGATACCTAGCACAATATTTACATCTAGTCTTTAGATAGGGATGACAACTTGTAAGTGGTACTCCTGGTATAGTGATCAAACATCGATAGTAAATTTCTATAAAATCATTAAGCCCTTTTTTGGACCAACTAATCATTCACATTGTTAAGAGAGAGAAAGCCTTCAATGGAGAGAAATTCTTTAAATGGACTTTATGAAGGAATATATTAATGGGCTTGACAACATCTATAACCCAAAACTTCAAGGTATTAGGTTAATGGGCTTTCCAATTATAAGCCATTCCTATAAATCTTAAATTTCCTATATGAGATTTTTCCAACCTCATACTTCCATTCTAACAAATCGCCCCCTCAAGTATGAGTCTCTATAATGGGCTAGGTCATACTCCCCCCTTAACAAGAGCTTATCAAATTAACTCAATTAAAATGCTTTTTGTAAGTGGTTCACTCCCCAACTACTTACCATACACGAATGGTTTCACAAATGAGTCATACCATAAAACTCTTCTTTTCACATAGAGGGCCAACCATGGGAGTCTCCCAGCCAAACCATTAGCTGTAATACAATTGTTAAGAAAGAAGAGGGAGAAGCCTTCAAAGGGGAGAAATATTGTGACTGTGTTATTTGTGATTTAGGGGAATTTGGAGATTATGAATCATGTTGAATGATAGTGTGAATGCGAATGCCGAGAATGATGGTAGTGGCTAAGTTGGAGGAAGTTAGGGTCATCGTGTTGTAGGTGGTAGAAGATCATTAGAAAGAATAGTTACAAGATTTGACCATAATTATCACCAATATGGTGATAAGAATGGAGCAGATGGCTTTAGCCCAACAGCAAGTGATCAACCAACAAGCACCACCACTACTGGTTAACCAACAAGTGGCACTTCCAAGTGGTCAGAAGTGAAGGAGTAGGAGGAGGTAATAGAGGAAGGCGATTAGGGGATAATGATCGTGCTTATCATAAAGGAAGAGGAGCTAATTTTGAGGATGAGTATGATTATAACCATGAGTTTTGACCACTTAGGCAATTGGAATATGTGAAACTAAAAATGCCCTCGTTTGCTAAAAGAGGATCTGCTAATGATTACCTAGATTAGGAGGATAAGGTTGAAGGGCTATTCGAGTGTTACGAAATTGATGACCACACTAGGGTATGTTTGGCGGTTATTGAGTTTACAGGGTATGCTGCCTTGTGGTGGAAAAATGTAGTTGCTAGTCGGAGAAGAGATAAAGAGACGAAGATTAGAACATGGCATAATATGAAGTGAGTCTTGAGGCATAGATTTGTTCTGGAGCATTACAAGCATGAATGGTTCATGCGCCTACAGACATTGAGGTAAGGAGGATAGATCGTAGATGAGTATGTCCAGGAGTTTAAGACAATGATGATAAGTTGTGGGGCTACTAAACCTCCTATGTAGACAATGGTAAGGTTTGTTTTTGGCCTTAAAATATGAGATAACCTGTATTATTGAGTTGCAGCGATATAGTACAATTGAAGAGGTTATTCAGTTGGCTCTAAAAGTTGAGATTAGAGATGATCTAGTCCTAATAGAACAATGTCTGATAGGTCTTCTTCTAACACATTTGGAGGTTATTCCAAATCTCTAGTCTCTGATAGTAGGGAAGTAGGTAAGAGTATTGATGTTGGTCATAACTCTAGGAAGGTAGTGACAACTAATAGGCGAGTAGAGAAATCTACTAATAATTCAGGCAAAACTATAGTGACTAATGAGTTTAATAGAGATGTTGCTAGTAGTTCTACGAGGAAAAGTAGAGAGGTGAAGTGTTTCAAGTGTCAAGGTTATGGGCATATTGCTTCTCAATGCCCTAACAAACGAGTGATGACTATCATTGATGGGGGACAAGTTGGAGAGGAAGAGGATGAAACTGAGCAAGGTCCTGACGAATTACTTGCTACTATTAATGCTTATTATGAGGATAAGGAGGCCAATACATTTAAAAAACTAGGGAAGGAATAGTCATGAGTTTAGTGCTGAGACAAAATTTGTCTTCTATATCTTCATTTGATGATGAACAGAGGGAAAACCTATTCTATATCAGTTATAGGATTGCGGGCAATCTTTGTGTCCTCCTTATTGATAGCAGGAGTTGCACAAACGTGGTAGTGGCTTCCATGGTAGAAAGGTTGCAATTTCCTACAGTCCCACATCCTAGGCTATATAAACTGTAATGGCTAAACGATCAGGATTGCTTATTTGTTGATTCCCAAGTTAAGGTACTAATCTCTACTGGGGATAGATATCAAAATGAGGTAATTTGTGATGTTTTACCTTTGAGTGCTTCTCATATAATCTTTAGGAGGCCTTGTCTATTTGATAATCGAGTTATCCATAATGGATACTTTAATAGCTATGCTTTTCAAAGAATGGTAGAAGTATTGTTTTACATCCTATGAAGCCTGAAGAGATTCGAATCGCTCAAAGTCAAATGCATACCATACAAGAGAAAAGGAATATATTTATTAATATGTCGAATATAGTGTGAGGATATGGCAATGGGTATCATGTTTTTTTTTTTTTTTTTTGTCCATATAAACTCTTTACATATATTCATTGGGCTACGAGGAATGATTTTATTTATTGAAAGAGTGTATTTATTTGACATGGGAATATAGTGGAGCGTTTTGGGTTAGTGGTGCTCTCTTTGTCATCATGCAGAGTTAGTAAGAGGCGAGTTTAAACACTTGAGAGGAGTAAGCGCTGGTGAGAAAGGTCATGTGTTATGTTTTCCTAACTCTTCATTGCAGGTGCTTCCTCATTATTTACTACTCAAGGAGACGGGATATGTTATTATTTGAAGTTCGTCCTCTTCAAGCTTGTAGATTTGAGGAAAAATCTTCTTGAACTCAGGGTGAATGATGGGAATCAAGCTATGAAGACTCGAGAAGATCCAACAAGCGAAGCAAAAGAAGCAATAGTTAAAGACCCACAAAGTTCCTTATAAGCTAGTTCAAAGGTCAGCAACTTTTAACTTAAAGGTCGATGGCATTCCTTGCATACCTTTATTCAATTTGATTCCTTTTTTTTTTTTTTTTGTTTATTTTGATAGGTATTTGAAGAACTACTATAAATACTCCTATGTAATGGGTTTTAGACAATTGAATATTTTGAAACCTAATTGGAGTTTTCTCTCTAATTTTCCATACTCTTATCAATCCTTGGATTGTGGCGAATTATCATAGTTCTTATCAATCATTTTGATTGTGGTGAACAAACTACTTTATCTTGCTCGAGCGTAATATCAAAAGAGAGAGTGTAGATCGAGTTATTCTTGGTGCATAATATCCACTAATAACATCGTTCATATCTTTATTTTTCATTGCAATCAAGTTTCAAGACCTAATTCACCATATACGGAGTTCATGCTTCATTATTCTTATTATTAGAATTGATTGTCTAATTGAATTTCTACCCTAGGCACATCAACTTTTTAGTATCAAAGCATTATAGGCGCATCATCTTTTTGGTGTGGAAGTCTTCAATAAGAAGAAATTCTTCAAACTATCTTGTAAAGGAATATACCAATGGGCTTGATACCATTTATAACATAAATCCTTAAGGTATAAACCCTTCATATAAGTCTCAAAATTTCCTATGTGAGATTTTTCCAATCTCACACTTACACCCTAATAAATATTTTAATTATTAGGAGTGGAGGAAGCCTTCAACAGGGACAAATTGTTCAAATGGGCTTTGTGAAGGAATATACAAATGGGCTTGACACCATATATAACCCAAAACCTTAAGGTATAAGTTAATGGATCTTCCCTCTTATAAACCCTTCATATAAGTCTCATATTTCCCACGTGAGATTTTCCCAATCTCACACTTGCACCCTAACAATTCTCCCCCTCAAGTGTGAGTATCCACAATTGCTTCGGTCATACTCCTCTTTAACAAGAGCTTATCAAATTAACTCTACTAAACCCACTTTTGTGAGTGGTTTGCTCCTTACCTACTCACTATTTATGAAGGGTTTCACAAATGAGTCACACCATAAAGCTCTTCTTTTTACATGAAGGGCCAACCATGGAGTTTTCTAGCCAAAACATCAACTGTGACACCAATTGTTAGGATAGAAGAAAGCTTTCAACGGGAGAAGAAATTGTTCAAATGAGCTTTTTGTAGAAATACATCAATGGGCTTAACACCATCTGTAACCCAAAACCTTAAGGCATTAGTTAATGAGTCTTCTTTTATAAACCCTTTACATAAATCACATATTTTTCATGTGAGATTTTTCCAACCTCACACTTACACCCTAACACACATGAAAAACTAAATAAACATTACATATTTATCACCACAGGTGCACATGTAAGTCAACTAAATTTTAACCTTTCTTTGAGCTGGTCAATATTCGCATGACCTACATGTATACAACCGTTTCTACTTATTCAAGCGAATGATTTTCATGAGAGACTACTTTGGTATCATGATATTTCAATCATTTGTTTCGAATAGTAGACAAAAATTGTCAAAATTTATGGTCACATAAAAAAAATCAATACCTATCTTATAATAGAAAATTATTTTCAATGTTATAATGGTCACATAAAAAACTAAATCAAAATATACAGATTTTATTGACTCGAATCCATGAAGGAAATCATAAAACACATGAAACCATCATCCATCATGCGTGATTCCATATAAAATAAATAAATAAATCACGCTGATTGCCAATGTTAAATGTCAACGAGCAATTGGACAAACTATGGAACCATCGACATGCCATACACCACTGGTGATCTTCTTCAAAAGACAAAGCACGGTGATGATCCTTTTTGTGGTTGCTAGGAAAAACATTGACTTTGGACAATATAATTGAAATCCAAATGACCATAAATGAAACAAGGCTTACAAAGTTTAAATACAATAATATTTCTTTTGAAACATGAAAGGCATACAGTTCTCACACGGACTTGCTCAAATAATCAGGATCTCAATCCATGGAGTACACAATGGAAGGTCCATGATTTCACAAAGACAGAGTTAGCAGAGACAAGCATGGGATTCCATATGCGACTTGTATGCCAAATCGAATTCCGATTAAGAATTTAGACTTACGAAAATCAATATTATAAAGAATTCAATTAACTCCAAAATATAAATTAAACCTTTTGTATTTACTTTAAAACCTAACTATTAAATTAGGGGAAAAAAGAATGCCTTAAACAAACATCAATCATGTAATAAAAAAAAAAAAAACCCTAATTTTATACATTAGGGAAAGAACCTTTTATGCCCTTTTGTTTTTAATCACAATATTTTAAACCCTAATCTTGAAAAAGATTAGAAAAGAGCCACAAGCAAATCAATCAACAATAGCAATAACCTTATGGCTTTAATCTTGCACATAACCGCTCTGATACCACTTGTTAAGATTAAAATTTAAATCCCTAAATTAAATAACACATGCATAAGTCTAGGGTACAAACACATAGAAGTAATTGTAGAAGCCCATATGAATATAAGACATAGAAGACACACAAAATGCCTTCTTGGTTTGGTATTCCAAGTCAATGCGCAACTTTTAGGAAATTTCCTCTCTTTTCTCTCTAATGATGGGATGTTAGAAGAGTAATGTGATACGTATGACTTGAAAACCATGACCATATATTTATATATAAGTCCATATTCATTATTCATATTTTGTCCATCATAAAATAAGAACTAATATAACCGATCTCTACACATAATATTTAATACTAAATATATATGATATATTTAAAGTCCACAACATTATTAGATCACTTTATTTGAACTTTATACATTATGATAGTCTTACTACACAATTAATTTAATTCACATATGTAAGCCCATAAAATTGATATATTAAAAAATAAATCTAACATGGGATTCATTTAAATAGCTTATTAATTTAAATGAGCCTAAATTATGAGCTTTAAGGTAATATTTTGTGCAAACATGGACAAGAAAAAGTCAATAGATTGATGATAAGACACACACATACACACAAAGAGGTTATGGGTTCAAACTAGAGGAAAGACAAAAGTGCCTATTATTTTACTGCAACAAGCAAGGACACATGACAACTAGTGATTGACCCATGTATGTGCTAACGTCGTGATGACATCAACTTTCTCTTACATCTAGCCAAAAAGAACAATCCAAGGGAGCCACTTTGGAGGTTTTTTTTTTATTTTTTTTAAATCACCTTAAGCGAACAATTTCACTAAATTGATGGTGAAGTTGCATACAAGACATGGAATTCTTTCTAATGATACCAAACTTGCAAATTGATCTAAGGTTTTCCTAGATTAAATCAAGGTAGGAAAATTGGGAAAAACCACTTTGTTACTTTCCTAAAAAATCACAATCCGATTCAAATTTTAGTTTTTTTAAGTAAGTAGAAAGATATAGAAACTATCAATTTATACTTAAGATACAAACATCAAATTTAATTGGAATGCTATCCTCAAAACTAGTAAAAGTACCAATTTCGTGTCAAAATAACCGTAGAAACACTAAATTCACAATTACCTAAAATTGACAACTTCTAATGTTGAATTAAATCCCTAGCTAGTATAAATAGGATATATACATTCTCACCCTAGCACGCTTTTCATTCAGATTACTCAAATTTTAAAATCGTGTTCTTGGTGTTTAGAGTAGGGTTTCAAAGAATTTTGCTTCGAATTCTTATTTTACTAGGGTTTATAGAGTAATTAGACCTTGTAGGAAGTTTCAAGAGTTTGAAAACTTCAGTTTGGTGGTTCAGATTGCCGTGGAGGAGCATAGGGCCGTGTCATCACCCCTGCCATCTCCAACGCCACCCCTTGTACTAAGAAACACCACCTATCAACGCTTTCTTGACAAAGTGAAGCCCCTTGAGTATCGCTAGCTTAAGTAGGGTTGGTCCAACCACCCCTTAGTCGTCGCATTGCCTGCTGCCAGTCGCTATCCAACCACGACTCATGCACTTACCATTGAACCGACCTGACTCCAGTCCTTACTGCCGAGGCTTGCAGGTAAGTCTTCTTTACCTTGTTTCTTTTTAAATAATAATAAGAAGAAGAAGGCGGAGGAGGAAGAAAAAGAGAGAAAAAAAATAGGTGCAATAAATAAGTAATATGACTTGTTTCATTGAAAATTGAAAAAGTTCAGTAATAGTGATAATAAATTGATTTGCTTCCGTGGTGGTCGTTTATAACATAATTAAAATAATAATTTAAATTAATAAGTATGTAATATGACTTGTTTAATAATAGTGATAATAAGTTAATAATGCTAATTATAATAATATATATGTAGGTAGAATTTATTTTACTTATAATTATGCCATGATATTAACTTAGTAATTTTGATAATGGGTAGTAGTTTTATTTTTATTTTTTAGTGATGTGACCCATGCATGTTCAATTAAACCATCATAGTGTGTGCTTCTTGTAAATTTATTAGAAAGCATCGAGTTGAAATTTTGTTTCAATGTGTACTAGTATATTAGTTACAATATGATAAATAATGGGTTTAATTTTGTCGATATTAGAGTGATGTAATTCACGAATGCTTTGTCTTTGCTATGATAATAAAATATAGTAAATAGTTTTTTTTTTCTCTTGATATTTGAATGATATGATATAATGTGTGATCATACCATGACATGAATATGTGTGTTGATATATCTTGTCTTGTCAAGCTGACATGTCTAATGCAATGTCTCTTATGATATTAGTATATTAATAAGTATTGCATTGAGATATAATCATGCTACGTTATTTTGTTTGCTTGAAAATTTTTGTCATCCAGAAAAATCTGATTTCTATGAAATAATAGAAACTTAAATTGGTAGATACAACATACCCATTAATCCTAATTTGATTTTTTTTCCTCATTAAAATTACTAGTAGTAACTATATAGTTTTAATAAGATAGCCCAGACTCGTTAATTCCTAGTTATTGTTTTTTCTAAGATAATTTTTTGCAAATAGCTAAATTATGATCAACATATCCATTAATCCTAATTTGATTTTTTTCCTCATTAAATCGGATGGCGAATCTAATTTTTTTTTTTTTATAAAATATCAAATTTCTTTTAATTCTTATTTAAGAATTTATATTAAACAGGTTAGGGTTTAGTATAAATAAAATTGAAAGAAATTAAATCAGAAATAAAAATCTAGGCTCAACACTCATAAGACAATAAATGGAAGGATTAAAGGTTAGAGTAGACAAGGTTTAATCTCAATTGGAACAACTTTTTCAAATTTTCTAAAAGTTGAGAAATTTAGAGCAAGACACCAGCAGGAAGTAGGGGAATTAAGTGCCACATAATGGAGGCACCTCTTGAATTTGTAAGGGAGTACCTTTAGAAACTCCAATGCCTAAAGTGGTTTTAGACATGTGTAACAAAATCAATTAACATATCAATTCTATAAGTTGGGAGATTTCACTATCACTTAAATAGAAGATGAAGGAACACTGGTCTCAAGACACATTTTAGTGCAATATCTTAGAATTCATCAAAATTCTAAAATTATAGGAATCTTAAAATTATGCATACTGAGAGGAAAGTACTCCTAGGATGTGTGGCTTCTTAGCAAACAACTCATACTAACAACAAAATGGGCCTTTACACTTGAATTAGTAAAGGTATTCTTACACATAGTACGAGCATTACCCAATATCAAGCTTTGGATTTAAAGAATTCCATTAAAGAGCATTAAAGTTAACGTAACATTTCATCAATGTTATCAAATCAATGAAAAGCATTAAAAGTTCTAATAGGTTCTTACAAGAAGGAGAATGCGATGTTATGAGACCATTTAGAGGACTTAACAAAATAGGAATCTTGATTCCACTGTACCAAAATGCATGTGCATAGAGATGAGAATGGTGGAAAGACATCCTGCAAAATATCCACATCCTAATTATGTAAACAATTTTACATGATCATGTCATGGGTATGATCATTACTATAAATCTTAATGTACAAAGCATCGAATCAAATTATTATTTACAAAACCTAATATAAGTAAACTCTCAATATCTTCATGTATATGTATTATTATTAACACCTTTATATAATTTTAAACTTAACTCAATAATTTTCTTCAGCTACACAACACAATAATATTTCCTTGATTCATATCTCATGACTAGTCATCTAAATGTAAACCTTAAACAACCCTAGGCTAGCTTACAACAACACATGATTGACCCCCCAATATTTGGTTATATTAACATGAGTAAATGATTGATATAAATGACAACTTCCAAAAAAAACATAGACATATTTTCTATTTAATGTCCTACAATTACCTAGATATATAATTCCATGTAGCAAGTTGCTGATTAGAAATTTTTCTTGCATTCTATATATAGATCATGTGTTATGAAACCTGAATATATAGTAATATGGTACAAAAAAGTGATAGGTCTAATAGATCTAAAGATACAAAATAAACGGTATATATAAGTATTTTTCCTAGGTCATGTGATATAAAGCAATTGAGCTGTGAATCTCTTCCTATTCTCTATAAAGTCTATCACTTCATAGCTACCCATTTGTCCATGCTCATAGAGAATGGCGGCTTCTCTATCACCAATATTGAATCTCCTCGCCCAAGTGAAACCCTTGGTGGTAGTTAGCCGTATAGCTCTATTGAGTTGGTGAAAGAGAAGTAGTCTCACCATGAAGGTCATGAATGAGAGTAACATTACTGTTGCCCTAACTTTGTACGATTTCCGAGGTAAATGATGGGTATAGAGCGAAATTTCCACCACTTCATTGATGATCTCTGCTTGTTTGATCACTTGGTGGTTTTATGTCCATGGAAAGTATGCTACTTGGTGAAGGTAAACTACATGGAATAAAATTATCTAAGCTACAGATGGTAAATGGCCTTTTCAGACTTGGTTGTTGAGTGGTTATTTCATTCCCTTCCATTTCAGATGATAGATGTATGTTTAGGTTGGCAGACTTCTTGAGGTAGCCAACCTTAAGAAAGTCATTCTCCATTAGTTTTGATTCAGCGAGTGTTGTTCCATGTTGAGTGATTTTTCATAATTTTTATAGGGTTATCTGAAATACCCTAAATCTTAACCAAAGTTAGAAATATAAAGTAGATAGTTTAAATGGATCAGATAAGTAAATGATAGAAAATAAATTGATAATTTGATGTAACTAAATTAGTAAGTAGATTTAAGTTAAAATTGAGATTTGAAATATTTTACAAAATCATCTGTTTCACTTAATAACTTTTCTTAATAAATCAAACTATCTAATTTTAACCCAATTCTTTATTTTAAACTCCTTTTATTCCAAGTTCAAATTCTTAAATCTCAAAAAAAATATTTTAAATATTTTGCAAACTCCTAAACCCTTAAACTTTAGTTATCTTTCATTTTATAAAGTCCTTTTAAATTTTTTAAATCAATTACTTGCTTAAAAATACCATTTTTAGACCTAAACCCAAATTAAATATCTGATTTTGATAAATTAAACTTTTGAACTGTGTTTTATATCAAATTATAAATTCTTAATATATATGTTCTTAAATTATTTTCTAAATAATTACTGTTCTTAAAATAATTATCAGAAAGGTTTAAATCTAATACCTTATTTAAAAAATATCTCCTCAATTTTCTCTCTATATATAAACCTTTCCTTTTCCCTTTTCTTTTCGTTTTTGCTGCCTCTCTTATTTCTTTCCTTCTTTCCATCATTTCTTTTTCTTCTCTCTTCCTCCTTCTCTTCTTTTACAAAACCCAACCCCAAATCTCATTATCCAACAAATCTATGGAAGAAATCAAAGGTACAAATCAAGAATTAAGATGGAAAAACAAGATTGAAGTGGAGGATTTAAACTGGAAGAAGTGGTGGGAAAAGATTAAAATGTTGGGTTTGCTTAAAAGATAAGTTTTTATTGTTTTCTTTGTTTTAGTTATTGATTTTGCATACAAATGTTGTATCAGAACTAAATAGATGTAGATCTTGTGATAGAACTTGTAAGTTAGTGATATATGATCATGTATGCTGAAAACCTATATATGTGTATATTGTGTAGGCCAAGTATTTGATAAAATGTTTTGAAGAAGTATGATATGAATATGTATATAGAAGTGTTTACAAGTTATGATTATGCTTGTTTATACTTAGAACAAGTTGGCTTTGTTGATGTCTGATGAAAACAAGTAACTAGAATTAGTGTAAAACACAATGGAAACTCATTACATTATTCTCCTGTTCATATCATTTTCAAATATAATGGCCTGATGGCGGCTGTGACAAGGAGCATGATCTCCTCTAATCACATTTTCCTCCTTGATCACGGGCGTGACAAGAACCGTATCAAGTACCATGGCCCCTAAAATGGCCATTATGAGACAAACGATGGAGATCCCATAACCCATAACGGGCGTGATGATGCTAGTAACGATGATCACGGCCCCTATCACAGGCATGATCTGTCCTATCGAGCTATTCATAAAGAAGAGAAATAAAATGAAATAGATAAATGATAGTTAATGTGATGTGTTAATTAAATGATATAATTAAGCATGAGTTAACTGGATTTATGAATTTTATAAATAATTGGATTAAATGTAGAAGTTAGACATAAAATGAACTTAATTGATCACTCTTGGTATAACTTGACTAATTAGACTTTAGTAAGTGAAAATGGATTAGATTGATTGAGTTTAATTATCTTAGCTTAGTATTTAGATTAAATGATTACTTCTAATCAATTTGGCTAGGATTAAGTCACTACAACAAAATGAGCCTTTGGCTACGTGTAATAAACGTGACTAAACATTAACAAAACGTGACAAAAAATTTTTGGTCACGTTTTTTTACACGTGGCCTATAGACGTCGTAAAAGGTCAGTCGCAGATTTGATAAGTAACGTTAAAAATTGAAACGTCGCCAATGTTAGTTTGACAGCCAAATACACTTTGTTAGGCCACGTTTAAACATGGCCTATTATCATGTTTTGGTCACACTTATGTGTGGCTAAATATGACTAATATCCATCCCACCAAATATAAAAGGAGGGAAACTTGTGATCGGCGACGTTTAAACGTAGGGAAACATTTTTATTAGTAACGTGTAAACGTAACTAAATTACATTATTGGCGATGTTTAACCGTGGCCATACACCGGTTGAATAAGCTTCACCACAATGTGATTTATTTAGCGACGTTTACATGTGGCTATGCTAATACATTGGCGACGTCTAGATGGTGGTTGTTATTTTTATTTAGCGACGTTTACACGTGGCTATTCTAATGCATTGGCGACGTCTATTGCGTGGTTGTTATTTTATTTAGCAACGTTTAAACATGGCTATTTTGTTAAGAGATGTTAATGCTCAAATTGTTTATTTGGCAATATATATTTGTTTAGTGTAACATATGCACAATTAGCAATATAAACCTGTTTGCTCACAATATAATTGATACCTGCTATTACTTCAGCACATGAATTTATATATGAAAAAATGTCACTAATACATTTTGGAGCATACAATGCGCTCGATATGTAATAAAAACTAATAACATAAAATTACTTAAAGATCACATGACCATCGTTGCATTAAAGGGAAAAAAAACCAAAAACAATATGGTTTAGTGTCCTTACAAGAAACGTTAGCGTAAACTCCAAATTACATCAAAATGGCATATGTACACACTTTATCACATTGATTTGACCCCATTCATGTCAGTGTGATAAAGCCAAAAAACAAAAAACAAAAAACTGATACTTAATTTTCTTCCTCACTATTGACATCATCATCTCCAAGCGATGGATTTGATGAAGCATGTCGTGCACTTGCAGAAGTATTTCCATTTGGATTTGCTGTCACACAATATACAAATTAAATATAATTATTAAATTGTTAAAAGAAACACGAATGAGATAATGAAAAATGACTCATGATAACTAACCTGAACTACTGGGAAAACTTGATATAAGTTGTTGTACAAGTCGAGTTAGCTTATCAAGCTGTAAATACCATTAAGTAGCAAATTCAATTCAAGAAAATCGGAAAAAATCTAGTTGAGCTATTTAAGTAGTCTATCAAATCAAATTTAAACTTTCTAATATTCAATTTGACTATAAATATTAAGTAAGTTCAACTAAAGTTTCATGTTAATATTATACTAATCAAATTTAAAACATTTTTTTCCTTCACAAATTAAGTGTAAATGGATTCAAGCTTTAAAATTTTAACTTTGGTTTGAAATTTTGAATCAAGTTTGAGATTACACTCAACACTATCTCGATTCAACTTGTTTATAGATCCAAATGCATGACGAAAAAAGATGTGAAAGTGTAGTCTTATTAACATAAATAGCAAAAGTTATGACTTATGTATAAAACGTTAACCACAACACACCAAGTATTCTCTGATGGCCTAGTGATAAACCTGAAAATTACATTATAGGAACATCCACAAGGTAACATAGACACGCAAATACAGAACAAAGTAAAAAACTAAACCAAAATAGGACATAAAGTCATGGACACACGCTAATATCTCGACTGTATATATTGCAGACATCGTGATCGCTTCAATTGTTATGTCACATTTGCATATATTTAAACACATGTAATGCCTAACAGAAAAGGTAGGGTTCTGCCACATCCTAGAGGACTTTTCCCACAATTTTTATGTCCAAGAGAAAATCCAAGGACCTTTAGGTTCTGCCACAATCACCCTTGGAAGCCATATTAAAGTTTATTTACCTGTTGAGTTTGTTGCTGGCGTAATGTTTTTTCCTCTTGCAATTCAGCTCTTAACTCCTCCATCTCATTCTGTCTTCGTGTTGATTTCCCAATAGATGGTGGTCCATATCCTCTTCCAGGATGGTAGTCAGATCTGTTACTTGCATTCATAAATATGTCAACAATCTCTTGTGGTGTCTTTGGGTTGTCAGAAGATTGTGAATCCTCATACATTTTCACCATCTTCTCCTACATTATGAAAACTAAAACATAACATCCGCAACATATTGCTTATTTAATAACATATTCAAAATAAAACTTAACCCATAGACTTACATAATCTTCAGAAGCTTGTTGTGAAACCCAACCACCAGTACTGTTAGGCCTTGGTTCACGATATCGAGTTTGCTTAAAGAACTCGATAGCATTGGGCAGTTGGTGATTTTGATTGATCTACATACACATATATATATTACAAAAATGTTAAACACTTGAGTAAGCTTACTACTACATGTTAGAAATTATATGAGTTGCTACTTACGTGCTCATTCCTTCTGCTCTCAAAAGATCGAGAGCCAGACCTATGCAAGTATTTGACAGAACCACGTGCTTCTTTCCCGATCATTGATTTGTCCTCTATTAATTAAAAACAGTGACATATTTATGTAGTTATTACTTGAAATCCCAAGAAAAATGGTATGTAGAGTTTACCTTCTTCGATGGGTCATTAGATTGTAAAATTGCCTTCTCTTCTGCAATCTCTTTAGTCCATTGTTCCGTCATCTTCTTCCAATCATCTTCATTCGATCCTTTAGGTCTTGCTACATCACCAATCTCCATCCATCTCCTCTTAGTTTTACTTCGATGATTTCTAAGCAGACTCCCCATCCATTTATCAGCAGCAGCAAATTTGTTGCCATTTTTTACTACATCATCAATATTCAATCGATTCTACATCAACCATATCAGTTAAGACAAAAGAATGATTAGTAACATCACATAATAAGTAAGTAATATGAAAAGAAAGTTTAGTCTACATTTTACCTTGACCCTCTCCCAAGCTCGTTGTTTCTCCATCTTATCTAATTTTCTCCAATCTTCACCATAAAGAGGCAACAAGTCCCTGCATGCTTTCCCTATCTCAGATGCTAATTTTGAGGATTGATCTGCCGAAACAGGACGTCCTCCGGATGTAGTAAACTCAACTAGCATTTTCCCCTTTCGCTTCATATTCTCCCGCTCAAGTGCTTCACCACGATATGCACTCCTCTTACCAACAGATCGTGTTGAGCTCTCAGTTGCTACAATTATAAGAGAATGGTTTTTAACTTGCACACTTTCAATAATTTATTGCATACATTTATAAAGCTTACCAAGAGATTCAGTATTATTAGACGTGTGGCTGTGCTCTTGGGGCCTATCCACTTGACCATTGTTCATTTCCCGTATATCTGGAGCTTCATTCTCTACATTTAATAGGAAAAGAAAAAATCACATTACATATGTTAATATTCAAAGCTAAATACACAACAAGGATAGTGGGAATAGAATTAGAAATATGAGTATAGAGAGCACTTATATTTGACCATATGAAAATAGGAAAAAATTAGAGACATGCAAAACTACACGTACCTAAGCAAAATCGAAATTATGTAAGACATTACAGACCAAACATGTCAACACATTAATTTTTATCTCTAAACGTAAATTTTTATTACAAAACCATTATTATTGATGAAACTAGGGTGTGCCCGTCATGATATTTTTTAGCGTCTCAAAATTATAACTTTATAGGATTTTATCGTATACTGAAATCCTGCTGAAAAAAGGGTCATGAGGAGAATTCAGATTTAAATGAAATAAAGCAAAATAAAAAAAAAAAACATGACATTACTAGTTTTTGCCTACAAAAAAAAACTCTTGACTTTTACCGTAGCTCGTCGGTTGTGAACTTGAACAGGTTTATCATGGTGAGCAATTTCCTTTTCAATACACCATGCGGTCAATTATTTTTACATGACAATCTATCAAATGAAGTTAGAGGCATAAATGGGTCTTTATTCGTAGCAATGAAAAAAGTATTCAACTACCAATAAACCAATAACATTTAATAAATCAACAACTAAGGCTGAAAGTTTGAGGGCAGTATTCATTATTTATAAATCAACGATAGACTTAAAGCTAAAGAACATTATTCAATATCTACAAAACAACACGCAGATTGAAAGCTAAAGAGAATTATTCAACTCTAAATGTAATATCTATAAATCAACATCGCAGATTGAAACCAGTGGACTACTCTTGAATACTGCAAAGAAAATAATGTAGTCCAAAAGGTTGTTGCAACTTCAGGTAAATATCATGTATGGTTCAAGCTTTTAGGACTTCTCTTAACTTCTATGGGTAACTTGGTTGGTTGAACATATATACATGTTTATGTGCGTGCGTTTATCATGTCCTATTTATGATGATGTTCTGGAAGAAGATCTGAGTAGTATAATTTAAGCAAATTCTAGGAGGGATCTGTTGTTAAAGTTGATTTTACTAGTTGTATGGACAGGTAATTGATTTTCCAAACCTATCTTCTACATTTATATGCCAATTTCACCACTTACCTGGAGTGTGGTTTCGATCAGCTGAATTGCTGCCCTGTAAGGATGCATTTGCTGGACTTACGTTGATACCTTCACCATGTGGAGTGTCATTTGCTGTAGTAGAACACAAAATCAATTTGAATTACCAATTTATACTAACTTATTCTACTTTAATGATATGTCCAACTGGAATACCTAAGGCTTCAGAAGGATTAGGTGGCTGGTTGTGTTGTTCTGATTGGTGCATATCATCCCCAGAATGGTGAGAATCCGACTCATCACGAATAGGTAGTCGAGTATCTCGTTTAGTCCTCCCTCCTCTCCTGTGAACATTCCTTCGACCACCAGCCATTACAAACCTGAAAATGAAAAAAAGGCGTAAGTTAGTCATTAGAAAATAAACAACATAATAGCTTGGCAACACATCATTCAATATATAAAAGCTTATGCTAATATCATCGCCTTAAAAAAAAGGAAAAAATTGATCTTGCAAGCATAATTAAGGAAATAAATTTAAAAAAAAAAAACATAACCATTCAATTTGCATCGCTACTGTCATAATCCACCAGCGTCTCATCCATCTCCTCATTCTCATCCTCATCTTCACTGGATTCAATACCGGCATCATGCTCTATATGTGTAGATGCTTGCACTGTTCCTCTAATAACCTCCCTATCAACAGTCTCATGACCTACATCAGTTCTCAATAGCACATCAACATCGCAATCGATTACTGGATGCAGCTCATTTCCTCCATCACCATCATCTATGAAATGTTCATCTAAGATCTCATCTGCTAATCGAGCCTCCACATCAGTTAACAAATTTGCACCACCTTCAAGCGAGTCCATATTATAGATGTGGCGATGCTCAAACTGTTGCACAACACGCCATTCAGTCCCTAGTTTCATGTCCTCTACATAAAATATTTGCTTAGCTTGTGATGCTAGCATACGGATCATTTTCATACCACGTACGAGTAATCTTAATGCTTTTAAAGCCATCATCAACTCGAACATGCCGCATGTTAGTGTCCCACCACTTGCACTTAAACAAGATCACGCTTTTGTTTCTAACATAAGTAAACTCATATATATCTGTCAAAACCCCATAAAATTCAATTTTCGTGTCTCCTTCATTTCCCTCTACAAGCACTCCACTATTCTGAGTCTTCTTCCTATCATCAAATTCTGTTGTATGAAATCGCACACCATTGTATATCAATTTGTTGTATCTCTTGAAACATGAATCGGGTCCTAATGATAATGCATATAACGCACTGATGACCGGGTCACCACTTTCATACAACGCACTCATCTGCAATAATGACAACAAAATAGACAATCAGGCCTATTTTCTTAAACTTCCTTTACCTATAGCCTTAGTATATGTGGGCATTGTTAATTATATTTACCTTATTCATAAACCATTGACTAAATTCACTCTTGTGACGCTCATCTATGTCATCACCATTTTGTGAGCTTAAAATGTCGATATGTTCACTGCAACATAAATTTCACTGTGGTTAAGTAATACACACAAATTTTAATAGTTCTCTAACATAGTAAAAATGATCTAATGACAGCCACTTACGCTAAATATGGTTGCATCTCCTGACAATTATTGATAATGTACCATTTGGCGATTTCGACCTCCTCATCTGATAATACCACATATGTAGGTGGAGAAATAAAACCAACCCTATTTGTAAAGATGTCCAGCCCACCATCTTCCAGAGAATCAAAGTTCCTATCTGGTCGGTTAAATATTGTCTCCAAGTCTTCTAAGTGAAGGGAGCACCAAGTCAAGCACTCATGAACAACATAGGCTTCAGCAATTGAACCTTCCGGATAAGCTCTATTCCGAACAAATTGCTTTAAAGAGCCTAAGTATCTACATAGTAAAATTTAAATTAGGGGAGAAAAAATGCAAACATTAAAATAAAGATGTTATGTGTTGTATTCACAATGTACCTTTCAATAGGATACATCCAGCGGTAAGCAACAGGTCCAGCCATTAGGGCCTCTTGAGGTAAGTGGATAGCTAGATGCACCATTACATCGAAAAAGGCAGGTGGAAAGATTAGCTCTAACTTGCACAATATTGTGACAATATCGCTCTGCATCTTTTGTAACTCCTCAACATTCAACATACGTCGGCACAACCTCTCGAAGAAGGTCCCGAGCTCAGATATGGTGGTGGTGACATCTCTAGGCAATAAGCCACGAATACCCACAGGCAATAGCCTTTGAAGCAACACATGGCAATCATGACTCTTCATACCAGAAAGTTTTGAGCATGAGTTGTCTACACACCTACCTATATGTGATGCATAACCATCGGGTAATCTAATATTCCTTAGAAATTGACAGAATAATTTTCTTTCAGAGTTACTTAATGCATAACTTGCACATGGCATTAAATACTTGCCATCACCCCGCTTCAATAGATGTAGTTCCTTCCGAATACCAAGTTCCTCTAGATCAAGCCTAGCTTTATAAGTGTCTTTTGTCTTTCCATCAATCCTAAGAATTGTGTAGATAATATTCTCACAAATATTCTTCTCAATATGCATGACATCAAGATTATGTCTAAGCTTTAACTTTGACCAATATGGCAATTGAAAGAATATGGACTTCTTAACCCAGTTGAACCCGCCAACATGATGTGCTCTTTTAACTTTCTCTGGATGCTTTCCCATACCCACATCTACCACTGTACGTAATTGGTGAAGAATGTCTTCACTAGAATATGGTTCGGGAGCTTCACGATTATCACGCATTCCATCAAATTTCAAGCTACGTCTCCACCTATGTTCCTTTGGCAACCACATCCTATGACCAACATACCCAATCTTGCTATTAAGTCTTATTGATGGTGTTTGATCTTCGCATACAGGACAAGCACTGTATCCTTTTGTGCTCCACCCAGACAAATTCCCATAAGCTGGAAAGTCATTGATGGTCCACATCAATGCAGCATGCATATTAAAAGAAGACTTCGAGTATGCATCATATGTCCATAGTCCATTGACCCAAAGATCATTCAACTCATCAATCAAAGGTTGCATGTAAACATCGATCTCCTTCCCTGGTGCTTTAGGCCCAGGGATTAACAACGTCATCATGAAATACTCTTTCTTCATGCACATCCATGGTGGTAAGTTGTATGTAAGAAGCACTACTGGCCACATGCTATATGACTGGCTCATGGTACCAAAAGGGTTAAAGCCATCACTAGCTAACCCCAACCGCACATTACGACTATCCTTTGCAAAGTCTGGAAATTCATTATCAAAATTAATCCAAGATTGCCCATCAGCTGGATGGCTCATAATGTTTTCTTGTCTCTTATGTTCATCTTTATGCCAACGCATTTTTTGAGCAACCTTAGGATTCATGAAAAGGCGTTGCAACCTTGGTTTTACAGGAAAGTACCGCAGAATCTTATGAGGAATGGGCTTTCTAGACCCTCCAGACATCTTATACCTAGAAGTACCACAAGTAGGGCAACTGGTAAGATGCTTGTTCGTACCCCAAAATAAGCAACAATCATATTTACATGCATGAATACTGTGGTAACCCATACCCAACCCTCTTAAGTACTTGTTTGCATGATAGTATGAAGTGGGAAGAGACTCTCCATTAGGTATCACATCACGCAAAAGTTGTAGAAGCATGTCGAACGACTTGTTAGTCCACTTATTGTATACTTTCAAGTGGAGAAGCTTCACTATAAAGGAGAATTTAGAGAACTTACAACCCGGATAAAGCTTTTGTTGTGAGTCAGCTCTTAAACCACTTAAAAAATCTGTTGGAAGATCGAAGCCATCTCGGAGACTTGCATCTTCCTCTTGATTCGTAGCAAAAGCCCCTAAATCTTCAAGCATTTCATCAAGCCCGTCAATGTCATCATCATTTACAACATTGTACTCCACCTCATTATATCATTTCACTCTCTATATGACGAATTCTACCACGCGGTCCACTAGGCAATTCAATAGTCGGCTCCTCACCATGATATATCCAACACTTATAAGTTATGTCTATCCCATCAACAAGCAAGTGTGCTCTAATCACATTCACGGTGTACGAGTTGTTATTCAAACACCTCCTGCATGGACAATTTAACTCCGTGTTTCCTCCATATTTCAATTGCATGTATGCAACGAAAAATTCTACACCTCGTTGATACTCTTCACTTCCAATGTCGCAATTCATCCAATTCTTATCCATGTGTATTCTAAGAAAGCCATAGAAAGAAAGAATTACAACCACACTAAAATAATATCAGTAGATTAAAAAGAGAAAGGAAAAGGAAAAGGACGAATGAAATAATCTTAAATACACATAAGGTTTTTAATGTTGTTTTTAGTAAGAGTGAAATCAATGCAAATGGATTTAAATACATATATGTTATGTTCATGCATATATGAAACCAACACTATCTCTATACCATGCTTCAACGTGTGGACTTCCTATTTTGGTCAATGAATTGACATGACAATTTGAAAAGTTAAGATTAAATTGAGTTTAAAATGAAATTTTAAATTTCGCAATATAGTATTATTTCTTATAGTAATGGAAATGAAAAAATATATTAATTATAATCTCTTGAAAATATATTAAGACAGAATTCTCCCTTGATTTTTCATTGTTAAAAGAATCATAAGTATAAGAATCTAGGTGTTTAATATCAAACACATCCATAGATGGGCAAACTTTTGAATTTTAAATCTCTACCACACATTGTTGTTGTCACCTTCATGGTGGCATCTTCTCCAACAACGATTGCAACTTTGATACCAATTGACAGAGCAAAAACTACTCAAAGATTAAAATAAAATCAAAATCTATTGAATTGCACATGGTTATCATGTAATAATCTTCTATATGTCTCTTGATTCTAATAGTATTTAGACAAATAGACATCAAAATTCAAAGACTCAATAAGAGTGCAAATTTTCAAAAAGAGATAAAAATTACAATATGTTGATTTGTGCATAAATTTCAAAAACAATATGCTATCAACATGTTAATTTCGCATAATGCTAGAAAAAAATAAGAGAGACAAAATGATATTATTATTCCATAAAAATTCTCTAGGGACTATTACAAGTCTTAGTCAATTTATAGAATTAAAATAAAATCTAATTAAAAGATTTAGTATATATAAAAAGAGATACTACTCGTATTAAAATTATACTAATCCTCTTAAATATATAAATCAAATTAAATCAAATCAAATATAATAGCTAGCTAATCGTACCTATCCAAAGAAAAAATAATAATCCTCCATCAATAATCTAATTGCGTCATGGATCGCGCACCAAGAAGTCGTTTTGAAAAATAGCAATGTTAATCTCTACAAATCTAGTGCAATCAAGCATAATGGAAAAAGTAAATTTGTCTGTCCTCATTAGAAGAATCGGTAGAGCTGCTAGCTTAGAGTGCCTAAATATTATAACATAACATCCATAATCAGATTTCACAGAATGCCGTATGGACAATACTTATATATGGATGGAGTCTTCAATGCAATGTCAGTTATGAATGCAATGAAACTGGGTCGTTGCAGGGCATTTGGCCTAATTAGATTCTATAAGATTTTCAAGCAAGTTCATGTATAATTTCAAAAGCAAATATGATTTTAGAATTATAATAAGATAATTATATTACAACATTTAACATATTAATCTTCGAATAGCGAAAAGAAGAATTCAACTTTTTGTAAATTCCTTTAAACAAGGGCCAAATAGTGTTTTTACGAGGTTTTAGATAACCTTGTGGAAATCTACAATCCTAATTCTAGATTTCTCCAAGGTTCCCTTCACGAACTGTTGCACCAAGGATTCATCAAAAACCAAACATATTTTCCAATCTTCCGATTTTTGCAAAACCATAAAAATCCTAGACTAGACACATACCAAAACTCATTAAAAAAACCATACCAAGATCCCACCCATCAAGCCATAATATAACATCTCCATTTTCAGTACTAGTTTAACTTAACACCTGCAGTTTTATATTTACTGATTAGTAGTTACTATTAGGATAAGCAAATTAGAACAGACAATTTTTTTCATGGTTATCTCCTTTCAATTACCAGGTTTTAGCAATAATTCAAATTAACTAAAAACTCTAACTTATAGTCATTATATCATACAACTCTTTCATAGAAAAGTTTTACCTTTATAGCCACAAAAATTGGAAGTGATGACAGAACAATTGGGAGAAAGAACCAAGGATGTTGTAGTGGCCGGTAAAAGTCAAATAAAACTGCAGATGGATAATAGAAGAATTTATTAGTGAAATATATCGGTCATGAGTTTAAAACTAATTCCAATATGTCATAAAAAAAATCAACAAATAAATAACCAAAATTTTAACAGTAAAATATATAATTCAGTTTATAGTTAGTTCGAATAAGTCATGTATGGATGAAGGGCTATGCCAAATTGACGATGGCTTTACAATTGATTGACATACGAAAACTTCATCACAATACTTGGCCAATCTTAATCTACCCTAACTTTCAATTAGCAAATACAATTAATCCTCTATAATTTGACAATTTGCACGCTAGAAAATCACTTATTGGTTTTGTCAACAAAAAAACAACATTTCCTATATAAGACATTACCTAAACACCATGATCCAATTTATTCCTTGTAAAAGCAAGGTCAACATTCGAAACCAGATGTAAAACTATAAAGGGTGTAATGGGTTTTCTTGGTTTTGCAATGCACTAGTTACAAATTGAGAATCCAAGTATATTTTCTCTATCTTCAACTCATGAACAAGCAATATAAACACTACTGTAGGATTTGAGCTTAGTATTACAACTATACAACAATGCAGTTCATAAAATCCAACTCCAAATAATAGGCAAGAATATTTGTTATAATATATATGCCAACATAATGAACAGCAAGCATTACACCAGATCAACTTAGAATGCAAAATGACTCTAATAACTTCCAATCAAAGTAGATGATTTGATACTTAATCAAACTTTTTTGGCTAATTTTACTACCTTATTAACCCATTTACTTTGTTTTCTAATGGAAAAAAATAGCCTATTAATATTACGGTATTAAAATATGTTTTTTAAATTCAACAATATGTTATCTTTTTCAAAATCAGTGAAGGAAGTAATCAATGTTATGTAAGTAATAAAAATAGTCACAAAATTTTTGAGTATATATTAAATTAATTACTTCAAAGTTTAAATACAAACTCAAATTTTTACGTAAAGTCTAACTACCAAATTTAATATTTACCTCATAGTAAATGGATCATTAATATATTACACATCTTCACCAGTATTATAGGCTTATGAAATCAAATTCTGTTTTGTTAAGGTTAACCTACCCAACATTAAGGCACTTCCTTGGAGGAACTCAGATGACGAAGTAAAAAATTAAACAAGGACGCATGACTCATAACTAATGGAGTGTAGGAGTGACTCACTATGCTAGGGTTTCAAGTGTGATCGATGTAGTGGAAGATGTTGCAATCGAGAGCTGCCAAGGAACATACAATCCACAAAAACAGTTAATGTTGCAAAATCAAAGCTTCAATCCATCAACATTACGGGTCAGGAAAAAAATAAAAATTAAGAGATAGAGAAATGAACCAGTTCTTGTTGTTTGCCTTTGCTTTTGCTTAGCTGGATCTTATTCACACAGACAGCTTGGATGTTGATTTATGTAGAGGTGAGTGTTGGGTCTACAGAAGAAGGAAAAGAATAGTAAGAGTAAAGGTATATATACATATACACACATATATGGACTTTATTAGAGTAAGTATATTTACACATATATGGTAGGCAATGAAACACTACAATGCATGTGCACAAAAAAGTTACAGGCCATTCATTTAAGTGGAGAAAATTTACCAAACAAAAACCACTTAATTTACGAATTGAGAATATCCCATATCAAAACAAAGCTTTGTAAAGGTCCTATGAGCTAACCCTTAATGCCTTGACTCAAGCTCTAGTAATTGGTCTTACAAAATTGATTCCTTTGAAAATGTTTTCTAAAAGAATTTGTAAATGAAATTTGTATGTGCAGGGGAAGTCCATAGCACCTAAGCCAGTGGGATGATAATCAAAGTATCCATTATGCTATTGTCCATATTTAGAGTCTTTAGTTGCCATATTAATATTATAACAAACTTCCTCCAAAATCTCTAATTTATAATTCTCCCTAAAAGTTTTTAAAATTTATTTATATTCTTTACAGAAGCCATAATATGATGAGTTATAGAAAGGAAATATGAAAAAAAAAAACACTTCTTAGAAGTATTTGACTGTGGATCCAAAATGTGAAAGAACCACCCAGTCCACCACCAATACTAAAGACCTGAAAAAAAATTATTTATTCCACCTGCAGTAACTCTAAGCTTATTTTATAAGGCTGATAAGAATTTTTTTTTTACCCCCCCAAATCTTAAGAAGAAATATAGAAAAGAACTCCAGTTGACAATGAGCGTTATGGTGACATCATGGCCTATTTGACCAATCTAGGGAAGTCCCCTATTTTAATACCAACTAAAAGCAACAAAAAGATGGGGGAAAGAAAAACCAAACAAATAAACAAACCTTAAATTATTGTTTGTTTATATATGTTGCTTTGCTTATGCTGGGAGGGTAAGACAAATATTTGTGTTTACATTCAGGGGGACTGGAGCTGATAAAGAAGAAAGAATTGCAGCTGATAAAGCGGAAACTAAAAAAAACCAACGTTTCTTCTTTAGATGCAGAATTTCTTGCTTGCATTTTTTTTTACAAAAATTTAAACCTTATGTTATTAATAAGGAAAAATTCACTCTCTGGAATGATTGTGAATCAATTGTAAAATTTTACAATAAACTTAACCTAAAGGTTAAATCACTTAGTAATAATAGATGGTTAACTTATTTGCGTAATTTTGACTAAGAAAATTATTTGTAGGATTTTTTTTTTTGGAAAAATCTATATCTAAATAAATAAATATAATATAGCATTACCCCATCTTTTGCCCTACGATATACATAATATATAAAATAAATCCAAAATTTAATTAAAAATGGAAAGTTCCTAATAAAGCCTATAGACATAAACGAATTAAAATAATGAAATAATTGTTACTATCAGCACATAGAATGGACTTTCCTATAGAATGCTATTGTATTATTAAATATTTCTTAAAATAGTAAATATGCGATTTCAAAACCTGAACGATTGAATTTATCTAAAAAAAAGATGTATGACACAAGTGAGGCTGGTGAATTTTGGTCATTGGCTCATTTTCAATCCAAATATAGTGTGTATATATTATTGCTTCTTTCCTCAAAATACGTTCTAAAGATCACTGCATGGAAGTCTGCAAAAAGCAATCATAATACTAAAATACTGAGAATCAAACTGAATCAATTAAACTGAGTAAAACTCCGGCATCTAGTCTTTGCTCATTGTAGTAGTTATAATCTTTTTACGCTAAACAGGAAAAAAAATGAAGAAACAGACTTAAAAGAAAATATGTCTAAATGCAAAAAGGAAGCATCAGATAAAAGTTGCAGTCTTTGAAAATGAATGTAGAACCAGATCCCAAAGTAGCTTTAAACGATTGAAAAATCCAATGATTGAATCTCTCTTCCCTAATTCAATCAATAAAGGATTGAAAAAAAGAGCATACTTAGAACCTAGAGCTGTAAAACCTTAGAAAAGATGGGCTATATACCAGTTTAGATCTCAGAGTTTCCACTAGCACATCCTCTCCCCTTCTTTTCTGCTAATGATACAATCGAATTTAGTAAATTCATGTTGATATGAAAAACCAAGTAAACAATGGTTAGTTTGAAATTAGTAATATTTCATACTCCTAAAATTGTTCAAACTTGAAGCTCATTCACCAGTTCTTTCTACTCTGTTTCTTGTTCGGAGGTCATATCTGTAATATAAGTTGTTTAGTATGTATCAAATTGCAGTTGTCCATGATAACACGATAAGGCATAAGAAGGCGCAAGTTAGAAATACAAGGTATATTTGAAATATCTAATACAAATAGATGAACCATTATTAAATTACTACTAGTTAAATGATCGGAAGATTAAATAATTTATAAGGGAAAAGAAGTAAAGTCACCATGTGCAAATTGTCCAGTCAAGGATTAACAAATATAGTAACAGAAAAAAAAAAAAAAGTTGTCCTTTGATGAAAAGATAAGGTGTAGTCCATTATTAAAATAAAACCAGTCTATTGTTTCATCAAAGAAATTAGTTTCATGGCCTCAAGAATTTCAAATAGTCCGCCCATAATTCTTATTTTCCTCTTTGGAAGTCTGCTTTAGTGGTGAAATGTTGCAAATATCTATAGGTCCACCGTACATCTTTAAAAAAATTGAAATCCAACTGTGTCAATGGCAACCACACAGGCATTGGTATCAAGAGAACTACAGAAAAAAAAGAAAAGAATTTTATGATCTTTCAGGGAAAGATAAAAACATAGATAAATAATCATTTTGTAATTGAATTATGAATCCGTTGTAGAAACAAGTAGATGCATGTAAAGCTTAGACAAAACTTTGATCACCTAACACGCTCATTGTGAGCAGATCACTCATACATTCTATACATAAGTTGGCAACAACAAATTAAACATGCCATAGCTTATCATATTAAGTTGGCAACAACAAATTAAATATACCACAGCTTATCATATCAAGTGTCAAGAAGCGGTTTAAATAGCACAAATAACTTAAATTCATATGCAACATGAATTTTAAATGTCAAATAGTAAAATAGAGTGTAGTGCTATAAGAGAGCCTTTGAAGTCACCCAATCAATATTATTGGACAATACACAACATACACAAGCAAATAAATCAAAACACGCACAACAGGCTTGTAAAGCTTTAACGAAATAATATAAATTGCAAAAACCTCTAACAGCCATCAAGCACATAAAATTACCGAAAGGAGCAAAACACTCTATATCATAATGCAAAATGTTAAAATTTTGTAATATATATGGATCTGAGATTAAGGATAGCTGCAAAATAAACAGGAAATGTGATTACCACCTAAAAACCAACATAGATAGAGCAATTTGTATACTTAATTGATAGGAGGCATTATTGTTTGATTTAGTAAAGCACAAACTCGGGCCACAAAATGGCTAACATATATCATTTCAACGTATACACCAAAGGTTATTGACCCTTCTTTTCCTTTAGTAAAAAGCTTAAGAAAGAAAGAACCTTGTTCCTCATAACCTACTTCTGCAATAGACATTCATGTACTTTACATGACAAAAAGATCTTTGTTAGTGCCCTATCAACATAAAGGCAAGTGCACACACACTAAATCAAACAGAAATAAAAAAATGAGATGAATGTTCTATTTCATAAGGAGAAAAAAAACTTTGATATCAGATTACGGATAAACCACTACATTTTTTATAAGTAGACCAATAAAGCAATAAAACCCATTTATGCATGAGAGATGAGACTATTGAATCAATATATGCATCTCATTGTTCTACTTGTAAAAAAATTTAAGGAAAAAAACTACATATATGTAAGTTGTACCTTGAGCACCTAACTATTTTTTCATATCTCCATACTTTACTCGCATGTTGTAGAGAAACCGGGTGAAGAAAGAAATAAAACTGGAAAAAAAAAACAGATTTGGCACGATGTAAAAATTATATGATTAGAAAATTACTTCAAACAATGGGAACAATGATTTTATAGTTTAATATATGTGAAATACACTATAAATGGACACTGATTTCTAAATCTCTTTCCTAACCATTATTGGTGAAGAGATAATTGAATGATATCATTAATGGACTTGGGAGGGAAACGAAAATCAGAAAAAACATTCAATCTGTTTAACATTTTCCAAAACGATGTGATGCACAAACAGCTCAAATTATAGGCTACCGTCCTGACTTGCAATACGAAATACATGAGCAACTGAATCAAAAAGCAGAACAGGTAACAAAGAAAAGTGTAAACATTCGTAAGATTAAAATGGTTGCAAAAAAATAAAAATCTTCATTGGTTTTCCCGTCATTTATCAAGAGAATGAATCAAAAGTTTTAGTAACAAGAATTAGATGTCTAATGTCCCATGCCCGTATCCTTTTCCACCAGAAAACAGAAGACAAAATAAATCATCACAATAATAATAAAATAATTTATTGTTTAGGGCTCGGCAATAATTACTTAAATAAGATCGATTTAAAAATAATTACATAATGTACAGTAGTAAAATCGTGATCTAAATACAAGATATAACAGAATTTAAATACAAGTTATAACAAAATTATATATTGTAAGATATAAACGAATCTCAACCTTTTTTTTTTTTTTTTGTAAGCTAAGATATATTGAGTTGTAATTGAATTTCTATTTGTCCAACCCATATGTAAAACTTCAAAGGGTATAATGGGTTTTCTTGGTTTTGCAATACAGTAGTTACAAAATGAGATACCAAGTACATTCTGTTTGTCTTCAAATCATGACCTAGCAATATAAACACTATCATAGGATTTGATTTAGTACTACCACTAACAACAATACAATTCACAAAATCCTACTGCAAGGAATTGGCAAAAATAATTTTATGATATAAATGCCAACATAGCAACATGTATTACAGCAAAGCTACTTAGAACCCGAAATGACTAATAACTTCAATGACATAAAAACAACACAAAACTGAACCCTTTCTCTACTACACAGAACAAAGGTCCCAACTTCCAATAATACCAAAATGTGCACTAATCAATATGTACAGTACAATGCTTAGTACAGGGTAATTTTTATGGCAATGTTCATAGTCCAAACCAGGGTAAGGTATACCAAATAAATAGGTATTTCAATAAGCAAATAATCCATGTGAAAAAATCAAAATTAAATTCTCAGATTGCAAATTGTAATAATAACGAACCAGTTCTTATTGCTAGCCTTTGCCTTTGCTGAGCTGGATCTCACTAGTATAGATAGCTTAGATGTTGATTTTCGCTGAGGCAAGTGTTGGGTCTAGAGAAGAAGGAAAACAATAGTAAGAGTATTAAATGGGAATGCAAATTGTTAGCATAAATAATCGAAAATAATCCAGGAAAAAAATTAATAATGAAGCACTTCTACCATTATGTTATTAACAAAAAACAAGCGGCATTTATATATTACACAGAACGAGCACGGATTTGTAATAAAATTAGGTTGAATGATTCATAAGCTAGCCATACAAAAGGAACATAAAGAATAAAATCAAAGTTCCAATAAAAATCATACAACATCAACATGAATTATGTACTCAAACCTATAAGTGTAACCTTATTGCAAACAGAAATTGTGGGGCGAAAAAGTATGAGAATTCAGCAAGGCATATATGTAGTTATAACTATATTAATGGTCGCTCCCCAAGCTTTAAACTGTGGATTCATCACTGATCATTATCTTAAATTCGTATGATTGTCTAAACAGTGACTGCTTGTACTCATTGAATAATAATATAATAGGTCAAGAAAGCAAAATGTTATTAAGAAGCTGACTTGTATTTATTTATTTTTTTTTCCATCCAATTTGACAGTAATTCAACCACATGACAAGCATGTACAAAGAAAGAAAAAAGAGCATTAAAACAAAGCTTCACCTAAACCTTTTACACTATCGTGCTCTTTTTCACTATAGAAAGAAGCAAAATAATAATAATAATAATAATAATAATAATAATAATAAAACCAAGACAACATATTATATTCATTTTTAAAATAAAGTAAAAAAATAATAAGTTTTATAAATAATATAGTTTAAACATAATCATCTTTAAATATTTAGCATGTTCTAACAATTTGGTTTTTTTTTTTTGGGTAGAACATAAATTATATATATATACATATATTATATATATACGAACCAGCTAAACTACTATAGAGTTGCTGCAATGAAAGACATGCACCTCACCGACCAACACACACATACAGTTGTCATGTTTCAACTTTTGAGTACAACAAAACACTAACTAAGTTCGATGACAGAACCATGCTCTGAATGTCAATTAGCTTAATTAATCTCATAATGCGAAGCTACTCAATTAGCTTAAAATCAAGCAGACCAGGTTCCACCCAAACTTCATCGAGCTCTTACTCAAGCGTCACAAAACTTTCACGTATGCTGCTAAGAATTGGATAATAGAATGAATTGAATAGAAGACCCAAGCAAAAAAGCACAACCAAGCAAGTTCCCTAAGAAACATGATAAATAGCCACCATGTGCTAATTGAAGTTCTTAATCAAGCCTTAATGCCAACCTACTGTTTAACATTCATTGAATTTATCAACACCAAGCAAATGAGTAGCTCAAATGTTCAAGAGATTTTTTGAATCCCAGAGTTGAAGTATAATTGCACTAGATGATCCTCAAGCTTAATGCATGCATAAGCAGCTATAATTAACTGCTAAGTCCAATAGGTAACTACCGACCAGTATTTAGTTGAGTTTAACCAATCATTTGTGCATATCTATTTATTTTCAATGCGACTCTAACTAGAACTCCATGGAAACAGTAACCAAGCAGCAACTATAACATGGACAGACCAACTTACATGAAGTGATGAATGCTAACTAAATTAAGCAACTGCAGACTATCGAAAAAGAGCGGCTCCAACCATGATGCCAACTTGGTGTAGTAGTCCTAAATTCCACACTAAGCTCTTACTTAGCAGGCCAAATTAGCCACACGCTAGCTAAACCAATCCTTAGTAGGACACAATCAAACCTAATAACCACTACATGCTAATTGATATGTTTTTATTTCTATTGTAAATATATATTTTAAGATGTGTGGTGAGTGTGGACAAAACAATAGCTTCTTCTTAAATACATTGAAGCTCTGCCTCAGCAAACTGGGAAGGAAAGGTTGGGTCAGTTCAAGTCCCACTTGCTGATGCAAAATTGGGATGAGATACTTACATATATGTAATGAAATTAACTAGTTCTATCAACCACTGAGAAACCATGCTTTAAACATAAAAAGAGTGCATGTTTGAAATAGCTTGAAGATGTAAGACACTAGAAAATGCATGCTGATGCACCAAGAAGCCCGAAGAAAAAAAAAGGAAAAATAAAAAACCTTCCCCTGTTTTTTGTAAACCACAAAATGGGGGTGTTTAAATTCCTAAAGTTCTCTCATCATCCTACAGATGATTATCAATAATGTGAGCACAATAGACAAGATTAACAATCCATCTTTTCTTTTTTGGGAAAAGTTTCGCAAACATGAGCTCATGCTCTTACAATAATTTTTTCCAAGATGAATAAAAACCTTTAAAATATGACCTATGTCTCACTAGAAAAATTAATAAATCTAAAACAGGGGCCTAACAAGACAACCACTATGGGATCCATATCGTATTGGACTACAACATACGTTTGGTGACTGCTGGAAACTATAACTCATTATCAAAAATGTGTGTTTCAAATCATACAAATTCATAATTAACTCATATTTAGATGAAGCAAAGAAAAAAATAAAAAGCAAAAGCATCAACCATTTTAGATTCAGATTCTTCTACAACCTTAATAAATAAATAAATACCAGCTAGATTCAAAAAAAGAAAAAAGTAGAGAGATATCTTACTGCTCCAACTAGATTCAGATTCTTTTTCTTTCACATGTTAAGGCTACGCATACATATATATGAATCACAATAAACATTTCGAACTAAGATTATCAAAAATGGAAGGCCTATCAATTGCATCTGGATATACCTGTAAAATTGAACCAAAATTTCTTCACAATTGCCGGCTGTAGTTATACTATTCTATTGCCACACAATCACCACATGATGAAACATTAAATTTGAAATTAGGAAATGCAAAGAGATCTTTATTGCAGTCCTGCATAAGAAACAAAGACAATTACAAAACAGTCCAAACCACATAAGTTTTAGGAAATAATGTAATTGATCACAAAAAAGGTTTCTTGAAAATTAATCATATTGATCCTATAATTTGCAGATCTAAAACTTAAAAGTATAGCCATTGTATGACGTTGAGTTGAATGGAATTTTGCATCGAATTAATAGCAGCATTTATGCAGTCACATATGTGCAATAGTATTGTGTGGAGTTTTCATTTTGTTGATCTCTATTAATTGTTCCCTTTGATGCTTATTTTTCTCCTTCTTTTTCATTTTTATAGTCAATGTTCCTGTTATCTAACAATATGTAAAACCTATTGTGATGGATCATTCTAGTAATGGGACCTTTTGAATAATTATCAACTTGCTTCATGAAGGTTCCAATGTAATTGGGAAGATATCTACTAAAGGAAATCATTTAATTTACTTAGATTACCTCATATAAGCTCGTGATTCATCACCACAACCAAAAAAAAAAATGTCAAAGCCAACTAGTAAAATTTCATTTTATAAAAGAACATTCTGCCAGTTTGAAATGGTATAATGAATGTGAAGCTATTTGACGAGACAGAGTTGAGATAATAGCAACTGGAAAATTAGTGTCTTAATTTAATATCTAACCTTAGCCATGAAAATGCAATCCAAAACTTAATGCAATTGAAATTGAATGGAAAGTTCAAACCTGCCTCATCACTTGCATCTTCTTAAGCATCACTTGCATATAGAATATGGCCACATTACTAGGGCATTGTAAATATCATGCTAAAAGACTTGAAAGTAAATCCTGGAAAAATAATAGTGTAAGTTGTGAAATATAACCCACTGAGTGTGAGGATTAATTATAGATAAATAAATTTCTTTGACACTAGAGGATTAATTACAGATAAATAAATTTCCATTGGCAATTAGTTGAGCAAGAAACTCCAAACAACATTCCTCATGGTTATGTTTTCCAAATTCAACCAAAAAGTGACATAACAGCTACCAAGATTCGTTTAACTAGAAATACTACTCATTGGGAAAAATGTAAGCTAAGCTAAAGCCTAATCAGCCACAAATATTTCATGTAAGAAACATGGGAACTTTCAAGAATTACAGAGGATAAAAGGAAGCATTTTTTTGCTGTAAATGCAAAAGGTAAAATGTAATTAAAAGCTCTTATCATCTAAATGTAAACTTGACTCATATAGATTCTAAAAACAAATAAATATTCTGACATCATAACCTAAGCCACTCTGAATTAAAACTCAGAAAATACATATGTAGAAGCAACCTCTGCCAATTTTTATTACCCACATTAGTGCAATTCCAAACTTAACTATTTTTTTCCTTTTAACATAGTAAAAAAGAAGATGAAAAAAATTATTATTCAATGAAAATCATATTATAGATTATCATGATTGTTTTTCTCCATGGAAAAGCCAGCCATCCATTCATAAATTAAAAACTGAATACATAGAATATGATTATCATGATTTGTTACTGCACTTAGTTTTCAATTTTCATCTGAAACATGAAATTCAAAATAAAATCCTAACTCAAACAAGAAACATAACGAGCACATAATGGATGAAACACTTACAAACAGAGTAAATCAAACCCAATAACATAGATCCCACCTACCCATCCCCTGTCTAGGCTTGAACTCGTACTTAATGGAGCAACTATGGTCATGTTAGATGGAGCAAAAAGACTAGTTGGTGAACCAACTGGGTTGTGTCGGATGGAGCAAAAAGACTAAGTGTATGGTGGGAATACCATCATTGGCAGCAGGTTAGCTATAGGGAACTAAGCTGGAGTGGAACTAGGGGTTATCGTACCAACACCACCGCTGTCTATCCACTACCATTTTAACCAAAACCCGATACCCAACACCCAACATTCTTAAATCGATTTCTAAATTTAAATTATTAGTCTCCTTACTCATTTAAGAAACCTAATTTCCTCCATACGTAAACATTACCTTTCCTCAAAGGGGGGAAACCTAATTTTCTCCATACATAAACAATACATGGTTACAAACTTATGATTATTGAACACGACACCAAAATTTCAACCAACCATAAAGCTAAATAAAGACATCGTTCAACCATGTACCTCCTACTTGAATGCATGTACTACTCATGGTTATAAAATCGTAAAATAGAAATTTTCAAAACATGACAAACAAAAAGAAATCTCTCATAACCCTTGAACAAAAGCCCTAAAGGAAAAAAACATACGAACAAACCTAAGTGATGTCTCACTGATGAATGATGTTGACGACTGTGTTGTTGAAGTTTTATAATGAAATCTTCTCCACTGAGCTAGCCATGAAGGAATGGGTATGATGGAGGCATTGATTGATCAGAGGTCGATGGAGAACGAGACCTCCTTCGGAGATGGGATGGAGAGATTTGTTCGAGTTTTTTGTTGCGTGAAGGAGATTGAGCGGAGATTACGAAGTGTACTGTGGTCTCTGTCTAAGGGTTTTGCATAGTGAAGAAGAAAAAAAGGTAGGCCAATAAGGTTTTTTTGATATTTTTTTTACAACCCGCGTTTTTCAAATGGCGGGATTTTTAGTGATTTTTCATTTTCCAATTTTTTTTAAGGATGGGTAAATTCTAAAACTAAAAATTAGTCACGGTTCATAAAAGGAAAGAGTTGCCAATTAAATGAAATATTCGTAAACGTGACTAATAGTATGCTTTAAATAATGTAGTTAAACTATTAAAGATGGGCGACGTTTGCAATTTTTGCAAACGTCGCCCAATATCAAAATTCTTGTAGTGAGTTAAAATGGGTTTAATAGCTAATAATTGGATTAGAATGATATGTTAGGATAAACTATAATTAATATACAGAATATGTTGTTTTAAATGTGGCGTTGCTTAGGAAATGTATGTTTTTGGAATATGAATGATGTGACAATGCTTTTGCAATAAAATATTATAATCAAAGTGAAAAGAAATACTTTTATAGACAAAAAAAGAATTATCTGTATTTTGGCAAGACAATATTCGCAACTATAGTGAGTTCTAAATTAGTGTCTGATCAAATAGGATAATAAAATAAATTTGATATAATGAATAATCTATTTAAATGCTTATATAGTTTAAATTCCTGAACATATGTTTGAGTCTGACTTCTGAATCTTTTGGATTTTCCTCTAAAATTACATTTGAGGCTTTATTTGGACTTCATATGAAAGGTACACAGTAACTTGCATGTTGGATGCTAGGACAATATACTAAAATGAATTAAAATTTAAAGACGGCCTAATAATTGAGTGCTACTTGTGCTTATGCTGTTAAATTTGGTCCAGGGAGCGGCAACCCTGTCATGATGCAATGGCATGGTAGTTAGGTATTATGATGTCATGATGTAATGACAAATATGCCATGATGCAATGGTACACCATGATACAGTAGTAATATTATATGTGACTTAGTGGATAGCTGATGGGGCAAGTGGTTTCGATGTAACATTTACTTAGACTCGAAATGAAGTAACATGTTTTAGTTCATGTTTATGGGATCGGTTGAGCTAACTGATGTCATAGACTTGGATAAGTGGTATGTATGATGACTGTGAACCCTAAATGATGCTATTTTCTCTTTATCGATTAGATATAGAAGATATAGAGATCCAGACTACCTATATTAACCCTCTGAGCAGCTACTGTTACTCAGAACCCCTAGATTCTTATTGACTGTCTCGGAGTGTGAGTGCTCTAGTGTTGATTTATTTACTTTTAATTAAAGATAATTAACTTGTTGTTTGTGCATTGCATTTAGCTAGGCTTATGTGTCATACCATGTGTATCTATGTTACCGTGTACTAAGCTTTGGCTCATATTTATTGTTGTTGTTCTTTTTTCAGGTTTCGAAATGTTGATTGATGAGGATGAATGTGATGATGTGGATAATGTTGTTATTGTTGAATGATGTTGGTGATGATCATGTAAGACTCGGGTTTTGGGTGATCTTGAAGATATTGAGGGGAGAAGTATAGTGAGTTTAGGACCGTGGATTTCTTTTGTATTTGTTTTTTGTTTTTGTTTTAAGAGCTGGATTTACATTTTTTAAGTTATATTATTCTTTTAAAGGGCCTGATGATGCCCAAAAGTGTTTGTAATTATTGATCTACTCATAAGAGTACATTCTAAAATGTTTTTATAATATTTTGTTTCTTAGAAAGTTGATCTGCTCTGGTGGGAGTAGAGATTTTTACTATGTTTTTATAAAGTTTAATTCTCCACTACTAAATCTAGTTATTTTAGAAATCTAAATTAATGATTTCGTTAATTTAAAATTAATTAGTAATGTTCAAAATAAACATATCAATCTAGAAAGCCTGAGCGTATAATACATAAAATATTATACGTGGTAGTAATGTCTTGATTAAATTTAGAGCATTACAAAGTGGTATCAAAGCAATGTCTATCTCGACTATTGCTTTTTGCATAATGAATTAGGTTGCGTCTAGAATTGGTGAATTAGGTATGGGGAAAGACTCGGGAATTTGATTTGTTGTTCATTGTTTTGTGTTGCTTGATAAATCATTAGCTAATAGTTAATAAACTAATTAACACACTAAACTAAATAACTTGACATAAATTTCCTTTTGTTCATATTTGAAATGGAATTACTCGGAGTAATTTGTGATCTATTATATGTTAAGAAGTAAGGTGGTATAATTCTATTTCGTGTATTGTAAGCTTCATTTAATACCTTGTCATGTGATGCAAATGTGAGTATGTATATATACATATATGTATTATTATGAGATATTGTTATGTGATTATATGTGTTATATTTATGTACTTTGTCATATGAAATATGATGTGTATTTGTGTTATGCTATATAATCTATGAATGTTGTTATATATGGTATATTATATTTTGATTAACAATGTATATGTGTATACGCATATATGTTTTCTTGTAAAATGTTTTATTTGCTTTATGCTTAAGAATATTATATACTATTGTTCACCCTAAAGAGATTTAATTATGATAATTGTTTGACTCTATGTGATATACTTGTAATATGCTTGTGAATGTTGTATGTCATTTTTTATCCTAAAATAGACATAACTAGGGTAATTGTATGACATATGTATGTGTGTTTTATATAGAAGATGCGAGTGTTTAGTTTGTTTGTGATATATATACATTGTCATATGTTTAGCCTATGATATGTTTATGAATGTCGTAATGTATATATGACCTATTATGTGTTTTATTTTGTTACACGTTGTGAGTGAGGTATGTTGATTGATTATGTATGTTAGATTTGTGTTATGTTATGTATTGCAATTGTATAATGTGTGTAAGTTTTGCTATATATTTTGTTTATGATATATTTATTAGTGTTATAAGTTGCATATATTGTATAGTGTTTTGTTATATAATATGTGCATGCTTGGTATGTGATAAGTGATTGTGAGTGTTATAAATTACTGTTTGTTAAATTAAAATAAAAAGGATAATTTTGTGATTTTATATGATACATAAATGTATCTATATAATTTATTATGTTGTATATTTCATGTTATGTTTTGTTTAATAAATTATATTTATGTAGACTTTTTCTTGTGAGATATTTTGTTTGAAATACGTTGTATGTGTTATATGTTTTATTTGTTTGGATGAGATTTAATTAAAATAATTATGTAAATTTTGTATATAGTGTTTATGAGTGATTTTCTAAATAATATAATGTGTGTTTTATATGTGATATGTGAATGATTTACTATGTATTTTGTTTAGGCTATATATATAATGAAATTTAGGTAATTATGTGATTTTGTGTAATATACGTGTGTGTTTATTATGTATTTTGTTGTGATTGTGAGTGTGAGTTTGATGTTTAATTGTAAATAAACTTAAGTGAAATTTGGCTAAATATAAGTAGAACACAAATAATTTAGAAAACAATAGAATTTACCCCTTAAATCCTTCGAAAATGAAAATAGACTTTAGGTATTTGTGTGTTGTGTTTAACTATGCATAGATATATATTTTTTATATATGTAATATGTGTGAATGTCTTGTTATGTATATTATTTAGATATAATTGTGAATGTTATGTGATTATATGACTTTTGTATGATATTCGTTTCATATTATATTTTACTTGGTGATGCATATAATTTCCTTGTGAGACGTTTTGTTATGTAGTAAGTAGTTATGTTTTACTATAAGATATGTGTTTATGTTTGTTATAGGATACATGTGCATGTCATGTTATGTGTTTTGTTTATGATATGTTTATAAGTGTTATAGGTTGCTATGATTTTGTATAGAATGTTATCATATTATATATGTTGCTTGTGAAATGAACATGAGTGCATGTATTGATGCTTAATTGGAAATGAACTTAATTTCAATTTGGTTAATTGTAAATAGAGCACAAATGATTTAGATAAACATTAGGACTTGCCCCCCTTAAATCATTTTAAATTGGAAAGTAGATTCTAGGTGTTTTTATGTTATGCTTAGATGTTTTCTTTTTAATAAAATTTGATAGATTACAATAGGAGCTTTCCCACTAATGCATATTGTTTGGTATGTTGACGAGAACAAGGAAATCAAATAAAAAGAAAATTCAAATTTTCAAAATTGACTTGACGTTTCTAAACCAATTAAAAGTTAAATGTACATTTTCAAAACTAAAATGAATTAATAAGATAGAAGTCCTAAACCAATTATTTAAACAAATTTAAGATCCTCCAAAAAAATTGAAAGACGAGTTGCTAATGGTAATATCATGATAAAATGGAAATTTTGAATCAATTATTGAAATTAAATCTTAGATGTAATATCTAAAAACTGAAAACTTCTTTTGAAATAAAGTCATGTACAAATGATGAAAATGAAAATCTTAATTATGTTTTGATAAAATAAAATACTAAAGAAAGCTATAAAATACCATGTCTTTGATAATTAAAAAGAACTTGAATACTGTATAATTCCTTTGCACGTCATCATATATATTTAGACATGGATGGGTACATAAAGAAACATTCCCTAAAATTTAATATTATAATATGCAAACCACTAGAAGAAATATCTTCTTATTATATATTCTCAATAATTCAAGGCATATGATTTTACGGTCTAAAGATGTAGGGTACATCCTAATGATTAGTGTTATTGATAAATAATGGGTCGAAGTCCAGCAAGCCCATGATTGTTCCCATCCAAGTTGGAGGCCCATTAAAGATGTGTCAAAGCCCATGACCCTGACGGGCTCATCATGATTCCGCTCCATCAAGGAGTTAAGGTTGGGTAGCTAGGTGGTTGATTTCCCTAATTGGAAATTTTGGCTTCAATACCACTTTTCATCAAACAGAAGGTTTTCCCCTCCTAAAGTGTGCATATGGTACTTGACCATCCCTTATATCATAATGTACTGTTATTTTGAATGGTGAGTCAACATTCTCTTGTCCTAATTTCCTAAATTCATTACAGGCCTAATATTCTCATAAGGAGCATCCTCTTAATTTTGCCACAGTCCTCCATATATTTGGGTGACTTAACTATTTTGACCAATTTCGGCCTACCATAGCCTCATCAAGAGAACTACATAAGCTCCTAACCAGTTTTCCCATAGTTTATAGAAAGTAAAGTAAATAAAAATAACTAAAGAGGAAGGATAGAGAAGATAAACTTGGATTTTAACGTAGAGTTCGACCCACCCTCTTGCCTCCACGATCCACGCAAATGCTTCACTCAATGAAGAATTTTACACTTTATTCACCATAAACAAATCAATACTTCCAAGGAGCTACAGTCAACACAAACACAAAAATACCTAAATTGTTCATTTTATAATAATCATATTAACACCTATGGCATAGCTTTTTTATTTATTAAACGATCAATAAACTCTAGTCTAGTACCTTCCAAAGAATAGTAAACTTATACTTAATGATACTACATTTCTCTCTCTTAAAAGATGAAGCAAAAAAAGTACAAGGACTCAAATGGTGAGAGAGTGATACAACCGCCTAGCTACCCCAACCTTGACTCCTTGGAAGATGCTATTTCCCCTCCTAATCTTCCAAATGATCTTTGTCTTAGCCATAGGACTTCAATAGGACATCTTCAATTCGGCAACACCTTGCAAACACTCCACCTTAGTGGCAGGTTAGCTACCATCTTGAGGAAAATCGTAATAGAAAAGATTCTATGGGTCCTATTCCAGTATGATCATAACTATAAATAGTCCTTCCTCTATTAGGTACTAGAGAACTACTCTTATCTGATCGATTGCTCAATACAACTTTGGATGATCCACAAATTAACTTAAGTATCAAAGTGGTCATACCAAATAGCCTCCAAAGCATTGCTAACCATGTTTTATGTTGTAAGGACTGAGAACCCATCGGTGGAAATAGTACCCTCAACAATTAGGATACATTTTGAAATTTTCTTTTTTATTATTGCTATTAAATAAAAGTTCTTATTAAAAGTAAATAGCTTATATACCATACAAATTATTATTTGTTCCTTTTTGTAGTGTCCTTTTTGTTAGAAATTTATTCTAAATCAATATATGATAGGGGGACATAACATAACCAATCAAACTTATATGAATGTATTCCAGCTCCCTTTGAAAAGCTTTATGCTTTCCAAACTAAGTTTGCCGAAAGTAAATATAGGTAAATCTTCTCAACTAAGTTTTATATTTATTTATTTATTTACAGTGCTAGAGAATAATGTGTCATTCACAAAAAAAAAAAAAAATGATAACACAATACGCACAACATATGCATGGTCAATGCATGAATTAAGCTTTGCTTCTTCTTGTGCAATAATAATAGCATAATAGATGCATTGACCAGATGATGCAAATGGATGCAGTGAAAAAATATTACTGAAGAAATACAATATAGGGGACCCTTATAGCGATGCAAACTTCAGAATGCGAACTTATTGGTGTGTGGTGTGTATCCATGGAGTAGAAGCTCATGTTGGGTTTAATAAGACAAATGAGATAAGAAAAAGGAATTTAAGTAGCAAAATTGGTAAAACTAAGAAATAGAATAAGAAAAAGGAAAGGAATGATGGGTAATAAACAATTAAGTTTTCAACGGATTGATTATATGGGGATTTTAGGAGAGAGGGAGAGATGTCAGCATGTGCTTTGGAACAAACAAAAGTATCAACCATAATGTGCTAAGTACCATATCTGGTTTCATTCATTATTTGGTAGTTTTATGGGATTTCAACACCGAATAATAATTATGAATTGTCACATGCGTGCCAACCTCGTGTCTCCTGTGTGCCTCTCACGTGCTTTAATTAGGTATAATTTCACATAGTTTGTATGGTTTGTTATTATTTTTAATGGTTAACTGAATTTACATTATGGGAATTAATTTAAAAAATTATAATATAACTATTACATTAATATTAATTAAACTAAACGATAAAATAAAGCAAATTTATTATCCACTAATAATATGCAAATCATTATTAATTATATTTGTATATGATATCCACATTTTAACCTTACTTAATCAAAAATAATTTTTTCAAATCATATCCACATTTGAAATTGATGTTTAACACCATCTTTATGGGAGATAATTTTATATTTATATTAAAAATTCACAGGACGTTATTAATATTAGTAGTAGGCAAAAAAACCAATTGAACCAAACTAATCCGTAACTGAACCAATACAAACTGAAAATATGGTTTTTTTTCAATGGTTTGGTTTAAAAATTTTTCAATTTGAACCAATCCGTAAATTTATGGTTTGGTTTAGAAGGTAAATCAAACCGATCTGTAAAACCGAACCAAACCGTTTTAGAAAAATATAATAATATTTTACTATGTATTTATATGATTTCATTTTATATTTATTATTTTGTGAATATTGATTAAAATCAACTTGTTCATTTTTAAATGTTTTTTAAGCTCATGATATATAATTTTTTGGTGATGATGAACTTTTTTAATAGCTTTTAACTTTATAAAGTATGAATTTATTTATTCAGTTATAAACTCTTATTATGTATGAATTGTTTAATATATTTTGTCAGCGGGTCATTTTATTCGTTGATGAATTTTATTGACGGATGATTTTTTATTTTAGCTAAATTTATTAGTAGATAATTGACATGGTGGTTCTATTAAAAATCATAAATTATGACCTACTATGTATTAGTTGGTGAATGTATTTTATTGTGGATAATTGATTTTATTGAGAACTATAGATTAAAAGTATGATGAATTTATAAAGCATTTTGTCATGGTTGATAATATAAACTTTATAAAATGATATAAATATTTAAGTATCTACACAAATATAAAAAAATTAAAACAAAGAAATTTTTAGTTAGAATTTTGATTTAATCTGTAATCCAAACCAAACCAAACCGTTATTTAATGGTTTAAAAAATTTCTAATCTGAACCAAATTGTTACTTAATAGTTTGATTTGTGATGAAAAAAAAAAAAACAAATCGATTCATGTCTACCTTTAATTAATATTGCAATAGGAATTGTTTGTGGCTGACATGGGTGGACCCAAGTGGTTAATAACAATATACTATATAAAAAGAAAAAATTTACTAAAACTATAATAATGTCAACGTGGGACCTATAGGCTTTGTGTGAACCGTGAACATTGAGATGGCAGGTGCCCATAGCTTCCCCCGACCAACAAAACCCGGCAAAAATTAAAAAATAAATAATAAATCGATAAGCTCGCTTTTTGCAGCCTTACCATGATAGATACCATTTAAACCATGTAAAGAAGAAAGTGAATAACTATTTTTTTATTTGATTTATAAAATACTAATTTTAAAATGTTTTTATTAATATCATCTAAGAAAATGCAATTTCTTCTTATGACATGAGAAATAGCTTTATTTTTTCATTTTCTTCTTATTTACTCTAGCATTTTTTTTTCCATGTACACAGAACCAAGAGTCAACTACGGTCTATGGCAAGGATGTATTTGTAGTTTTAGATATTTTTATTAATATCATTTTAAGAGCAATCAAACAAAATAAAGAATGCGACCTCTATGTTATTTTTTTAAGAATCAGAATTTTTTCCAAGTTTTCGATAGTTCTAGAACTCACTTGATCACTTAATCAATAATTTGAACACGCAATTGATGATCAATGCAATACCATATCATAAAACGATAACAAAGAAGACTCTCGAATTTATCATAAAACTATGGTTAACTGAATTTACATTATAAATTAGCTTTAAAAAATTTACAATATTAATTTAAAAAATAAATTTTACATTTAATATTAATTGAAACTAAATGATAAAATAAAAAAAATTATTATCCACTAATAATATGCAAATCGTTATTAATTATATTTGTACATAAAAATATATATAATAATGAATCCACATAAATCCGAACATACCTTTTGCTAGTTTATTGGCCTCTTTTATTAAATGTTACAGAATGTATTTGGATAGAGGGTATCGGTGCGGTGTTTTAAACACTGCAAAGTATATTCCTTTTAACCTTACTTAACCAAAAAAAAAAAAAAAAAAAAGCATATTTTAATTTTTTTTTCTACTCCATATGCGCATTAGTGATGTTTATTAACTACTACGTTTATGGGGATAATTTTTATATTAAAAACAAATATAAAAAATGAAAATAAGATAAAGTAATTAACCATTATACTTTATGTTTTGATTTTTTGACACAAATAAAAATGATTTGTTTGATAATAGTAGTAGATAATGATTAGTATTTTATATATCTATCTTATAAATTGTTATTGATTAAGATTATTTCATCATGTTTTCATAAATATCAGAACCTTGAAAACTATACACCTCCAAACTCATGTTTTTATCATAAATGTAATAAATATTTTTACTTTTATTATAGAGATATAATAAATATTTTGATATTGTTTTAACATAGTTCGTTATTTTTTTTAAACATCAATTAAACAGGGTAGTAGTCATATAAATGTTGTTTTAGTTTTATTATATTCCAATTAAATTATAACTCAGTTTCCTATGGTGAACTAAAGGGTCCAGTGTACAGATTACTATTTTATAGTTTTATGTAAGATTTAGCAAGACTGTTCTACTTTATTTAATTATTAAAAGATTTTCTTTTAGTAATTAAATCTAGTTAAAAAAAGAATTAAATCCTCTATTCATGATAAACCATGAGTCGGTATGGAATTCTGCAGAAGACGCTTTGAATTTCACTTTACTCACTTCAACTCCATTATAATGTCTTCAACAAACATAGTTTGAGCTCTCCAGCACGACTTGATTCAAATCTCACTTAATTCACGAGACACGCACAATAAGTTTTAAACATCACGGGATTCTAATCTTAAATCTTATATGCATTTCCAGCTTCCAATTCATTGGAATCTCCAAAAAGCTAATCATTTACCGTTTAATTTTCAGCATAATATTTGGATTGATACTATTAGGCTACAAATGAACCAAATCATTCGTAAGCCACTCGAATTGAGCTCTACTCTAACTCATTTAATAAACAAGTCAGACTCAAGCTTAAGATGAAGCTCCTTTAATTAAACGAGCCCAGCCCAAGCAAAGCTTCAAGTTTTCAATCTAGCTCAGAACAAGCTTGTTAAGACCTCATGAGTCTTTTCACAAACCATTGCGAAGAGGCTTATTAAGAGCTTGTGAAATATTTCTTTTAACATAATGAAGGCTCCTCTTAAACCTATAAATGAGTATCTTTATAAATCCAATGCCTAAAGTGATCTTGACGAATGTAACAAAATCAATGAATACGTCAATTATGAAGATTTTAATATCACTTGAATGAAAGATGAAGAAATACTGGTCTCAAGAAACATTTTAGTGTAAAATCTAGAAGTTATCAAAATTCTAAAATGTTGACTTATTTGGAAACAACTCACACTAAGAACAAAAAGAGCCTTTACACATGAATTAGTAAAGGTATTCTAACCCATCATGAGATTACCCAATATCAAGCTATTGGATTTAAAGAGTTCTATTAAAGATTATATAGTTAATGTAATGCTGCATCAATGTTATCAAATCAATGAAATGCATTAAAAGTTCTAATAGGTTCTTACAAAAAGGAAAATACGATGTCATGAGACCATTAAAAGGACTTACAAAATAGAATCTTGATTCCACAATACTAAAATGTATGTGCAGAAAGATGAGAATGGTGGAAAGACATTCTGCAAATTATCCACACCCTAATAATGTGAACAAATTTTGTGTGATTATATCATGGGTACGATCATTACTAAAAATCTTAATGCGTAAAACATCAAATCAATTTATTATTTATAAAACCTGATAAGAGTAGTCTCTCAATATCTTCGTGTATATATATTATTATTATTATTAACATCTCAATATAATTTTACAATTTACTGCATAATTTTCTTCAGCTACACAGCACAGTAATATTTTCCTTGATTCATATCTCCCACCTAATCACTTAAATGTAAACCTTACAACCTTAGGCTAGCTGCAACCCATGATTGACCCCCAATCCTTGGTTATATTAACATGTGTAAACGATTGATATACATGATGACATCGAAACAGAACCCACACAAATTTTCTATTTAATGTCCTCCAATTACCTAAATATATAATTCCATGTAGCAAGTCCCCGATTAGAAAATTTTCTTGCCATTCTATATATAGATCATGTATTATGAAACTTGAATATATAGAAATATGGTACAAAAAAGTGATAGGTCTAATAGATCTAAAGATACAAAATAGACGGTATATATAAGAATTTTTCCTACTTCACGCGACATAATCTGGAAGCAATTGAGCTGCGAATCTCTTCCTATTCTGTGTAAAGTCTATTGCTTCATAGTTACTCGTCCGTCCAAGCTCGTAGAGACCGGCTTCTCCATCACCAATATCGAATCTCCTCCCCAAAGGAAAACCTTGGTGGTGGTTAGACATAAAGCTCTGTTGAGTTGGAGAAAGAGAAGAAGCAGTCTCACAAGGAAGGCCAAGAGTGAGTGAAACATTGCTATTGCCATAACTCCGTACGATTTCCGGGGTAAATGATGAGTATAGACCGAAATTTCCACCACCTAGTTGATGATTAGTACTTGTTTGATCACTTGGTGGCTTTGTGTCCATGTCCCTGGAAAGAATGCTGCTTGGTGAAGGTGAACTACGTGGCATAAAATTATTTGAGTTACGGATAGTAAATGGCCTTTTCGGACTCTGTTGGTGGATGATTATTCCATTCCCTTCCATTTCAGACAATAATGGTATGTTTGGGTTGGCAGATTTGTCGAGCCTGTCTACCTCAAGAAAGTCACTTTCCATTGGTTTTGAAGAGGCTGGTGTTGGTTTCATGTTGAGTGATTTTTCGGATTTTGTTATGGGGATATCGGAGGTCCCTTGATCTTGATTCTTGGTTTCCTCTAAGTACATTTCTTCCACCATAGGTTTCCAGAGACGAACTCTTGCATTGATGAACCAATTAGATACCTGGAAATTCAATTTCCATCAACATCAATTTGCAATAATATCACTTGTTAGTGAATATATATAACAGTATTCCCAATATTTTTAAGCAAATGATTTTATATTCTAAAAGCACAGAGAATATCCCAATGATTAAATTACATTTTCTAATTTTTTTGGAAAGGTTTTATGTAAAAATTATTACTAAAGTTAGATAAGGATTTTTGTCATGTATGATCGCTCCCATTAATGCTTGCTAGAGAACAATAAATCATTGATCCATAAAACTTGAGAACAATATTCCCAAAATATAACAGTCGCATCTCTTGCGATGAACATGAAAAGTTCAGTTAAGCAAATAAAAATTCAGTACTAGACTAATCGATATTAAAATAAAAAGAAAATAAAAAGGAATGCACAATACACGCGTCGCAAGATAGGGATACAAGCTTCAAAATGCGGACACAACGGCATGAAGTGTTTGTCTCTGTGGAGGCTCAGCTTGTGTTGGGTTTGATGAGGATGGATGAGAGAGAAAAGGAATTTAGGTAGTAAAATAGGCAGAAACTAAGAAATAGAATGAGGAAAAAAAAAAAAAGAAAGGAAATGATGGATAGTGGGATGGGTATGGAAGGGGCGTTTAGCAAGGGATTATTGAGAGAGTTGGAGAGGGAGAGGGAGAGGGAGAGGGAGATGTAACTAAACAAAAGTATCAACTATAATGTTTTAAGGGGATGAGAATTTTTTGTTTTCTGTTCATGTCTCAACAAATGAGTATTTGACATGTGTAAAAAATAAAAATTCTTAAAATAATGCAAACGATAATTATCATTTCAAGATACGTGTCAAATACTCATTCCTTGGGATATAAATAAGATAGCATTATAGAAACAGCAAATGTGTTTTCATTTTAAGGTATTATGTAGATGACAGAGATCAACAAACGCAAGAATTGAATAGTACAACATAAAGAATATGGTTCTTTTATATTATATTTGACATGCATGTACTAAATAGAAATTTTGTTAAGACATAAACATGATTCGGTTTCTAGTCAAAACTAAATCAAAAATGGATTTTCTACTAGATTTATGCATTTTTGTTTAAACATAGGCATAATTCGATTCTTGATTGGAATCAAACTGGAACTAGGTTATCTATCAAATTCCAGAACCGAGAGTGGAGCCGCTGGTTAAAAAACAAAAAGATTCGGCCAGCAAAGCTGACGCGCCTGGCCTAGAAATGCTTTCAAATGAAAACGCTGGCAAAGGATAATTAATAAGTCTTCAAGATAGGCTCCCATACGGAACATCAGTTGGACGTTGCGAAAACCCCCGTCTCGCATCTATCCAGTTTAGGATTAGAGGCAGATGATTTGAATCAAATTAACGACATGCAGTTGCTGCTTGCTATTTAACAAACATGAAGGAATGCTTCACATCGCTAGAAATACTCATCTTTAAGATTAGAATGCTATGCAGTTTTATCCACTAATTAGAGAAGGAAGCTAGAAATTTAATCATTAGAGAACCTTATTTAAAAATAGCTTTTGGTGAACAGAGACTACGATTTCAGGTGTCTTCTAGAGGGAATGTTCATATCACTATAGGAGTATAAACTCTCTTATTAGCTTCTTCATGGTAGATTATGCATTCATTTTTTGATAAGGTAGTTAACAAATTGCGGGAATAAAAAAATAAATTGATGAAAAAAAAATCTAAAAAGTTTCCCGGTCCTAGAATAAGACTGAAAACTACTGATCCCTTTGGACCCAAACCGGAACCAACCCATCTGGTTCCAGCTACGGTTCTCCATCAAAACCAGAGCTAGCAATTCCGGTATCGGTTTAAAATCGGTGTCAATTTCTACTTTTGTTAAAAGATATTATTTTTATCCAGTTCCAATATTCTTATACAATCAAATATAATTGACAAAAATTTCTAGTTTTATGTGGTACTATAAGAGTGTTTTGTCCAGTTTTAAATATATATCATAAACCAAATATGATATAATAACATTTGTCCAATTCAATATTAGGAAACATTGTACAACTAAATACTACTAAATTATTGTATTAGAATTGATTTCTTTATTTTGTAGTGTTATCGCATGGTGGGAGAGAAAAAAAGAGAGTTTTTCAATAATTTGTGATAAATATATATAGGAGACTAATTTATAGTTTTCTATAAGTTTCAACCCAGCACGTTAGTCGTCATATCCTTCTTAGAGGGCATATCTACTTTATTTAACTACTAAAGGTTTCCTTTTAGTAATGAAATCTAGTAAAAAATAATTAAACCATCTATTTGTGATAAATCATATAGGTGTTGTTTTAATTGACACGTCAGTTTAATCTGGGACAAACCCTAGGGGATAGGGGGTGAAAGAGGCCTTGATCGTTCCAAACTAATTGAGGGGAACAAAAATAATAGTTATTATAATATATTCAAATTGGTAAAGAAAAATATACTTTTTTTTTCTTTTTTCTTTGAATACCCCTTCCCTCAAAACCCTTCTATTAATCATATGATTCTATATTCATTCTTGGATTCAATCAAAGTCATAAACTATGAATTGGTACAAAACTCTGCATAAGACACTTCGTTTGAGTTTAAAAAAAAAAAAAAAAAAAAGAGTTCTTTTAATACACCAATGTAAAATAAGTGATGAACATTCACAAGGCACATAAAAATGAGGGATTTCCCTTTATTCAAATCTCAATGCTTACTTGCATTTCCTGCTTACGATGTCATTTAATTCTAAAGAAAGTCATCTCGTATCAGTTTGATTTTCAAGACAATATTTGGAATTTACACTACTCGTGTTTAATAGATTTTACAAAAAAGAAATAAAATAACTATTCATACCTTGAAGAATTATTATCATATTTGATTTGTAAAACAATTATTCCATCGAATTCCTATTACTGTTGATAGAAAAAATATAGTTTCTAATGATGAAAGAAACAACTATTATATTTTGTCTATTTGTGTATATTTCCATATGTTACCCATAAGACCCTAACCAAAAGTCAAACCATGAACTATGATAAGGGTATATATGTTAATAAACTATTATCATTTTCATTTTATGTGCAATTAAATAAAGTAATGTTTATTATTTATTTAATTATTCCTTAAAAGTTATAGTTCTATTCCAAGATTTTGATACATCCGGAACTAGTCAATTGATAATCTATACAACACCATACCATATAATTATAACAAAGAGTTCAGACATTTTAATTATCATGGTATCTTCAACTAAACTCTGTTAAGAGATAGTACATCCTATGCACCTAGACCTAGCACTGTTGAATTCGACAACCTCCTTTAGGTCTATTTATCATATTTATGGATATATATAGGTCCAACTCTCAAAATAGAATTGCTACCATAGATAACACAAATCTTATGGGAGCTTCTACAGTTCCGTCAACAACATCATCCAATCATTAATCTAACCGTTAAAATAAATACAGTAAATAAAATATTAACTAATTTAATAATTCGATCAGGATTAAGTACGGTGTGAGCCATTGAATGATAACAAAACTAATCCCATTAAAATTAATGACAGAATCATAGAATTTTCCAAAATCTCATACTATAATTTGTTGCCTAATAATAGTACTGTTTAAACCAGTGCATTAAGTATAAAGAAAGCAATTTACCAAAAAAAAAATCTGGAAAAATTCAAATAAAAGAATATGGTCTATCACAATAATATCATTAAAATTGAGTTTTCACTTCCACAAATATACAATAGTGCATAGAATTTTTTTTGTTAGAGCACACTTCGTCGCGTGTTGATTTGTTGTCTTATATAGTTTTGATTTTCAATAATGCATATATATGTTGTATATATGTATATATATTTGCTTCAGCCAGATGTTGTGGTATATATTGCTGATAATAATAAAGCATTCTTTGAAGTTCACATAAGCATGTAATAGATTCATAAGTCACATAAATATATGGGAAGCGGCAACGATAAATATACGTAAGTATATATATGTTAATAGGGACAAAAAAAAAAAGGAAGAAGAAGAAGAAGAAGAAAGGGACTAATGGAAGATTTTCTTAGAAAAAGGAGCATAGATTTACTTTATATAAAAGGAATTAATTCTAACCTGATCTCCACCGGATCTTCATTTACATTTACACATCCTACCTTCCTTGTGTTGATTTATTTAACAGAATTTAGGGTTTGGACATCAGAATGGGTTTAGAAGTCTTTGCGGGTATTTTGCCACATTAATTTTCTTCTATTTTTTTTATAAATGAGCTTTGATATTATCCCTGATCTGTGGAAAAAAGGCATTTCTTTATAAACACAAAGAGCATTTCTTGTAATTGCTTTTCCCTTAACTTGGTAAAATGATTAATTAGGCATTATTTATAACATGTTTATATATATCTTGTGCATATAAATATTAATAAAATTTTGATACGTATGATAGTAAAATTTGGAAAACTACTCATTATTTGCACACTATATAAATTAAAATTTTATTACTATTTAAATCTTGCATCCATAATACTTAGATTTATCCAACCAAGCATGCATTCATTTTATAATATTTATGGCTCTATTGATTAACCTCAATTACTTCCAATTGAATTTATGTTATTTTTGAAGAAAAGGTTAATAGAAGTCATAAACGTGTTATTTGGACTCGTGACACATGTTTATTCATGAGCATACAAATGAGGCAATATTTTTGGAAACAACAAATTTGGGCACGACTCTAGTAACCATTGATTCACAACAGTAATAAAAGGCACAAACATTACCTGACCCCGAGTAAGTCCCGTTTGTTTTGCTAGCATGTGTTTGTCCGAATCCTTCGGATATCTGTCTCAATAAAAATAAATAATTTGTAATGCCAAGCGATATATATAATTTATTTCTCCAAAATTATCAATGCATACTCTTAATTTAAATTTATAAACTAAAAATAAAAATACGGGGCTTACGGGTGGAGGAAGTGTTCGAATAGCCAAGCACGAAGCACCGAAACCGCGCGTTCTGGCAAGCCTCTCTGGGGTCTCCAAGCATTGTGTTGAACCATTCCCAAGTGATGCAATCCTCTTTGTTGCCGAAAATTGCTATCACCGTACCTTAACCTGTGACCCTCAATCCCATCTCCGAGGTTTTTGCTTGCTAACTTGATTTGAGCTGAAATTACATCCTTCAGAGTCCTAAATTGTTTAGATATGGTTTGCAGTGCCATGGCCGTGTACGATTTCGCCGAACCGAAACCTGCGGCCTGCTCGAATGATGTGATCACCAGTTGCATCTGGTCGTGGTATTGTCTGTATTTTTGTTCAACCTAGTATGGATATCGTGTTTGAAATGATGTGTATGAGTTTCTTGTTGAGGTCCATTATTGTTTCGCACGACAAATATCAAAGCACTGGACCCTAGTGGGGACCCGAAAAAAATTTAACATCTAGCAACCTTAAAAGATATATCATGCATATAGCTTTCAATCAACTCTATCATTACTTTGACAAGATTGAAAACGGAAAAACTTTGAAAGTAGATGATAATTAATATAACTCAAATTAAGAAATTTTCAAAATCAAAATTATTGATCCATCCTTTATGAATTTGATCTGACAGCTAACTAGCTGTAAAAGTAATTGAAAATAACTGTAATTATCCAATTGAGATAATTATTACATTGCAAATGATATCATTTAGACAATAACTACAACTTAATCATATGTTTGTTTAAAAAAACAAAAAGAGAAGTTCTTCAAACTTTAAATCTACCATTACTATAATCAAAATTTTATAGTGCTATCTAAATAGTATCGAAGTATCATGGTTACTATTGATTCTTAGTGGCTAGTGACTATGAGAGGCAATGCTACTAACCGATTTGTGATAATTAATCATCACGGAAAGTATCAAAAGAAAATGAAAAAAAAAAAACCTATTTTATAAATTTGAAAAATATGTTGGTTTACTCTCCATTAACATTTTCTATAATGAGTAATTATCACTTCTATTCAACCCTAATTATCCCCTTCGTGTCTTAGCACCACTTTCCACTGAAAAATATTAGTATTAATAACTTCTTTAAGATTAATATATTTAAATGTAACAATTCGAAGTTTGATTCTAATAGATCCCGAAAACAATATCTAAGAAACACTAATTTTCCTTAAAACAAACAAACTCATATATCTCTATGCATAGAATTTGTTATCATCGTAATACCTCATCAAGTATGCTAATAAGCTTTGCCTTCTTCACCTGAAGCTCTTGTCTCTGGGTTGGGGTCAGCTCGGCGGTGGATCGACTACTCGGACTCCTCTCACCACCAGCAGTGGACGTCTCTCCAGCCACCGGCGAAGACAAGCCGGAATCTTTATTCAGTTTCATCTTTTCTTTACCACTCCCTTCAGTGGAATCTGTCCTAATTTCCCTCTCCACCTTAACAACTTCATCCAAAAGTTCCTGAGCAGCACACAAGTACTTTGAACTCAACAAAACCACCGACATCGGATTCGACATCGAAACGGAGGAGGAGTTGTTCCCCGCCGTTCTCAACTTATCGCCGCCCCTTACCCCCGCCAGCGGCGACATCGGAGAGGGAACATGTCCATCACCGAAAGTACCTTGTTGTTGCTGCTGTCGTTGCTCTGTTGAAAGGGTTAGCAAAAGAGTCTGCGGGCGGTTCGGATTTTGCGATACAGATTGAGAACTGTCCCACGAACCCCACATATTTGGGCGGAGTTTTGGATCCAGACCATGTAGGGTTGAAATTTCATTCAAAGCGGCGGTGGTGGTGGTGGCAGTAGCCAACGCTGCAGGCGCTCCGGGAAGAGGGATGCCCATAAAAGGATGAGGATTTGGGGGTGGCGCGTGGGGTTGGGGGATGGTATTGAGCGCGTTGCCGGCTGATGAGCTGAGGAAAAAAGCGTCGCTAGATGTAAGTGTTTGTGTGGCGTTAGGGGTGTCAGAGTAGGGTAAGCAGTTGGGGTTTAGCAAGTAAAGTGTGTGTAAGCCTTCACCACTTGCTGCTTGGATTTCCGCGCTTCCATGAAAGTACGCTGCCATATCCAATGAATTTCTCTGTGAAAATTTTCGCAGAGAACGAGGTTTTTCTTCTTTTATCTCGTACGGAATTGTCAGATCTGGAAGTTGTTTGATTGAATAATCAAATGATGTGTCATCCCAAACATTTCTGTAAAACCAGACACATGCTTAGGTTAACAAAAGCAGAGTTTTCAATCCGTACATGTCGGGAAAGAAAATTTTAAATTAGACACAGAAAATATATTCAAACTAAAATTGTTTCAAGCACCGACAAAACCAGAAGCGCCTCACTCGGAGTGGGACTTCGTTTGATGGGTTGGAATAAAGATAGGGAAGAAAAAGAAATCATATTTTAAAATATGAAAAGATCATGTAAATAAACATCAAAGAGAAAGTGGTGAGACAGTACCATGATCCAAGTACGATTGAAACACGCACAGACACACACGAGGGATCCTAGTTATTACTAGGTCTTTAAATATCTGAAGAAGCATTCATATCATTGATCTTGGTCGTCGATGTCATGAAAGCAGATTAACCTCTTTTAGGAGCTATGTGATCAGAGTGAAAGCGCTACTTTTGGTCAGAATCATATAGTTTTTTGTTTTTCTTTTTCAGCAACTCATTGCATGTGATATGATATGGTATTGTATAATATATATGTGGGTATATGCGGGAAAAATAAATAAATAAAGAAGAGTTTGTTGGGAGCGCATGCTAATTTAGACTTTAAGAGTAAAACTAATTTAAGAGTAATATAAATATATATTTAAATATATAAATATATAGATATATCTCTTAAAGTGGTTGGGAGTTATTTTAGTGTATTAGGTGTTAATAATTTTTCTTTAGTTAAAAGTGGCAATATAATCTTATAAGTTTATATGGTTTTCTTAGGTAGGTAAAATTGTATGGTTCTTGGACCAGTCCTGTCAACTATTTAAGAATTCAAATTTATATTCAATTTTAATCATTACAAGAAAAATAGTTAATATATCAATTATTAAATTTGTTTAAATTATTCAATGATAAACTGGATGATTCATTTAATGGGACCGTAAAAGTTTTCAACTAAGTAAGTGAAAATATGGAAATTATAATAGAGGCACCTTGCAATGGGGTCTGTGTATATATATATATATATATATATATATAGGAACTTCTATTCAATTAATAATCATACTATTAAAATAAATAATTTTAGTGATGTAATCATGATTAGATCTGAATTTGAACCGTTAAATAATCAGTTAGACCAGTCTTAATAAAAAAAAAAAAAAGATAGGATTATAGAACTTTTCTCTCACACATATATATAATTTGGTTTCAAGAAAAAATTCTATGATTGTGACAAGATATACATCACTTAATAAATGTTTCTAAAATTGGGTGAGAAATACTTTTTAGGTCATTAATAATTGGATCTCAATCTTCCAATGTTCTTCCCCCATTATTGGCTTGCCTGCAATATAGAAAAGTTGTTGTTACCGGGAAATAGGCTTTCAGGTTGATTTTACATGAAAAATTTAGCTATAATCAAGTCAATTGGGAAAAGGAAGAAAAAGTATGTATATAAGACTCTAATTGGAAAAATCTTGGAATGACTTGTATTATCTTTTTGGTTGGTGATTGAAACGCCTCGCTTTTATGAGTTGTAAGATAAGCTGCCATCATATTTAAATTTAGCAAATAGTTTAAAGAAAATGAATTAGAAATAATTTTTAATTTAAGGTACTTGGTCAATATAATTACTCAAATACAGTTAAATTAAAAATAATTACTAATATACATTGTTAAAATCGTGTTTTATAATTAGGATTTAAATATTATACGTATATATATCGCGTTTTATAATCGCAATATCATATATATCGTGGTTATAAACACGATATATTAAGAAAAAAATGAAACAAATAAAACGACGAACATGATAGAGGGAGAGGAAGGGAGTGTGTGGGGGGAGAGAGAGAGAGTGACAGGAGAGAGAGAAAAAGAATAAGAAAGAGAGAGAATAGAGAGAGATAGAGAAAAAGAAAAAGAAAGACAGAGGACAGATAAAAGAGAGTAGAGAGAGATAGAGCAGAGAAAAAAAGAAAGAGAGAGGATAGAGAATACATATGAGAGAGGAAAAAAAGTATTCGAAATATTACAGGTAGCGTAAGTATATCGCGTTATTAAAACGTGATATTTTGTTAAAATATTATATCGTGTTTATCACAGTATTAAAACTTGATATCGCGATTAACAATCACTATTTATGTATAAATTTTTTATCCCCTTTTTTAAACGCGATTTAGCAATTGTATATTAGTAGTTAATTTCACTTGATTTGTATATTGGTAATTTTTTTTGTGGAAACGATAAAAATGTATTAGACTCAAATGAATTATGTAAATTTCCTCAAGATATCCTCAAAATTATAAATTTTACTAATATAGGCCTTAGGTTGAGCTAAAGTGCAAGTTCAACCAACTTATACAATAGTAGTTTGATTTGACATGGACTGACTAGTAGTATTAGACCATATTCATTGCAAGTTACTTAGCACATATTGTTATGCCAAGCAACTTTCTTTTCTAATGAACTGAATTGCTTAGATAGTTGTTTAACATTCTCTTCCTAATAGAGAAAATTTTTTCTTACTAAAGAATAGGCTTTCAAGTTGAGTTGATTTTATATGAGAAATTTAGGTATAACCAAGTCAATTGGGAAAAGGAAGAGAAAAAATTTATAAGAGACTAGTTGGAAATTTCTTTGAATGACTTATAGTATGTTTTGGTTGTATCTGAAACATCTGGCTTTATTAGTTGTAAGCATTAGCTACAATAATATTTAAATTTAATGAATAATTTAAAGAAAAAGAATCATATAAATTTCCACAAGATATCCTCAAACATATAAATTTTATAGGTTATAGGTCTTAAGCTAAACCAAAATGCAAGTAAAACCAACATACAGTAGTAGTTTTACTTAACATGGATTGACTAGTTGTATTAGAATATCTTTATTGCATGTTGCTTAACACAAATTGTTATGCCAAGCAGCTCTCTTTTCCAATAAATTAAGTTGCTTAGATAGTTGCTTAACACAAATTGTTAGGTCAAGCAACTCTATTTTCCAATAAATTAAGTTACCTAGATAGTTACTTAATAATCTTTCTCCACGCAGAGTTGCTTCACCATGCAACTCTCTCTCTCTAATTTCTATTGTCGTATAATTTTTTATTCTTAAATCCCTTTATTTGTTAGGAGAATATCGACTTTGGTAGTTGGGCTTTATACAAAAATTCAATTTGGTATATGAGCTTTGAAATAATTAATTTAATACCCCCATCAAAATTTTGTAGCTATTTTTACTACCCCACTAACACCATATTTTTTTTTTATTTCTTAACGTGGAAAAAGTAGCTTATCCATGTATGATGTTAGAAGTATTAGTTAAAATTCAGTAATATGTTACCTATTATACGTCTACAAAAAGACCAAATTTTGTTAAGGAGATAATAAAAATAGTTATAAAAAAGTTTGATTGGACATTAAATCGACCATTTTAAAGTTTAAATTTTTGTGTAAAGTTTAGGTAACAAAGCTTATATTTACCCTTTTTTTTTAAATATTGTTGGCCATTTCAGTGAAATTTTTGAAGACCATTTGACCTTTGCATTTCTAACTGCAAAATATCTTTAGCATTTTACTAGCGTATTTTTATTTTTTTTCTTATCTATTTTTTTTTTCCTTTTCATTCTTAAATTTTGAATTGTTATCATCATGTTAGGATCAAGCCTAATTCTGATCACAATAATAACAAAATCGATTGATCAAACAATTAATCAATCTATGATTAGAAGTTAAGTCTCCTCTTGCAAAAGTGATAAATAATAATTAATGCAGAATTATAAAACAGATAACATCAGGATATAACGTGGAAAATCCCATGTGGGAAAAGCCACGGATTAGAACGCTTAAATCTTCTACTGTAAATAATGATGGGATTACAACAAGTTTTTCTCACTAGATCTGTCTGGTGGATCTTACAATTCTTCACCACAATAGGTAGATTATAAATAGGAACAAGATTTTTTTTTCTAGAGTTTCTCAATTTAGGATTTCCTCTCTTTTCTCTCCTTTTCTCTCTAGATCTCTCTATCTAGGCTTGAGAAGAGGCACACCACATGATCCTTACAAAACGTAGACAATAAGAAGAATATATATGCAACAACACAAAGAAAACCAACAAACACTCAAGACTGGCAACATTTAATTAAAGGTTGGCTTGTATATTTAATGTAGGCTAGCGGCCTTTTACTCCAGTTGCAGGTGTACAATAATTTTATCTCCTTTGTTTTGCAAAAATCTCCTTATCCAAGTCATCTTCCAAGTATATGCCCTATACTTAGGATATCCTAATTTCAAAGTCCTCTAAATATATAATCATATATTTAGGATCTCCTTTGTGCAAGCGTCCTGGTCCATTTCTACTTTGATTCCAAGGTCTTCTAAATATATAACCAACATATATATTTAGACTTCTTTTGGTTAGAGACCCATATGAGTTGGATCTATAGCCCTAACATTCTTCCCTCCGACTCATATGGGGGGTATCAACAATCCTGATGCTTTCCTACAATACCTTTTGTCAGACTAAAACCTTTTACAACCAACTTTTGTATTGTTCTTTAATTATGAGCTCTTATCATCAGTCTTCACCCATATGTTATTCAGAGGTCTCTTTTAGGCGGTTTCACCAAGTCAATTTTCTTGTTCTTATGTAAGGATTTCAATCTATTTTGCATGGCTCTAACCTTTCCTAACTTCTTCTTATTCCCCATGGCTTTCTTATAACCATCTGACTGTCCCCCATCACTAAGTATCACATACTCATCTAGACTGAATCTAATTAATGGTCTTCTATCTTTTGCAGATCTTCTCATCTTGAACTATTGATGAGGCTCTTGGGATTCTTCAATTGAATCTCCCCTATTTCTGTCATCATTAGAACATCTATGTAAGAGTACATGATTTACATCTTCTTTACTTAGCTTTGTTGACATTAAGTAAAAGGTATTCTTCTTCTTTCCATTTGCCACAATGAGAGAACCCTTGGTGAGCTTCCATCATCCTTCACCAAAGTAGCTACTATAGCCATCATCATCAAGCTTTCCTGCAGAAATAAGGTTTAAGGTGGATATCTGGAACATATCTAACATATCTGAGAATGAGCCTACAACCTATGTTAGTCTTCAAAACTATATTTGCAATGCCAACAATCTTAGATTTACCATCTTGATATTACAAAAATTACTAGTAGTATTGGTTGACAAGAATTCACCATGTGAAGTCACATGGAAGGAGGCACCGGCATCAACAACCCAGGCATCATCATGACTTGTAAGGCTAACACACTTCTCATCCCAGGCAATGACGATCTCATCATCATTTGTTGTTGCTGCAGTTGTAGTGTCTTAATCATTTTCGTCACTTTTACCTTTCTCTTTCTTCCAAAGTCTGCACTCTCTCTTCAAATGACCCAGCTTGTCACAATAGTAGCATTTGAGGTCTTTCCTTCCTCTTGACTTGGACCTTCCTCTAGATTTCTCAGATTTATCATCTTCATCAGATGATCTTCTATACCTTCTTCTACCATTACTTCCTAACTTAACAATATTTATATTTTTGTAATAGTACTTTAAAAATCATTATCATTATATATAAAATAGAAATTATCATCATTCATTGCTAATGCATTTTTAAATTTATTTTCATACTTATTTAATCAAGAGAAAAAAATATAAAAATTATTTATAGCATAGGACCTGCAAAAGTGTTAAAAAATAGTTAAGTATCTCTTTGGAAGTTAGTAGAAAGTCTCTTAGCATAGCGGGTTGAGATCCTAATCCAAAATTCTGTGATCTTAATTACTATGTTGTGGCAATTGGGACTACCACAAGAATTTGATGCAAAATAAATAGTAGTAGTGGCGGTTCGGACTATCTAAGAATTTGTGTACCAAATTCTTGCACGCGAACCAAACTGTAACTAATACAATTTCTAAAATTCCTTCCCATATGGCGGCGGTCCAAACTGCCAATAAATCGATTGTACGTAAATTTTCTTCTTCATGTATTAGTGTTTAGTTCGCGAGTAAAACTAATCAAACTATCATTATAAAATAATAGCCTACATCAACAGATGGCAAAACCCCATCCACAATACAGAGATGGTCTTATTTACAACTACAGTAAAGATTCCCTTGAAGTGGCAGTTTAAGACACCATCCATAGGGGAAAAAAATGCCGCAAAATCTTTAATATTTATTAATGATAAAACATTTTTTAAATAAATCATAAATTTATTAACAAATGCTGTAAAACAGTTGGTAAAAAAATAAAAATGTTCCGCTAAGAAAGTAAGCAGTACGACCATATTGAAGAAAAAATAATTCTTAAGATAGGTTTGTCTCGATGAAATTTAACTTTTTATCCTTAAGAGACTGTCTCATCGAATTCTTACTTCGCTGAGATTGACCTGAGACGTGGGGCCTGTGCTGCGGACCTCTTTGTCAAGACACAATGGCCCCATCTTAACAAACTCATTACAGCTATAATTTATTAAATTTAGTTTTGGTTAGATCTAGATTTTGTTACATGATTTGAACAAATTAAAGAAGTTCTGATCTCTTCAAATTTTATGAAATAGATTGTAATCAGGAACAGGGAAATTATATTAAATTATACTGGAAAGACTGGCCAAGGAAAAAAAAAAAAGACAAAACAAAACCATCCAAGAAAGAAAGAACATATGGCAAAATTCGAAGTAAATGTGTTAAAGGACGGAGGGACAAATTTGTTAAGATATAAAAGAAATGAGAAAATGTAAATTAAAATGTAAATTTTAGTACCTTAATTTTGTATAAAAATTTAATATATTATCTTAATTTTAAAGTGATCAATTTAATATCTAATCAAATTTTTTTTATTGTTTTAACTACTTATTAGCGTTATTTTCTTTATTTTTCTAAAATGTAAGAAGCAGTCTATAAATGTTAGATAAAATTAGAAGATATAGTAAAAAATTTTGATGTATTATCTCTTTTAAGTTAGCAAATAAATAAATAAGGTTATCGAGATAGTAAAAATAGTTATAAAAATTTAAAATTTAATTTGCTATTTAAACTTTTAAAAATCAAATTGAATTTTGTATAAAGTCAGTATTTACCTAAAAAGAAAAAACAATTCCCACGCCTATGCAACTACTTTTGAAATGAATTTTGAAGCACGCATGTCTTGTCAAGAATTTCTGTAGAGGTGGAAGCAATAATCAACCAAAGTGGGGTCAAGGGAGATGTAGACGCAGCTGAAAAACGAGGAAACGTCTAATTTCAAGATAAGGTTTAATAATGGAGTTTTGAAAGAGAGAGAATATATATATAGGAGAGTGGTAGGGGAACGTCACTAGCTAGTTGGCCTTTCATAGGTTCAAATCATCTCAACCTTTTACGTCCCCTTTTCCTTTCCAACTCTGTTTTGTTTTTTTGCTTCCTTTTTTGAGTTAATATGTGGAAGTGTTCACTTAATTGAATCAAAATGGATCAAATCAATGTGTAAAATATATATTTTTTTAATATAGTTTTAATCATCGTTCAATGTAATTTCCTAAAACACTTTAAATTATATATAACGACATCGAATAAAAAGAAATTTCAATTTGTGTGGTATAATATAAATTGATATTTTGATTAACTTAGTGTAGTTTATTGTCATTCAATTTAAAATATTTCAATATCTTAATCTCTAACATTTATACCTCTTATTGCATAGTTGTTTAGTAAATAGATAAAAGTTACTTGCATTTCTTTTATAATAAAGCATGTTTAAAAAGTTAAGTAAATTTAACCGTGTATAAAGATATAATGTATTAATATATAATTACAAATAAGATGGTAAAAAGAACATAAATATGGATTGCACCGAAAATGAATTGTTTTAAAGTGGTTTGTTTTAGCTCCCAAGCTATACCAAATCGCATAGTGCGTACAATACTCATATGCCACATCTAAAGTACTTGACGGTAGACAATACTAAATAATAGTTTGACAAACACGCATTTTATATTGGAAAAACTACCCAATAATTACAAAATCTACTATACTAGATTTTTTGGTCATCTACTAAGTGGTCCAACTGACAATACCATTCACTATAAAGCATTGAAAAAAGATAAATAGATAGAAAAAATATTGGAAATAATTTAATTATTTTGAATAGAGTTGAGTGGGTAATCTTATCATATAGGGTAAATCAGTGTTTAAGGGTAAGTTCATTTAAGGCATTAAAGTTTTGAGTGGTTAAAAAGAATCAAAATTTGGAATAAATTTATTTAAGTATCATCGTTTTAAGTACTTAAAAAAAGAAATCAATATTTTGTAAAGTGAGTCAAATAAAGTTTTAATAATTTATCATTTATAAAAATTAAAGGAACTTATCCAAAATTAATCTAAACATTAATATATTAAATGAATTTTATAAAATATTACTAGTCTCTCTTTGTGATCACTTAAAATATTGATATTTTAAATCAATATACTCCCAAATGTTGATATCTTGCATCCTTATCATATAGACTACCCGTACATACCCTTTTTGACCAAATGGGTATTAAGAATCACAAGATATGACAAAGTTTTCATACCTTGTACCCTCTTATATTCTAATATATAAATGATACAGATTTTATAGTACATTGTACTCTAGTGATATTTAAAGGGTATAAAATAATATTAATGACTAAGATATTAATAATAAAACTTATTTTTTTTTTATTTTGCAATAACTTTTGGTTAATATTGCCATTCATAAACTATCTGATGAGAATTTTCATTTTGGAAGAGCTAGTATTGTTTTATTTTAGAAGAACTTATTATTTTTATTATAGAAAAACTTCAATAGTATATACTTGAACTTAAAAGTTATATAGTAGTGTTGTTTATCTATTAAGGTTGATTAATATAGAAGTTTTTCTAAAATTTTTAATTTTAAAATTTTCTATGGATTCTACAATTTTGTTTGATATCATATAAATAGATTTTACAATTGCAGGTTTCAACTTTTACACAAACAAATTCTACATATTTTCAAACCTTGTTATATTAAGAAATTTTTTTAAATGCATAAAAGTAAAGTAGTTCTACATATTACATGAAATAGTATATGTTATTATATAAACTTAAAATTTAAGAAAAAAAATTGCAAGTTCTCATTAAAAAAGTTGCTAGTCCACACAATATCCAATATCTTGTTGGTTCTATATTAATATCTTGTTAGTTTTATAAAATATTGGATACAAAGTATTATTACGTGGGTTTATAGTATAAATTTTAATACAATATAATTTAAAAATAAAATATGAATAAAATTTTATATCTTATCCCGCTCACCCCTAACTAAAAACCAGATGAGTGGGTGAGGGGATCTTTTATCATGTCAATAGCACTAGCTTTTTACTTGTCCAATCTAACTTTCTTTTTTAAGGTCCATCCTTTGTATCTAACCCAATTCCTATATCCAATGTGGGGTGATGAATATTGAATGCTCCGCAAGTAAAGGAATCTGTCCGGATTTCATGTACACTCAAAACAACAGTACATAATAACTTGTCCGAAAGATAATTCTTGACTGGTGACCATAGATAAGGTGGGAAATTGTAGTTGACGACCGTGGATGTTCACTACTTTTTATTTATTAATTATTTTAACGTGCACTCTGCCGTAGGACTTGACAGCAATTCTTGTTTCCTTTTTTCCTTTTTACTCTCCTTCTCATCTCTTTTTGCATGAAAATATATGATTTGTTAGATTTGTCGACCATTGGGGAAGAAAAACCCAAAAAAAATTATAGCTGTATACTTTGTCAATAAATTAGTATTACTGGTTTATTGATTGTGATCTTCAATTAATCTTTGAAAGTAAAATTGGAAAATTCTTCATGTGTATTATTGATAAGATTAGACACAAAAAAACCCTCCTGTCAAACTATGATCCTATAAGAAAGCCAACAATCTATTTTTATGTTTATCATTAGTGAAATATCGATAAACCTCACAATATATTAACAATTTGAAACCATTTAGTTCAATTCTTCATTTATTTAGCTAAACCCTCTTGTTTCTCCGAGCTTGAAAGACATGGTAATCCATCATGTATCATTTTCCACAGTAAAGATCAGCTAAGACTTCGTAGCATCCTGAACACTCATTTTCACATAGCTAATAAGTAATACCTAAAGGAAAAAGAAAAAGGGTGAAAAAAAATCGGAGGATAATGATAAATTGAGCAACCTAGCTAACCAATTGATTGCATATATATATACTTCATGCCCATGCTAATGCATCAACACAAACAAGAATTATTGCATAATAAAAATTAACAATGACTAAATTTCATTTCATGTATCTGTTAACCTATAACCATTTTAATATAAGCTACTTTCTTTTTTGTTTCTTGAGCCTATCTAGCCTTTGGTAATTATTCGATTGCTTTATGCCTTGTCCCTTCTTAGGTGATGAGTGTTTAAAGTAATCACCTCTCCTTAAAGTCATAGGCTATGACAATCGCTTATAATTAGTCACAACTAGCCTATTTTGTACAAATATCAATGCAGAACCATATACTTAAGCTTCTTTTCCTCATATTTTAAGGACCATTAAATGACCCTTGCTAGATGGTTTATAATCCATAAATCCTAACCCATACATTAAAAATAGGTATCTCGTATCTTATTCAAGCACTTCATACCAATTTGGTGGTCAATTACTTAAGTGTCCATGACCATAGCCAATCAAATACTATGAATTTAATAGATATATAGAATTCAAAGAAATTTAGAGCCATGGGCTCATACATACACACACATATATATATCCACATTTCAACTCAAGGTCTTATTAAAAGCAACAATAATATGAGCCTCTTCTTAAAAAAAAAAATCCTTAAATTTTGAAATATATATATAATTATATTTAAGGATGAGTGTCTTAGTTACTACAATGCAAAAGGAGATACCATAATTGTACTTCAAAAATCTAGCAAACCTCATATAGACACAATCTGCCAAAAGATATAGCAACATAGCTATAAACATTACATGGTATACCAAAAAATTGAAATAAAATAAAATAGTTTAATACTAAGGTTGAAGAGATCATTTCTCCATCATATATTTGTGTGTGTGTGTGTTGAGGAGGAAAATGAGAAAAGACTCAACGGCTATTACACGTTGACTGTATGAACATACAGTGTGTAAAAACCAAAAGAAATAGACATATATATTTCATATGCAAATTACAAGTGGAAGTGGTAATTATTTTTAAAACTATCTTTTGCTTTATCATGCATGTTAAATTTTTTTTTTGGTTCTTACACACTACATATCTATACACTTGATGTTTAATACCCATTAAATTTTTTTTTCATTAATTAGATGTTATTTTCTATAAAAAAAAAAAAAAAAGTTAGTGAATTTAGAACTCTTTTCACCTATCCCTTAGAAGTGCTAATCTCTTACATCATGTGATTTTTACAATACGTTCAAGCAGAGGAAATGACCGTATTCCTATGCATATCAATTTTGAGTTTCCAATTTGCTTCCATATAGTGTTGTTTTCTAACGAAGCCATAGAGCTCTTTGATCGGTGCAAGTCGCATATTTGGTGTAAAGAGTGTAAAGAGTAGTTTCTAGTGGTAGTTGACAATCAAGTTTAGTTCCTATGAGTAAATGATTGGCTACCCTGAAACTCAAATTAAGTAGATTAATAGGAAAATTGGTTTACATTGCTTCATAGGTATAAAATATATTAATTAAAGATAGAAATTCCTCTTAAGCATAAATAATCTTTAGTTGTTATGGTTGTTTCTTACTATTGATCAATTAGGGAAAATAACAAATTTAAGGGAGATGATGTTAGAGTTTGGAGAAATAAATTTTTGAGGTGTTAGTTTATTTATGTTTTTAGAATTTACTCTACTTTTGGAGAAGGATAAGTATAATCCTTGTGTTGTTGGCTAGTTTAGAGGTTTGGGATTCAACCAAGGATTCTCCAAATTAAAATCTCAAACTTTTAAGGAGAAAATTTACCAATTTGGTAACTAAAGTGGTTAATTATATTCTATGGTGGCAAACCATAATAGGCTAAGAAAGACCTCATTCGACCAATTAGGTAGGCCTTTGATTGTGTACACATCCAATATCAAGGGTTGAATATTTAGAATGACATGATCTATGATTTGATGTTAATACTATGTGAATTGCGGATGAGCAACTTATGTGATTATTAGGGTTTTCTGAGGGTGATGGTTAACCTTGTGATCAATAAGATAAAATTATGACTCATACCACAAATATATCTTGAGAGGATAGTCAATGGACAGTAACAATTGTATAAAACACTAGAATGGACAAAGGTTATGGAATAGACTGCCAATAGATAATACAAGACATCTAACACGAGATGGTTTTGTATCGTTAAATTATCATATCATTGGATATCATTGTTTATGGCTATCATGCATCAGTTGCCAGGTTGGTTGAGTATATAGTCCTCCACCTAAATAAGATAATTATCCACTAATATGTATATTGTTTTATCATATTTACTACATTTGTATAAGCAATCATTTGCAATTCAACTTATTTTTTGTTTTACAAAATTTTCTTACTAGGTTTAATGACTCAACTACACTGGTGTAAAGGTCAATGAGTCAATTTTTTCACCTATAAAAGGTCAAAAAGCACCTCAATAAGCCTAGAGAGGCAAGTTCACTCGCTTTATAGACCTATCTCTCATGTTTCACCAATATGTGAGCATACTAAGGTGAGACTCGCCTCTTTATTCTAATCAATGGTGATCCTAGCCTTTTTTTTTTTAAACTTGTTAATATTAAATATATAATAAATATATTTAAATTAGTGTGTAGATTTAACATTATATATTAATAGTTGTATGTTATATATATTTTTAATATCAATTTTATATATATATTTACTATAATATTACGTACATTTGTTATTAACATTATGTATTAATAAATAATCATTTTAATATTATATTATAAATTTATTATCAATGAAATATAATTATATATAATAATTTTATTTTTAAATTGAAATATGAAATTAGATAATTCTAACTTATATAAATGAAAGTATATATATTACAAAACCAATAAATATACTAATATATGTTAATTCAATAAATTCCATCAAGTACGGAAATAGAGAAAAATATATAGAAGCCTCACCCTACAAGGCAACATACCAAAACAAAAATAAAAAAGTCTCATAGCAAGCAAAGAAGAAATAGACAACCTAACGCCTGCAAACTTAACGTTGTTAAACTTAGGCCAATAATGTATAGAAGGCAATTTGTGATGCCTCTTCTCAATGATCAAAGCACCTCTTCAATAATATCAATGTTGCTCATGATGGTATAGTTTGAATAGCCATAAGATCCTCTTGTTCCCTTCTCAAACACATCTTTACCTAAATGAAATAATGAAATGGATAATCCTAACGGTAATAATTATAGACATGCAAGATAACTTCAAGCTTGTTTATCAAATCTCCTTACATAGTTGGCCTTGGCCTCATATGACAACCCTTAGTTTGTGGGCCAGTTATTTTTCTTCTTAATGTATGTCTACTAATAGTTTTGTATAGATATGTGCCTTAAGGAAAAAAAAACTAAATATAAATAAACATACATATACAATATGCCCTTTGTGTATGAATGAGAAAATAAATATTGTTACCTTAATAATTCCATGGTAGAGGTAGGACTTCATCCTTGTTGTGTACATAATCTTTTATTTCTTTCTATTCTTGACATTTACCTTGGCATGATGTTGTAAATGGATAACAAAGAAAGGATATGGTGTGCATAAGGTTATAAGCTATGTTTTGACTAGTAGTTTGGAATACACTACCTTAAACTTCCAATCAAAAGAAGCAACATAGATCCCTCCATTCATCGACCTCATACCCAAATCGGGTGGAGGCTAGCTCACAACTACTTCACCATTGCCATCTTTCTTATAATATCAATTCAATTTGTACTGCATCTAGTTGTAAGACTTTCTAGCTAGCAAGTTCTAGACAGTCTACCACTTCTTTATGCTTCACTAAATGGCAGATAGCTTAAACTTTTGTTGTACATTAATATGAAACAGTATCATTAGTGATGTCATGTGGTTAAATGAAATATCGAAAAATTAGTATAAGATTTGAAGTATATACCAACTATCACTCATCAAATAATACCATGATGATATGCCTCTCGAAATATTAATAATGCCCTCCCTCTAATGCCATTTATAAATAGCTTAGTTAGCATTTAATGGTGTAATGGAAATTCTAACCTATCCACCCTTGAATAATCACCAGATATATACCCAAATAGCCATTTGGAATGTTCATCTCTGACCTATGGTCAATCCTCTTAAACTTCTCCTCAACTCTTAACTCTTATATAAACCCGATGTTTAGTCGGGACATGTATATTAGCCTCCTCTATAGTAGATTCACGTTTGGTCTTGTATGCCTCCACCCTTGCAACTACCTCATCTTTAGCCACTAGTATATCCCCAGTGACTAAGATATCAACCTCAACACTGTCCCTTAACTATAGCTCATCAACTCCCCTTATGGTTGCATGCCGATAGGGGTATAAGATGACTATCCAACCCCTGTCCTTGTGGTACCAAATGGAAGTGATGTAAATGACCCCTTGATGATTCAAAACATACACAATTAATCTCATCACCCCCACTTGCATTATTAATCACCTCATACTCACCAGCAGTTCCACTTAATTTTCACCATAATAACTCCACCTCGAGTATATCCATTTCATTCCCCTTGTCATAAGGTGGTACTTGTTTACCACTATCAGCTCGTTAGCCTACCTATGGTTTACCATTGCTTCTAAAGGTCCTCTGATTGTGTCTAAATACTCCATTGATGCTAGGTGACAAGAAATGTGGCACCTCCATTACGATATCCTACACTTTAATTCACTAAAGGGTATAAACCCACTATAGCTATTTTTCCTCTATATTTTCTTCCTACCAATTGTCCTACTAAGTGTGTAAAGATCATTAACATCAACTCATTGCTACTTTTAATAGCCAATATTCATTACAATTTTTTTAAATTTAGTACTCATATAAATGCAGCAATTTTTTAAAAATAAAGAATCATAACATTAGGGAAAAAATCTTATTAACTAATATTAATTATCATATTTAATAATAAATTAATTTATTATCACATAATTATTAACCAATATTATTATCCTATCCATATTGTAACATGTACATGCTTACATAAATAGCACAAAATTAATATTTAGAATTAAGTTCATTTGAGGTTATAACGTTTTAAGTTATTCATTTTATATCACAACGTTTAGAAAAATAGGTCAATTGATGTCACTATTGACATATGTTAATATGAGACAAATATAATTAAAACTCAAAAGATTTGCTATGTTGTGACATATGTCAATAGTGACTTCAATCAACCTACTGTCCCAAACATTGTTATTTCAAATAAACTACTTGAAATGTTGTGACCTTAAATAAACTTACTCCCTAACATTATAACATTCTTGTGTAATTTACTCGTTTAAACACATATGTCATATTTTAATTATTAACCCAACATGAAGCAAAGCATGCCAATATAAATATTGTATTAAACTATTCGTACACACATTTTTGTATATGCCACGTAATTCATAAAATTAAGCATCTCAACAACAATAGATCATAAACTATCCCGCAACAATACGAAACATATATTTTATGAACTTTCCAATATGTAAATTCCTTTAGTAACCTTAGATTAATGAAAATGCTTTGAGAAGTTGTGTTAAATGTCCAAAAAAAAATTAAACACTTACAATATTACATGTTAAGAAAATGTTAGTGATTTAAAAAATAGCAAATACCAGCCAAACCACTGAAAGAGAGAGAGAGAGAGAATTCAAAAGAGAAAAGAGAGGCATGAGAAGGAAATGATATGTACACAGGGAGAAGAGAAGGTGTAGTAAGGTATATAAAGTGTTTATTTGAGGTGAATCTTATCTCATATTTATGCATCTAGTATGAATCGTTTTATGAAAAATTTTTATTATTATAAGAGCTAGGGTTATGACCTACAGTATAGGGTGCTATGGTAGCTTGAAAGATGAAATTTTATAAGGTAATAGGTAATATTTGGAAATTTAAGAATATATATGCGTGTGCATAGTTTGTTATTAGATACTTATAGAACTTATATATATTGGGAAGTACGTATGTCTTTTGCATATATATGGATGAAGTAAATAGGATTTTACTGTCTCCAGTTCTCCACTTGTGTAGAAATATGCTACATTTATATGTGGCTTAAAAAATTGCAAAATGAAATTATGAAGAATGAAAATCTTGGTCCCATCAATACAGTGTTACCACTTTGTGATTAATAATGAAAAAGTTGCGGAAAATATTCTTTGCATAGCAAGTACTGCTAGTTTGAATATGTGGTTCCATTATGCATGATTTACATTCAACAACATGGAATCCATTACCATAAAAAGTAAAATGAAGAAACATCTTTTCTGTTTTTTGTTTTTTTTTTCCTTTTAAGAACGAATAATTCGAAGGCACTCGATGGGAATAATATAAGAGCTTTATTTGTTTGTTTAAAAATATAATATAATAATAATAATAACAAACCTATGTTATTTTATTGTTGTTAGCTGGGAAAATGGTTTTGAAAGTATCTCTGCTTTATAAATTATGTAAATTAGTGTCTAAACTTTCAAACTTTGTACTTTTTGTGTCGTAGTTTTACTTTTTTACTCAAATTAGTGTCTTTAAAGATACCGAAAATACAAAATTTGAAAGTTTATACACTAATCTTTCCAAAGCGTAAAATAGATACATTTTCAATGTTTTTTTTTCCGTTGTTAGCATGTTTATTGGAAAGATAAGTGGCAGTGCACGGTCCTTACCAAATGTCCGGATATTCGTCAATAAAACTAATAATATAAGATGAAGGGAAATGGCTCTCCCTATATACTTTATCGCATTTTTATTAATTCATTTTTTTAAGATATTATCATATATGATCAATAATTAAAAACTAAAAAGAAGGGTTAATGTCATGTTTGATACGTAAACATTCATAAATGTAAGATTAACTACTTGAAAATTAAAGTATTCAATTTAATAATTAAAGTTTCTGTACTCCTTAAAACTATCTCACGTAATAGATTTAACTTCCTTTGTTAACCTGGTGCTCCAAGTAACAAAGAAATGATACATGTCAAGTAATTCATAAAAAAATTTAAAACATAAACAAATTAGAACGCAGTGACAATTATTAAAATTGATATAAGTGAACCTATTTAGTTGATTATCCAATTTGACAATATGTGTGCTAATTCACTTGTTTAATCGTGCACTAGATATGTATTGGTACTACATTCATTGGGAATATCATCTCAGCAAACAAAGTTAGATTTATTAATTAAGAGAATAATGTCACAAATAGTGCATGAACTTTAGCAAAAAATATAGTAGGTACTTGAACTTTGAAAAAAATCAATTCAACACTTGAATTTAAAATTAATTATTTTTCTGCATTTTTTTTCGGTCATTTTAGTACTTTAAGAACTTTGAAATTATCGATTTAGTACCTAAAAGAACTTGATGAATGTATCATTAGTGTACATAAAAAGTTGTTTCAAAGTAATAAATTAATTAATGTAAAAGGTCATGTACTAAATTAATCAATTTTAAAGTTCAGCTATCTAATTGCTTATTTTATCAAAGTTTATATATTATTTATGATATTAACCCTTCACTAATGTTGTATAAATGAACATAAAGCTTATGATCTAACGACATCAATCCTTGTCTCTCAAATGAGATACAGTTCGAAATCCTTCTCCTCATGGTAATCACAAAAAAAAAAAATTAATTGAAAATCAAATTAACAATTTTAATGTTCTTGTAGTTAATTGTATATTTGGAAATAGTTTAGGTACCAAATGTACCATTAACTAAAAAAAAAAGAAAATATGATATTATAATAATATTATACGATATTTTAAAAATCAAAACAATCTTAAGTATTAATTTATAAATTGAAGAAACTTGAAAAAAGAAGAAGTAAGTACACCTTCATAATGACCAATGACACCCCATGTGGTCGGAACAATTGATAATTTGGCTGTTAAGCTAATGATAAATTATAATCAACACTGAGATTTTAGAAATTACAAGTAATTTTGAAATATATATTTCATGTTGCAAAGGTCTACTACGTTTACAGATATCAGCTTTCGAGATTATTTTATTATTATGCAACTCTCTCGTAGGCATCCTCATATTTTCTTTAAAAAAGCAAGTAATCAGGCATAGCTCGGGCCAATTTACGCTTTTCCACGAGTTGACAGACTATAGATTAATTTGTATGCGTCATGATTAACCAGCAATACTTTAGCGGGAATCGCCGAAGAAAACAAGGGAAAAAAAATAAAGGACTTTGGAAGGAAATATCTTGTCAAAAGCTTGTGTAAAGAGAATATTTAACTGTTTTATATAATTATTAAAGGCATATGTTAAAGTATCTTTATTTGCTTTCGTGTCAATGGATCACTTTTTTTTTTTTTTTTTTGCCATAATGGATAGGCGACTCTGCTGTAGAAATATCAACAATTATCATACTATGTCCACCTCTATTATTGTGCACATAGCTTGTGAAAAAAAAAAACGAATTGTAAACCGAATCAAATCGAAACGTTAGTAATATTATTATTATTTTAAAAATGGTTTGACTGGTGATTTGGTTGATAAAAAGTATGCAATTCATACTTTAGTTCGAAACCTTAAACCGAACTGTGTGGCTTGAACAAATTGAATCATGTAACAAATTAAAAAAAAAAACTCAAATATATTATTTCTTCTTTTAATTATTTTTATTAACTTTTTATTTAATACGTATTCTAACAAGAATGGAATTAGACTGCTCATGTCATATCCCAATTATAGTGGTGTGTCTATTCTAAACATTCTTTTATTTTTTTTTTTTTCTTTGTCTTATAATTATTTCATTTCCATTATTTATGACTTATTCATTCATGTAATTAATAATGTGTTGATTAGAAGTGCGAGCATATCAGAATAATATATTTGATTTTATCATATTAAGTATATCATTGTAGTTCGAGATAACTTAAGAGAGTGAGACTAGTATACGGTTATAATTTATGATTGATTGAATATCTCATCACTATAAGTTTAGCATATTTATTTCGATAAATAATTAATTATAAATCTCGTTGTTTGTATTTAGTGATAAAAAAATATGTAGTTAGAGTCTCTTTGATGTGGGCGACACAGCCGTCATCTATTTAGACAAGAGAAAGTCATCCAACGAGGAGGAGAGAGAAAGAAGCTACCCAAACGCCCCTGGCCTTGGAAGAAACATCGTCGGCATTGGAGTCGACCTTTATTGCAGATGGTTTCAACTTTTAAGTTTTGAAACAGCCGACAATAATTATAGGCCACTAGCCTTTGTTTCCAATGGCTTATGTTACACAATTTATTTATATTTACTATTTGTCTTTAAAGTTTCTAACAATATATATAGTCTTTTAGGGTTCTTGTAAACATAACTGATATTTTTTATATACTTTGAAACCTATTGAGAAAATTTTTTTTGGAAATTGCTTGTTTGTAATTGTTGTCCTTGCTTTAGAAATCATTCGGTAAGTTGATTTCTGTTCTTAATGCTTTCACACAACATTAGATAGTATCAGAGCAAGGTAAGTTCCTGCAAAGATGGCAACCAATGACAATGTTGACGGCGGTCCTACTCTTGACGGTGATCAAGATGCGGGAGTTCGAGGAACTGAATAGATGGTTCCTAAGGCGATATTGGATAGCAAGGGTTAGAGATTGCAGCGTATGGAACAACGCTTTGATGACCTAATCGATCGATCCGAGGCCAACAAGAACAAATGGTTATGGAAGACAACCAAGGGTGGAGTATGTGCGCGACGATCTTATTGTCAAACTTGTTGCTACAAATCGTTGGTGTCAATATAGAGGTAAGTGTCTTAATTTGGATGACTATTACAAATACATTCTGAGGAGGAAGTTGAGTTGTGTGAAGAAAGACAACCGCGAAGGAAAGGCGGTGATGGTGGTGCGAACATCAACGGGGCTGTTATAGGTATTAAAGAAACGATAATAATTTCCTCCAAAAGATAGATATTTCGTATTTTAGCAGAAATCTAGGGATTGAGAATTTTATTAATTGGATTTCTAAGATTGAGCGAGTCTTTCAATACATAAAGATTCTAGGAGAGATTACAAAAAAAGTTCTTGAAAGAAAAACACCTGTTAGAACGTGGTTTAGGATGAAGCTATTAATGGAAGATGAATTCCTTCCTCTTGATTATGAGGAGGTCATGTTTCAACAGCACCAAAAATGTCATCAGGGAAGGAAATTGTTACATAAAGCTCCCACAGAATTTATGATGTTGGCACCTAAGCAAGAGAAGAAGAAAGTGAAACAAATGCTATTAAGCCAGAGGAGAAGAAAGATAATGAAGTAAGTGGGAAACCAGGTAAAATAGTTGTTGGTGAGCCAGCGAAGGTAGTGGAAGAGGAAAAGCCGATTGAAGTAGTTGAAGCTAAAGAAGAGGTAAAACCAAAAGTGAAAGTAGTTGAAACTAGAAAGTTTTAGTGAGTTAGTTGAAAGTAAAATTGAGGATAAAAAAGAAGTTGAAATGGTTGCAAAAGATGCAAAGGAGGAGCCAGATAGTAAACCCGAAATTGAAAGCAAAGAGAAATTAAACAAGGAAGAGAAGGCCAATCTTCTAGTGACTTTAAATGTTGAGGTTATAGGGTTCGATCAATTGAAGGAATTGTATGAAGCTGATGTTGATTTCAAAGAGATTTTGGCTAATATATTCCCTTCCTACCCAGACGACATACCTTTATATCTAGAAGAGAACTCGGGGTCGAGTTCTTCTCAAGTGGGAGAGAATGATGTGGGCGACATAGCGGACACATATTTAGACAAGAGGGAATCCTCTAAGAAGGATGAGAGATAGGAAGCATTAGGCTGCCCAAATGCGGTGGTCTTGAGCTAACCTTTATTGTTGACGGTTTCGAATTTTGAGTTTTGAAACCGCCAACATTAATTATAAGCCGCTAGCCTTTATTTTCAACATTAATTGTTGGTTTATGTTACATAATTTATTCGTATTTATTATTTGTCTTTGTTGTATTTATTATTTGTTTTAGACTTTCCTTATGTAATAGTATAAATAGTTTTTAAGGTTTTTGTAAACATAACCGATATTTTTTATATACTTTGAAACCTATTGAGAGAATTTTCTCTTAGAGATTACTTGTTTGCAATCGTTATATTTGCTTTAGAAATCATTCGGTGAGTTGATTTTTCCTCTTAATGCTTTTACGTTCACTCTTGATAGAATGTATTTTTATTTTAAGAATAAAAACAGTTCAAATTGCAAATCTAACCCCTTTTTTTTCTTCGATTTAAAAAAATTAAAAGCTAAACCATATGGATAAGTTCGAATTTTAAAAAAGAAAAAGCCATGTTAATCAGTTTGATCTGTTGAAGAGGTGAATAAGACCAAACCTCACCATACCCATCCCATTGGATGTTTTATATGGGTTTCATTACTTTTTGTTTCCCTTTTCTTTTTTTTCTTTTTTTTTTTTTTTTTTGCCTTAATAACTTCTTTATCCACCACTTTAATGAAAACATAAGTGCACCAAGATTGCATTTTTGATCCATTAATTGAAAGCTTATATTTTAGCTTAATGACATCTCCATCTCTTCATATCTATTTTATCCATTTGTAGCGGTTTTTGGATATTTGTTACCCTGTATCATAGGAAACTATAAAATACGTATCTTATTAAAAAAACAAACGTCCATTACTTTTGTGGTGCTTCTGCCTTTCCTTTTTCAAGTGATCACATTCCTATTTGAAATTAAGTATTGCAACCTTGTGCAATTCTATAGTTTGCCTCCGAAGTGAAATCGGATAATGTGGTTTTTCATGAAAGGTTGGTCTCGCTGATTTGCATAGTTCATTATTGTACGTGTACTTACAAAACGCAATGGGTTTTTTATTTTATTTTACTTTTATAGAAGGAAAGATGGGATAAGAAATGTATCGTTTGACATTCATATGTGAGTTAATGCCATATCTTCCATGGCTTGATGCTGCTATGACATAAAAAGACTAATGATGATTCAATATATGTTTAAAATTGTTTCATTTCAAAAATTTAAAACTGCATATATTGCAATACAATAGGAATAAATTAGGATTCTATCAACCAAACATAAACCCTGAAAAAAAGCCAAAATGTTATCCTTTTCTACCTTAAAGCCAAAATAAGTGATAGGAGAGAAAATAACAGTAAAACTGAAAACATATTAAAAGAAATCTCGAGAAGAGTTATGACTCCATTGCACAAGTCTAGGTTTGATTGTTAGATATTCACATCATACTAGAAGCTCCTTACCCAAGCTAAAGTGGGTAACGAATGGAATAACATTGTTTGGATGGCATTTGCTTATTTCATTTAATGACTTTTTAAAATCCTACTTATTATTGCATCGTGACCCTTTTGTCTTTGCCCCCTTACCTAGCTAGTCATGGTATGCACACCCATTTACAGATTACTATATACGTTTTGATCGAAGAGGCCACACCATATTTGAACCTCAAGTGTATAGATGATGTGAGAGCAAGTTGGATCATGTCTTTATTTATTTATTAATTTTTTATTTATTTTCCTCTTGTTTTGTTAATGACAGTTGGGTTTCCTAGGCAATCTAGTCTGGTTATTGTCTATAAAAGCTCTAACGGCCCGTTTACTTCAACTTTGGAAATAGGCAAGGAATAGAAAAGTTATTCCTTGGGAATGATATTACCGGTAATAGAGTAGGAATGTTTATTTCTATGTTTACTTTGTCTAAAGTTTTATTACGGGGAATACACATTCTATTGTTTACTTCAACTTATTAATTCTAGCATTAAACTGCTAATAAAGCTAAAAATACCATTATGCCCTTATTGTGGTATTAATTCTAGCATTTAATTAAGGGTAATTTAGACAGGGTATTTAATTTTTTATTGCTACTGGAGTGAGAATAGAAAAGGAATAAAAAGTTCCACCTGTTAGATGGAACTTTTTATTCTCTCTATAGAGGGAATAAAAAGTGCATGGGAATATTTATTACTGCTCATTTAATGCAAGTAAACAAAGTAATAGAGGCATTCCAGCAATAGAAATTCTATTCCTCCTCTATTACCTCCAAGTAAACGGGCCGTAATTGTAACTACATTCTTTCAAGTACTATGTAAAGCTTTTTATTAACATGTGATATAAAATATATTACACCATGTATATACCTTATCCTAAAAAATATTATTAGACTAATGATACTCCAAAATAATTAGTCATTCGTCTCTTGTATAGATTAAAATTATAATAGAAACTACGCAATGAGCTTCTGTCATAAATTAATCTACACACAATAACAGTATTTTCTATGTTTACTAATCAAGATTTATAAGATTTCGTATTACCCTTTTTAACACCACTTACTCCTAAAATCCTAATGGTATTTCAGTCTTTTCAAATATCTATATTATTAAGACTCGATGAATGCAAAATTTTAATGATAATGAAAAAATCAGAAATATAATAAAAATATTTTTCATGAAACAGAAAATGAGACGCGCATAGCACACGCGGATGATGGTATAAATCCATAAAGTAAGTGATAAAGAGAGGGGGGTTGAAAGCACAGGTGATAGCATTGAAGAGATATTCCCCCAATAATGTGTCCTCTCAGCTTGATGGACTTGCACAAAAGCTAGCCATGCGATGCGTATAATGGGGAAAACTTTTTATTCGACCAATTTCTCTCTCCAGATGATGGTCAAGTTTTTTACATCTAAGCCACTTTAGTGGACCATTTATCTATCATTAGTTTCGCCACCAATGCGATAAAAAGTTTAGTCATTTCCCATAGCTTAGACGTAAGATGCCTTGACTCATATTTACCATAAGAAAATATAAAAAATTAATATTTTAATCTCTTTATTCCAAAAAAAATTTATCACAGACAAATTAAAACTTTTAATTGACGAATTTTTCACTAATTTAAATTCATCGTTAGATAATTTATATAGTGTATCGTTCACGATAAAACGTTTTTCACTACAAGACTAGTTTGGTAAATAAGGCACTTCATTAGCCTTATCTTTCGAATAAAAACTTTTTTCACTACAAGACTAGTTTGATAGATAAGGCACTTCATTAGCCTTATCTTTCGAATAATTCGTGTTTTACAATACTATTTGAATGTTGGCAAACTTAAAAGTGGAAAAAGTTAATTGGCTATTAATTTACTCGCTTTGGTCCCAAAAGGTGACATGATATTATCTATAGGATAAATTAAATTAGAAGGTATTAATATTTAAGGGTAAATTCATTTAAGGTATCAAGTTTTCCGTGGTTAAAACAGAAATCCAACGTTTCATTAAGTTCAAATGAGATATTAACATTTCACAAAGTTCATTTAAAGTATCTTTATTTAATTTTCGTTAATTTTCATCAATGGCCACTTATGGATACTTTATTTAACTCACTTTATAGATTGTTGATTCATTTTTTTAACATTGATATCTTAAATGAATTTACTATCAAATATTGACTCCTTATTTAACAACTCGACATGTTGATACATTAAATGAATTTACTCTGAAACATTAATGCCTTTCGATGTAATTTACTTGTTATCTTTATTAATAAAAATAACAAACATATAATGACATTATGCATAGTTAGAAATCTTCCAGGATTGGGTCTGAACCGAAATCCAACCCGACTCGACCTATTGGGTCCATGCCTCGACCCAGCCCATCGAGTCCAGGTCTAACCTATAGGCAAACCTACACAAGAACCAACCAGACCTGTGGACCTACTCAAGTCTTCGGTTATTATAAAAAAGTTATAATTATATTTGAAATAAAAATAAGAAAGTTAAATAAAAAGAAGTAAAAAATTAAAAACTTAGATATATTTACTGTTCAAACTCTTACCATGTGAATAGAAATTGTCCATTATCGATTTATAGTATTTAATGTCTTATCATATTGATACAATAAATAAATACAACTGACAAAACATGTTTGGTTGCTTCATATAGAGTCCTACCAAGTAAACAATCTTATTTCAAAATAATATGAGCTTCCTTTTCTTTATTTCTAAATTTTATTTTAGATTACTTTTTATTAATTTATGTTAAATATATTCTTAAGGTAGATACAAACCAAACTTATCCCGAACATGGTGATTCCACGATTTACAACCCAACCCATCCCTTGGACGTAGTGATTTTAGGTCCCCAAAAACCAAACCAGGACCCTATGGTATCACAGGATAGGAGCTTCTCTTTTCTAGAGTGTCCATATGATGCTCGATCATTTCTTATATCATTAGTTACTATTGTTCTAGATAGTGAGCTAGCCTTCTCTCACCTTGATTTACCAGGTTCGTTTTAGGCCTAACATTATCATAAGAAATACTCTCTTGGCTTTGTCATTATTCTCTATATGTTTGGGAGGCTCAACTATTCTCACTAGTTTAGGATTGCAACGGCCTCACTAGGAAAGTAATATTAGCTCCTGACCAGCTTGCTTATGAGATGCTAAACCCGCTTCAAAGTTAACCCACTCTCCAAACAAACTAGCCTACTGATGCCATTTGCAATGCTACATGCCTGAGTTGAACACTCCCACTATGTTCTCAACTCTCAAACCATAACATTCTCCCTCACCCAAATTCACGATGCACTCATCTTGAGGCAAATCTACCACCACTATCTACTCCCTTAACATCACCAGCCCTTCTCCACATGTTTTCAATCCTTCCCATGATCATCCCACCAGGACATCGGGCTTCAATTACTATCCTCTTCCGCCGCCTATTCCTCAATCCTTCGAAAGCGCCTTTTACTGAGTTGCCCAATGGAAGGTTTTTCCCACTGAAGAATATTTTCATAATTGGGTAGATTCTTATTTCAAACCCTAACTCACAATACAATTGCCCCTTTGGCAACAATGCCTTCCTCCAATTGCTGCTCCTCACCTTAAGCTTCATCACGACAACTCAACTTTGACAACAAAAACTACCCGCGGATTGAGTGTACTGGGTAGCATTCCACTAGGACTAGAACTTTTGGCTTTAATACCACTTTTCATTGAATAGAAGGTTTTCCCCTCCTAAAGTGTCCATACAGTACTTGACCATCCATTATATCATAGGTATTGTTATTTTGAATGGCGAGTCAACATTCTCTCGTCCTAATTCCCAAATTCATTATAGACCTAATATTCTCATAAGGGGTATCCTCTTAATTTTACCATAGTCCTCCATATGTTTGGGAGACTCAACCATTTTGACTAATTTCGGCCAACCATAGCCTCATTCGGAGAACTGCATCAGCTCCTAACCAGTTTTCTCACAATTTATACAAAGTAAAGTAAATAAAAATAACTAAAGAGAAGAGGGATAGAGAAGATAAACTTATACTTTCACATAGAGTTCGGTCCACCGTCTTGTCTCCATGATCCACGCAAATGCCTCTCCAAATGGAGAATTTTACACTTTATTCACCATAAACAAATTAATACTTCTAAGGAGCTACAATCAACATAAACACAAAAGCACCTATGTTCATTTTATAATAATCATATTAACACCTATGGCATGGCTTTTTTATTTATTAAATGATCAATAAACTCTAGTCTAGTACCTTCCAAAGAATGGTAAACTAATACTTAATGGCACTACATTTTTCTCTCTCTCAAAAGATGAAGCAAAAAAAGTACAATGACTCAAATGGTGAGAGAGTGATACAAGTGGATTAAATTACACTTAATAATTCAACTAACTCTGTAAAATCCATCCAAGTTCTTTATTTATAGCTTGATAAGAATATTTTCCTATTAGTGCTTTTTTCACAAAATTCATCCATACATTTAATACTCTAATTGCTATTTTTTATCATCTAGTGTCTAGATGTTACTAGCTAGCACCCGGATGACTCTTGCAAAATATAAGCATAAGGAGTTATAGACTAGTTAGCATCTCAATGCCACACTCTAGCATCTGAATGCTCGTCCTCTACATCATGACCAAAATCATTTTGGTCATGCTAATATCCAGACATAATATCTTCAGCCGTTCGGACACTAGCTACAATGCAGCTAAGCCCTACAAGAAAGCACAAGCTCATTCATATCAAATCATACACTTGTTTAGCTACTTAACTATAGTGAATATTTAACAAGTAAGAGATTGTGCAATGTATTTTCTCATCAAAATTTACATTAAACCCACCGGTTCACCATGAAACTTACCAAAATCAAAATTTGACAATATAAGAAGCTACTACCCCCACTAGTAACTACCTATTAGTGTTCTAAAAAGTACGCAATTACCCTCATTAAGGCATTCTCTCAATAAAGAAACATCAAAATATGAAGAAGAGCATCGTACCAAAAGTACTTTGATGATATTTTCTGTTGGAGGAAAGTGTTTCTATTGCTACAAGAAAGGAAACTACTAAGGGAAGAAAGAAAAAAGTAATGATTTTGAGGTAATAGAGAATCTTTCGAAACTCAAGGAAAGACACAAATACCCTTGAGTTTTAAGGATATCTACAAAAATAACCCCATAAATTAGTATAGGTTATTTCAACCACAAAAGTAATTGAAAAAATATATATATATATATATATATCGTGTTTTTTTGTTAGGATACCCAAATGATAGTAAATTTAAACAAAGTGTGAACAAAAGCAAAAATTGGATCAATGAAATGGTTATCTAACTCTTATAGAACAACCAAATAAATTAGAATTGATCAATTGATTTATAGCCATAATTGATATATTGGAGACAAAATTAAGGAGAACAAAGATTGAAACTTGAAGTAGGTTAACTAAAATATGTTTATAAAGCATACAAGTTTTTAAACACCTAGAGTTATCCAAGCTTAACCATGGGTGAGTTAGAAGCTAGCTTTTAACTATCAATTCTAAGTGATTATTGTCATGTCCTCAACATGAAAGATTTCATAATTTGTCTCATATATTTGTCACCTAATAAAAACTTGCAAGACTAAATAATCCTACATTCTCTTAATCTTCTCTGTCAATATCTTCTCATACTTGAAATGTTTTAAATTGTCACCAAAAGGGAATGTGGTAACAACTGAATAGTTATCCTACAATAAACATAATCAATATCAATCCACATGCAACTCAAATTCTTTTAATACAAGTGAGCTCTGAAGTCCACTGAATGGCCATTTTATCAATAAACACATTCAATGCAAATTACATGCTTAATTTTTTCAAAAGGAAACATTTATCAAAAGGGAGCATTCAATGATTTGGAAAAAAACTAATCAATTAAATCCACAAAAGGATTATGGTTAGTAATATTTTCAATTGTCGCAGAAATAAGAAGAAGAATCGACAATATTTTAATAAGCTACAAATTATGGATCTTTTTTCTACCAAGGGCTACTGTGACAGATTCCTATTTTTAAAGGAAAAATAGCTAGTAAGATGTCATCTAATGATTTTAAAATAAAATCAGCTAAGCTAGTTTACAATATATCTTCCTTTGACTGTCACCAAGAATGTTCATTATGGGTTATAGATCAATAATGTCAGTCTTCCAAGATTATACTAATAAATTCATGTTTTTCAAAAAGAAACAACTGTTAAGTTGATCTACTCTAAGTCCATTATTTATTTTTAACGTGAAATTGATGAAAAATGTGTTAAGATGGGGCAAAAGATTTGTTCACTTGCAAAATATACTTCCAATCATGCATCTACACAAATCAAGCAAGCAGAGGAATAACATCAAGATTGCGTTGACTTCATTCAACCATGGGCCTTGATCTCAGGTGTCTTCCACACTTGAAGGCGAAGAAAACAGTTGAGATATCAAACCCATGGCCTTTTGACAAGTGGGAGAGAAACCAAATATTTCACCCAGTGGTGTGATTTCCTATGCTATTAAATTACATAAAAGGCTTTTTGTATCATTTTTCCTGCACCCATATGAGGCTTTGAAAACTAATTTTTATTGCATGGGCTTTAAAAACTAGCCAGAGCAGTAGTGTTCCACTCAAGTAATCAAATGATGAGTCTAAATTGTGTATATTTAATTAATTTTTCGAAAAATTGGTCAATTTGATAGAAATTTCAAGCTTTTTCTTTTTTTATGGTCCAAGCTTGGTTCAAAACTTCATTTTTTTTTTTTTCCTTATAAAAGAATCAATTTGGGTACGATTGAGACCTTGTTAGAAGCCATGATCAATTTAAATTATCTTTATTTATTTCTCTTTCCCAAAATTATCTTCCTTTTCACAATTTGAAAATTGAGTAAAACAAATGGGCTCGTAAATTAATTTTTTAAAAATTGGTCATTCTTTGTCAAAAACCCGCAATTCATAAAATTGAATATGCATATTTATCCTTGAAAAGTTGCCTTGGCTTTAAAAAAAAAAAAAAAAATCAAAATTTGATTCTACCCCTAAACATATTAGATGGACCTTGAAAGACAATATTTTTGTTACTTTTTATTTGTTCTCACTTTTTTAATTATTTTCTCTTTTTTTCTTTCATTATTATTTTAAGTTATTTCCCATTTTAGAATTTCTCCTTGTTTTTGGAAACTATAACCATAAAGGTCAAAACTGGAGTGCCTATGTAACGCCCTAACCTAAAGGCGTTATCAGCCCACCACGTGTCACTACCATAGATTGACACACAAAGGCTATAATTTCTAATCCACCAAAATGTATAACTCAAATAAAGGATACTCTCACAAACAAAATATCCTCGATTCTCTAAATCATAAATTAAACAATTTGACTTTACAGGAATAACAAAATCTCCAATATATAATAAACTAATCATAAAAATATTGTTTTTCTTCCTACAATCATTAAATCCAAGATCACTAATCTCAACTATTAGCAGAAGGATCAAATCCACTAGCTTTCCCCATAGTGCACGAATACCACGTACCCCATCAAATCATAAATGATAGAATCTTCACTTATACCTGTGGAGAAAAATAAGGATTGAGCGAAAACGCTCAGTACGCCAAATCGAAAACAAATACATATGAACATACCAACATACATCACATACATTCCTAAAACTAATGCAAACCACAATTTATTACTTTAATTTTTCTAAGCTAACCAACATAGTTTAGAACTATTTGCAACTAGTCCTAAACTCGAAGTAATCATGACCCGATGAAAATCATAGTATAAAATAGTATACATATATAGTTGCGTTTCACAATTAAGCTGGTAACAACTCATAATCTACCGAAATCATCTTCAAGTGTAACTCCACTCAGAAAACTACCCCACAAGGACCATCAGGTTGCCAGCGTTAGTATCACACTACTGTCGTGGTCTTTGCTAACCGTAGCCAAGCAGAACCAATACTCGTTTTAATTTGAGTCAAATATATATTAAGTCAAATTTTGCAACTAATCCTACAAACACAAACAAACATACATGGTAAGGTCGTACCTAGATTCGCTTTCCAAGACTCCAAATTTACCAACAATATCTTTTAAAAGGTTATAAACCCTAATTTCACCGAAAACTTGATCATCGACGTATATCGAATCAAAATCCAATTCCACATTCATAATGAAATCCTACCCCTAAAATCCACAATCTCAAAACATAAGATTTATAATATTAGATCCACACACCTGTCTTCTAAGATCACCAAACAACGAAACCCTAGAACGCAAATTACTCCAAATTCCCGAAAAACCCTAAAATTCTCAATCGAAAATAGCACAACTATCAGACAAGATTCCATCTCTTAACATAAAAAGATTGAAAAGATTCAATATTTACCTAAAACCTTGGATCTCACACCTTCTTGACTTTAGAACCAAGATCTCTAAATCAAAACCATTGATATAAAGAAACCCTAATTCCCAAGATTTCCTGTTCACCATTGTTTATGCATTCACAGATCATTCTCAACAACAAATATGATTGAATTCTCCTAAAAACTTAAGACCTATGAGTTATAGTTCCAAATTGACTCTTACCTGCTTCAATTGATTGTAGATCTGAAAATCTCTAATTTCCACACTTAAGGTTTTCCTTCAATTTCTACCAATGATCAATTCTCCTTCATCAATCAATCAACACAATTCTTAGAAAGAAACTTTCTAATTCAAACTAAAGGAATAGAAGAGATTACTTACCTAATTCCTTAAAGAAATTCACCTTAGAGAGTGTCTGTTAGGATTTCTCAAGGCTTAGGAGAGGTTATGAGGGTTATGATTGAGTTTAGAACGTATTTATAGAGTTAAATCTCGAAGAGATATAGGCTGAACACGTAGGAAACAAAGATGGTGGCTTAAAACTCTCAGGTCGCAAAACAACATCCAAGGCTGCCACTTGGGCCAGCAGCCTTCTTGGGTATACGCTGGCGGCCTATCCATGTACACTAGTGACCTAAAGGCCGACGTAGGGCCAATTTTCCCATTTCGCACAATTTTTCCTTCGAAGCTCCAAGCTAGTGTTTAGGTCGTCGTCTATTGTATCTAAGCTGGCAGCTTAGAATTATAGGGTGGCGGCCTATATGCCAACCTATTCCAAAAATCGTATCATTCGCACACCCTTTCTTGGGTCCAAATTCATTTGGGGTTTTGACCGAGGAATGGTGTGACAAATTTGTAGGTTAAGGGTCTAGAGGTATATTGCTTAGGAAAAACGCTAGGTTCATATCTAATTTAAGTAGACTTCTACCAAAATCCATTCTTAATCAAGTCTTTGCCATGTGAACACAATACAATTATATTCAAACTTTGACCATATAACCTTCTTATTTAATATCCTTTGACACTTTGACCCTTCTTAATAATCCTTTTATATACTTTAGGGTTGACCAGAAAACTCTCTTATTTTATATCAAATGACACACTTGCTCTTCTTTATAATTTATTTATCTTTATATTATAGTCTATATCCTCGTAGTCAAATCTTCACTAACTACCAATTAACCGAAGGTTTCTTTATCTTTCCTAGACCTATACCCTCATTCAGGAAGCATGATCTATTATGATCACATGCATATGATGATTTCATCATAAGTTGCCACTAGGCTCTTATTAGAGCTTGACAAATATCAATGATTCCTCATTTACAATCGACCACGAATATTCTCAAATATCAAATGACTCTCTCAAACTCTTACTTAAAGTTCCCCAAGTACAAGATAATAAAGTTTTTGCTACTCTTAGCCTATGTTTGGCTGGAATGAAGAACTGGGAGCGGGAGAAAAATGGAAGAAAAGTGAAACTTTTATGGTACTTTTTCGTTATTAAAAATGAAGGAAAACGGGAGGAAATGACTTTAGGAGGGGAAGTTTTTCAACAAGCTCACATTATTGAACAAAATCTAGATTTTTTTTTTAAATTTAAAGATCATAGATATAAGATACACAACAAGTAATGAAAAAAGTGATAGGCAAAGATATACTAGTCCATTATTATAGTGTCACAATTATAGTAATTAAAGTGATTTTCTTATAATCTCATGTCACTTAACTTCTCTAACAAATCCCTAAGGCTTTCTACTCTCTCAATTATTATGTTCCCCACACATAACAATACATATGCAAAGAGATTTATATGAAGTTAAACGTTAATATACATAACTGAAAATAATTTAGACACCAAGAAAATGCACATTATGCTTCACCTTGATTTCACACTTACTTATATCCTTGCATGATGCCATTTTATAACAATATTTCTTATAATTAAAGATTTATATTCAACAATTTTCTTATTCCCCAAGATCTTCAGCAAACATAGCAGACTCTCAAGTTTGAAAGCATACCGGTTTAGTCACTCAATTTGAAATCTTACATTACCACACTTCTTAGGTCATATGACAAAACCCAGTAAATATAAAGAATAAATTAACTATCTCTCAAGACAGACGAATTCGTAAAATAGCTAACTCTCTTTTACAAAATCCTAAAATGTTAACATTTATGTTTCCTTTTTCCTTTTAACATCTCCACCACTATGATAAGCTTAATCATCAATCTAGTAGCATCTACTCTAAATTTACATCTTCCAATATTCATGGTCACAAGATCACTATAATTAGAGGTTAAAAGTTTAAAATTTAGATTTCTACCAGTTGAGGGGAAAAACTAAACAAACAAACACTTTTTAGATCACCATATAACGTGGTAATTGATTTTTAGTTGGGCCTATTTGGATGGTATGTTTTTTATCTATATCTGTATCTGGTTAATTTGATCTATTTGAGTAAATATATATGTTTTCCATTTGTATATATTTCTTGACAAATAGTTTAATTGAAAACATCTGCATGATGTTTGCATGCCTATTATCAACCTACAGCAGCCTCATCTTAAGAAAAATCGTGTGAGTCTGGGGAGTGATAAGGATTCCCACAAATCATGAAGTAATAAGGATGATCATACTCACACAAATATCAAAGAGAATATGATCGGCGACAAGGACTTTCAAAGTGTAACAAACTCCTATGTAAATGGTAATTCAATAGATGAAGGAAACCCTAACTAATTGATAGCTATACAATAAATGGCAATTCAATATGTATTTGACTGTATGTGACTAAATTAGAAATTTGATTGTAATTGATAGTTGTACGCGTATTAGTCTATATACATAGCCTTCATGGTTTGGCTATATGAATCATTGTAAAAAATTAATTAATAATAATAAAGGACTTCCAAAAAATCAATTAGATTGTGATTGATAGTTGTACACGTATTGGTCTATATATATAGCTTTTTTTTTTCCTATGTCGACAAAACAATCAGAAGTTAGACTCCTTACTTCGGTTCATACACTTTCTGGAAAAAATAAAGCTCGATATAGACCTTCAATCCAAAAGGCTAGCCCACATCAGCTAAGGTCCTTTTAGTAAATCCGCCTGCCGGTAGTGGGCTAGGTTGTTTAAACTCATATTTATTTTATTATTTTTACAGGACTCACGTTATTACAAATAATGGTTCGTACACCAAATAAAATAGAGTATAGATTTTACCTATCTTATATAGGGTATGGAATTAGAGTTTGTGGAATCTATATTCCTTTATATTTTATGAGAATTTGATGAGAATGTGAAGGTGTGGATGAATAATATACTAATGGTTGTGGATTGATTGAAATTGAAATCCATAATTTCCACCACTAAGGCATGCTCGTAAATCTTTTAATATGCCCAAGGTCAAGTTCGTTACAAGTCTATATCTTTTGAGATTATCAAAAATTTGCTTTGACTCAAACTTGTTAATCTTTTAAATATGTCAAATTCAAAGTTTTTAAGTTAATGGCCTTATAATTTAGTGATGATTTTTTTAATCTTATAAGTGAAATGTATTAGGTTTGAATCTCCTTTCCATTGTAAAAAAGCATTTAAAAGTTCGAACTCCTTTAATTTACATCGTAATAAACACTCACACAAATTAATTACAAGCTACATCCTTACAGAAGAAGTGAATGTACGTTTTTTTTTCTTTTTTACCATAAAAAATAATTATATTCATTAATTATAGTCATCAAGATTATAAGATACTCCAAACAATAAAGATAAATCCAAACGCAGTAGCTGCGGGAGAGAAGATAGTGTGGATAACCACCAATCATAAGGACACATCCTCTTCCTAAAAAACGAAGCTACCCAATTTGCCACATGATTCGCAGATCTCCTAGTATAACAAAAAGAAATACTACTATTTTGACAAGAACATAGAAAAAGAAGGGCCTGCTCAAAATAACATCGTGACTGCAATGCAAAGCAAGCAGCTTACCATTAAAAGCCCGAACAGCTAGGAGATAATCCGAAAAAAGACGAACATAATGCCAGCCCATCTTAGAAACCAAATTAATGCCACAAGAGATCGCCATAATCTCATAAGCCTCATGTGAAGGGGCTACAACTAATTCTGAGGTACCCCATAGAATCGGGCCTTTCTCATCACGGGCCACAACGGCAATGGATGCATAAGAAGTTGGTCCAACCCATGATCCATCTACGTGAAGGAAGACATTAGAGCCGACAGAACCCACTAAGTTGGTAAGACAATTAGATGATTTGACATTATTAAGACAACCCATGTGACTTCGTAATCCATCTGTATCTTCTGCAAAACATTTATCAGCACTGTGCACGTTCACATTAAAGGAACCAGGGTGATCATGTACTGAAGAACGAGCCCTTTCCATTGACACATTACCATCAACACAAGTCTTCCTAAGAATTTCTTCACCAAAAAATTACGAGCCTGAAGATTGGGTAAAGAAACACTTTCAAATATTTTTTCCCATAAATCACCCATGTATTTTCCCAATAGTAGCTTTAAGATTAAGGTTTTGATGATTAAAAACCCAATCACAACGATCCATCCATATATACCAGGCTACTTCGACAACAGCCACCTCCAACCAGTTACACTTACTCCTGTCAACCATGTCACGCCACCATTCAACGAACGTACAAATTTTTTGTTTATCTATTTTGATTCCAAAAACTGCAAACCATACACACTCCGTCCAATCACAACAAAGAATGGCATGTTCAAAATTTTCAGATATTTCGCAGAAGGGACACAGATTCGAAGACACCACACAATGATTAACCAGATTCTGAAGGGAAGGAATACAACCTGACACAACTCTCCATAAGAAGTGCCTAGCTTTGGGTAAGGTTTGAAGATGCCAAATTTTTTTCCATTCTAACTTTGAAATGCCTCTAGATGAAGATGGCTTATTAACTAAAGCTTCCTTTCCGTCTTGTAGAAAATGATAAACAGACTTAGCCGTACAGCATCCATGTCGATCAAATGGCCACAACAAGTGACCACCCCAACAAATGGCAAAATAGGTATAGCTCTAATTTCCTCATCTGAAAGAAGCTATCTAATACCCTGAAGATCCCACTCCAAGTTTTCTTTATTCATAATTTCAGATACCTTGAGATTAGGATCAATCTCGTTACCTTAAGGCAAACCACCATCCTTTAGAGACGGGATCCATTTGTCTCTACTAACATGATCTTGGTACCTGAGCTCACCTTCCACACAACCCCTTTAAACAATACATCACGCCCTTCAAGAATACTACTCCATACCCAAGAAGCACGACTTCTTACTAGCAAACCGAAATTCTTGGTTTGGGGAGTAAATACATTTTAGAAACTTAACCCAGAGAGAACTTTCATTAGCTTGGACTCTCCAAGCTAACTTCGTAAACAACCCAAGTTAAAATGGTGTAAATCCTTGAAACCCATACCCCCAAGCTGTTTAGCCAAGATTATTTTATCCCAACTTAGCCAAGGCACTCTTCTCTCTCCCGCTTTTTGTCCCCACCAAAAATGAGCGATCAGTGAATTAACTTGGTGACATCATTTCAAAGGAATTTGAAAATGCTCATTGAATATGTGGGAATGGCATAAGCTATAGCTTTAATTAAGATCTCTCTTCTTGCTTCATTAAGGAGTCTCTGTTTCCACCTTGAAACTTTTTGACAATCTTATACTTCACAAAATTCAGGGCTTCACATTTTGATTTACCACAAACCATAGGAAGACCCAAATATTGTCCAGGGTCAAGAGTATTAGGAATCCCAAAACATGGCCAACCTCAAATCTACAAACTTATGGAGTATTCTGGCTTAAAAAAATTCGTTGATTTGCTAAAATATACTTCTTGTCCCGAAGCTTCACAATATACCAATAGAATTCTCCTGAAATTCTATAAGTTTTGTGTACTTGTATCCAAGAAAAAAAGGGAATCATTTGCAAAAAGTAGATTTGTTAGGGTAGGGCAAGAGATTTGACTATAATGCCTCGAACCAAACCCACTTCAGCAGCTTTGATAACACCTCTAGATAGAACATCAGCCATAAGGACAAAAGATAAGGGGATAAAGGATCTCCCGTCTAATACCCCTACTCGGAAGAACTTGTCCAACAAATTTTCCATTCACTATAACATTAAAAAAGACACTAGTGACACATTTCATAATCCAACGAACCCATATCTCATCAAAACCCATTTTCCTCATGATAGCTTCTAAAAAATCCCATTCAACTCTATCATAAGCTTTACTCATGTCCATTTTAATAGCACCAAAATGTTTCTTCCCTTGGGTTTTGGTTTTCAAAAAGTGGAAAAGTTCATGTGCTATAATAATATTATCTTGAATCATCTATCTAGATACAAAAGCACTTTGGTTTTCCGTTATAATACCATCAAGAAATACTTTCAATTTATTTGCCAAAATTTTTTAGATAATCTTATACAGAGTATTACATAGACTGATGGGTCTATATTGGGAAACAAAAAGAGGATTTTGGATCTTAGGAATTAAGACTAGATCAGTATGATTGAGAGAAGAAGGAAAGTTACCTAATATGAAGAAGTAACGTACTACTATAACCACCAAAGGACCGATAGACTTCTAATAAGTTTGATAGAAAATTTTTGGGAAGCCATCTCGACCAGGTGCTTTAAGCCCTCCCAACTGAAACACCGCATCTTTAACCTCATCCTTTGTGATTGGTGCACACAAAATCCCATTCATATCATTTGATACTGTTTACTTAACCCACTCCAAACAATCTCCCCAGTTCCTAGAGGGACTAGCCTTGAACAAATCATGGAAATAGGAAGTAAACAACTTCCCAATATCCTTTTCAAAATCCACTAGCACTCCATCACCTCTATCCAATCTAAGAACTTTATTACGTTGTCGCCTGTTAATAGTAGATTGATGGAAAAAACTAGTATTCTTATCACCATACAGCAACCAATTGACACAGGATCTTTGATGCCAATAAATTTCTTCCCTACCCTACAACTCATCAATCTCCGCTTGAATATTCTATTCCTCCTCCAGAATACTATCATTAAAGCTATGTTGTAATTTCTCTAACTTCTTTTTCAATTCATCGATGTGCTTTCTGTTATTAAGGAATTTAGATTTACTCCACTCACAAAGACGCTTACTACATTCATCCAATTTATTCATTGCACCATCCAAACTACAAACAACTCCCCCTAAGGTCCAAACATTTCTAACAATCTCTCCACACTCCTCATAAACTCGCCAAAGATTCTCAAAACGAAACCTTTTCTTACCTTTAATATCAGAGAAATCTGAGTTAATGATCAAAGGAGCATGATCATACCCTAATATAGGTTCATGAATAACTTGTGTTTTAGGGTAATTCGCTAACCAAGTTGTAGAACCAAGCCCCTATCTAATCTCTCCTTCACCAAAAAGCCATCTCACCTCTTATTAAGCCAAGTGAACTCAGGGCCCTTGAAACCCAAATCAATCAGATCGGAATCAGAGATCATGTTGTTGAAGGCAACCATATGACGTCTATCTTTTGGAGTCCCACCTTCCTTCTTTGAAGCAACAAAAATTTCATTAAAATCACCAACGCACAACCAAGGCCCAACCATTGTATTTGAAACATTAATCAAGAGCCTCCATAACTGAAGTTTACTGTTGAAATTCATGGGGGCATAACGCTAAGTATAAAAGCTAGCCAAAGAACTATCATTCCACTTGACTTCACGATGAATAAACCAACTACAACTATCCAAAATGTTAACATCTAAATCTGCACTCCACCAAAGAGATAAACTACCACTCAAACCTCTTAGCTGAACATAAAAAGAGCCAGGATACCGAAGCCTATTTCTTACTTTTTCAAGCTTAGAATTTTTTTTTTTCCATCAAGAACACCATACAGGGGTTATATTTACAGATCAGGTCGTTTAGCTATCAAATTGTCAAGGCTGACCCAAAACCTTGATAATTCCAAGATAGGTAGGTCATGGCCCCCATGTGGCTGTTATGAGCCAGCCACCACCGCCACCATTATTAACTTCGAAAGCAGGCACATCAACCAATTCAATCATTGGGATAGAATCCCTATTCACCTTCTTTTTTCTGCTACTTTTAACTGTCGTTGCTCTCACAATTCTTTTTCTAGTTATTTTCTTGACAGTTTTAATTTTAGAAACCTCCTCTTTATGATGGACATCAACACTAACTTTCAACTTTTTTTTTCCAAATTCCCAGGAATTGGGAAGTTGGTTCTTTTCAAGCTTAACCCAGACAAAACAGGAATCAACATCATAACTTCTGAACCATATTTAGCCATAGAAACTTCCTTATTTAAAACACCACCATCCTCAACAAATTTTTCCACATCTTCTTTAGAGAGAAGTGCCTCATCATCTGAAGGTATGGTTACAAAATAGGTAGGCTGCACAAAATTTTTAGACTTGTTTGTTACTAGGTTTGGGGCAGGTTGATTTTGTGAAGAGAACTAGACACCACTAACCTCTTCCTTAGGAATAGAAAGCAGGGGAAAGTGGTCATCTAAGGTTGTGTTTGTGGTTGTATCTTCGGTCGTGTTTAAGATCTTATGTGAACAAGGTGTAACGAAAGTGTTTAGGATGAAAGTGTTTGTAAGGTTAGGAAAACCAGGTTTTAAGGGATGGGACGTAGTTGGAAGAACATTAGAGGAATGGTGAGAAAAAGATGAAGGGTTGGGGAAAGAGTTTTGGTTAAAGGTTTCATTTATCTTGGAAACATTATCACAACAATTTTCCTTATCCTCTCTGATCCTCCCTCCCCCTGTTTGCCATTCTTTTCCAATCTCCAACAACCTAACAAGAAGAGCTCTTAAGGAATTACTGAAATTACCATTATAATTCTTCTCAAACACACATTGTTTACTCACATGCCCAAGCCTTCCACAGTTGAAACAGAAATCTAAAATACGTTCATACTTAAAACACACCCAGTATTAACTTCCATCCTTGCGATTTACCCATGCACCACATTTCAATGGTAACTTAGTATCCAAACTCACCTTAACTCTAAGAAAACTTCTACGATAGCCTAAACGAGATCGAATAGGCTCCACATCTATCACCATCCCAATCAAAGCACCCATCTTATTAGCATTAGCCACGGACATATGATCAAGTTGTAAACCATGAATTTGCACCCATAGAATTATAGAACTAAGATCAATGTCTTCCATCCTCATATGCGATTTCCATTCCTCTAAAACCAACAAATTACCCATCACGGCCTAAGGACCATCTTCAATAGTAACATCAGCAATTTGCTTATCAGTAAAACTGATTACAAACAGATTTAAACCAACAGCAGAAATCCTCATTTCACCGTACACTTTCCAAGCCTTTTTCAAAATGTTAATAACACCAATTTTATTTAAAGATTTATCATCAATGACTTTACTAATCATAAGAAATTCATTATTAACTGCGCACTACTACAAAAATGATTTTTCCAACAATAAAAAGTTGTTGGCTTAAAAATTTTGTTGTTTCAAAAACTTTTCCCCACAACATTTGTTGTTGCGCGTACTTGTTGGTAAAGCCTCGTGAGGATTTTTCCTGACGAAATTGAAATATCGTTGGGAAAAATAAGTTTTTTTGCCCACAACAGCATATTATCTCCCTACGATTCATGTTGTAAAAAATATCCTACAAATCACAATATCTAGTTTTTACTAACAAAGTATTTCGTTGTAAATAATATCGAACAATGTTGCATATACCACTAAAATAACTATTTATTTTTTATTGTATATTAAATTAATATATATTTATTTATTTCACAAGTACATATTGAAAGTAATTATATGACTATCATAAAACTTGAATCGATATAAAAATAAAAATATAAATTGATAAAATATAATTTCAAATATATCATATTTTTATATTACAACAATAATAAAAAAAAATTGCAACTAGAACAAATATTAGTTAAATGTAAAATACATCTCATAACATCCTTTCTACAGAAGGTTAACAATCTACTACATCTTATATATTTTACTCTCATTTGTTTGTCCCATATGTCATCCGCTTCTTCATCGTGCTTTCTTCAATAGGTAAAGAGCATCTTCCTAGGAGTGTCATTTATAACTTTTAAGAACTTCTCTTGTACGAAATATATTCTAAAAAAAAATATACACACACATATATATATTAGCAAAGAAAAAAATAGTATAAAAATATTATTAAAAAAAGACATTCGAAAGAGCTTAATAATATGTGACCTTACTCCTCAAACATTCTCCAGCCTCATGTTAAAATGACAAGATCAATAAAAATGAACTATTACATTTTGTTAACAATTGATAAAAACAATACTTTTAGTAATTAAAATTAATAAAGATATTCTTGGGATTTTATATTTTGCTCCTCTAAAGTACTTGTTCGGTGTCTTTAAACAATAATTTGAATAATGCTAATATATATATCTATGTGTGTATGTTCTTAGGATCTATAAATTTAGCATACTCTGTTGTGGTAGAGAAATGCGATCCGCAATAAGTAATGAATCTAGAACAATAATGCAAAACCCTACACAACTAGCTATTGTCACAACATAATTATCCATTAAAAAAAGAAGAAAACAAAGAGTTATAACATTGTAAAAGTAAGTAAACAGAGAAAAGGACATGATAGGATCAAAACTAACCATAAGCTTCATATAAATGGCTTTCAAGGGGTTGCAAAAGTGAATGATGAATTCTTCTCTTCCCTGTTTCAATCCTAACAATACAATATTCAATATGAATATTAATTAATACTTTAATAAAATACGTCCCATGTAATTCAATGTATATTAAAAACTATTGAATGACAACAAAAGATACAATAATAATTTTAGCAGCTTAATAACATAGTTTACTAGGTAAAATTAGAAGAGCAGGTTATTCTGCTAAACTACTAAACAAATAACAGAAGATAATATGTGCAAGTTATATTTAAATAGTTATACAAAACCACTTGAGGAGTAGGAAAACTAGCACATGATTAGAAAGATGCCACAATTCCAGAGAGCTTTACTATCCTAAATATACATCATGCACCATTAACATAAATATTGAACAATACCCATATTCTTTATATAGCCTCCACAACCTTTAGTTCAAAAATCCTCCCAAAACACAATATGTCAAAAGCATATACAAAAGATAATTATATATATAGAGAGAGAGATAGAAGAATGACAATCATTTTCAATTTCATGAATCAAGAATACGTATGCTCACTTTCTAATACAATGAATAATTTTAGTATGAAGAACCAGACGTTCGAAAGCTTATGGAATCTTGATCCCTTAATAACATTGCTCATATGAAAAAGTTCAATTCACTTTGGACAATGCCTTTTCTAATCCAAGCTGCTTATCTTGTATATGAAGGCAAGAACAATTGTCATACAAATATATTTTGGGTTCATGCATATTTATCCAAAAGAGGGTTCACGAAAAAACTAAAAAAAAATACGTGAAACATATCATCTTTCAAATACTTATGCAAAAGTCTATAAAGTCATATCATGTTTATCAATCCCTAAAATATATAACTCAATCAAATCAAGGAATTATGTGGTTACAATACTTTGCTCAATGAAATGGACTTCAATGACCAGTTGCCATTTGAATGCAGATTTTTATGCTTTTTAAAATTCATACAGTCAAACCATAAACAGTATATTAGATATGGCATAAATCTTACTACATAATGAACGATTAATTTGTTTATAAATTTTGAATTAACACAATAATTTGCTTCACATTAACCATCACCATTCTTTTTGCTACATAACCATCTAGCATTTAATAGATCAAATCATATATACCAAACATTAGTTTCAATAACCAAAAAGTTTACCTTAAATCTGCTATCTCAAGGACAGGACCATCATAGAGCAACTAGTTCCTATCAACAATAGCTAGAAATTTGAGTTACCTTTTGGTTGCAACCACCGGGTCAACACTTATCTTAATCATTTTAGTATCAGCCCACACAGATTCATACTCCATATCCATCTGCAGTTAATTTGAATCCAACCCTCAATCACAAAAACTTTCAATATAAAACTAGTAAATCAAAATAATATGCAAATTCAATACACTTAAAGTATGCAAGTCTTCAATTCTCAACAAGCTAATCTACATAAACTAAAAGTTAATGCATTGAATCATTTGCATATCAAAACCAATCCAATCAATAGGGAAAAAAATTGATGACAACAAAAAAGGAAAAAAATTGTAATATAACATAAACAAAGGAACCATTCAAAAGTAATAGAAACTAAGCATATCATAATTAGACATAATAAAGATGCAAATAAGGAATCATCTAAAACCTAAAAATAGAAGAAAATGCTAGAGTAATTCAACAATATTACCCTTCTTGTATTGCATGCCATACTTTGCAGCATATTTACAAGTTCCTTTACATACCCATATTTACAAAAAAGAAAGGGAATGCATATATATTAATACTATACAAGTCTCATATATACATCAATACTGGAAATCAATCAGACATGCATCAATCTAATCACAAAGGTTTAGTTCTACAATGCATACCTGTTAAAAACCATGCCTTGTTGAAGTAACTAATTCCTGGAGCAAAAGCAGAATGCAAAAGTGAGAGCATCAAGAAAGTTCCTCTTTTGAAGTCACTATCATTGTTTGAATTTGTCATTGTTTATTTTGTTGCTAGAGTTTCTTGGAAAATTTTTAGCAATTCACTGTGCTATAATTTTCTGCTTTATCAATAATAATGTGATTATGTAAATGAACATTGAAAAATAAATGCAACAAAGTTCATAAAATATAGCATGCCATGAAAACAAAAAACAACCATAAAAAACTTATAAAACATATAAACATAATATCATAAAGTATTCATGAAAAGATAACAAAAGACAACTCAACATAATAACTAGAAAGTATTTACAACTAAAAAACATGAACTAACATAATTCAACTTAAAATAAGACTTTCTAGTCTTCTAATTTCAATTTCAATTGCTTGAATCACCTCCCACATTCGCCCGTACTCCATTTCCCCCTTCATTTGCTTGATCAACTCCAGAACTTAAATGCTGACTTGTAGAGATAGAACTATTTATTGTCATTGGCCGGTAAAGAATACCCCCATGACCCACCATGAAACCATTTACACCACTTGTTGCCATCCAAGCATTCATTGAATTTGTATCAGCTCCCATAGGAAACATATGTTGTGTATTTCTGGAAGGTATCATCCAAGGAGAGGGCATCCCCCATTGTCCCATCAAGTTTGGCCGAGTGGGCCCAGCTGTACTTGTTTGTGGCATACTCCCCACACCCATAGGTGGTACAAGAGAATCAGGATTAGTTATAGTAGAAGGTAGTATAGATGCTTGTTTAGATAACTGATCTACCATTTGTTTCAATTGAATAACTTCTTCTTCCAAAAACTTCAATCTCTCTTCAACATGTGGAGTTTCTAATGTACCTTGTAAAGTGTTTGAAGATGTATTAGATATTTGGGCATCAGCACGTTTTGGCTTTGGTCCACCATGACCAAGACCGCGGGAGTATCCAGACTTATAACCTAAAACTTGTGAAAGTATTCTTCTTTCAGAGGGACGATCTTCTTCGTTCTCAATCTGCTGAGACTTCTTTTGCAAGTCTACCATCTTTACCTGTGAGGGAAGGGGGAAAAACTAATGTATAATGATGCAATTCAAAATGTCATAAAGTTAACTAGATGTCATAAATAGATGTAACAGTCCCAAGAAATAAAAGGGTACTTTTAAATGGAAATAATGATTAAGATTATTAATCAATAAACTTTGAGTTCACACTGATCATTTAGTCTACATCATCAATGCTGGTTCATTTATCATTGAGAAATCGAATAAGTCAAACCTAAACATGTTAAGCATTTAACTCAAGTCAACCAAAGAGGATAAAACCTGCACAAAGGTTTTAAGGACCTATAAGATAAGGATACTTCACTTGGTAACAAAAAAGTAACCTTAGATAAGAAAAGATATAGTCAATTATAGCATCAACAGTATAGGTTGTAATTTAAAAAAAAAATTGGTGGAAAATAAGCCAAATCATATACAAAGAACATCATAACAAACTTAACCTTCTTGTTTGCAACATATTGATGTTTTATTTCATGAGAACTACTAAAAACATAAATTTTATACGTACATGTTTTTCCTCTGCGATCTCATTTACCCAAGCTCCATTCTTTTCATGGCACATCTGGAAAATAAGCCAAATCATATACAAAGAACATCATAACAAACTTAACCTTCTTATTTGCAACATATTGATGTTTTATTTCATGAGAACTACTAAAAACATAAATTTTATACGTACATGTTTTTCCTCTGCGATCTCATTTACCCAAGCTCCATTCTTTTCATGGCACATCTGAAAAGCCTCAATCTCACCAATTTTCTAAATTGTAAAGGAAATATTTCATTAGCCATGTAATATTAAAAAAACATCACAAATGATTGAATAAGACACCATTATTACTAACCTTCCCATTATTAATGGCCTCTCGCTCATACCGAGCTTGAACAAATGACTTACTCCCCATAACATGGTTATATGGAATACAGTTCCTATTCTTTTGATTTTGGTTAGACATTTCCTACATATAAAATGCATTGAGTTTATTTCAAGTCACTAAGTTAAAATAACATTCATGATGAATACCTTCCATGAATCTTGGTCGAATAAGTCACACAATTTTCTCCACTCTTGTGGTCGTCTCTCAAGTCCATCAAGAGGATTAGCACGACCTCTTTCTCCACCACCAATTCTTTTATAGTGTTGAAAGCAATAAGTACGGAGTCCACGATAACGCTCTGCTCCAACACTATTGAGTATACCATCCCATCTACGGTCGGACCAATCGGCCTCAAACTTATCCTTCAATATAACAACAATATGGAATGAGTGATTAAAAAGGGGAAAAAAAAAAGAAGTAACAATTAATTGTTAAGACAATACTTTAATTAGTTGTTTAAAGCAAAGAATTACATAAACTCTTGATAAATATAAGCTTTCTTTTCTTTTCTTTTTTTCCAAACTTTTAAAGCTTGAATAATGATTTTCTTGGTAGCATCATCAATTGCTGACCAAGATCCCAATTTTCCTTCTGTGTAGGGGACAGGGGTGCCCTCTCTCGTATGGCAAGAGTAAACTCTTTTGCCAACAAACTAGCATAAGACCCTGATGGATGATTATCATCTCCACGCAAGACAAGTGTTGGTTTTATACCATCCTTACGTTGTAGGTTCTCTCTCTTTTTCCCCCTATATACCCCTCATGTATTTCGTTTCTTTGGCTGTTGATACTCTTCAGATATAGATTGTTCCTCCTCATCAATATCATTAGTCTCCATAGGCATCTCTTGACCAGGATCCATGCCCATTTCAAGTGGCCGTTGCTCATTATGTTCTATAATCAAACATTAAAATTAATGTTAAGCTTTGAATTTCTATAAACTTAGAATTACATATGCACCCTAACTTTACCAATATTCCCACGAACAAGTGACATCGAACTTTCTCCAGTAGCATCTTGTGGTCTTGAACAAGCGTGCCTCATCAAATTCAAACAATTGTGACTACAACTTGACATCTGTTTAACAAAAATGAACATTTATTATTAACAAACCTTGTTAAATTGCTAATATAATAACAACTATAGATTTGTAAAATAAATAAAAAAAAATACACAAACTTTATATTCAAATTCACTGCTGCTGGAGGATATATATTCATCTTCCTCATTATCACTTTATTCACAAAAATCTTCATCATTGTTGATAAAATCATTGGTATCATCATTTTGCCTAAGCGTGTCTAAATGAAACTTTGCTCCCAAAATTTCCTCTCCATCATCTCCACTTCTCTCCAATGGACCAAGATCAATATAAATTTTGTCTATTGGAATGTAATTCGCACATGTATGTTGCTGGAAAGCAACTTGTTCACAACCAACATCGTTGTCATTATCACTATCAACCAACACATCAAATAGACCTTTAGAATATAAATCACGATGATGTGCCTTTTGTACAACTTGCCAATCACCACCTTTATACATTGGATCCCTAATATAAAACACCTGATCAACTTGATGTGCAAGAGCATAAGGATCATTGTCATACCATGTCTTACTAATATTAATACTGATAAGATCGTCATCGACATAAATAGGTCTATGCCTCTCCAGATCATACCATACACATTTAAACAGGTACACCTTAAAGTCAAAGAGATATGTTAGTTCAATCACATCAATAAGATAACCATAAAATAACATCGATTCACCCTTATGGTAACCCTCTACACAAACACCACTGTTTTGTGTAATGAGTGAATCACGTTTCTTTGTCAAATATTTTACTCCATTCACAAGACATCCTGAGTAAATGTGTGCTTGACTAGAAGGTCCACATGCTATTGAGTAAAGGTTATCAGACACTGTGGTTGGGTTATTACATTTTAAAGTTGAAGTCTGTAAGAGGAGAAAACACATGTCATTTTCAATTTTAACTATAAATTTAAAATGAATTTATGCATTTACTTATTATATCATTAATAAATCACTTACTTTTTTCTGTAACCAACTCGGGAACTCTTCACTTTTGCAATTCTCTATATTGCCTATATTTTTTGCTAAAAGTTCATCTTCAAATTCCCTAAGTAATGGAATCACAAATTAAGCTGTGATAAAGTAAACATAAGTTTGAATAAATATTTCATTCACAATTTAGCATCCAACATACCTTATAAAAGGCTCAATCTCTTCACAATTATTTAAAATATACCAGTGCATCTTGCTTAAATCATTCCCAACATCAACATATTTTGAAGCAGTGAGTGTCCTAACTTGTTGTGTAATAATAGAGAATAGATTCTGCATCTGAACTTCATAATCAGATTGATGAGGCATTTGATTAGCTTTTGTTTCGACTCCATCAAGATAAAGGCTACAAAAAGTTAAGCATTCACGCAATATGTAAGCCTCAACTATTGAGCCCTCGGGACGATATCTATTTCTAACCATTGCTTTCAAACCTCCAAGATAACGCTCAATCGGATACATCCATCTATATTGCACAGGTCCTCCTAATCGTGCTTCTCGCGGAAGATGTACTGCTAAATGCATCACATCAAAAAATGCAGGAGGAAATATCATTTCAAGTTTACATAAAGTTAATATAATGCTCTCCCAATGCAACCAATGTATCCACCTTTAACTCTTTAGAACACAACTCACGAAAAAATCTGCATAATTGACTAATTGCAGCATAAACACCAGTATCTAATTGACCACGAAGACCAATAGGAAGAATACGTTGTAATAAAATATGAGAATCATGACTTTTAGACCTTTTAATTTTCCATCAGCTTTACCTAAGGCATTGGATATATTTGTAGCATATCCATCAGGAAAGCGCACCTCCTTGAGCAAATCGTAAAACCCATCTACTTTTTTTGATGATAGAGTAAAGCTTGCAGCTGGTTTTATTAGCTTTTCACCTACACGCGAAGATGCAACTCTTTTCTAATGCGCATTTCTTCTAGTGCCAAGCGTGCTTTCTCGGTGTCTTTGGTTTTTCCTTTTATATTTAAAATTGTTCCTACAACATTATCACAAATATTTTTCTCAATGTGCATGACATCAAGATTGTGTCTCAATGCATTATTCTTCCAATATGGTAGGTCGAATAAGATACTCTCTTACACCAATTTGTACCATCTTCTATTCGCTTCCTCTTGGAACAACAGGCATTTTCCCTAATTTCATTCCCTCGTATGACAGTTGTTTACCAATATTTCATCGATAGAAATTTCACGAGGTGGAGGTCGAATCTCAAAAGAACCATCAAATTTTCGACTTTGACGCCATGAATGATTTTCTGGAAGATATCTTCGGTGGCCTGTGTAAGATAATTTACATTGTCTATGTGAATTACTACTTTCAACATTACATACTGGATAAGCCTTATAACCTTTAGTGGTCCAACCAGCAACATCTCCATATGCCGGAAAGTCATGAATTGTCCAAAGTAAAGCAGCATGCAATTGAAAATTCTCTTTTGCTACTACATCATATGTCTTAAAACCATTGCACCACAATTCCTTTAACTCATCAATTAAAGGTTGGAGAAAGACATCGATTTCTTTACCCGGTGATCGAGGACCAGGAATAATCAATGACATCATAATATAAGGATCTTTTAAGCATTTCCAAGGACCAATATTGTATGGAAATAGTATTACTGGCCAAACACTATACGAAGTACTCATGTTTCCATAAGGATTAAATCCATCAGTTGCAAGACCAAATCTCACGTTACGAGCATCTACAGCAAACCAACGAAACTTTGCATCAAAATCCTTCCAAACAATAGAATCTGATGGATGTCTCAAAACATTTTCCTGTTTTCTATACTCTTCTTTATGCCATCTCATATCCTTTGCAGTCTTACTAGACATAAACAACCTCTACAATCTTGATTTCAATGGAAAATGCCGAAGAACCTTACAAGGAATGTTCTTCTTCTTCCCTTTTCTTTCCAACCACCTTGACGCCTTGCATTGTGGACAATTATCTAGGTCACTAAATTCTTTCCAATATAATATGCAATCATTTTTACATGCATGAATTGACTAGACACTCATACCTAAGTCTCGTAACATTTTCCTTGCTTCATAATATGTAGCCGGTAATCTTTCACCACTTGGTAAGATTTTCTTCAAGAACAATAACCACTTATTAAAACTTTTTATTGATTGTCGACCTTCTACTTTCAGTTGTAGCATCTCTATGACAGCGGTTAGAAGAGAAAATTTTTTACAACCTGGGTAAACTTTACATTGAGCATCCTCTAAAAGTGTGCTAAACCTATCATTAACATTATCCTCCAAAATATTTGTAGAATCATCTTCCATTGTAGAAGTCCCTCTAACAATATCATCAAGAATAGCCTGATCTGGACACTCCTCAAATACCATAGATGAAGTATCATCTCCTTCATCACCAGAAATGCTCCTACTTGCTCTAACAGATGTATTGTTAATTGTCGAGTCACATATAACTATGTCTTCACCATGGTATATCCACTTATCATATGAGAAAGCCATTCCCCTATCAATTAATGAGCTGCTAGAGTACTAACGGGAAGCCATTTTGTATTAAGACAATCCCAACAAGGACATAAGATACATCCATCCTCTGGGCGTTTGTGATTTTCTGCAATTTGTAAAAATTTCTCTACTCCAGCTATATATTCCTCAGACTGTCGATTGCGAATAAATCGCCTAGATTTATCAATCATCCTATCAATCACATGTGATTATTTATTGTTAGGGGAAAATCAATATCTTGGTGCAATAAAGACATAATATGCACTATAAACATAATTTTTTTAATTTTATAAGCTATCATGTTTTTTTTTTTTACATTTTTTATTATGTTTCACAAATTTTTTTTATTTTCTTTTAGAAAAAAACAAGGCAGTGAATATGTTATTCTATATAACAATCAAATCTCCATGTAAGATTTTAGGAGACTACTAATAGTTCTTATTTCAAATTAAACACTACCTTAACTTACATATACATAGATATATATGCATATGTTGAACTATTTGCACAAATCAATATTTCAATTATTTCATTCTGTTAAAAAAAAAAAAAAACCAGTTATAAATGAATAGCAATTGGCTTTTAAATTATATGTTTAATTTAGTCAAGGTGAACATACAAGAGAGAGATAAGCGTGTCACTTTACAAGCATTTAAAAAATAATAATTTGAAGAATAATAACATTAAATCCTTACCTGAAAGCAAGTTAATCAAACTGGCGTGGAGGTAAAAGTTCCTGAAATAATTAAATAATTTACTACCATACTATGTGGATCTCTTTTCTTTAAAACCATAACAAACAAAGGAAATTTGATTACATTTATAGTATGCTAAGAGTATACAATATTCCATATATAATAAACTTCAAGAAAAAATGGAAACAAAAATTCATAGGATTTCTAAACCAAAATTTAATTGACTGAAGAAAACATAATTTTAGATAGCACTTTCCATGGTCATAGCAGTTACACTAGTCAAAAACTTAACCAAATTCTAATATGAGCATTGCGATAGCAATGATGGATGAATCAAAACCAAACAAGAGAAATACATAGAATATATAATTCCTACATTAGATGGTAATCGTATCAAACAATTAAAAGGTATCTTGTCTCTTCTCTTTCTCTTCGACAACTTAATTCTCTCAAAAGTAACACATTTTCTAAACCAATTTCAACATATAGGCTAGAGGAAAAAACTAAAGCATAAGTATTTGCATTATCATAATTTATTAGAATGCATTTGAAATGATTTTTTTTTTCTTTTCTTAAGTCCTAAAGCACTGGCTAATATGATTTAAACTAGAATGTCATTGAATTTTCAGCAAACCACATAGGTAATAGCTATGTTAGATATTTATTCGTCACGAATGATTGGTACCAGCAGGTGAAAAAAAAAATTAATGGTTTCATAAGAGCTAAAACCAAGCAATGACATTAGCAAAGAGAGCCTTGAAATCTATAGTTGGTGTGCCAATCCCTTTAGGCCTTGATGCCAAATCAAATGCCTTAAATTTTGATTCCTCATGCAAAAGAGCCTCAATGCAAACTTATAAACCGAGCAGTGACATTTCAAATGAATTTTAAATAGGCACATATAAACATTAAATTCAGGACGATATAAATATTGATAAAAGATATAAATTTCGAAAATCCAAATATCTTGTCCATATATAGTGTGAAACAAGTACAAAGGATATACATATTAATCCATTCAAAATTTCAAACTACCTAAAAATACTAATATACCATTATTTTTTAATTATTCGTTACATAAAGTATATTAAATAGGATGGAGTATTAGAAACAGTAAATGGAGGAATATATATCACATCAAATTTCTTTCTTTATCTTTTAGTTTTTTCCTGGACCATGTTATCAAGCATATACCATATACATGTCCTTTTTTTCCCCTTGGCTACAACACTTTTTGTTTGAACATGTATTCTAACTCAAAATTTTGCTCGTAGAAAGACAGAAAATAGATAGTGAAATAAAATAAATAAAAGGGAATAAAAATGATAAACTTAAAAAAAAAAAAAAGATGAGTCCATGCCTTATAAGTAAAATGAACTTGGGAAGAAGATACCTTCAAATAATTAAAATTAAAACATTTATTTTCGTACTACGAGGATCTCTTTTCTTTTGAACCATAGTAAAAAAAAAATGAAATGATATTTAAACCTACTGAATTCATAAAGTACCATATGGCAATAATAATAACAATGACTTCCTCTTATTCCTACCAACATTAGAAGATATCTTCTCTAAAAACATTTGAATCAAAGAATCAAACAATGCTCCTTTAAAAAGTACATTATAAAATTTCTTTTAACAAAGATTTCTCATTTTGAAATCTGAATTAACACAACATCAAACATAACCTATTCAATCTTTTAAACATCTGTGCCTACAAATAAAAAACAGCTATCACCGTCTTTTTTTTCTTTTAATGCATACATTTTTTTTTTATCTATATTACATTTTGGAGGTACTTCTTACCTAAAAAAAGAAATTAGCTTTATTATTTGCTAAGCTAAAAACCTAAAACATCTTACATATGTGTGCACTAGTCTATTCTTAGTCATCGATTTATAAATACCAACCCCCAAGAATCCAAAATCATGGCTTTACCAAATCACATCATTCATAGTTATGTTCTTATGTGCGTAAATGATGTCTATGACAAACCATTTAAAAAATCAATGCATTTTAGCGAATATGTTGATGAAGTCTAAGCTGTAACCAATTAAAAATAAATAAAAATGGCCTACGTTGCCATATCAGTAATTCATATGAAAGTATTCCTTTAATTTAGGATCACTACCATTTCTTGCTAGAATTCTATTATGTTCTTCCACTTTAGTTCCGATAAGGTGATATCGCTTCAGGTAGTTTTTACACATATGACTCAATTATGCTCTCTTTCAGATGACGACCTCTTCTCATTTGGTACTAAAACAGAAGTAAAATGAGAAAACAAGATTCTTGCATAGCTAATAAGTATAAGAAATCTTACAATTAACATGGATCACCCAAGAGCAAAGAGCAATAATTTCTTGTGAACTTAAATCACAAAAAGCAGAAAAAAGTGACACGTAACAAATTCAAAGAAAATATAGATTTCATTCCATGGAAGAAGTACAAAGAGAAAAAGGATGTTGAATCTCCATAAGTGGCAGAATTGTGATCTAATGAATTTTTTTTTTCTCTTTTAAGGGTGCTAGACCTAAGGTTTCTAATGCTTATTAGATTAAATGTCACCTACACCACTTTACACTTGTTCTCTCAATGATACTTTTGTCCATACAATGGGATGAGGAAAGACATACATGTTTAGGATTTTAAATACAAAAATATAAAGAAATCTTCTTTGAGATGTCAAATAACATCTCCACTATTATGGAGATTAACACATCCTACAGAAAAGCCATTTAAGAGCCCAACAATTATGATTGCTCCCAGACAAACCATCAAATTGTGCTCATAGTAGATCAAGTTCCAATGAATTGGGAATGTTTGCAATGGCAGCTATACCTTATGTTACTTCAATTTTCCCCTTCAATAATTCCACAACCATCAGATTTTTATGGTATAAATCTAGCGAGGACATTGAACTAGCTGATATAAAGTAGTCTACTCTCCAAGTTCCTAACCTAAGTAATAAAACCGATACCGATTTTGCCATGAAAGTTGACTACAATCACATAAGTCCTTATGTAAATGCTAATTATACTAAATTTCAGTCCAAAGAAACTTCACAATTAGGGTTCTTGAATAAACCCAATACCTTAGGAATATTAAAAAGAAAAATGCAAAATTCTTGTCTTTATCAAAACTAATTATAAGGCAAAACTTTAATGCAAAACTAACCCAATGACATCACAGCATAAACACACATTCACTTAGATGTTAAACGTAGGCTATGACCGGTTCAAGATATCATAATTCAACAATTCCGTATATTTCGTTCCATAAAATAGCATGAATTTTATACATTTAAAAAAAATAAAAAAAAAGAAACCAACATCACATTTAAATAAATAAACATTATCGTTCATTGGCTCTTTCCAGATTATTGTGTTTACAGGATGAGAAATAAGTAAAAGAATAGAAAGAAAAACAAAAAAAAAAAAGGATTTGAAACTCACCTGTGGAAAAAATGTCGATGAGTGTCACAATCAGTACAAAGAAGACCTATTATTTAAATAATTAATTAAAAATCAAAAGCTCAAAATGAAAACGAGATTATAAATATTGGTGCGAACAGAATGAAATTGGTACCACTTCTTGCATGCAAATAAAGAGAACAGGCAATTGTGAGATCCATCGTGTGAGTACGTTAATAGATAAAGGAGATTTAGCGAGAAAGATCCGGAGATGCGGCGAGGAAGAAGAGGAACGTGAATAAAAGAAGAGGGCTAAAAATTTGGGGAACATAATCGCTACCCGTAACAGCTGTTTTTGTTGGGAGGATAAAAAATAAATAATCTGTATTTTTTATTAAGCAATTTAAGGGCAGGATTCTTGCCTCTATTTATGGGCCGACAAATGAGTCGTTGGGTAAAAAACTTAGCATTGTTTAACGGCCCAATATTATTTTACCCACAAGCCTTTAAAATTTCATCACAAAAAGGTATACTTAGCCCACAAAATTAAAGTAGTTGGAAAAGAGTTTGTTGCGTTATTAATAAATTGTAGTAGTGTGCATCAACTTCATTTTCTTCTAGATCTAAACTTGTCATGAAGGAACCATCAAACTTATTGGAGTTTCTCAATGCTTCACTGGATCCAGCAACAGTATCCATGGATATGATTGAGAAAAGACAGAACAAATGAGAAACAAATACAAAACGAAGAGCAAAGCAACTATAAAAAGATAGACATAAGGACAATAAAGGAGGGACGTAAAGAGTAAAGGAAAGGGAAAGAACGAAACAAAACTAATACCAAAGCAGGAGGACAAAACAAAACAACTAGAAAAGCAATCAAAGAAGGAGAAATAAAAAAGAAAAGATGCACAAGAGAAGAACAAACTTACGAACCAAAGATGAAGAAAGAGAGAAAAACCAAAACTAAAATGCCAAAGATCAATAGAATGATTCAGATGCACACATGAAAGCACAGACAAAGAAGGATAAAGACGTAGATTAAACATGGAAGGAGAGGAGAATTTATGAACATCGTGCTGTAAAGATAAAACGGGAAAAACAAACGTAACAAACCACAAGAAGTGGGGACCACTCTAAAAAAAGAGAGGAATTTCTCTCACTACACAGTAGGAGAGAGAGCATCATGAAATCTCCTTAGAAGAAGTGAATGTACGTTCAACACTGGGCTTTGTCGTTAGAAATGATCCATGCCACTAAGGCCATGAACTTTCATAATTTGTGCAAGGTGCCACATCCACATATAATATAGGTATCTTTATTCTTTCCTGTTTATCCAATGTTTCCATGTCACAGTTTAATGCTTAATATCATAGTTTAATTACCCTTTCAATTAGCATTATATATCTATTATGCGTGTATATTTATGTCTATTATTGTAATTTCACCTATTTGTTCAACTTCTCTTTCTACCTCTAACTTTTATCAAAGATTTCTTATTCGCTATCTAAGTGGTTTTTTTCCCTCATTCCATCTTCCCTTCTTCCACTATCATTTATTTCAACATCCTCTCCACATGTCTTTTTAAAATTAAAGGTTAAAAATATCTATTTTTAGCACTGTATAACTGGTGTAGCCACCACTAATGTGTATATTATATAATAAGCATGTCATACATATAAAAATATATATCAATATATAATTTAGGGTTATTGAGGGCTCCTCATGGATAATACATATACTAGTAAATGTGCCTTCCCAAATGTGGGTGCTAGAATAATAAATCAATCAATTACTTATAATTAAATGAAAAAAAAATTATTATAAAATAATATATTTATATTTTGTCCCTCTTTTGGAACCACCAATGCACATATATTTAAATGTACCATGTGATAATCTTGGATTAAAAAAATATAAAAAATTAAATACTAAAAAAAACAGGGTAATGGATGCAAGACAGTTTTATGCTGAAAAGTGTTATAAAACTTTCATTACAACGGTCTAGTATCTAGTCAAAAAACAAACATTGAATGATTGTTTTGCGAAGTTATAATTAAATATATATATATATATATATATATAATAATGACTCAAGAAACTTCAAGAAGGGTTTGAATTACGTATGATTATATATGTGTATCTCCCATACTTGGCAAAATATTCACAGGACTAATTAGTAATTAATAGTTACCAGCGTTTCAATTTTTAATAATAATATTCCAACTTTTAACACTAACGATTTAAATAAGAAGTACCATGTTTGATTTTCCAATCTATTATAACAATATATGTGTATATATACATTCTAACTTTTAACACATTTGGAACGACTCTTGGTGGATTCAAACAGCTCATATTTCAAATCTTGTTACATATAGGTCAAATTTCCTAATAACATGAAATTTTCACATGTTTTGCTTGCAAAGGCACGTATCTCCATTATCACCAGCACCATTTAACCAATTTTCTTATCTTATACTGTAATTTACACTTTTTCGTTCTTTTTTTTCATGTGTGTTTTTGGATTTTTTTTTTTCATTTGTTCATTAATATTATGTGTGCTTCTTTTCCTTGGATCTTTAAAAGAACAAAATTCCATAATTTTTTCTTTAAAAAAAAAAGTACTGGATCTGACTATATGTTGAACCCTTAAAACAAGTCTAAGGCTAATTTGATAAAGAGCACAATCAAGTCGAGTTTGGACCAACTACAGAAAATCCAAACACGGTCGTGTATTAAGAAAACGTGTCAAACGCAAACTATCCCTATAGGGCATGTTAACATAAATTCTCATCTATTGATAGATTACATTATGGCATACTAATGCTGTCTCCAAACAAAGCAACCAACTAATATATACTTGATTAAATCATCCAAAATTTATAGTTTAATACACAAGAAATAAAAGAAATAAATGGCAATAATTTGATGTGTTCATTTCAATATCATTAGGTATCTTTTGTTAGTAAAATTCTACGATACTATGATGGTTACAACGAGACCTGTCTCATCACACTATTCAATGATTCAAATCTACTTTATCCGTAATCGAAGCCTATAAATTTTTTTACACTAATTCTTTTATAATTAATTTAATTATAGTATCGGTGATGATATAGTCCTGTGACAAGACCTTCGAAATTCCTCATTTGTTATTAAGTTGGGATTACATAATATCATTATACCTGCTCTTAGAAAAGTTTTATACTCCCATTATTTGTTTGTAATGGATTAATAACATCCATTATTTAATAGCTCAAATTTATGCTTAATCATATCACATAATTTTAAAGCACAAATGATTAACTAAATTGATCCAAAACCAATTACTTAATATATCAATTATTATATTTATGTTAATTCTAATATGAATCACTAGAATAATCCAAAATAGTTGCATTCTATATCCAATTAAGAAACAACACATTGACTTTTTATTCAGTATATAGGATTGGGTAATCTAAACGACCAACATGGTCATCCCTAAACTTGATGGTTGTTTTCTTAATATGAAGAGGAAAGCCGTTCAGACCCATAATCAAGGCCTAAAATATATGATCCACGTGGAATTCCTTAGTATGAAAGGACAAGCCATATTGTCAGCCTTGAAGTTTGTCTCTTCATGGACCATCGGCCCAGAAAGATCGAGACAGGTAATTAGAGGAAACCGAAAACCCAGTGAAATTAGGCAAATGATGAACGACCGAAGAAAGAACAGCAAGGAAAACATATGCAAATCCTTGTTGCTGATGTAAAGTTGAAATTTCAAGCATTACTGATAATTTTCTTAATCTTTCGATGAATTAGTAACTAGAAATTGCACATCAATCCCTGAATTATAACTTTATGCGAAAACACCTGCTATTAAATCTATTAAAGTGTAATTTAATACATTATAAACTTTAATCCCGATTCTTCATTTATTTCAAAGATTCTATGTCCTCTTTTATTTTCTTTGATGGCTAATAAAGAGGATCATTTGCAAAATTAAAAAAAAAATTATGTACATATTAGTAGCAAGATCAAATTTTAAGAGTTATTTGTATTTTTTCCTAATACTGAAAAAAAAATATTAAAAATAAAAGAAAAACTAGCCCAAGTGTTTGTATTAGCTCTTAAAAGCCCACTTAGCTTGGTCTCCTTTTCACTTAATTTAGGTTCAGGCTAGATTATTGTAAAAAGGCATGTAGTCTTATGAATACTAATAAAAATAAATCACAAAAATCACTTATCAAAAGGACTGTGCCATAAAAGAGCTACTAGCTTAAAAGCGAATACTGGCATGATCTTATTGCAAATTGATGAACCCCAAAGCTAATACAATCAGTCTCCAACACATGCACTCATGGCAGACGCTTTGAATTCCAAGATTACAATTGCCTAGAAAAACAAAGGAACCAATTTTTCTGTATGAAGCGCGAAAAACATTTCTATAAATCAGAATTCTTCAAAAGAAGAAAATGTTAAATTTTTTAAATTAAATTTACCAAATTGTGACTATTTCAAACCATAAAATTTTTTATTTCCCTTAGTTAGAAAAATCAAAGAAAATCTCGGTTTCTAAAAGTTTAAATTTTAGTTATGAATCTGAAAGATTTCGATTATGGAGTTTAGAAGTTAAAATAATAATATAGATAAAAGAGACCCGACCGCGACTGGACCAGGTAAGTGGCTCACGAATATGGTCTCATTTCTAAAATACTCATTTAACACATTTAAACTTATAACAAGACACACCCCTATAAAAATACAATGTTAAAAGACAAAATCCCATATAGAAGTTATGAATGAATTTAACGGGTCATTTTTTCACACATAGTGCCGAGTTATTTAAAACAAATGGCAGAATTATATATATTAAATTATTAGGTGATGGATTGTAATGAACCTTATCAAAACTATCAAATCACGAAAAGGCCTTTGATATTTAAAATGCCATGCCTATCGCTATTAAAAATATCGACATCGGAAAATTTCAACTCTAATGCACTAAAACATCAGTTATTTATGTAAACATACACTTGTAATTATTTTCTTAACCTACTTTTTATCTTATTTGTGGAGCTTCTTGACTCAGTTGATAATTCATCCATCAATATGAGTCAAACCTGGCAAATAAATCAATTTAAAATATAATTATAATTGTATATTAATATAAAGTTTGAGGCAGTATTATATTGAAAGAACATTTTTTTGATGTTGATATCTTTTAAAAAAATTGGTGTGGTTATACTGAGGGTGAGTAAATATAAAATAGGCACGGCTTCATATCCTATCTATAAGGTAAAAGGTACTAATTTATGTATCCAAATCCAGCACTAAGGAATGTGTTTTTTTTTTTTCTCTTTTTTGTCTTTTTTTGTAAATTTAAATTTATCTAATATTAATTATTACATAGAGTTTTATGTAGTATGGAAAATCACCTTTACTTTCATATAGTCACTATATCAAACTCCCTATACAAATACATTTTAAAAAAAAAAATTCTAATATCACAGGTTTTTTCTTATACAAAATCATAAAATAAATAAATATATATACACGAAAGTTAAAACTTGTAATAAATACTTGTTGATGTTATTTATTTAATATCAAACAAAATTGAGAAACTTGTGGCAAATTTAAATAATTAAAAAAATTAGAGGCATTTCTGTATTAATTAGTCTTAAGAAATAACATCATTTCCACATAATTTATAAAATCAAGTATAAAAACTAAAGAACATATGTTTATTGTAAAACAACATAAAATATTCATCTTATGAATTTATGATGTGCCACTGCAATTGAAAATTACAATAGATTAAATTAGGGTCAACATTGAGAAAAGGATGAAAAAAAAAAAAGGAAGAAGAAGAAGAAGAACACAGGAAAGAAAATGATAATATGAAAGACAATTTTGGTATCGACGTAGCATTATAGGGTTTCCGATATTTGGCCTCGTGCACAATTTTATAATATTTATTTTTCAAATATGATATTATTTTAAAAAAATTTACAAGGCAAATATTATAAATACCCTAACGGTATAAACTATACAATATATATAATAAAGTACAGATTTTATGATACTTTTATGGTATAAAGATTTCATATTCATACCCTACCATATAAGAATATATTCCAAAGAATTGATACCTAAGCCTAAACCTTCAATATTCTTCTTCCCCTACTCAATCAAGTAAGATAGATAAATATCATATATTACCTACTCTCTCCTAGCAATTATCTCAAATAATTTATTTTTTGACACATAATTATATTCTAATAGTAGGAATTATATTGAAGTTTCATAGACACCTCGTTAGTCAACTTGGTTATAAAACTTAACCATGGGGCTTGAGTTTTTACAACGGATTATTACCGCCCTATTTATTTTGGACCCGTTCTATTCTTTCGCCAACTATGTCTTCTTGTAAATGAGTAAGATATACATGCATTTATAGATTCCAGCAACTTTCGGTCGAAGAAAAAAAGAGTAAAAAACAATAGCCGTAGCTCTCTCTCTCTCTCTCTCTCTCTCTCTCTCTCTCTCTAAACTAGCTAGGTCCACTTAGTCGTACCTATTACATATCAATTACCTAAAATCATAATTGATGTTATTAGACTCGAACTGATCTTATTGAACCTAAACTGGTCTAATCGATTCAACTGATTCAGCTAAAGCCAACCATATCAACAGGCTTATCCATGTATTTGGCCAGGATTAGCATCGACTTGGATTAATCCAGTCAATCTACGTGATCAAAGCAAGACTTAGTCGATCTGATAGTTAATAGAAATATAATCATCATATTATACTTTCTTCTCTTTTTGAGGTATAAGTTTGATATGGATCTAATAGCTAATTGATACATTTGATCCAAATACAGATTTAATCTAATGATGTCATATACATTTATCTTTTCACTTATTATTGACCTAGGTTGAACCCAGCTTGACTTCTCAATCCCTAACTCCTTAGCATGTATGGATCAACACCTTAGTCTGATTCTAATAAGTAAAAACATTAATTACAATTATTCTCTTTTCATATAGACAAATAAGGGTTTTACATAGAGATGTAACCGCAGTATGAGATATTTTTTTCCTACCTATTAAACTTCCAATAAAAAAACACATCTACTCCAAAGTATAACCGGCCTTGTTTAACTTTTCTTTTTCCTCCCCACTCTCTGTCCTTGTAAACTGATGACAACGAAAGCAGCCATCATCATATCTGCAGACGTGTTATACACGACTGTTCATAACCCATTTGAGTGCTTTCTCCACTATATATTAAGTTCCAAGTTAATCATATGGTCTCTCTATGTGTGCGTTGTACTTGGATCCAATAATATTTATATTGCTTTTATTTCGCTATATGGTACTTTTGTGTGCTGCTCTAGGGTTTCGAATTTGACTATTTTGCATATGCATTCATATTCACCTAGCGCTAGAGCATTTATGTTACCTTTGATGATGGTCTATCTTTTGTGTGCATAGGTTCCTACAGAAATTTACAACGGAAGGAAAAGTTTTGCTGCCCAACCTTTTTATGGTTTTATTACTTTCTCTGCCTTAGCAAACACAATGATATGCCATCAAATGTGTTTTTATAAACCCCCCTATATCTGAGCCTCTAGAAAAGAATCTAACGCTACTAATCATCTCTAAACAGTCAAATCATTACTAGTTTGTCTTTAGGTGTTCTTTGGAATTAATTATTATATTTAGTTGCTTTTTAAATACATAAATATTATTTTATAAGTAATTTTTATTGCTTAAAAATGCTGAATAATAATTTTTTCATAAGATTCTTAAATAGTTATTCAATGTAAAATTATATTTCCTTTTCTAAAACATCTCCATCATAATTAACTTATTACAATCATACACTCTCATAACAAATATTTTGGTATAATTGTAATGTAATTTTAACATATGTTATGTTGTTTATGCCTTATTAGTATTATGGGGCATTATAGCAGTACTTCTTAAGCTATTCAAGTCCTTAATCTTCGTCTCCATTCTACGAACTGAAAACAATTCTATTTACTGATTCCATTTCAGTCACCTATAAATAATATGCAATAATCATTGATACTTATTACAACTATATCTTAATTCCTTAATACTAACAATTATATTAGTATTATTCTATTCATGAAAGGAAACGACAATAATAGTTCCATGAAAAATATTTTTTTTTTTTTCCTACAATTGTTATAAACGATGAAGGACAGCGATATGACCCAGCATTAGCGGTAATTATATAATAATAATAACAATAATAATAATGAAAGAAACGATTTCCCGTTTTCAAAAACGAAAATGGGTTTATTTCCTCATATTCTATTAGCAATTTTTGTGATGACTGATTAACATTATGAGTGATCCGCATTTGCTCATATATATTATTGGTAATTACAACCTTTTGCAATTATTACAAGAGTATTTAACAATTCTATGTCTTTGATCATCGTACATATGAAGAAAAATTTAAAAGGAAGAGCTATGTGGTAGTCACGTGATATAAGTTGAGCATATTGGCAGTAGGTCGTTCAGAAAGCAGATTTGACCAAATTCAATTCGATAAAAGCTCTTAATAAGGTCGTAGAAAGCTCACCATAAAAACTCATCCCAGAGAAGAAGATTGATGGGTTACAAGTAAAATATTAGAGTAGTCCCATGTAGGAAAAAAAAAAATACACACTGTATGAAACATTTATAAGAAGAAAAATTCATCAATCTTACACGTTTTATTTATAAAATTTGTTTTACTATAAAATACAAGATAATTAACGTAAGAAATCGTATTAAGGATTTTTATCATGCTAGGGGAGATAAGGCAAAAAGAGTTGAGGAACGTGATTTTTGAAAAAGCTTTTAGTAACACATTTTCATGCAGGAAGAAAACGTAAGACATCCGCAGCCTGGAAGATGGAGTGTCTTTTTCAGGTCAAAGAACTGCGCCTAGCCGACCAGAAACCGACTTTCTTAAAGGCATTGGACACTTGCCATGTGTTAGAAGATCATTGAAGGGTCGACTCTTATGCTGTTATATTGTTTTTGACCTTTTAGCAAGTAATATACGGTTGCGAATTCATCATTTTATCTACTTAATTTAACAGTTCCTAGTAGACTGACTTGGTATAAACAAATCAAGAGTTATGAGATCACTATATTACATTACCTGCATTATCATAGGAACTTAATTTTACAAATTTTAGCTTTCATTTCTTAGGGTTTTCACAAGTACATGTATAAATCGTCTTGTCTTTGCATATAGATCAAATAAGAACATCTAAACCATTAGTTTTTAACATGATCTTACACTTTTTAAATGTTATAAACATGGTTATCCATATAGTGATGATATAGGTTTGAACCTTCCCTTATAATATATAGTTGTCTATAGCTCTAATGGGTGTTTGTATATTATCTACAACGGGTGCTTTTATCCTAAATAACTACCGATCAAGTTGTAATTACTAGGACAACAAGTTAGCGCAAACAAGATAGCTTGAAGGAATTTGAACTTATACTCTATTTTGGTACAACATTGCTCTGAATGATTGAACTATATATAATCTAGGTTCATGAAAAAGAAAGCGTTTAAGTATAATTCACTTGAGGAAAATAGTTATTTAATTCTCCTCTTATTCCATGTTAAGTTACTATATTATTTTATTGTATTTTAAGTATTGAATAGCAATTCCGGATGAATTATTATGTTACACAAATTAATGAACATGAATTGCTATTTTACCATTTATCATGTATCCTTCTATAAACATCTCTATTTTGAAAATATCTCTTCCCTGCAAATAGAGTGCAACATAATAAATATTTTACTTTTATTATAATAATTACTTTAAATATTTTTGTACCTATTAGGATTGCAAACGGGCAAAGCTACTCATGAGTTATTCAAGCTCGATTAGTAAGCAAGCCGAGCTTAAGCCTAAAATAAAGCTCATCTATCCAAATAAGTTGAGCGCGAGCTTTGATTTAGGCGCGTAAGCCGGTTTATGAATAAGCTCGTTTATCGGCCAAAAAAAAAAAAAGAATAAGCTCGTTTAGACTTGTAAACAGGATTGCGAGTAAGCTCGTTAAGAAATCCATTAACAAATTTGTGAGGTTTTTTATGCATGATATGTTACACTACATAATTAAAACAACAAAAACTAATTTCTATTTAAAATTATGAATATATATTTATAACAACACTTATATCTTATATTTTATGTATGAAGGAAAATGAAAAACGGGTTATCTAAATGAGTCCAGCATGAGTTCAAATTTTAAATTCAATAAAAAGCTCATTTTTCGCTGGAGCTCGTTTGATAAACAAGCTAAGATTGACCATGAGCTAAAGCTCATTTAACTAAACAAGTTGAACTTAAACCTAAATGTCAAGTTCGATAAAAAAATTCGACTCAATTTTAAGCTCGATAAATATTAAACGAGCTGAGTCCGGATCTTTAAAAGCTTGGCTCATCTCAGCTCGACTCGACTCATTTGCAGTCCTAATACCTGCTAGACAATACAATAGTTATATATTTATTATTACAACTCTATTACATTTCTTTTTATTACATAAATGAAATTGATCGAGAAGCGATTATATAGATGTCATGTCAAGGTGCTCCTTCCTTCATGCATTACTATATTACCATTCTTATAAGGCCACATATAAATCTATATCTCACAATAGTCAGACGAGGGGGTACAAACGGTCTATCTGTGAGTAAGTAGGATACATTATCAGTCGTAAAGAGGCTTTTGTCTTGCAATGATGAGAATATTGTCAGATTAAAATACAATAAAACTATCATGCTATATAATTATCTTCTACTATCATGTAGGTATTCCAATCTACCTAGCACGCCGAAATGAATGAGGAAAACAAAAAAAAAAAAAAAAGTTATGTTCCCCTCTACTGTTTCTCTTTTCGATCTATATTTATTAGGGAAAAACAAAATTTTTTATGAGTCAATCAGTGTTTCTCATAATAAGACCACTGCAAAGTCAAAGTAGGATTACACTAATCATCACTATGTTACATATATGCATGTTCGATGCGGCAACCTCTTTATTTAGTTTGTCGATCGGCATAGATTTGTTCACAGGCTGCTTTTATAGTGACTAGGAAGTGCATTCTCTGTATAATTCATAAGGAATAATAATTGTTCACATTTGTATTTACATGTGTGTCTATTGCAATTGGCTCATCTAAATTTAAAACACTCATAAGATATTATCTGTAACATGTTATGTACATGTGAAATGTATATGTTAATAAAATTTTATCACATGTAATGTGTATAAAATACGAGTGGTAAGTATTTCAAAAATTATTGATTCTAATACCATGTATGTTAAAGTTTTATTGATACATATGTGTCACATGTCCATATGCATAATGTATAATACACGATAAATCTTTTCTCACAAAATTCTCCTTTACCTTGCTAATAGGAATTAAAGGACTGCAACAATATTAAAAGGAAGGAAATCTAGCATAGAATAGATTTAAAGGTATTTTATGCTTGGGAGAAGTAATAGAATAAGAATGAGCATGTGTAACCCAAAGGCTAATTCATATGAAACCGGCCTGAACCAGCCACCTGGGTTGATTTTCAGGTGTCAAACTAGCCTCTAGCTATTTATGGAGTAATGAAGCGAAATTTTATCTAGTTTATATTTTATAGATGTTCCCTTCTTGTTTTTTTAGATATTTTAGGTATTTAAATTCCCATGTTACATGGGTAGTTGTCCATTTTATTTTACTAGTGCCTTAGGTTAGTTTATAAGCATTAATATGTTGGTTTTGTTATTGATTTTGAGTTTTAAGTTTGGTTGTTCTTTAGTTTGTGTCATTTATATGAGAGAGACATGTGAATGTTATTTTAAAGTTTCAAATATTAATTATTAATTTTTGTTTACTATTTATTCTTATCAATTGAGTTATCAATTATGACGAAAGCAGTTGATTGAATTTATGTTTCACATTGATTCTTTTAATGTTTGTGAAAGTTTCATAAGTTGTGAGTTCTATCAATTTATGGTTCATCCGCAACCATATTCATTTTCAATATTTGTGGATCATATCAAGTGTTGATTTATTTGAATCAATAATACAACACTGGAGTATTCAAACTCCGAATTCAATCTTGGGGAATATGGGGGTCCTGGATAACCACAGTTATTCAGGGGGTTAATATAAGCAGTCCGAATACTTATATATTTGACAAATACTCATAAAAAAGGTAATTTCATCTAGGGTTTACAATCATTGTCAACTTTACTTAACTTAATACATAATATCACCTAGTTTAATTGTCCCCATAAATGTAAACTAAACCATATTATATCCTTTTAAGAATAAGCAAACATTACAATAATACGTTACCCCTTATCAATTACCCGTTGAGCCACTAAGAAAGGCCATTGCATCATGACCAGGTAGCCTAAGTATTTAAACTACTATGTTAACCATGTTAATAGGGTTAACACTTCTCGGACTGGATTCAACGGCAAAAAGCACCATCAATTCAAACAATTTTTAATTCCTCTTTGATTAGAATTGGTTTAATATATATATATATATATATATAATCTAACAATCAATAATCACATTACTGCATACCTTGATAATTAGGTTTATCAAGCAAAAGTCCAGTATTCGAACTCAGTCAAGTACGAGAATCTGTTAAAAAAATCATTCCACAAAAACATGATTAATTTACAATCATATTCCAATTCATAATCACTTACACAACATATGTATATCACATTTTCAAACAAATATATATATATATATATCAAATATTAATATTTCTCAATTGAATATAATCACAATTAGTTTTTAAGTATTTAACATTCATTAATCTCAAATCAACTCATATAATAACATAACTTAGTATCAGTACTCAAAATAGGTTCATATAAGCTTTTTAATTAATCACAAATTAAGAAACAATTACGGAAAAAACATATAAGTAATAAAATCATCATAAACAAATTTAACTAAATCCATTTTTTTAGGGTACATTGGCTTAACGCCGACGATGTAGGGGAAGAAGGCTGGCGGTGTAGGGAGGTCTAATACAAGTTTACGAAAAGGTCAGAAAGCGAAACAGAGTGCCATACAAGGTGTATCGAAGGCTATTTGAACTCAAAGAAAAACACATGAAAGGTTAGAAAATGAAACACCCTTGTATATGGATTATACACAAGGCTGTATCAAATGAAACACCCTTAAATACGGGTTGTATCCAAGGCTGTATCAACTAAAAAAAAAACACACCATAGACTCCAGATAATGAAACACCCTTGGATACGGGTTGTATCCAAGGTTATTTCAACCTAAGGGAAAATGCGTTTAAAGGTTAGTAGGTGATATACCCTTGCATACAGGCAGTATCAAAGGGTATATGGCCCATACGCCCTTCCATATAGGCCGTATAGCAGGTGTATGAAAAATTTTTACTTTCCCTTATTTCAAACTCAATTTTTCTCCACTTTTCTCATATCTTATCATACCCTAAGCTCAATATAAACATCATTTATCATCTCTCATGCAATTATCAACACAAAACAAGTACAAAATCCACTTCCACAACATCAAACAACTCTCCACATCACTCAACATAAATTAAACCCTTCATCACTAAATTCACCAACTCAAATACACTCAAAACAACTCCTACACTTACCACAGCTCCTCCATTACAGCTTATCTATTTCCAAACACTTCAATTCTTCCATATACTCATATAACACACTTCAAAAGCTCATATAACTCCATTGGTTAACATGAATCATAAAAACCACATTCAAACTACTATAAAACTACTAAAGCAAGAAATCATTCTTATGATTAAACTAAAAGAAACAACAATCATAAAAGTATGCAACTAACCTTTTATGACCTTAAACTTGAGAATTCAAGTTTGATGCAAGCTTTGCGAGGATTTTTGGAGGCAAATGGAAGAAGAAAATTGGATTTGTTGTTGTTGCTTGGGCGTCGGTTTAGAGAGGTCTGTTTTTGGTCTGCTTTAAGGTCTATTTTTGCTTTATTATTTGACAAAAATGAGTTGATATTATTCTTTATTCATTTGACTTTTGGGGCAGCTGCTAAAGGGAAGAAAATGCATGGGCTTGGGCTTGGTTTTATTTGGCTTGTTTTTTAGCCTTAAAATGACTTGAAAAATGCTATATTGGGTTTGGGTTGAGTTTTGTTCTTGAAATCTTAAGCTTTACATGCATTAAAACAACAATAAACACTAATATCAATCACACTAACACACTATACTTATTTTTAACACTTTAACTTATCAACCATATTTATATATAATAAATATATTTAATCAACTCAAACATATATAACACATTTCACTCACCAATCATAAAATACACTATTAATACTAACTCACATTAACACATTAACTTCTATATGTATAAATTATCAACTAAGATATATTCACCAAAATTTCATATTTCAAGCAAATATAACATATTCTCATCAACCAAATACTCAATAAAACTTCATAATTTAATTAAATCAAAATGTATATATTAAATTATATATATTGAGAATTATGCTATTTCATATGATTTATATGTCACTTGCAAATTAATTATTAATAAAAAATATAGAGCTAATATATGTATAAATTTTTCATTTAATAAAAATAAATCATAAAATATATCTACATATGATATTTACTCAAAACTTTGTGTTCATTTTTCTAGCATTACTTACAGAAAAAAAATAATGTTGTTAAATCAAATTATATAATTAATGTGCAATGTGATTGCTTTTAGTACAAATAGATCAAAATATATATAAATATGATAGTTGTTTAATAACTCATGTACATTCAAATAACATTGATTGAAGGAAAAAAAAGTTCTTTAACAAATTATGGTAGATGCTTAATCACTGCACAACTCTTAGTTTTATGTCATAATTCTCTCTTATCATATGCATATAACATTTTTTTTTCATTTGAAAAAAAAAAACCTTGAAAGATTAAATTTTCTCGGGTTTGGAAGGCGATGCGAACGTTGTCTGAAATTGATGCTGGACTCCGATACAAGGAACTTGTTCAGTAGCTCCACTTGATATTAAGGGTTAGACATTGGTTCAATGAAGTCACACTCCATTCAACCAAACTATAATGCTTCGGCACAACTTCTCTTTTTAACTTAGTTCAATTATACAAAATTAGGCTTCTTTTTATCGTAGTAAGCTCTCTCCTTCATTTTTTGTTTAGCCTTCAACACAATAGTATTTATTGTGGTCCTTTGCCTCTCGAAGTCCTTTGCCTATGGACACCAATATACACCAAATAAAAGCTAAATAACGGGAAAAATTGCGTAAACTAATTATTGATTTACAGTTGATCATCCACCACCAGACAGGTTATGACTGACCAATTTCGTATGGTCGATCATTTTTTTATGTATTTCGTTGGACATTTTAGTTTCTTGTTCTGTCGTGGGATTTGGTTTCTAAAAATTTTGTAAATATATTCCTCTTGTGGATTTCATTAGACCTTTTATTATTTAAGGATTGAAAGCTTCTTCTTGAGCATCTTCTCTTGTTCTTGATTGAGACTGTATTTTGCACGACAAGGTGTAATTAAGCCCACAAACCTCGTGATATTTGCCTTTTAACGCTGCCCGGACATATTATTGTAGGATGCGGGACAAGGACAATGACACATAGCTATTGACAACATATGGAATTTTCACAGAGGCTCTAACAAATCTGGCCCTCTCTCTAAAATTCAGTCAACCAAGATGCCGCAGTTTGACTTAATTGGTTAACTGAAAATAAAATGACTCTTGTCGTTTCAAAACCTTGTTGAGGATTTTAAATGAAAAACTTTCTACGCATTTTGTTATTAATTATTCATTTTATGGAAAAAAATAAATAGAAAAATCCTAATAGGCCTGATTAAAGTTTAAGATCAAACTCAAATAAAGGACATAAGTAGTTCAAATAAAGGATCAATGCTATATTAAGTAGGGTTGAGCAGAAAATCATATCATACAAGGTATCCACTTGTACATGATGCTCGATCAAGTAGAGTCTAGATGGGTATTAAGGATCACAAGGTGAAATATGAATATAAATTTTTTAGAATCTGATCCCACAAGATAGGTATGAGTAAGAGGTCTTCATATGCTTTACCCATCCTGAAATCTATATTATACCATGGAAGGGTACGGCTTCTAAAGTATTATGTATATACCCTATTAAATATTATATAATAATTTTAATATATAATAAATAATAATATTTCTTTTTTATTCTACAACCATTCATATTTAAGATTAATATTTTAGACTACATTCCAAAAAGTTTTTTCATGAAAGGATTTGTATTATTTATTTTGGAATGACTTGTTATTTTTATTTTTAAAGAACTACGGTTGTATGTATGTACTTGAACTTTCAAATTATATAAAAATGCTTTTATTGTAACACCGATTAATATAGAAGTAGCTCTAAAGTTTTTTTAATTTTGGAATTTGATGAAATTTTTATAATTTTGTTTAATATCACATAAACAAGGTCCGCAGGTATTTATTGAAGGTTTCAACTTTTTCTCATAGACAAATTCCACATATTGTAGAACTTGTGATATTAATAAAGTACTTTTTAAAATTTCTTTTTACATGTTTATATTAATAATATGAAAATAAGATAGTATTATATATTACATGAAGTCATATCAAATAGTATAAACTTGAAGTTTTAAAAAAAAAATATACGAAGTTTTTATAAAAAAATAAAATAAAATTAGAGGTTCAATAAGATACCATGTAGGTTTTATAGAGTAGGTAGAATGTATCACCTAATAGGTTCTGAATATGAAATTAAATATCTTATAACTTACAGTAGAGGGGTACGGGTAATGTTGTATAGATATAGGCACGGTTTGGTTTCAAACCGGTACCATCACCAATGGTTCTAGAACTAAAACCGAACTTGTTGGTCAGTTTCATAATCGGTTATAAAATCGTCAATTTTATGGTTCCTAGGCAACTCCTTAACCTATAATTTATGGAACCAGTGATTCTACTCGATTTCATTAAAATAAATAAATAATAATATTAAATATATAATTATTAATATTTAAATTATTTCATATAAATGGTAAATTTTATTTTTTATGCACAATTTTAATATGTTATCATCAATAACATAAATAAACATAACTTAAAATCATATATAATTAGTTTAAATAAATTTATCCTAAAAGCATCCTTAAAAACTACAATTGATATTGGATGTGTTTGTATACAAATAAATATGTATTCTAAACAAATTTTTTAAAAATTTAATTAAATAATTGAATACTTTTATATCCAATAATTATTTTGATTTTAAAATTTATTTTAGTAAAAACTAATATTCATTTATTTTTTTGTTTTTATTTGAAAACAATACTGTTTCGTAGTTCCAAAACCGAAAGCGAAAACCGACGATTCCATAGAACAGGATCGAAACCGTAGAGACAGTTCTAGTTCCTCAATTTCAAGATTCGAAAATATGCCCATGCCTAGTGCTTTATACCCTATCTACTTTGTACCCACTCATCCCTAATATTAAGTTACTATAATAAAAATTTAATTTTCAAGTGGTTAAAATAAAATATTGAAATTACAAAAAGTAGTTCATATAAAGTATCCCATCCTTATCCCATAAGTATGTTACCTCAGTTCTGTTTGTTGTAATGGTAATAATAACATCGTTTATTTAAATTACTTTATATAATATTAATTTTTCAATTTTAACAAGATATCAATTTGATCCCCTATATTTGAATTTTATAAATATTGATAATTTTTAAAAATAAATAAATAAAAATATAAAAAATTGTTTTATTTGAACTGTTAATAACATATTAACATTTGTCAAATTAAAATTTCTTTCCCAAATAAAGGGATAAAAAAAAAAAAGTTAAAGCTTTGCAAAAATCCGCCATCAACGGAATTAGAGTAGGCCCTTCCAGATAATAATTGACATGATAGCACCCTCAATGATATTGCAATCTAACACGTGTTAGATTTAGATGTGACACCTCCATTAGATGGTTCTTGGGAAAATCTTCTTAGAAAATACAGTCATTTCACGATTTTGGATCTTATTGTGATTACTCTTAGATCACATACATGAATGGTAATAGAAAAAGGCTGGGGAAAAATACAAATTCATCATTTTCACTCAGAAAATGATAGGCATTACGATGCTTTTTGGTTGTGATAAGTGTTATCGCGATGCATTGCATTATCGTGTGTGTCAAGGTAAATTAATTATTTTACATTGGTAATTTTACTCGGGGTAAATTTTTATTTTTGTCTACCTACAATTTTTGGACTTTTGCTAAGATCGGATTAGCTCAATAACCTTTTAAACCGCTTCCTTTTTTTTTTAATTTAATATAATATATATGGTTATCGTTAAATTGGTGATAGACTTCGATATAGTTGCTAGCTATCTATCTTGTTAGCATCGACTTGGAGATTTCAGCAATAATATAGATATACTTGCATATTTTCAAATGAGATTGTCAAACTTATTATCTACTTCACATCAAAACATATATTATCAGTAAAATTATATAAAATAATTAGAATAGTCTACCTAAACTCAAATTCAATTAAAAATTTACATACCAATAATTTTTTTATTTTAAATAGAAAAAAAGCTCATAAAATTATACAAGCTAGGTTGCAATTTAGCAACTATATTTTCAATAGTTATATGATATGAAATTATATATATATATATTTATATATTTAATAATTTAGATAAAAGTTCTATCTACAATAATCCTAATTTTTATTGGCAATCCAATATAGAGAACATATATTAATATCACAGAGATCCATACATACAATAGTCAAGATTCTCATGCTGGTTTTGTTTCATGGTGGACTTCAATCCTTATCTCTTTTCCTTTTCACACACACAGCTTTTATTACCTTTCCATCATATCATTCTCGAGGAATAATTTTGTGGGGTTTAGGTGGTGGTGGTGTGGTTGTGGTGGTGGAGCACTTCTCTTCCACAACCCACCAGACAAGACTTTGTTAATTTCCCACTCTTATAAAGACTGAAATAATGAAGAAGCAAAAATTTCACCAAAAAAGTTATTTTAGGTTTTTGTACTCACATGGATAGTTTGTGATTTGACTTTTTTTTTTTTTCCATTTGTTAATTTTAAAATCTCCAAAAGGGTCTTTTTCATTTACTTTGGATACCTTCAAATTTCCTTTTGAGATTGCTTAAATTAATTGGGTGAGATTTGAAGTTTAAATTATCTGTGGATTCAATAATTATTGGCTCGACAACTAAATCCAAGGTGGAGTCAAGATATAATTACTCGAAATAATTACTAATTAGAAATTGGGATATGGTTATCTATAATTTTTAAGCTTACTAACCTTTCTAGATTCATAAGTGCCTTTAGTCAACATCAATTTTAGTCCTTAATATTTAAATATTTTTATTTAGATACTTTTCTCTTTTTTCTTTTTTACTTAAGTTTTCAATGTTTAATTTTTTTGCTTCATTCCATCCATTAATCTCATTGGAAATTCAGTTAATAGTTGACATGAATTAATTTTTACATGAACCACAATAATTCGTTTAACAAAATAATTTTATTAGATTTATTTAATAAAAATAATAAATAATCTTCTTCTTTTTTTTCCCCTTTTATATACACTGGTGAGTTGTGGCACCACCAAAGAAGACATATTGGCAACTCTCCCTAAGTAGTAACTGACTAACTGGGTATACCTCAACTTTATCTTGGCTGTGTTTAAGGTTTTGTATTTTTCTATTTTTATAAAATTTTGTATTTCATTACTTTTTTATATACTACTTTAAAAATATATTTAATAAAAATGTTTTACTGAATTAATTATGGTGTACCAATTAGAAGTTCACTATTCCGAACTTTTAAAGAAATTTTCACAAATTATTGGAAAGGTTTAAATAGACAATCTATTAAATATCAATAACTGAAATAGGAAAAAAAAAAGAAAAGAAAAGGTAAAGGATTCAAAATAAAGAATAAAAATGATTAGATTATAAAAACTAAATTCATGTATTTCTATTAATTTAAAGGGAATAAAAATGGCTGAAACCGAACCGCTATCTTGGAATGGATAAACCATTCACCAAAGTAGAATGTAAGATTTTTAGCAATTATTATATAATATTGTTATTTGGACCTTAACCATTACATAAACCTATGTATATTTATTTATTTTATTTTACAATTGCCATGAAGACTAAGGGGGTCAGACCAACATGAGGAGGTAACATTTATAATCATGTCTTCTTATTATCATGCCTTTTCAGTGAGAAGCATTTTCTTCTTCTTTTCCCTTCTTCAACATGCCTATGCTTTGGAAAAAAAAAAAGAAAAAGATTGCAGCAAGGAAGCATGGAATTCTAATGATCAAATAAAACACTAATTCCAGTTGAATAAATAAGTTCCTAATTGAATACAACTAGGAGGAACTTGAATGCAAATCCTGGAGCAAAATATTTTTGTATTTTTTTATATATATTTTTGGCATTACACCCTGCTTTATATAGAGTGCGATACTGATATGTGATTTTATAACCAATTGCTACTAAAGAAAATAAATGGTTGATACTACCATGTGATGGACATGCCACATCATATGGTTAGTTAGAATTTCTAATATTCTAGAATAATCCTTATTTAGTTTGTTTAGTATAGACGATCTTAGTTATGGTTGCTATATCAGTTGGGCTCATATCATTACTCAGCCCACCACCTTAGTCTAACAGCGACCCATAATCTGTGTCCATTTTTTCCTTAAGCCCACAATTACTTCCCATCAGCCTCAGTTCCTCACCAGTTTTACTACCCACTTCACCTGACAACAACTTTACTTTGTTTTGTTCTTCTTCTCTATTCATCATCTTAATCTCAACCCTACTATTGACTTCCACAAATCCCAACTCATTCCCCCCTTCTTCCAAAGCCTTTAACCACAAAGGTTCTTTGGAAACCTCAAACGTAGCTCGCTGAAGATCTCCTAAGGAGCTTCTGATGGTGGCAGATCCTTCTATAAGATAAGTACTAAAACATCGATTTGATTTTTCGTTTAATAATATTCCTATCCAAGATGGCTTGAGTTCTAACTCATGATCTTCGCATGATACGGGTAAAGAAGACACCAGATCTACCTTTCCACCATGGTAGGGTTTCAACCGCGACACATGAAACGTGGAGTGAATGGTACTACTGCCAGAGGAAGATCTAATTTGTAAACCACTGATCCAACCCTATCTAATATTTTGTATGGTCCATAGTATCTAGGAGATAATTTATGTACTCTAGATTGCTTAAGAGAACCTTGATGATAGGGTTGTAGCTTGAGTAACACCATATCCTTGATCTTAAACTCTTTGTCGCTTCTTTTACGATCAGCCAAGTGCTTCATGCGCTGCTATGCTCGCTTAAGGTGAAACTTAAGCATGCGTAGCATATCTTCTCTATTAGTTAAGATACTATCCACCGCTGCATTTCTAGAATCTCCAGGCACATAGGGTAGATGAATTGGGGGGAAAATAACCATAAAGTATCTAGAATGGGGTATATGTTGCACTTGTGTGGTAATTAGTGTTATACCACCATTCGGTTAACGATAAAAATTGACTCCATTGTTTAGGATACTCGCCTATCATTCATTTGAGACATGTTTCAAAACACTTATTCACAACCTCGATTTATCTGTCAATTTACGAATGGTAGGATGTGGATAAGTTAAGAGAAACTCGTTACAAGCTCATGAATTCCTTCCAAATTACACTAATGAAGATAGTATCTCTATCACTAGTGATAGTTTCGAGCATCCCATGCGGTTTATAGACATTGTCAAGATAGAGTTAAGTAACTTGAGATGTTGTGTATGGATGAGCTAATTCCATGAAATGGGCATACTTGCTCAGTCGGTCAACAATCACAAATATTACCTCCTTCCCATTGGATTTAGGCAGCCCTTCCACGAAATCCATGGAAATTTCCTACCTACACAAATTAGGTACCTGAAGGGGCTGTAGTAACCTTGGATATGCAACATTTTCATATTTATAACGTTGACACACATCACAATTCTGCACATACTGTCTTACATGTCGTTCCAACTTAAGCCAATAGAACACGTAGAGATCTTCTCTGTGAGTAGCATAAGCACCAGAGTGACCTCCCAGGGGTCATCCATGACAAAGCTTAAGTAGCTTTTCTTTTAAGTTAGGTGCCGCCCGAACAACTACCTTTCCTTTCCTCCTCAAAATCTCTTGATTGAAAGTGAAATGCTTCACTTTAATGCCTTCCTTCAATTGATCAATGACTGGCAGTAACTATTGGGAAGAAACCAACTAGATTTAACCTCCTCCATTAATTCTGGCATAGTAATCTGTATAGATAGGTGGTTCAATTAGGTTCCCTCCTGCCTTGATAAGGCATCAGCAGCAATGTTAGAACTTTCACTTTTGAACTCAATAGAATAATCCAATCCTAACAATTTAGTAAGCCACTTCTGCTGGGTGGAAGTTACTAGCTATTGCTCAAGTAAGTACTTAAAACTAGGATGATCAATTTTGATCACAAAAGTCCATCCCAACAAATAATGCCGCCACTTCTCTATAGCATAAGCCAGTGCCAACAATTCTTTTTCATATACCGATAGTCCTCTACGTTTAAGTGCAAGAGTTTTGCTTACATAAGCAATTGGATGATTCTCTTGCATAAGGACTGCCCTTATGCCTTCACCACTTGCGTCAGTTTCAATTATGAAATTTTTTGTGTAATTGGGCAAACATAAAACCGATGATTGCACTAGGGCCTCTTTCAATTCATTAAAGGCCTTTTGAGCATCGAAACCCTACTAAAAATGGTCCTTCCTAAGCAAATTGGTAACGGGTTTGGCTATAGTTCCAAAACATGAATGAACCTTCTGTAATAACCCGCCAATCCAAGAAACCCCCTTAGTTGCCTTACATTAGTTGGAGCTGGGCACTATTTAATTGCTTCAATCTTCCTAGGAGCAGTTGCAACCCCATGCTTAGTAATGATATGCCTAAGGTATTCAATCTGATCTACTCCAAAAGCACACTTGTTGCGCTTAAGGAATAATTTCTCCTTACGTACCACTTCAAAAACAGCCTTTAAATGTTTCACATGTTGAATCAAATTCGTGTTGTACACCAAAATATCATCAAAAATCACTAAGAGAAACTTTCGCAAATAGGGTCGAAATAAATCATTCATAAGGCCCCCGAAAATGTGGATAGTGTTAGTCAAGCCCAATGGCATGACTAGGAACTCATAATGTCTATCATGGGTGCGGAAAAGCGGTCTTGTAGGTATCATTAGGATGCATAAGTATCTGGTGATAACCAGAGCGTAAGTCTTACTTACTAAAATAACTTGCACTATATAACTCATCAAATAAATCTTCCACAATTAGAATTGGGAACCTTTCCTTAATATTCTGTTTATTAAGTTCCCAATAGTCCATACACATTCTCCAGCTATTATCCTTTTTTTTCACCAAGACCATAGGTGAAGCAAAGGGGCAGTGGCTAGGGCGAATGATGCCACTAATTAACATTTCTTAATCATTTCTTCTAAAATAGACTTTTGAACCATGGAGTAAAGATAAGTCCTTAAATTAATTGGTTTTAAATTATCTTGTAGGTGAATCCTATGGTTACATGATCTCGTGGGTGGAAGGGAAACAAGTTCCTCAAACATATCATGATAAGTTTCTAACAAATGTAGAATCATAAGATGTACCACCTGTTCCTTTGGATCATCAGATCCCATGCTACTAATTATCCAACATTGTACTTCATAACTAGTTCCATTAGAAGTAAGGATATGAGACATAGCTTTACTTGAGATAGGAGTGATGTCCTCTTTTTGTCCCACAAAGTGCACATAGTGTCTTGCCACTGAAACTCCACCCTAAGTAGCCTGAAATTCCAGTGTATTGTTCCTAATGAAACTAGCCAAGGCATGCTTAGTATCATAGCATAAGCTTTCATAAGGAGAGTGTAAAAATCATCCTTGAAACGAATGCCCTGCATACTCCACTCCAATTCATAAATCATGAAATAATCGTATAGCTTAACTTCACTAGCCATATTGGCTATCACTAGCTCAATTGGAGTCATAACACAGTTAGCTTTCTTAGCTAATCCTTCATCAACAAAGTTAGAAGAACTCCAGTATCTATAAGAATGCTTAATTCCTTCTAGTTAAGGCAATCCTTAACATTCATATTCTGCTTTGCATGGTTGCTATTTCCATCAATAGCACACCAAGTGAGTGTTGCTAGCTCGCTCTCCCACTTCTCTATCTCACCCTTTAATTCTGCCTCCCCTTCACCTTCATTCTCCTTACAAGCTATAAGGAGCTTTAAATCTTATTCTTGTACCTATGGCCTGGTCCAAAAGCGTCATCACACCAAAAGCACCACTTCTTATGTCTTTTTTTTTTTTCTATTTCTTCAGGCGTAAGTCTTCGGGTATTATTAGTAGGAGTTACGTTCTGGTTTTTTGGTGGGTTATGTGGATAGCATGTAAGCTGGGGAATGGTTCGGGTTGTGTTTTGAGCAGTGAAATTGGTAGTGGTAGTGAAATATTTGGAAGATGGATAGGTAATGTTTTGGGGGTAAGGGAAGTTTTCGGTATTTTTGGTGGGTTTAGTAGTGGTTAAGTTAGCTTTCTAAAGTTTAGCAAGTGTATAGGCTTCAGATAAGGTAGTAGGTTAGAACATTCTTATGGGGTATTGTAATTCAAGTTTCAATCCACTTAAGAAACAGCTAAGGAGCTGTGTTTTGATGAGTTACTTTTAGGTAGATTGGTGAATGAATTGGTCAAAGTAGTCTTGAAGGGTGTCTGCTTGCTGTAGTTCTTTCAGTTTTGCCATAGGATCTTCAAAGACGCGATCATTGAAATGAGCCTGAAGTGCTTTGGTGAGTTCTTCCCGAGTAATGGGTGAAGCGTTTGTTCTCAGTTTCGAATAAGAGGCATACCATGCATAGGGTTTCTCATCTAGGTACATAATAGCCACCTTAACCTTCAAATGCTCCGGCGTGTCATCAATCAAGAAAAATTGTTCTTCCTTAATAATCCATGATTGTAATCCTTCCTTACTAAATGTAGGGAAATTATTTTAGTACTGCGCATAGATAGATGATAAGCATTCTGTGGGTTGACCTTAGAAGTAAGGCTATCAATACCCAAACTACATATGTTAGATCCATCCACCAGCTTATGTATGCTTAGCAGTGTTCCAACAAATGCGGCCTTCTCCTTCAGCTGTTGTTTAAGTTCTTCTATGGTCTGTGATTGCTGCTTAAGGGTTTTTTGTTGTTTCTATAATGCTTCAGAGAACATTTTGATCCATCATGCTTGTTGTCTGACTGATCTTTCATCAGTGTCTTTAACAGCTCCTCCATACGTTTGTACTCTCTAGTGCCTTCTGCCATCAGCTCTAACAAGAGGCTCTAATACCAATTGCAAGAAGGAAGCAATGGAATTCTAATGATCAAATGAAACACTAATTCCAGCCGAATGTAGTTGAGAATGTTAACAAATAAGTTCCTAGTCAAATACAACTAAGAGGAACTTGAATGCAAGTCTTGGAGCAAAATATTTTTGTATTTTTTAATATATTTTTTTTTTGGTATTACACCCTGTTGTATATATAGTGCAATACTGGCATGTGATTTTGAACTAATTGCTCCTAAAGAAAATAAATGGTTGATACTATCATGTGATGGACATGCCATATCAAATAGTTAGTTACAATTTGTAATATTCTAGAATAATTCTTATTTAGTTTGTTTAGTATAGACTATCTTAGTCGTGGCTGTTGTATCAGTCGGGCTCATATCATTACTCAGCCCACCACCTTGGTCCAACAGTGACCCATAATCTGTGCCCCTTTTTTCCTTAAGCCCACAATTACTTCCCATCAGCTTTCGCTCCTCACCAGTTTTACTACCACTTCACCCGACAATAACTTTACTTTGTTTTGTTCTTCTTCTCCATTCACCATCTCAATCTCAAACCTACTGTTGACTTCCACAAACGCCAGCTCAAAGATACAATTTTACAACGTGATTCTTTCCTTTGACGCTTCGATTTTCAAGAAAACTTTTGCTGCCATCCAAAATTCCTTTTCTAGTAAATTTTTATGTGATTTAAAAAAAAAAAAGAACAAAAAGAAGAAGCGTTATATGTGTTATGATGTTTTTAATCAACTTGTTTATGTTTTTTTTTTTTTTAATAAACTCATGATCAGTGTTTCACTACTAGCAAGTTAAAAATAATATTATTGAATATATTTAATTAATTAATCTATAAAAAAATTAAAAAGGAAACAAAAATAACACTTAAAAAAGAAAAAGTCAAGATTCAAGAACCTGCGACTTGGTTGGCCGCCACAAAAGCTAGAGGCGGCTAGGAAATCTTGAGCCTTAAAATTAACCAGAAAAAAACTAAGAATTTTGTGTAAGTTATACAACCAACTGGAGATACTATCCAGTAGGTTGAGGCACACTAAAATCCTTATAAGATTTTGATAATCTTTTGCAACCTTATGGTGTTTAACGTCAAGGTAATGTCATGGGTAATAATTATGATCCAATAGGATGCTAACTTAATAAATTATAATAAAATATAAAATAAATAATTATTAAAAAAATTCAAATTCAAATAAAGTCTACTCGATGGCACTGTTATTTATTTCCAGCCAACAAATCAGTCAATTACTTTCGTCCATTCTTCTCTTTTATGGTTTATTTTGAGGTTATGTTTCATTTTCCATTTTTATTATTTATTGTTTTCAATAGGAATCTTCCATTTTTATTCTTAAGTAAAAACATTAAAACTTTATGGTTCATTTTGAATTCTACAAAATGGGTTATGATTGTCTTAACATATTGTTTTGTTCCTAGACCATTCACAAAATCTCATGTTTAATGTTTTTAATGCTTTGAAATTGATGTTTCTTTTGTTTCAGTTAATCGATGGTCTCATCTTTTGTTCTCTATTTTGTATTGTTATTTTGTCTTGCATCACCTCCAAATGGGTGTTTACTCTCGTGGTATTTTATTCACGTTAGTGGTAAAATTTCAAACAACCTCCACTAAACTTTAAAAGCGGTGAGAATTGATCCCATAAACTTTAAAAAAGTAACTTTTTATTTCCAGAACAATAACAATTAGTGAATAAGTCCATTTTGTACTTTTTTGTAAAGCAAAAAGTATAAAAATCTACTGTTCTAGATGTACTTTTTATGGATTTGTACACACATGTACAAAGAAAAGATGAGGAAAAAAGGACGGTTAGACTTATTTGCTAATTATTTATAGTTTTGGAAGTCAAAAGTCATACTTTTAAGTTCGTGGGGTTAGACATCAGCACGGGGCAGTTCCGAACCGGGAACGCCCCGAACCGTCACCGGCGGTTCCGGACCGGGAACCGCCTGTGGGTGACGGTTCGAACCGTTGGAGGACCCGCCGGAACGGCGGGTCCAAACGGTTCGGGTGGTGGAAACGTCGGTTCAACGGGTCCGGAACCGTTATTCCGGAACCGGAACGGCGGTTCCAACCCGCCAGAAGGAGAAAAGAAAAAAAAAAAAACATAAAACGTAAAAGGAAAAATGGAGAGCCGCACGCGCATTTGAAATTTGGGAGAGGGGGGGGGGGCCTTGCAGGACTAAGGGGGCAGGGACGTAGGGGGGGGGGGGGTGGGGGTAGGGGGGGTCAGGGGCAGCATTTGAAAAAAAAAAAAAAAAAAAAAAAAAAAAAAATCGATTCACGTGGAACCAGAACCGGAACCGCCAGAACGGCGGTTCCTTGGAACCGTGAACCGCCCCGGCTCTCGCGGTTCCGGTTTCGGTTCCACGAAATGTGGAACCGTGAACCGGCGGTTCCGGTTCGGGTCCGAACCGTGCCGACCTCTACGTGGGGTCAATTCGCACATCTCGAAAGTTTAGAGGGTGTTTTTACATTTTTCTGAATTGTTTTTTGTATGATAAAAAAGTTTAAATTTCTAACAAATCTTTTCAAAAACAAAAGCAAAATTTGTAACAAATCTTTTCAAAAACAAAAGCAAAGAAAAATATGCTTGAAAGAAAAAGAAAGAAAGAAAGAGACCCTATATAAGCGAGTTGATTGGATCAGTCCGAAATCCTCAAAGATAGGTTTAGGTATAATAATAAATTCTATAAAGTTTCAGATCGTATATGAGCCATTCCAAACCCACCTTGGCGGCATCTACGGCCTACTTATATGGTGGTTGTCTACTTACATAGGTGAATGGCTAGCAAGGAGAGTACATTTGAAATTAAAAGAAAGGAGAAGGTACATCATGAGTAAATGCTCCGAGTCATCATCTACCTTGCACTTGTAGTACTGTTTAGGATTGGATGAAGTATTTGACACGTGGTCTAATATGACCAAGTCTTATATGCATGAAGTTAAATTCATTTTTGTTTTCCCTATCTTTCAAAACTTACAACATCTCATATACATTAAAAAAAAATACTTTGATACTTGAAATTCTGATATTTAAATATTAAAATTTATTTATATTAAAAAAAAACTCTGCATTTCGAAATCTTGCAACAATCTTTGTATAGAAGGTATAGATTTTCTGTGAAAGCTAAATTTATCGGTGTCTTTAAACCTTTTATCAACATCTTAATTTCACTAAACCAAATTATTTACCATTTTGCCTAACATGCAAAGCTATAAAGATTTACTAAGAATAAACTAACTCAATATTATGGCAAAAAAAAAAAAAAAAAACTAATCCTATATTACTTTCATGCTTTTCGTATACAATTATGGGATTGAACTAACAAATCAAAACCTAATGGATGAGACTATAAATTTAACTCATAAGAATATTAAATAAAGAAGGAAGAAAAGTAAAACATATAGCTAGAAGCATTTTCTTAAATAGAAAACTTAGATGTTTAAATAAATAGTAAACTTTAGATAGCTGAAACATATCATTGTAATGAAATATAAATTGAAAACTATTGATCATCATTCATTTGAAATAAAATGGGATTAGGTTTAGATAAAGGACAAAACTATAAAATTGTGGTGGAATATAAATATGGTGATCGATTTTTCCAATGAATTGATGGAAAACGATTATATGCATCACCTTAGAGTGGAGATGTCAAAGCTTTAAATGGGAGAGCTTGTCAATTTTGAATTGTAATTCAACGAACAATGCGATGGGGAGAAAACAAATATGAATTAGCAACAAACACATTTAATATACTAGTCACGTGATATATACGGCATTTTCAAATAATGAAAGGTAAGCTGAAAACGGGTAGAATGATAATTCCTTTTTTTCTCCCAAGATCCCTAGGCTTTTGTCCTTGTTGCCACTAATTCTATTTAAATATTCAGATTTTCTTTCAAGTAATAAAAAATTTGAAACAAGTACAAATATACTTTATAAAATCATATAAATTATAAACTTCATGTAATGAATGACATAACGAAAATCCTTCTTTTTTTGTCACATTATGGAAAATTCTTTGTCAAACCATGATAAAGACATAAAATGGTTTGATCACACGATAATAAATATGAATTTTTATGGAAGTATTCAATGAATATGATGTGTATTATGGCTCCTCGACACAATTAACTTATTTATATATATTTTTTTCTTTTAGTAAACTTATCATAAATTGTGTTTTATCACTATTGATACGTTTGATTCACCGGAATGAAATAAGACTAGAAATTAAATAATGATTCTTTATTTTATATTTAAGGGTATTTTTGAAACAATATATATATATATTGTGTAAGGAATAACTATTTTACCAATAAAAGGAAAAAATGAGATTCCTTACCTATTCCGCATTACATAGAATAAATATTCTTTTGATAAAATTTCTTATAAATCAAACAAAAGAATAGATATTTCGCAATAATAAAGCTGGAATACTAATCCCATTCTATTGAACAAATGTTTATGTCGCTTTTAGTCTAAAGATATATGTCGGCTTTTGATTTGTCTATAGTAAAATAATAGTATTGATTATATTAAATTGAATATATAATAAAATAAAGATAAAGTAAAGATAAAACAAAAAGACAAAAATGCAAAAAAAAAAAAAAAGGCACACCATTTGCCACGCAACGTGCACCAAGGAATGCCACTTGGAGTGTAATATATCATGGTATGAGATGAGTACAAGTCATTGTAAATGGTTATGAATTATGATCAATTCTTTCGGGTGATATATTTACTTTTACTAAAATCTTCATTTCTATAAAAATTGCAAAGTAATTTAATCGGAATGATATTCACTTCTCTCTCTCTCTCTCTCTCTATATATATATATATACGGTTTTGCATTATTAGCCTAATAAAACCAAAAAAAATTGTCGGGTTTCTGAAACAGACACGTTAAAATTTAGGATTCAATGTCGATTGTCAATGATATTGGGGGTTCTAGCTACATTGTTGGATGGCTCCATCCATCCATTTGGGGTCCTCCAAAGTATGTATGTCGATGTAACGTGTTATACTTTACTAAATTTGACTTGTCTTAGCTTTGCCCATGTCATTTTCACCCGGTCCCTGTTTCTCTGGAATTACTTTTTATTACTTTTGAGCTTTGTTTAGTCAAGATTATTAACTTCGATTCAAATCATTCTGGTTTTGTCGTCGAGCCGCCATGGAAGTTCGAGAGTGGACTCGGAACGATATTAAGGGAAAGGTGAGTATTGCCATATAAAAATTCAACCACTAGTTTTTCTTTTTCTTATAAAAATATTTTAATAATAAGATGTTTAACATGCATTCATACCCCCTAACCTCCCAAAATTTCTACGTAAAATCCAAATCTAACATCTTTGCTTTCTTATATACCAATGAAATTATGACTAATAACCAAAACTATCACTAAAAAAAAAAAAAAAAAAAAACTACTTTTATGATAAATTCGTAGGGCCTTTAAGCAGAGGATTGCACAGCTATATAAGGAGGTAGCATCATGGGTTACCCCTAAAAGATGATGCAAGATTTAGTCAATAATCCATATTCGTATGGTTAGTGAGAGACACCCATTTTAGCCAGTGGTTTGTTCAGTTTTAAATGTGAATTGTGCAATTTTAAGGTTGTAGGTTGATTGCTTAAAAAAAAAAAAAAATTGGCTTTATTGTAAGCACATCAAATCATATTGTGCAAATGAAGTACATGAACTATTTTTTCAGATAAGGTGTTACTATTTAGTGATCCACTATCTATTTTGGTTGTTGTCACTATTTGATTATATGAGTTGTTGCAATCAATGAAACAAGTATTCTACATGTGTCACTTGGCAGGTGATGTCATTGGTTGCTCTCCAATAGTGGGTCGTGTGATCCATCCTATTGAGTGGCAGGTGATACCACCTCCTTGGTTTCTACCTTAATTTAAAGATCTTAATATTTAGTTTTTATTTTTCATTTCATATTCAACTTTAATGAGAATTTCTTTTAGTGTTATGTTTATTTATTATTTTATTATCATTACAGCAAGAAATGATAATTCGAACTTGCTCCAATTTATTTGAAAACTTGTGTTAATACAATTAAATTATAAGACCATTTACATTGTATTTTTTATCTTAGCAGGGTAAGCTGACTTGGATTGTTGAATGTTTGTGCAAATTTTTGTAATTTAAGGGCTTCAAGTGCAATCTTTTGAAGTTGAGGAGAATAAATCCACAAATACCTTAATTTAGAGGGCACGTTGCAAATTACCCTTTTCTTCTTTTTGAAAATATTATTGTCTCATTTGATAAATTTACTAAAGTTGGTAAAACCTATATCAATGCATTAAAAATTTAAAATTAAGCATTTAAACCCTTTAATGATGCTAAATTGATACTGAATTTTATCATAAAGCAAGGTCATTCACGTTAGAGGACCTATATGAACAATTATCTTTTATGTGATTCTCCTCTATTTTAATTTGTGTGGCCTATAATACACACTATATATTAGCTAAATACTTCATGTCTGTGTGGAGCTAATCATCTCACAACTTAATGATCTGCCAATTAAAACAATAGTGTAATTTTCATTATTCCAAAGAATATGACTGTAATTTTGTCGGCAAACCTAGGATCTCCTATTACTTGAATCTTAGTCAAAACATTCTTTTTAAAACCAATTCAAATTCTATAACGAGAAGCAATTTCTTATCATAATCTTTTAGATTTCAAAAAGTTGGATTTATGTCTCACATAATTTGAAGATTGTGGAATCCCGATGTCCTCCCACACATTTAATCTTCATCTTTAATATAAAAAGAAACAAAAGCCACGAAGCCAAAATTTGGATTGGCAAAGAAAGTAAATTTGTTGTTATACGGTTAAAGTTCAACTTGCACTTTGAGGTGATTGACAAATGCACTATAGGACAATGCTAAAGATATGATTTGAATCTATATCTTTCGACATTTAATTGGAGAAGTCAATATCCCCAATCAACGCCATGGTCTATACGACTTCGTTGGTCATGTACTTGCCTACTCTGATTCGTATAAATGTAATCAAGATGATAATTATTGGATAAATGAAATTATATAAACTCTTTTAAACATGGGACAAATAACATTTCGCCTCCTTTACTATTTTGTATATTATATCCTTAAATCACCTTTGGTACACATGAGAGATAAAATGCATTAATATCAAAGGTCCAGAATGGGATAGAATAGAATAAATAAGGGGAAAGATAAATGTTTTCCCACATTTAAATACATCTATTAAATGGAACGGGTAGAAAATAAATATGTATAGGATAAAAAGGTAACAAAAGTATATAACATTAATATAGGGTGCAATGTAATTATTATTCTACCTTTTTTAAAAATAAAATTGAATTTTTCCTTAAGGTCAATAATTTGTTCCAATTCATTCTTGGATACCAAAAGTGCCATTAGCTTTATGTCAATACTTTTATGTTGAATAATATTGATAAATCTTGTAAATCACACTAGAAGAGGCATTAAACTAAACTTTTATCGAAACTTATTAGTTCATGAAAAACCCATTACATGAAATCCACAAGCCCAATTGATTTAGACTACATTATGAACCCAAAAACTATCTCAAGTAGCTACACATATCACCCCAAGACTAACAAAAACAATAATAAACATTGTGATTAATAACCTCACTAACGATCAAATATGCATTTAAAATAGGTAGAAAAAGCAAAAATAATGAATCTTTGAAAACTATGTGATGCATAAAAAACAATGAGACCTACTAATTTAGCCCTAATTATTTTAATTAGGATAAACTAGAAATGTTAAACTTGACGAGAAAACATATGTAGTAAGGTTTTGTCGAGATATTATTTTGTGAGCGTTAAATTTGATTTATGGGCTATAGGTTAAATTTTAACTTGGATTTAACTCTTTTAATTGACAAGGTGGCATGATCCAAAAGGTCAAACCATATATTTTGAGATAATTGAGAAAAATTTGATATTGTAGATTTGAAGTAAGGACTATTTGATCAACCTTTCTTACAAATAGTGTTACCTTGTGAGAAGCCTTTAGTGGGCCTAAATCCAAAAGAAGCTCATTAAAGAAGTCCATTAACTCAAAAAGGCTCATATCAATCAATGATTGCCAATATGATTCAACAAAAGTTTTAACTAACAAATTCTATAAATATCTAAAATTCTCTTTGTTTGAAAAGAAAGACAGAATTGAGAGAAATGTCTTTATACTGTCAAACCGCCATCCTAAAATATCAAACAAATATAAAATGAAAGTACCTCTCTTAAAGAATAGTGGAATTTCATACTTATAAGCTTATCCACTTGTCACACATACATTCGAGCCTCTTGAGAGTTGAGACTATGTGCTCCACCATTGTGCCCCATTACTACTAATCACCCATATGTTCCACTTCACATTGCTCCTTTAAGGTCATGCATAGCACAAGGCACGTGCTATATGCACGTGACTAGCACATCCAAATCTATATATCCCTACACTATTTATACAACACAAAAAAAAAGGGGGAGGCTTCATCCAACTTCCATATGAGGTGATTTAGATGAAGTCAAAAATCATGGTTTAGGATTATGCCAAAGGCACCTCATTCCAATCTCAAGTGGGAATTTGTGAACAAAACCATGCAATTGAGATCATCTTTTAGCCAATGCAGGATTTTATTAATTGTTTTCTCCATAATATAATCTAAGAAATCAATATGTAGAAAAATGCATGACTTAACTATTACTAGCACCATGCTACAATCGATGCCTTTTAACTCTTTTCGCTTGCATCTCAAGCATATTAGATCACCTATCAAATCTTGCATCCACTTAAAAGAACCAGCTATGCTTAGCCAAATTTATTATCACTTCCAAACTTCTAGACCCAACGACTTCTATCTACCTACAAGTGAGTAAAGCATGATTGATTATCAGATAAATATCATATTTGGTACCTAAATTTTTCTAATTTGTGCAATTAACTACTTAAAGTTTAGAAGTGTTAATTGACTAGTTAAAAGCTTTCAAGTTAATTTGAAATCTCTAGTTAATGTAGTTAATTGCAAAAATTGGGCAAAGTTCAGGTAGCTTACTGTTAAATTTGACAAAATTTGGATAGTTAATTACAAAAATGGACAAAGCTAAACTACCAAATTGACACTTTCAAAACTGAAATAATTTTTTTCTTTTTTTTTTTTGTAAAAATAAGCAAAGTTCAGGTTTCAAATATGACAATTACCTTTGGTTGTCTTCAATCACCCTACAAAAGACAGAGTATAAGGACGACGAGATTTTCATGAAAATATATTTTTAAAGTAAGTTCAAAGTCCATAGCACACATGTTTTGCAATGCATTTTGTAAAAATGTTAGATTAATGAGTTTTCAAATCATTACAAGAAACAATAGTACTTACTTATGTTAAATCTCACCTATGATCTCCATTAAATATCAATTCTACCATACACAATTAATGGTTAAAGTTCTTGTTTGTAGTTTTATGGTTTGATAGAATATCTCTACTTATCTATCCATACTAAACTCTCTCCCCTAACTTTATCTACTAAATTGCTCCTTAAGTAACTTGTCTTCACTCTTTGAAAATATTATACGATGCCTATAAGTTCTCCTTCTTTTTTTAAGTCTCTTCAAAATCTTAGTTAGGGATATGAAAACCTTTTGGAATTTTAAATCATGGCACATCCAAATTGAATTCAATTCTCTAAGCCAATTCTTTAATCTCCATTCAACCCACTTCGTTAGATCTAGTTAAGTTATTACAACCTGTCTATCACACCTTGCTTTCCTTAGTTCTCTAGTTCCACCAAGATTTAGTAATTAAGCATTTATTTCATTACAATAATCTATTTTAAGTGTATCAATCCTTTTAGCATACATGAAGTTACTTTATAAAAGCATATTTACTTAGATATAAGACATACACTTACTTGGAACATAAATTTGAGTGCTTTTTTTTTCCTTGGAGATGAAGTAAGTAATCCATTATAGTTATATATTAATGGTTATTCCATTTCTTAGTTCCTTATCAAGAACACATTTTGATGTTGACTTTTTGGAATGACGGTTAGTGAAAATTCTAGCCCCCATAAAATTTTCCTTTTTCTTACCAAAATGTCATAATTAGTCATTCCCTAGCTATTTTTAGCCCATTTCCTTCGTTATCCTTTCATGAGATTCTTCATCTTACCACTTGTTGAACTTAGCTTTACTACCTACTCTTATCTCCCAACCTAACTTTACTTGACACACCTTGAGATCATAATTCCATTGTGTGAAATTGTACCTTCAAACCATAATCCACCTCTAAAATTCTATTTATTAAACGTAACTCCAATCCATGATCAAGTTCGATCAAGACCAAAATTGTGCATGAACCTAACACAAAAGTCTAATGCGAGACACAAACCAAATTGTACTATAACCCAAGCACACATAAATTCTAGTCTTATATGAACTTAAACTACAGTTGATTTGTGTCGGTGTCTTATTGAGGACTTTGTTTGCTATGTTTCGGATGAAGGTGCATGTGAGATTAGGTTGGTAGTGATTTGATGGTTCGACAGGTGGTAGTTTAGGGTTTTGGTGATGGTTCCAGTATGTTATATGTATAAAAGAATCAATTTGATTCAAGATCCAAAAGAGTGATGATCAAGAGCTGCAGAAACGTTCTCCATCAAGAACAGAGGAAAATAGAAATATAACAGAAACTTTGGAAAATGAACTTCAATTACTATTTCTGATGAGCAAAGAATATATATATGTACATAAGACCAATATAAAAAAGACACGTGTAAAACTAACTAACTAACTAACAATAAATAAAAACCAACTCAGACTTCTATACTTCTATATGCCCCCCTCAAGTTGGACTAGATAACAAGCCCAACTTGACCAAAGAAGAAACAAAAAAGAAGAAGTATAGATTTGGTAAACATATCTGCCAATTGAGATTTAGAAGAAACATGAAAAATTCTAAGAAAACCATGAACAATATGATCACGAAGGAAATGGACATCTATATCAATATGTTTCGTTCGGCCATGCAAACAAGGATTCTCAGCAATTAGTTGAGCTGAACGGCTATCCAATGCAAAGGAACCGGAAAAGCAACAGTAACATCCAAATCCCTCAAAAGATAAGATAACCAAAGGAGTTCCTTAGTGGTAGAAGCAAGACTTCTATATTCAGCTTCGGTAGAAGATGTAGACACGGTTGCTTGTTTCTTCGTCTTCCAAGAAATGAGAGAAGAACCAAGAAAAATACAAAAAACCAGTGAGAGACTTTCTATCATCAATATTAGCTCCCCAATCTGCATCGGAATAACCTTGCAATTGTAAAGATGAAGATGAAGAATAATATAATCCCTTATCAAAAGTCCCTTTGAGATAACGAAGTAAATGCAGAGCAGCTTGATAGTGAGACGTACGAGGATGAGCAACAAATTGGCTTAGTTGTTGAACATTAAAAGAGATATCAGGACGTGTCATGGTGAGATACAACAAGCGACCAACAAGACGTCTGTAAGAACTGGGATCAGGAAGAAGATCACCAGTTGAGGTATTAAGCTTAAGCCCTGAAGGAAATGGAGCGGGAACAGGTTTGGAAGCAGTCAAACCAACGTCCTCAAGTATATTCAATAGATATTTCCTTTGATTAAGCATAAAACCACTCTTTTACGACAGATTCAATCCCAAGAAAAACGAATGTCTCCCAAATCCTTAATCGTATATGCACCATCAATAGCTTGTTTGATCTTGAATATCAGACAAAGAATTTCCAGCCAAGAGAACATCATCAACATAAACAAGCATCACAGTAAAAGTATCACCTCGTTTGCGTGTAAACAAAGTATGATCATGCGAGGATTGAACAAAACCAAGAGAAATAATAAAATTTGTAATTCTCTATTCCATTGACGAGATGCCTGTTTTAAACCGTATAAAGAGCGAACCAATTTACAAACATGACCAGAAGGAACACCATGATAACCATCAGGAGGAAGCATATATATATCCTCATCCAAAGAACCATGTAAAAAGGCATTATTCACATCCAATTGATGAACAAACCAATTTTGGACAGCAGCAAGTGCAAGAACCAACCGAACAGATAACTTTGCTACAGGGGAAAAAGTATGAGTATAATCAACACCAAGTTCTTGATTATACCCCTTAGCTACTAACCTTGCTTATATCTTTCTATAGTACCATCGGGTTTATATTTGATTTTATAAACCCATTTAGATCCTATAGCTTTCTTCCCCTTAGGTAAAGGAACGACATCCCATATGATTAGATGATAAAGCAATCAGTTCGTTATTCATAGCCTCAATCCAATGAGGATCTTTCTTAGCATCATGATAATGTCTAGGTTCATGAACAACTAATACATTTGCTAAGGAACTAACATATTCATGAGGAAAGTATGTAAAAGTGTATTAGGAAACAAAGGATATAAAGTGGAAGATGAGAAATTACTTACTGATGAATCTTGATGAACAGCATGTACATAATCCTCAAGCCAAGAAGGTGGTTTTCTGATACGATTAGAGACTCAAAGAGAAGAATTAGAAGGATGTGTATGAGAACTAGAACCAGTAGGTATGACTGAAGGAGAAAGAGTATTATGATGAAAAGACTCAAAATCAGGAACATCAGAGATTGAAGGAAACAATTCTGATGATGGAAAGGATATATCAGAAGAAGTAGTTTTGAAAGGAAAAATATGTTCAACAAAGATAACATCTCTACTCACAAAGATAGTGTTGGAATTGAGATCAAAAAGTTTGTAACCCTTTTGATTGTGAGGATACCCCAACAAAACACATTTCCGTCCTTTAGCATCTAACTTATCATGATTTATCCAAAACTGGAGCAAAGCAAAGACAACCAATTGTCCTAAGTTCAGAATAAGAAGGACTCTTCCCAAATAAGCATTGATAAGGAGATTTCCATCAAGATTTGCAGCAGGCATTCGATTGATCAAAGTAGTGGCCGCCAAGATACATTCACCCCAAAATTTCTTAGGCAAATTAGCATGATTCGAATGCACGAGCTGTCTCCAATAAATGTCTATGCTTCCGTTCAACCACACCATTTTGCTGTGGTGAATATGCAACTGTTCTCTGATGAACAATTCCTCTATCAGAAAATATATGTTGACATTCATTAGAAATGAATTCTCCACCATTATCACTTCGATATGCTTGGGTGTGACATGAAAATGATTGTACACATAAGCAAGAAACTTCAAAAGATAAGTAGATACTTGAAATTTGCTATGCATAAGAAAGTCCAAGTACATCTACTCTTGTCTTCAACTAAAGTAAGAAAATATCGAGCACCAGTAAAGGAAGGAATGTGATAAGGGCCCCAAACATCCACATGAACAAGATCAAAGATGTGAGTAGAAATGAATGACTAATAGGAAAAGGCAACCGATGAGACTTTGCCAAATGACATGTATCACAAGTAAAAGATTCTTTATGAGATACATTGTGTAAAGGAATGTGTTTGAGTTTATCAAAAGAAATATGACCCATGCGATCATGTAAACTTGGAAAGATATAGTGTTTGAACTATTACAAGTAAAAAGAATTTGACAAAACACGAGAAGGATCAGAAACCATTCTATCTAAAACATGAGACTTAAGTACATAAAGTCCATCTTGAACATCAGCAGTAGCTACCACTTCTCTTGTGCTATGGTCCTGTAAATAACACGAAGTATTAGTGAATTTGGCAATCAAATGTGAAGTGGCTAAAAGCTTGGATACTGAGATAAGATTGTGTTTAAATTCTGGACAAGAAGTACATTGTAAAGAACAATATGCTCATTTAAATGTACAATACCAGACTGTGTAACTAGTTTTACTTCCATCAGGTAATCTAACACGAATAGGTTGAGATAGGTTGTGATGATGTAAGATAGAACTAAAAGGTTCATATGGTCGGACGCACCTGTATCAATTATCCACTGACCTATAGCCATTATCATGAATAAAGAAGATCCAGCAAGAGAAGTAGAGACAAAGGAATAACCTGCAAAGTTATCCGAATATTGTGAATGCACAATTCAACATTATTTGTGAAGAAGACTGCTGAGACTGCTGCCCAAAGTTGATGTGTTGCCATATCCATGTAACATTTCACACCTCTTGACAAACACGAGTAACAAATCCTTAATCATCATGCTATGTTGTTCATGATATAATGAACCACCAGAATTACCATAATCAAGTGGTGATTCTTGAAGAACATGTCCTAATTTCCTGCAAATTTGTGTTTTTTTGTCTCGATTTCCTTTGTACCAATCCGGAATCAATTAATTCAAAACAATGTTCACCAATGACTGTCTTCTTACATACGAACACACTATCTTTCCAGTGGTTTATTTCTCCTAAATCCTTGAATCAGAAAACTTATTTTGGTCCTTTCACCATACAGCAAACTTCATCATTAATTGAAAAATTCCAGATAAAATTTGTTTTTTGTTGTTTTTCAATTTGATGAACCAAGTAATATGCTTTGCTAATAGTTGGTAAAGGATCAAGAGAAAGAATATGATTCGCACATTCTCATAACAATTAAGCCCATGAGAAACTGAATTAATTGATTCCGATTATTCAACTCAGTAAATCGGCCAACAGATTACATGTACAATTCCTTACAGCATTACAAACACACTCGAACAAGATTCAAGCTGCTTTGTTCATCCCATAATCGTTTCAAACGATTAAAGTAAGTGTAACATCAGAAGCTCCCTGTCTAAGGTTGACAATCTCAAATTGAATTTGATAAAGTAAAGGAGCATTCATTTGACCATAACGATCAACAATTTCATCCATAACTCTTTCGAAGAACTCGCAAACATGAAACTTTCAGTTAACTCAGTGGAAATAGTATTCAAAATCCAGCATCGAATCATACTATCACAACGAATCCATTTTCTTAATTTTTCATCATGTTCTGGTTTCTCACAAGTTCCTTCGATAAAACCTAATTTTGATTTAGCAGCTAGTGCCAATCGTACAGATCTACTCCATGTCATAAAATTCTTGCCATTAAATTTCAAGCTTGTAATTTCTGTTCCAGGATTATCCGAAGCAGACAAAAACAAAGGATCTCCATACATGCGATCAACAGGAAGATGCGTCATATCTAATACAAAAAAAATCAGGTGATTCGAAGAGCTTACTGATATGATCTTGACCGCTCTGATACCATATAAAAGAATCAATTTGATTCAAGATCCAAAAGAGTGATGATCAAGAGCTGCAGAAACGTTCTCCATCAAGAACAGAGGAAAATAGAAATATAACAGAAACTTTGGAAAATGAACTTCAATTACTATTTCTGATGATCAAAGAATATATATATGTACATAAGACCAATATAAAAAAGACACGTGTAAAACCAACTAACTAACTAACAATAAATAAAAACCAACTCAGACTTCTATACTTCTATAATATGAGTTAATGGCAAGTTAATAGAGAACAGTAAAGATGAAGCAACTAAAACTTCATGGTTACAAGAGCTCTTTTATTTTTTTTTCTTAATCTTTAGTATATTACATAATCTCTACAAAATAATAAACTACCCATTGGCCATCAGAAATATAAATTAGACCATGATCTTTTTTCCATTCCATAAAGCAAATATGACCTTAATGCCATTTTCTTAAGAATTTAGATAGTCACTCATTTATGTTCGTCAATTTTTAACCATATCATTCTGAAATTTAATTTAGATATATAACATATGTACGTTAAGGAAAAATCTTCAATTCCCAATTTTCTGACAATATGGTGAAACCTTATGCTTTATAATCCTTTAATAAACATTTTTTTTGTTGGAAGATAATGTCATATTCTTTTCTCTCTCTCTCTCTCTCTCTCTTTTTTTTTTTTTAAGGGGGCTTGTTCATAATTGCATTCTTTAGAAGTATGAGAGCTAAATATTGGGAGGAGCGCTCTCTAAGATTTGAAGCTTGAAGAACAAAAATGATTGTTCTATTTAAATGCTAATTGTGTCAATATAGGAATTATTTTCATATGAAGATATTAAATAATGCTTTTAATACTTTGTCTAAGAGATTCTATAAGATTTTGAGTATAACTAAAATGCAAATTTAAGTGGAATTACCCTTTTAAATTAGAATGAATCATCGTGCTGCGTTGTTAGTTACACTAAATGCTCACTTCAATGCATCAATAAACAAAGAGCACTGAAGATTGAAAAATTACTAAAATAAATAATCTTCAAGTACAATACACATGTTCATACAAAAACACACCTTTTTGAAATAGGAATCTTTTTACTCATGTCCCTAGGAAAATACTATATCTATACAAGATGAGAGAATGGAGTTATTTAAATCAACAAAACCCAAAAAGAAACAAAGGCTCATGTGTCTCCAACTAATGCTCCATCTTTTCATGCATTTTTTCAAGTTTGTTTATTTGCTCTTATCAGGTATGTGAGAGCCCTTGTACCAACCCACCAGAATTAGAATCCATCAATTTGTTCTTCATCAGCTTTTGGTCTTTACAAGACCCACCTAAGCATTCACACATACTAGTCTAGCCACAGAATTAGAATCTAGGGCATGTAGGAAGAGGCAATAATTATGAAGGCAAATAAACCCTAATGGAGAAACCCTCATCAAACCCTACTAATGGTATCTAAGCAAATGGGCAGTCTGACTGCCCAAACTAATGCCAGTCACCCATCAAATGTGCTTCCACGTAGTGCTTTCGTCAGTATTCATATTATAGGTATATGATCTCTCTTCTATACAGATAGGATAGACTCAAAACCTACCTAATAGGCCCCAATAAGTTAATTTAAACAACAATTTTAGTTGGGTAAATTATAAGAAAAGTAATATTTGCTTTTACAAAGTTCTAATTTACTAAGTTATGTTTTATTATTTTACATATGCATAGCTTTATTTATCTTTAATCATCAACTTATGGTTCAGATGGCACGAACTCGACAAGCGCATATCCCCTCAATAGAATCCCAAATCAATTGTGTATTTACACCAAATCCTAGATCAAACAAAATAATAACTCTCCTTATCCTAAAATTTTAAATTAAAATGTTCACTTTTGTTTCTTTTTTTTTCCCCCTAATATGGAGAGGAGATTCGAACATGAGAGAGATCAGGGGTGATGTTACAAGGCTATAAAACACTTAGCATTCATTTTTATTTTTAATTTAGAGTTTTTAATTAAGTAATGCATAATTTGCGATCCTGTTAAGGAGACATATACATATACGTGTCATGCATCATTTTATTCTAAGGATTGACAATTGCTTAGTAGAAAGCAATATAAATTATAATTTTAATTTATTGTAGAAGTGTCAATATATGTAACAGTATTATAATTTTCCCATTTCAATCACAGTAATAAATATATTCTATTATTGCTCCGACAGCATGCAACAAATAATCTATCTTCTCTAATGTAAATAAAAGGTAAAAGGGAAACTCATATTAGAAACATAATAAATATGCGACGGTATTGAAAAGGACTAGCTAGCACATGATTGAGATACAATTTTATTTAATTGGAGCACAAAAGTTTACCCCAAAATATCATGTAAATTATTATAATATTACACCCCGTATGAAAATTTGACCCAGACATGTTTAGAAGGTTAATAACCAATAAATAAAAAAATATTAAACTAAAATCAAACTGTGATCGAATCAAACTATTTTTATAATCAAATCAGATTTACTTATATTAAATAAAAAGGTTAACTTGAATCTCATAACACTAATTATGGACATTAATCTTGCTGAGAATGTAGTATATAATGGAATGCAATGGAATAGAAGCATTCCGAATTAACAATAACCAAACAAAAATATTAAACTATCTCCTTAAACAATATTATCCGATTTGTTTAGTGAAAGAGATAGGACAATAACTGGCATGTCAGCCGAATCAAACGATACATCACCCTGCCCACAGACAATTTTCTAAGATGGGCTGCTCACTGGTGAATAAATCAGTTGGAGAAGTAAAAAACAATATCAGAAGTGAATTATCATGTCCACTATATTGCATTTTGTATTTGATTAGTAGATGGGATTTTTTTTGTATTAAGTTGCAAATGAAGCACGACACATATCTAATACAATAAAAGAAGGAGTTTGGTCCTACTGTGTACATAAGATCAGCCTAAAAAAATTAATTAATAATGTGTTGATTTTGCATTAAAGATAATTAAAGTACTTAATGAACCACCAGAAATAAAAAAAAAAAAAAAAGTGGTTTATTCAATGTATTTGTTTCTTCCAAGTTAGTTGAAAACAGATAGACCAGAGGTTTCAATTCATAATTAAACATTATATGATTATGATGTTGTAACTTATAAATTATGTAAAAACTATACAAAATGGAAAGTAATAAATTAATAATAGCTACTGAAACAGATTTAATCAACAAGCAGTTCTTAGACTCTAATTATATAAGGAAAAGCCTCATTTTGGAATAAGAACTTTGAAGAAGTGAATAATTAGGTACTAGAATTTTTAAAAAATCTAATTTTATATCTAATTAAATTTTTCTGTCCTTTTCAGGTACCTAAACTTTTAAAAAGTTTAATTTGATACCTAATTAAATTTGTCATACCCCTTTTCACTACCCCACTCTTTTATTTGTTTACCGAAATAGTTAACACGTACACATATCAAACAATGATTGAGTGGATAGTGTTTAGATTTACAAAAAGTTCAATTAGGTATTAAATTAAACTTTTTAAATGTTCAGGTACCATCTAATCATTCATTTCGTTAAAATTCAAGTACCAAAAAAAGATCTTTTTCCCAATTATATGAGCAAGCCATATCATGAAAGCCATATCAAACTTTGTTGCATGGAACATATAACATTGATGTTAGGGGTAACTTGATCTCTCTATATGATTCGGCTGGTGCAACTTTAAACTCAACGCATTTTAATTTCCACCCCTCTAAAATATTTCGTACTTTTTCCAAAGATACTATTAGATATATTTGACTTACCGAACTAGGATCAGGATAAATAAAATAAAGTTATAATTTATAAGGAATAATAAGAATAGCAAAGTAACAACTATTATTTAACTAAGTTGCGCTCAAAATAGCGTTGATAATGGGTCTGTTTGTTTAGCTTTTTTCGACAGATACAGACACTTTTTTCAAACTTTTTTTCTAACAAAACGTTTATCAAGAAATAGATATAGAGAAAAAAAAAGTTGACAGTTTTCATCAAAAAATTAAATAGATCAAATATAGATAAAATATAGATGCAAATCAGATATATTTACATATATCATTTTGAAAAAGATACAGATACAGATACAGATGAAAAACAAATCATCCAAATAGACCCAATAACTTACAGAAATATCTAGATACTGGTATACCTTTACCTCAGTTTATAACTTCATTATTGGTTTAGGATCTTATGGGTGGACATAAAAATATCTTTTAAAAAATTAAGAAGTAATTCTTCCTTCAATAAAGTGAAGGAAATTAAATTTTTGTTTTCAGAGTAATAACAATTTTATAAATGAACTATTTAGTTAACTAAACACCAAAGAATAGATTTAATAAAATATAATAATTGTTTCATTTGTTTGTCTATATAAAGTCAGCTATACGTAAAAATTTATCACTACAACAAAATTATTAAAATATAGCAGTTGTGAATAGGGATGCAATGGAAGGAGTTGTATGGATCGTATAAATCCAAAACTTGCCTCGGTTTTATAGGGTTTATCGAAATTGACCTTAAATCAAATAGGATTTTTTCCATTATGTCTAAACTCACTCCTATAGGGTTTTGGATTTACTCAAACCCAACCTTATAACGACCTGCTAAACAGCACGTGCAAATTTTTTTATATATTTTTTCCTTAGATATTATATTAATAATGCTTACAACAATACAACTAGATATATTAAAAATAATATCTTCATAAAATTTCTTCGTATCCATAAGAAATTTCACAAGGAGATAGAGATAATAAGTCGAAATAAATATTTAATAGTGAGGCAATGAGCAAACGTTTATAATTTATGTATTGGGTTGGATTTCCAATAGAGTCTCATATTAGATCCAAAATTCAAGTCTATACCTTATATGATTTTATAAGAATGTCTAAACCCGATCCTAAAATCTTATAGGATTCTTTAGCGGACTAGATGCATTAGAGACTATAATAAACCGTCCAATTATATCTGTGGTTGTGAAGAAAATTCATTAGCAATTGTTGCAGTTGTTTCTATTTTTAATAAGTATCCATGTAAGTTATGATGCCAACACTAGCGATGCTCTTAAAAAGTTTACAATATTAGAAAATGTCACAACTATAGTATACTACCATGTAATGTCTAATATTATAAACCGCCAGTAAGCAATGGCTATTTAAAATTATTGACATACAACAATAATAAAATATGTTTATAATGGTTTCTTTTACATTGCAAATTTTAAAAAGTGTTTACCATAAGACTTTTTTCCCCTTATTTAAGTTAAATACTTATTAAAGTTAGAATTACACCATGAATTAACTACCATAAACTATCGGTTGTTCACATTCTATTACTTAATTTGTTTTTCTTTTAGCATGCCTATCTTCAAAAATTTGGAGAATATATATATATATTGTGTATTTCTTTAGTATCATATAGTAAACTCAATGTTTAAAGGGTTAAATCACTAATATATATACTTAATTTCATCGTAGTTTATTAAGAAAAATCCCTCTAAGTTGGAGATTTATAAAGAAAGCAAGCCTAAAGGGAGGAAAGAAGATACATTTACAACGGTTTCCCTTAAAAGCTATGTTTTTTTTTTTTTTAATATATATATTTTAGATTTTTCAATTCTTATTTGAATTGATAATTTTTAGGTGCATGATGGGCACACATGAAAATGATTGCTGCCTAAGAGCCACATATAGCCATTGCCATGGAGGGAGTGAGCACTAAACCAACAAAAGCTGTAAGTTGAGCAGAAGGGCATCAACATTTTTTACCAAAGCTCAATTATCGAAAATTTGTTACCGCGAGGACCTATGATCTTTCCGCCCTTTGTTTTCCCCTTTGAAATACTAAAAGCATTTTTATGGGCTCAATACTTTCTCACGTTTATTCCTAGAAATATATACATATACATATATATATATATGTATAAAAGGTAATAAAGAAGAAACTAACCAATAATAGGCAGTAAATTTGAATTAATGTGCTCCAGCTAGAATTCATAATTTGGTTAGGTGTAAGATGACCCAGGCTAAATAAGTTGGATATGAAAATAAAGTTTTTACATTCATATATATGTTTATTTATTTTTCGGGGAATCTACTGTGAATATATATATATATATATATATTTTGCCACTACGGTGACTATTGAATAGTGTTTTTTTTTATTTGTTTAACAAATACTTCGGAATATTATTATTATTTTTGTCATTACAACAGGATGGAAGGAATCGAACCTCGAACCTCGAACCTCGAACATCTCACAGAAGAGATTAGGAGAGATGTCACTACATCATAAGATCATTGATCGAAATATTATAATTGGAAAAAGAAAATATTTTGGGATTTGGCCAAATAATGCTTCAAGACAATAGTTAATGAGAACTATTAGCCAAAGTAATTTTAAATTATTCCCCGTATATTTAGGGTCTATTTAGCAAGAAACAAACCAGACACAAATCAGATACATATCAAATACTGATGGCTAATAGATAATAAATAGATAATTTTACTCATAAAAATTAAACAATCAAATACAAATCAAATATAGATGATAAATAGATACAGATAAAAAATAACCATCTTACTTGCAGAAGCTATTGTCTGCATCATCTAATTTAAAAAAAAAAGTAAATTATGTCACATTTTGTTAAAAGTATTTTAATAAAGATCAAGATCTTGAATTTTAAAAATTACCGTAGTACATCCTTTGCTAGAAATATGTACGACATAAAAATAGTTAAGCAATTAAGATAGGTCCACTTACTCTAAAAAGGTGCAATTTTATTATTATTTTTAATTGTATGATTTCAATACTATTTAGGGTTATTACTGTAATTTGATAATTTAGAAATAATTCTGCTAATGTCATGCAGTAAGGAGAACTGGGCATTCTTTCTGCCAATGCGGTTCAGGGGTATCTATTAACGTGACGTCTTTACGGAAGCTCCATATCACACGTCGCTTTGGAGAATACTCAGAATAGTGGATCCAAAATAAATCTAGTATATTTGTATTTTTATTTCTATCTTATCTATATTTAATTTATTTATAAATAAAATTTTTATTATTTATTTATATTTATTTCTTAATAAATAATATATTTAAAAATAATCAAAACAAAAATATTAAAATAATCAAAATACGTCGAACCAAGGAGATCTTGATATTTTTTCCATAATAATTTATTTAAATAATTACTATATGGGAAGTCCTATGTGTCATAATTGGAATTTGGTCAAAACTTGTCAGTATCCTGGTAATTTAAGAACTTTTTTCTAGACAAAACGCATTAGTATGGTTTTAGGTTTGTATCCTGGTATTAAGTTAAAAAAAAAAAAATGATCCCATTTAGATTCATATCCCATTTAATCACACCATCAAAATATCTAATATATTATCTATTATATTTTATTATAATGATGAGATCATTAATCAGACTGTCTCGTTAATATCTATATTTCTTCATATATGATTTTTTTTTTTTTCATATTGGTAAAGAAGTATTTGAACTTGATTATAAAAGAAGATAATAATAAATTAAAATTTTACGTTGAATGCAAACAAATAATATATAGAGAGAGAGACAAATAAAACCATAATATAAATGCTAAAAGTGATGAAAATAAAAAAGAAAACCACTTATCGACGAAAGAAAAAGAAAAAAAAAAAGAAAACCACAAAATAAAAGGTAAAACCATAAGATAAATTATAATTGACAACAATCTACACTGAGTTTATAAATAATAATCTGTGAATGAAATTGGTATGGATTCTCCCTTTTCAAAAGTTAATTATAGTAAATAATAATCGAAAAAAGAAAACTAATACAATTTGAACAACTAGTGTTTGGTCTAAAGTACATTGTGAATCAAAAATAGAAAATTGCATTATGATCATCAATCATATCAGGCTCGGAACAACTTAGACTATTCAACTCGATTTAACCAAAACCAACCACAAAGTGGACCGGTTCATGCATTTGGCTCATATTTGTATCTATCAAAATTGACTAGGTTGATGAGAATTAGTTAATCTAGTCCTTCCTCGAAAAAAAATTATATTTTTAATATATATTCATACTATATTATAATTTTACAAAATACAATCATTATATTATACTTTATTATTGTTTTAAAGTATATGTCTTGTATAGATTTAATAGTTAACTAATAAATTTGATCCGAGTACAGACTTAATTGAGTAATGTCATATATATTTGTCTTTCGTAATTAAAATATGCATAATATTACTTTTTTTTTTAACCTTAGTTTGAACCTTAAGTGAGTTCAATTCGACCCATTGACTTCTAACCTCCTAACATGTCCAAGTCAAACCCCGGTCTAGCTCTAACAATATTGATGATAATTGCACATCATGGTTTAAATCGTGTAGAGGATCATTTTGATTATATAAAAATTTATGGATTTGATTCTTGAATTAAGTGATAAAGCTTAAAAAGTCTACTTTATATTTTGAGATGACTTATGAGAAATTTGACATGATAAGCTTAGAGTAAGGATCATTGAATAGGTATGTCCACTTATAAACTTTCTAAGAGAAGTTCATGCACTTAAAAAAAACTATTTATGGACTTAAATTCAAAATGAGCCGGTGGAAAGATCAATTAGCATAAGGTCTAATCTCAATTGTTGACATTTCATGCAATGTAGCAAGTGTTGTCAATAACCAGTCTCTATTAATACTTCAAGGGCCCTCCTTATTTAGTAGATTTGATATATGTAGAGAAATGCCATCATGCTACCGGATTATAATCAAATGGGTTCAAAAAAAAAACACATTGTCTTTCTCCGATAACTATGGGGTTGATGTTGCATAGCTCTTCTACTTGTTACACGTGTACTTGAGCTCTCTAAGATTTCTTACTCCTTCTTCCTGTCATCTTTCCTAAGTCATCCTTATGTGTCATTACTAAGTCATTCCTTTGAAGTTATGTATAGCACGGGTAAATTTTACACACACATGATCATTGCAATTGAATCCATCCCTTTACAAACTAATTGCTATTTAATGCATCCTTAATCATGAATTGATATGAATCAACTATGTTTATGGTAAATTAAATCAAATCTAAATTTTCCCTTAGTCTTTACACTCATCTAAATTACAAATGGTTTGAACCTTTATCAAATTGTGAACCATATCAAAACATAAAATAATCAAAATTTGAAATTTGTTTTGGTTCAATTCTTAATTTGGTGGTTTGGTTCTATCACTATCCTTAATTCGACTAATGCATTGATAGTGGGAGTAATGGATTATAACTGGACTTAATTAAATTTACGTTCACTGTTACATATTAGATAAAATGTAATTATCCTTTATGGATATGCTTATATGGTCATGATCTTCATTGTAGGTTCTAAATCTTATATGTTCTATTGAGGTAGAACTTTTGTTGTACATATAACAGATAGATATAAAAAAAAAAAAAAAAGAGAGAATCTCAAAATTTAACGGAAAAAACAAATACAATCTAATTTCTTTTCTTTATTTTTTTATATTTTACACTTTTTCATACACTTTTTTTTCCTCTCCCCTTAAAATTGTCATAACAAAGTTAATTTTTTTTTTTCCTTTTTACAATTATAGTTAGTGCTTACTTCCTTAAAGGGCATCAATAATTTATAGACCTATAAGATTTGAACAAAAGCAACACGATTCTTTATTTACAATACCCAATTAGATCAGATTTAATCTTTATATTGCAAAAGAGTTATAACTTTCATGAACTTGAGTGGAATTATTATTCATCATATAGTATTCAAAATAGAAAACATCACATGATAACCTCACTTTCTTTTGTTCGAAATAATTGAAATTACATGACAGCAACGCTTGGTTTGTGCCGAAAGATGGAGGTCAATCTGAAATAACAGTTGGCAAATGGGAATTGGGGAACACTTTAAGATGGTCCATCTCATCATATGTGTAGATATCAACCCTTGATCTTCCCCCAACCACACAGAAATCCCAATCAACCAAACCAAGAAGAGAAAAATTCTACCCTCTCCCATGGCAATTCCCGTAATTATCCTAGGATTTTTAAGTGACACCATTCTCAATTCTTATCTTATCTGTCCTAAATAAAATACATGTAGAAATAGGAATAAGTTTCGTAATTTAAAATGTATAAGGATACTCGGACCGACATTTTTCCTTCAAAATTGGGTGCCGATTGTGATGGACCAACCAAAGTTAATATAATTGATGCTACTTTAGTCCACTTCTAAATTTCAATTAAAATGTCGCAATATATATCAAATGGTTAAAAAATAATAGTATTCGCATATTGGAATTGATTTTGAATGCGTTCAAGGCCAAGGCCTTTATATTCAAGTGATAAAAAGTATTAGCTTCTCATTCAATTCTTCTCTCTCTAAATATTATAATAAATAGTAATGGAAAATAAAAGAATAATATGTTCAATGGTTGCTTCGAAAGATTATATATCACTTTTTTTATTATAAAAATTAAAAAATGATAAAATTTTATAGACGAGTTCAAGGATTAATATTTCACTATTCGGAGTGAAATATATTAATTTATTATTTCAATAAAATGAAATAAACTTTGAATACCAATTCTCATCAGGTAAATTATTACTCTTTTTCTCAACTTTGTAACAATAATAGCAGTTGGAATACATTAAAAAAAAAATCAGCTATATGAGATTTTTTTTTGAGAGTATAACATGCATAATATACTTTAAAAGAAATTTTACAAAACCAAATTATAGAAAAAAATTACATGTATAGTATCGTTGTACATACCTTAAAGATGACATATAAAATTTGTATATATCGCATTTCCAACATACGATACACATATAACTATTCAAACGTGTATTCCATGTTAGTCATGTGATACACATATAAAGCTATATTGTATGATCAACATATGATATAACATAGCTTAAACTTTTGACTGAATAGGTTGCTATACCGTATTTTGGTGAGGCGATACACGTCTAAAATAGTGTATCTCATTTTCAAGATATAATATAGTGATAGTAATTTGATATTTATTTTTGTACAATTTGTATTTATGTAATTTCTTTTAAAACAACTATAGACACCTATTTCGCCTAAATTTTTTAATACATATTTTCAAAAAATATATATTAGTAGGTTATTCCAAATATATATATTACTATAAGAAAATTAAGTTTTAGAGATAAAAATTTTTATTTTTAAAAATAATTTTTTATTACAAATATTATCATCACTAATTTTGTTTGTAGATATATAATTTCTTTTACTAATTTTTTGATCATAAAATTTTATATCCGAAAATCTATTTTATTTTTTATTAATAAACAACTCTAAAAACTTTTGTATTTATTGAACCTTCACGTGGTATAGTATTTAGAAAACTCTGCTCTTAGCCATGAACTTTTAGCAGCAACCACATAAATTAGCTCTTTCATCAATAACATTAACAGAAAACAAATCTCATATTTTTATACTTTACAAAATTAATTCTATAAAAATCTCTTGGTAATTTTAGAAGAAACAAAACAATCCCTAAAAGACCTAAGAAGAAATTTCTTTGTATAATATTGGCTAACCATATGTAGATTTTTTTGTTTTTTTTTCATTTGAAGACGTTATTTTGTATCGAACTATTTGAAGCACATGTTAGTAAGAGTGTTCCGTTTTTTTTTTAAGACATCCAAGTTTGAGAACTAGGGGAAAATGTTGGACCCTCAGTGGCACATTACGTAAAAAAATCCAACTTTATGTCCATTTTGACAACCTTGCCTTTCATCAGTAGTACTATAATAATTGTTCTCAGGCGCACTTTAGCAAAGGAATATTTCACACACAGATATAGAGAGAGAAAGAGAAAGTGAAAAAAAACCTGTTCCAACGAGAGAAGAAGACAGCTCGCTAAAACCAAGCAAACTCACTCGCTAACTCACCTAACTCAGCTCCCAACTCGTTTTTTTCTCAAAGTCACTCGCTTGCTTAACCTACCCACTCACTGAGTTCACTCAGCTATTTTTTTTCTCTGACTTTTTTACTTCATTTTCTAGTAAAGTCGCGATTTTTATTAACTGAAGTTGAACAATGGAGCAAATCAAGGCCATGTTCAGGCTAGAAGCTTTTGGAATAATATAGGGCTTGTTTTAGCTTTTAGTTTTTAGTGTCTAAGCTTTCCTGCTTTGTTTTTGTTTCTCTCTCGACCTTTTCTTTCTATCTCTTTCTTCTACTCTTCACTGTGAGATGGGCTGGAGGCGCATGATAGCAGGGAATTTGGATCCGGAGAGGAAGAGAAGTGGTGGCTTAAGGACTAAACAAGCTGGAAGGGGATCGTGCCGTGGAAGTTAGGTTGTAGTGAGGAAGAACAAGAGAGAAATTGAAGTTCTTTTACTAATTTTTTCGCTCATCGGCGAATGTACGGTCTCCGGAGGTGATACTCCGGCGGTTAAGATTATTGGGTCTGTGTGTTTTTGTTGGATGTGTAAAGGGTTCTGAATTGAATTGAGAATTTTGAAGACGACGAAGAAGAAGAAGAAGAAGGAAAAGTCATGGGGTACTTGTTGAAAGAAGCTTTGAAGACTATGTGTGGTGTGAATCAGTGGTGTTATGCTGTGTTTTGGAAAATCGGATGTCAAAACCCTAAGTAAGTTTGATCTTTTATGTTTGTTTCTTGGGAATTTTTTTACTTCTGTTTTTAAATATATATTAATTGTCTTATGCTTTGTGCTTTGGGTGGTAATTAGGAATTGGTGGGAAGTAAAGTGGTTTTTTTTCCCCCTTAGAAAGAATTAATTTGATTCTTGTAAATGTTTAATTCTTTTTTCCCCCAGTTTTCAATTTTTTTTTCCTGAATTGGAAATTTTCTTTTGGTGATTGCCTCTTAAAGTGTAGTGTATGCTAAAAGAGAGAAGAAAATTTAGTTGCTTTTGTTTTTTGTTCCATTGTTTCTGGATTCAGGGTATTTCCATGTTTGTATAAGATGTCATTTTCTAGTTTTTGGTCTTATATTAGATTCTCTCTTATTTCTATTCATGTTGGACATATTCCCTATTTTGAAGAATCCAAGCTAAACTCAGATTCTTTCTAAGGTGTATTGCTTTGCCAGAAATGTTTTGGGGACATTCTTATTTTGTTACATAATCATATGTTTGCAATTATGTGTTAGCATTATAGTTATCAAGATTCAAGAGGTTGGCAATTGGTGGCTTTCACTATTGTGGAAACTGGCTATCGATGGTGGCTATCGATGTTATGCGGTGGCGGTATAGAGCCCGATGACTGTGATTAGTTACTATGAAAAATGTTACTTTAAAAGGGATTTTTCTTTTTGAAAGTGGAGTCATTCTTTTAACATCTTCTTGTCATTTTTCTTTATAGACCTTAGCCACTGTAGGGTGGCGGCTGCTGTTTTCTTTACCCAATATCATTTACTACTACATGGCTTAAGTTGTAACAGTCTCTTGAGGTTATGACTATAATATATATAAACAAATTATAAAAAGAGATTTCATGGATAATGTTTTCCGCAGGGAAAAAAATAAAAATGTCTCTAAAGGAGGTTTTTTTTCCTTTTGGTTAGATGGTCCATTTATCCTATACGAGGAAGTATGTGATTTGTTCCACTTCGTTTATTCTAGGTTTGTGTCATCTTACTTTAAGGACTTGGGGAATATGATAAATGAAACATTTCTTCTTTCTTTTCGTTTTGCTTTGGTTTTGTAGATCAAGCTAAGTCTTCTTGGCCTCACCTCAGGCTAGGCTTCTTCCTGGAGTCCTTTCATTTATGAAATTTTTGGCTCTTGCGCTTTTCTGGTCTTGGCTTTCCCTGACCGATTATTTTCAGTCTAGCAGGCCAGCTGCCTGTTCTACTGCTAAGTTTTGGGTATTTTCCATCATCTAGTAAATGTCCCAGGGAGAACTAGGAAAGATGGCCTTGATTGACACTAGGTTCATTTTATTCCATATTTTATAGAAAATTTTATGAACTTACTGGCTTGATGTAACATCACATCAGTTCTGGTTATGCCAGAGTTGCAAAATTGTAATTCCTTTCTCCTTTTTCGTGTTTATTTGCTCTTGATTATAAATATTAAGCCAAGAGAAAATGAAAGAAAAGGATTTATGGTATTTGTGCTTTTTGGCAGGCTATTAATATGGGAAGAATGTTACTACGACCCGGTTCCATCTCCTCCACTGCAAAGCGGGGAGGGATGCTTAGCCACTCTTGGAGCTCAGTGCAATGGGCCAAAAGTGGGAAATAATATTCAGTTTCTGGTTGATAAAATGATGATGAAAAATCAAATTAACATCATAGGTGAAGGGTATGTGTTATGTTTTATCTCATTGTTGTAATCTTTTCTTAAGGTGGTTGGGAGAGTGACAAAATTTTGGTGTTTTTTTTTTTTTTTTTTCCAGAATAATTGGAAGAGCCGCCTTTACAGGAAATTATGAATGGATTCTGCCAAACAGTTATGACAAAGTTGTGCAACCACCAGAGGTACATGGCCTCAACTGAATTTTGTGTTGATGTGAACTGTATTCTTTTCTGAGCTTTGTATTAGATACTTCCGATCTATATGCTAGAAAATGTGCTTTGTAGTGACTAATTGTACAGGGGCATTTCATATGCTTGGACGACTGTAGTTAGTTGAATTGTACTGGTAGGAGATAATCAAATTGTTAATGTGCACCTATTGTTGGATGTCATGTAGTATCTCTATGGTACATCCTCGAAGTAATTGCGTGACTTCTTTTCAAGGGACTAAACAATTGGGTGGGGAGTTTTTCTGTACTTTTTAGGTGGAGGAGACCTTTTATCAGCAATTATTTGACTGTTTGATTCTTCTGTGCTTTTAGGTACTGAATGAGATGCATCACCAATTTTCAGCAGGCATCCAGGTAGGAGAGCTACTATCTATTCCCTGTCCACTTAAACTTTAGGTCACTGCGTTGATTGATTTTTTGTATCATTTGCAGACGGTCGCTGTCATCCCAGTCATCCCCCATGGAGTTGTGCAGCTTGGTTCGTCATTACTTGTAAGTCCTTAATTCTAACTGTTTGCTAAAGTTGGCACTTTGTATTGCTTTCCATGTATATCCTTTGGTCAGGGTACTTATGATTATATCTTCTTCTAGATTTACTCTTTTTCACTCCTTTCTCGTTTGGTGTAATCTAGTTTTCGTCTTTTTCTTCCTTTTGTCTTTCTTCAGTATAATCCTCTCCTTTCTCGTTTGGTGTAATCTAGTTTTCGTCTTTTTCTTCCTTTTGTTTTTCTTCAGTATAATCCTGGGTTAGATTGGGTCAAGTCACTTAGAAAGAAGATGCAAGATCCATCGTTGAATCTTGCATAAAGTTGTAGGTGTGGTGAGTTACCTATAAAAGTTATAGGTTGTAAATTAAAAAAGTGGTAGGTATGGTAAGTAATTGACTTGACCGAAATAGATCCTATATAATCCTGCTTAAGAATTCTTCCTCCACCCCCCAAACCCAAAACCCCAAACCACAAATATTATATTAAACTGTGAGCATTGAAATTAAGCTGGTATATCAAAACAAACAATTCGTCTTAGTGGGTTTTTTACTTTGGTTCTAACATAGTTGTCAGTTAACAGAACAATGGTAAATACTCTTAGTAGTATTATGTAGCGGACACGCTGCTTTCATATGAAAAGATGTGTTGAATCATTTTAATAGTTTAATTTTTACCTTGTCCAACATCTTATTATTACTTCACACATTGGATAGAAGCTGTTTATGATTTCATGTAGTGCAATGTATAGATGATGAGGAAGTGTTTATATTCGAGATTCACAAGACAAACATCACGATAACATAGAGATGAAAATTCTGAACTATAGGGCTATTTGGCTAGCTTTTTCTAACAAATAAGACGCTTTTTTTCAAATTTTTGTTTTAAATAAATTGTTTACTAAGAAATAGATACAAATAAAAAAAGTTAGCAGTTCTCATGAAAAGATCAAATATAGATAAAATATAAATGAAAATTGGATGTATTTACACATATCGTTTCCAAATTCCTTGTGTTGGTATCCTTCTGATTTCGCAATTTTATTATTTGTTTATCCTTGCTGCTTCAGATTGCTGAGAATAGGGGATTTGTGAATGATGTGAGGAGCTTAATTCTACAACTATGCGTCCCTGGTGCTCTATTTTCTGACAATTACGCAGCAAGAAAGGGCCAACCTAATTCCTTGCTTACACCTGTAATGGATCAACCTCAAAACTGTAAGGCGACAGTCCCAGATTCTAGAATGACTGACTACAGCAAACAGCTGAGGTCCTCATTCCTTACTTCAAGCTCTGCCAATCAGCCATATCGCAGTCTAGTTCAATTCGTCCACATGAATCCAAGGATTACTGCTTCAACTGCACAAACTTTTCATCACTCTCTGCCTTTAATTGAATCCCATGGTTATAACTGCCACTCTGGAGTTACTCCATCTGCAAACACAAACCTTCCTTGTGGAGGGCGACTAGACACTGGAGTTGTAGCTGAAGTTATTCCTTGCAAACCTGATATGTTAAATCAGCTTAATATAAGGCACAAAATGGATATTGAAACTGGACTTTCTGATTCAGGTGGCTGTTCCAGCAGCTTAACTCAAGGAAGAGATGCATTTCCAGAAGTTCTGGCTCAAAACCGTGTTAATAATAGTAGTAGTAGTGCGTCAAATAACTACTTTGGTGTTCAGATGAGAACAAATCAGAATGGTGCTAATGATCTATATTCCACAATAAGTTGTCATCCTATGACCTCTTCTCCATCCTCCTTAATAAATGCAATTACATCTGTAGCAGATCTGGACAATATTATCTTTCAAGATGGTTCATCTGTTAAATTAGAGGGGTTTCCTTTGTCAGTTGTGGGAGATCATACACCTGGTGTAATGCTTTTAGGAGCCTCCACACAGCTAGATCATCTGGCTAATGTGAAGGATACTGATGTTAGATTGGAGTCAGCGAAACAGAACCTGGAAAATGATGCTGCGGAGTCTCTTAACACACTGTCAAAGGTTCCAAAGAAAATGAACTCAGCCACTCCCAAGACACAGCATCATGAAGGGTTTGATAGTGAGAGTCAATGTACAATGTCCACTATTGTTAAGTATGATGAAGCATCTGGTCCACATTCTTCAGGAGATGACTTGTATGACATTTTGGGTGTGGATTTCAAGAATAAGTTACTCAGTGGAAAATTCAATAAAGTGGCTACCGTTGGCCTGCATGCGAACTTTCAAAACATGGGCAAGGAAGTTACATCTTCAATAAATACTCAGGAGGCTAAATCAGATATATATTCGGTTAGTGGTTACTTGCCTGAGAGCAGTATATATTCTGGAACAAGTGGAGATCATCTCTTAGAGGCTGTTGTATCTGGGGCGCAGTCTACTTGTAAGCAATGCTCTGATGAGGACACCTCCTGTAAGACGACTTTGACCAAAATTAGTAGCTCTGGTGTGCCTAGTGTATCTGAGCAGGTGCAACCAAAAGTTTTTGGCATGCCAAAGCCTACCCCAGGAGGTGGAAATATGGCTGCTTATTCTTTCAAGTCCGGCTGTAGCAAGGAAGGAACTTGTTCTGAAAGTGGCTCCTTTCGCGGATCTCAAATTAGTTCATGGGTGGAACATGCTGTCAAACAAGAAAATAGTGTCTCAACTGCTTGTTCTAAGAGGCCTGATGACATTCCTAAATCCAATCGCAAAAGGCTAAAACCTGGAGAAAATCCAAGACCAAGGCCTAAGGACCGCCAGATGATTCAGGATCGTGTGAAGGAACTGCGTGAAATTGTGCCTAATGGTGCTAAAGTAATACTTCCTTATTCAATCTTAGCGAGCTTCCTCAGACTTGATTATCAAGTTGTTTCCTAGTCTTCATTATTTTTTTTAATCATTGTGCTAATGTTTACATTGCTTGTGTAACAGTGTAGTATAGATGCACTACTGGAACGAACTATCAAGCACATGCTTTTTCTACAAAGTGTTACAAAGCATGCTGACAAGTTGAAGCAGACTGGGGAATCTACGGTATGAGAGCTTTTTCATGAGTGGCGATGTCCAGCAATATTCATTAAAAGATAGAATATTGAACAATCTAGGGTTCTTATAATCTCTATAGGAATCATGCAGAAGTCTTAAAGACCTTTTAAGATAGTTCGCTTCTCTTTTTACTTAATTGGTCTTTTGGTTTAGGTGTTAATATATCATCTGCCCCATTTTAATGGTAGTCATGTTCTTTTTCCTGATGATGCAGATTTTGAACAAGGAAGGTGACAATTTTGAGGGAGGGGCAACATGGGCATATGAAGTTGGTTCACAGTCGATGATGTGTCCTATCATAGTTGAAGATCTCAGCTCACCACGACAGATGCTTGTGGAGGTATCAGCTAAATACCTGAATGTTAGTTTTACTGTGAAAAATATTCAAGTCATTCTGGTTTAATTAAGTGACTCTTGCTGCAGATGCTTTGTGAAGATCGAGGTTTCTTTCTAGAAATAGCTGACATTATTAGAGGACTAGGATTAACCATATTGAAGGGGGTGATGGAAGCTCGCAATGAGAAAGTCTGGGCTCGGTTTGTTGTAGAGGTAAAAAAAATTTGCCCTTCACCAGCCAACTATTAGAACAATGACACAAGTTCTCCGGAAATTTAGCTATATATCATTAAAACTATCATGAGATAACAGTGTTGTAGAGAAAAGTGAGAAAATTGATCCGGTGTTGATGTATGATTAGATACTGCCACTCTTATGAGTGTAAATTAAATGGTTTTAGGAGTGCTCCCTATGTTGTGACTTGTGGGAGTGACATTGATACACACATGCTTTAAAAATAAAGAACAAAACAAGTTCTCAGGTTGAGTCTCAGAGAAACGGCGGTTTATGTTAAACACAACTGTCAAGAATGTTTGAAATTGCAGCATTTAAGAGTTAATAGACTAATATCTTTGCCTCTTTGCTTAAATATGCACAGGCAAACAGGGATATCACAAGGATGGAGGTATTTATGTCATTAGTTCATCTTTTGGATCAAACGGTGAAGGGCAGTTCAATGCCAGCTAATAACATGGACACTAATATGATGGCCCATTGCTCAGCTGCTCAACCTGCAACCATACCCGCCACTGGTATGCCTAGTAATTTGCAATGAACCATCTGGATACTATTACGAGCAGTTGGATATGTTGAGAGCAAGCGCTGTTGTTGCTTGCCGTGACTGACATGTCTGCCTGACCTGGATGGAGGTGGGAGTGGTATCGTTCAAGAGGTGGACTGTGGGCAGCTTCTGTGTGCTTTTCCTTCGTTTTAAATGTTTGGTCTAGTATGGATGTGGGATCAAGCAATGAATGTATTCCCTTAGATTCTGTTGCCTTCACTTTATTTACCATCTTTTCCTAGCATACTTTTTGAGATGGTGCAAGTGTTGTAATGAATGGTTTTCTATAGCGGCTTGACAACGTAGGCTACTAGGGTCCACGCTTTCTTAGCTTAGCATCTTTGTTTGCCATTCCTTGTATCAGTCTCATCGTGTTTCTTGGTTGTCTTGTAGTTCCTCTTCTTCATTTGCAATTATAAAGAGAGGGGGAGTGCGATTTCTATTTTCCAATGCACAGAGAACTTTGCTTTCAACATCAAGTAGACACTCTACCATATCTTTGATAGCACGGTACATTGATCATCCCTTCCCCTGCTTTGGTTTGTAGGAAACACTGCTGGCTTGAATAACCAACTTTTCAAGGGCATATCTGGAGATTCCACAATTCAATGATGTTGGAATTGTGAAATACTGCTATTCTTATTTTAGTGGTAAATGACTGATTAGGAAAGGTACGGAAGATCTTATTATAGTCAATGGAGATCTTACCACCCATTAATGCGTGGAAGGAATACTCAAAATGAATACTTATTCTAAACAAAGTGATAAATTATTGATCGATTTAATTGCATGAATCTGGACACTTGTTTACCTAAAAGAGGGGATAACTTCAGAAAAAACTACAGGGAAAGTAATAAGCTTAAATAGGGTATAAATAATCTAAGTGACTAATAAAATCAGATATATAAAGTGACGTAAATAAGTTGATTTTGAATTTTGAGATTGTGATGTTAAATTTTTTTTTTTTGTAACTTTTTAAGGTATTGTTTTATTGTTTGCATCATTTTATATGATATTAATTTATTTTTTTTATCACTTAAGATGCTGATAGTTTATTTAAACTTAATTTCTTAATAATCTTTCGTGTAATTTTTTCATATTATTTTAAAGCAACTGTCTAAACTCTAGGTACTTTGTTTTTCTTCTTTGTGTACCTCATAGGTTGAAGTGAAAAAATGGCACACCCTAATGAATTTTGATTTGTTCAAATTTATGCATAAAGTTTAAAATTGCCAAATCTTTTTTGATTTGTCAACTTTAATATCACTATCATCTTTGATAAGATACAATGATAAATGTTTTTTTTTTTTTTTTTTCAAAAGTAGTGGAATACCTAGTAATGATAAAAGTGAGGAATACAAATTCTATTAAAATATTAAAGTTAGCAACCATAGACTGAACACATACAATGAACGTTTAGATAATGATTTGATTTTGGCATTATCCCATGAGAAAGGAATTAGAGTATGCGGTCCGTTTAAGGTAAAAAAAGTTGTACGAGATATGAACATTAGTGTATATGTTTTAATGCTTTATCCTTGATGGGACATCATATTTAAGGTACGACTTTGCCATTCTCAAAGTTGACAAGGGATTTGGAGGCTTGGATGGGGGCCTACGAAGATTAGAGCTGATCTTGGGTGGAGTGGTGTCATCTCAAGATTTGATTACTTGACTCTTACTTCTTATCATTAAATTATTAGATTATTAGACTTAGGATTTTAATTCCCAAAGGCTTGTGGGTGTAAAATTCCGGCACGTTTCCCATAGAGTTGGACCAATATTTTACATGAACGTTATCTCTTTACAAGGTCCATACAAGAGGTTCAGTCATCATGACGGAGGCCCGACAAATCAATTTGTTGATTTCATAGAAAATAAGTGTGTGATTTTGGGCCAATCAGGCCCAAAGTGGTAGCCTTTGAGGCCGGGTAGAGTCACTGGGGCAAGATGCTTAACTTAGAAGAAACAACCTCGTTGGCACGAGGAATGCCATAATCGAACTAAGAAGGATTGGATCTATTATGATGCATGCATGCATGACAACAACGAATCCAAAAGACTCAAGTTGAAGATTCGAATTAGCTTTCTAGGGTACAACAATTTATAAGTAATTAGAATCAAGAAGAGAAATTTTGTTAGTTTTCTTTTCTATTAATTGCTAACCTTTTTCTTTATAAATTTTATTCTTCATTCTTGTTTATTATATCTTTTCATAGTTGTGAGGATCTTATTTAGGATTCTATTTCATTTTCTAACTTATAGGATGTTATCTACTTTCTTTTTATTAAGATTTATTATATATAAATACACACACACATTTTTACGATTAGAAACAAGCCATTATTGTATTCAACTACCAAGAATTATTATGGGATTATAAAATTTCATTGAATTGAATATCCTCTCCCTCTCCCTCTCCCCCTCCCTCCCCCTCCCCCTCCCCTCCCCATAACTTTTAATAATTTTAATTATTGCAGTGTTCTACTTACTTATACCAAAGTTGAGGTTTTAATTATTACATGAAAATTTTTTAGTTACTTAACCAACGAATTTCTGTAGGCTAGTATGTACTGCTAGTTTACTTAATTGGCTGAGATTATAGGTTGCATTAATTGGCATGAAGGTTATTTTGGCTAGAGAGGTGAGTTGATAATCTTATCATATAAGGTATATACTCTTATCTTACTCAATCGAGCAAGGTCCAAATGGGTATTGAGAGTTACAAGATATGTACGTGTACATATTTTCTAGAACTTGTTTTTATAAGGTAGGGTAGATGTTGAAAATCTTTATATTTTATACCGTCTTAGAACATGTACTATAATGCATCGAGAGCACAAATTTCAAGATCTCATGCCTATCCTATTAAAAATTATAAAATAATATTCATAAATAGGAAATAAATAATAATATATATTTTTTTATTTTGCCATCACTTTTGTTCATAATTTTCATTTGGAAACTACCTTTTGTAAAATTTTTGAATAACTTTTGCTTTTAATTTTTAGAAGAATGTCATTTGTATGTGCTTGTATTTCTAAATATATAAAAGTATTATTTATCTTTTGAAACTAATCAATGTATTAATACATGATCTCCTTTAAATTTTTTTAATTTTACAATTTGCTACAGGTTATATAATTTTATTTAATATCACATAATGATGTAAGAAAACAAAAATAGAAAATAAGATAAAGGGAGTATATATATATATTTGCAAATTATACTAAAAATAATAAGATGGTTTGGTAACCTCACAGTACCATTGAAAATTTTGATAATTGCCTCATATCATTAGTGAATTATATAGCCTCATACCACCTGATAAATTTATGATGGCCTCACACTATTAATGATGAGAAGAAAACATCATATCTTTGAAAATAAATCTTTTCATTCATAATCTCAATAACTCATCATCATGTCTATTACAAACTCTATCTATATATATATAGGATAAAATAACATTTGAATAAAAAAATTGAGATTTAAAAGAAGATATCAATCCTATCAAATTCTAAAATTAAAAAAAAACCTCATCTAATAAAATAAAATATAATGTCAAATCTATTATAATGAAATAAAATATTCCCTATATATTTTTTGGATCGGTATCACATAAACATATTCTACATGTATTTGTTACATATTTTAACTTTCTTAAATAAACAAATTTTGCATATTACATGACTTGTAAGAAGATTAAGAAATTGCTTTTTGAATTGCTACTTGAAAATATTACACGAAACCAAGTATACAATTATAAACTTGAAATTTAATAAAATAAAAAAAATCTACAAGTTCTTTTAGGAAGTTATAGGGTTCGCAAGGTACCCTTTACTCTATTGGTTTTATGAGGGTTATAGTAGATAATGGGTAAAGAATGCTACATGATAAGTTTTCGGTATAAAATTTAATATTTTGAGGGTACAGATAAAATTTCATGTCCTTTCTCGTCTATAGTTACTCTCCCATAATCTTGCTAGAGGTGACATCACAAGTTAAAAAAAAAATTATCATAACGAATGGGTAGTTGAATAGACACCAAGTGGCCCATTGTTCTTGTTTGAGAAGAAAACTAGACAAAAAGATTAATTTTTTTAGCGTGGGCACATTTGGTTTAGGGGATGCAGACATAATGCTTCAAAAACTGTCTCCTACATAGTGGGCTGGTGCAGTGGTGCTCTTAATCTGGTTTATGTTTATTCAAATTTGTCGAACTCTTACCTAACCAAAACAAAATGTTTTCAGCACACAAAATAAGGCTTTTGCACTTTTAATTACCCTAATAATCAAATCATGTAAGCCATGACCACCGCCTTCGGATTTACGTATATTCCTTTTCTTTTACCACTACCCATGCAAAAAGATTTTATTAATTCTCAACTTATAGATGGCCAAAGTGCAAGAAAGAAAGTTTTATCGTATTATGTTCCATGTTTCAGTCTCTTTTTCAATGTACTAAAAAGATTTAGCTTAAAATCCGCTAGACTTAAAAGTTAAAAAAAAAAAAAATCCCCAGTTAAATTAATTATTGTGAGTGTTAATTGAAAATTCTCAAGTCAAAGTATATTAACGTAGGCTTAGCATTATAATAACTCAATTGGAATATATCCTATGAATTATGGCAACCTTTCCCTACAGCCAATAGTCTTCATGGCGATCGGCAACCATGAATCTTTCCGAATTGTACAAATATATTATTTCTTTGCTTAATTATCTTTTGAAATGTCCACTAGATTTCTGTTGTTTAGTTAATTCTTAAGGAATTAGATGTTGAAACCCCTTTTTCAATTTGTGTTGACAATACGTTGAAATTTTGATTTTGAGTTTTGACTATGAATGAATATATTGTTACATTACATCTAATGAAAGGAGACTCCTAATGATACATGACTTTGTTGGCCTAATAAAACAAATCCTGATATTAAAATAAAACGTACGAAACTGATGTAAAATAACACAAGAAAGAAGGATACGTAAATAATTTTCAAATCCCTTCAAGTTTTGCAAAAATTTTCTTTCTTTTTCTTTTTTTTTTTTTTTTAAGTACTCATCATTACATCAATACCGGACAAACCGATACTGATAGAAATACGACACGATGTAGTACTGATGTAGCTATACATATACATATATATTAATATATGTATTTACTATTTATAAATATGGGATACAGAAAATATTTGGCAACGAATAAGTAATCATCCCTTATATATAATGAAGGCGTAATTTAGTTCCCTCGAAAAAGTTATATTATATACTAACTTATCATAGATATTTTACATTTGCTAATGATGGCATTTCGATTGTAAGCAATAGATGGCAGTAGAGATCTATATATGGTGATGATTAAGGCTATGTTTGTTTCAATTTTTTCTTTTTTTTTTCCTCATATTTTATTTTTATAATTTTTAAATAGATATTTATAAAAAATATATATGCAGATAAAAAACAAACATTTTAATTCATCAAAATATCAAACAGATGACATACAAATAATATATAGATAAAAATTAAAGGATCCAAACAAATATTTTTATTTATAAAAAGATAAGTAGATTATATACATATAATACATAGATAAAAATTAGACGATAGAAACAGATCCTAAAGTATTTTTTATATCTTTCTTTCTTTCTTTTTTTTTTTTTTTTTTGGCCAGTAGACGCTAAGCTTCAAAAAGAGAAAATACGAGGAAAAAGTGCTTTTTTTTTTTTTTTTTTTTTTCTGATTAGGGTAGAAGTGTTTTGTTTTAGTTGACTCTACATAATAGGATTAACCATATGCTTAAATTTACAAATATAATACACAATTTATACCCCTACAGCGTCTAACATTTCGAAATGCACCCACATATTGCTTTTTTATATGAGTCGCGATTTTCTTTTTTATCACGTATTAACGCGTCCAGGTGAGTGACAAAGAAAGTATCAAATATGTTTTAAATAAACAATAAAAAAACAGTGCATAATTTTATAAAACTGTTACACTTGATTTTCACGTAATCTTATAACCTTTTTGTGATACCTAACCATTTTTAGCTCCTAAAAATAAGTGGAGTTAAACAACACCATAAACCTCCTAGAACCTAAATGAATTTCTAATGCACAATATTTTAAGTTACTAATATAGGATTCTTTGAGTTAGTTCGAACCTTACAACGAGGTAAAATAAAAATTATACAAAGTGACATATATGAAAGTTTATATATTATTTCTCAAAAAAAAAAAATTATAAAAATTTTATTTTAGCTCTACATATAAATTTATCGGTATAGTTTGTTATTAAACAAAAACTCGAATTTTGAACGTCGAGATAAGGTTGGAAATGTATCATTGATCACGTAAAGTCAAAACAAACGAATAACTCCGTAAAAATTATCATATGGAAACAACACAACAATAATATTTTACATTACCTTTTATTTCCTCATCAAGCTGTAGTATTCACCGATTGGAACCGCATCTACAAGTGAGCATTGTGGGAACAATTTCAGTATAATGCCCAGAGAGAGAATAGCCATCAAGATCTCATTGGATCGAAAGGCTATAAAAACATTTGGGGATTTAATCACATTTTTGGTGCTAACTAAATGTAAGCACCTAAGCAACCTTGTGAGATGCTATTTGCTAAATAAATAGCCTAGGAGGACAACCAACAGCAGCTTGGCCATCTACGGATTATGTAGCGACCGTGTGACATGCAATAGCTTGCTACTTATCCTAAATCTATTGGACCGACTACGAAATTGGACACATGGATACGACGAAGAGAAATGCAAAGACACGTCATTAGTAAGTTTACAAAATTAATGTATTACATAGAGAGGAGTATAAAACGAGCATAACAAAAGAACATAAAAATAAATAAGTTAAGAAAGAAAGAAATAAAGGAAAAAAATTTCTAAATATCGTATAAGGCTCTCTAACTAGAGATCTCCTTGGATTGGATCTAAATTGGGACTTGGTTCGGATTGGTCTTGGTGGATCCTTGCTTGGATCCATCCCACTGAGCAGGTAGGATTCATCATGTGGATTCATTGGATTGGCGGGTCCATTCTGAGTCTATCATGAGAACTAGTCAGACTATCAGGTCCAAAGGGTTCTCTTGATTTTTTAAAATGAAAAAAACAAACTAAAAGTAAAATTATGTTTTTTTTTTTTATTTTTTTAAAATAAAAAACAAACCAAAGGTGGGATGATTCTAGGTTCTTATTTAGAGGACTTGAAGCCGGAGGTCAGGCCCTGGATCGAACCAAACCTGCCCAAGGAGTTGTCTATCTCCAACTAGTCATTGGAAAAATGGAGCTCATCTTGCACCAAGAAATTGAAATCAAGTATACCAAAGGAAATGTTGATACATTTTACACGTTAGTCTTTAACTTTAGTTAAGTGTTTTTTCTTTTTTTATATATAAATCTTTTTAAATGGATTTAGTGATGCTCTACTTGTGAATAGACTTGAATTGCTGTTAGGGATTTATTTGTAATACTACTACTACGTTGCCCAAGTCAAGATATGATATTTTGGTTAGGCTTAAATTTGATTACTGCAAGTTTGTACAAAATCCTATGTTTTCTTCTCTTTAATGACTGAACCTCCAAGTACGAGAAGGGATGTTTATTTGTGGAAAGCTGAGTTCATAGTTAGTACGGTCGTACTTTTATCATTTTATTGACACTAATATAACGAATTCCGGATAATTATGTAATAATTTATACTAGTTTATATCCTCCCCTTTTTTTTTTTTAATTCTTTTTTGAATTTTCAATGCGACTTTACAAAAAAGATCCTGAGATCTATGTTTCGATTCAATCACACTTACAAGTAATATATTATATTTGAATTACATTTATCAAATGTTACCTCTTGAAATGTTCTTAACTATATATAAACCATATTATATCCATACGTGAATGTGATATGTAGGATCCATTTGGATGGTTTTTTTTCCATGTTTGTCATCTGTATATCTAATCTGTGTCTTATCAAACAGACCTGTAATCTTAGCATAAGCATACGTGTGCTTATACAACACATGGTAGATTGCTTATATAGTATATATGTGATTTATATATTTATATATGTATATACTTTACGAGCAATTGGATTTAAGATGCCTATGCGTTGTATATGTACATATAAACGCTATTCTTTCTAAGTACATTGCATAATCTACATATGATAGATGCACATGAATAACATATATGTGGATGTTACTTCATATGCTATGATCTTGTAGTAAAAAGAATATTTTATCAATATAATACAGCTATACAGAATAGATACTAGACACATAAATTTATCTATATATGTGTATCTTCTCTTTATAGAAGTACACATGAATATTTTCTTCACGATCAACAGTGAATAAGGAATTCCATAAACTATAATAAATATATGTATATATATATATATATATGTGTGTGTGAAGTTCATTAAATTTGAATATTCATAACGATCGACTACTAAAATACATAAGAGTATACCAAATTTTTATAGGTTTACGAACCCTAAAGCTGTGTTTTATTGGAATTTAAGACAAATGAGATTATAATATAGAGGACATGGTAGAGTAAGCTCAACTGCAAGTAAGCCGAGCAGATGGACCAATAGGATCACTAGAGCCCAATGACTAGGCTCGTATGACCACTAGGTCGTAAGAGCCAAACACGTTATGTGTAGTAAGCCTAACGTTAGTTGTGGTTCTATTGATAATTCGAGTTATTGAATGATATACGGTTTTTGTGATTTACTTCCTCGTTAATTTTTGGTGAGATGTGATCAAAAGATTGTAAGTCACACCCTTATAAGGGTTATTGCGACAACACCTAAAGGAATTATGTGACTAAATTTATGCTACCATACTTAAACAAATCATATGACTCAATGGAGTTGTTAGGATTTACTAAAACTTGATATATAATGTTTTGATATAATGATCACTAAGACCATAAGGATGTTTATATCAGTAGTTGTGGCTTGTTGATAGTAGATTAACTAATATTTAGTGTGTGAAATTGTTATAATGATTATAAAAAATGAAAGTATGATGTGATTGAGCTTGGTCTATGTGACTTGTCAAATTAATTAAGTATCATGTCATGATTTTATCTTATGTTTGGTTCTTGATGACGTATTGATGATTGCATCATGCATAGAATAGCACCCAAAACCACTTTTTATAAGTTTCCTTTCTTTGAATAAAAGGACCCAATTGTTTTAAGAATCTTAGTTTGTCGTATATAATTTATACGAATCAATTCTAGCTCTCTCAATTTGAATATTCTATAACTCTCTGTAAATATATAAATTATCATCATCCGCTTTAGTATGAGTCTCTTTTCAACTTTATTTGTAAATATTTGAATCTTTTGCAACTCTCTTAGTGTGTGTGTGTATATAAAGTTTAGTCTTTTGCTATTCTCACCGTATTCTAAGCTAACCAAGGATTGTTCTTCTTGGTTAATAGATTAGCATTAGTATATATAAAGTTTTGTCTTTTGGCTATTCTCTTGGAATTCTAAGCTAATCAAGGATTGTTCTTCTTGATTAATAGATTAGCTAGTGCATGTCACGTGTATTAATATGAGATCCATGTGTTGCCTAAGCTTAATTTGTACGCAAGTGATGTACTATTTCCAAGTATATTTGTCTAATTTCAAGTATATTTCCAAATGATCTTAGTATGCATTTGTTTAACTATAATACCAAAGGATAGGTATTCATGTTTCTCTTGTGATTTGTTTGCATATGGAATCAGCTAGTTTTTTAACCTCTCGAATGGGAGATGACGCTAAAAATTTCTTGCTTGGAAAAACTAGTTTGGAATTTCAATTGCAAAGGGAACATTAGAGATTCTTGAAGTTATTGTCGAGTGGTGTGGCTTTATTTCACGGTTCTACTATAGCTAGATGTCATTTCAAAGATGCTTTATTTATCACAAAGTAGAATTGAATACTATATGGTAAAGGGGGCAACTGTTTGGCCCTGAATTAGGGCATTCTCATGGGACATATCTTCATGTAACATTAGTACACTCTTGATGTTATTGATGTGGGGATGGTGTCACATCTCGCATACTTGATATGACATTTTTTATACAATTATGAGAAAATGGGATATAAAATAGGGAAGGAAAAAAAAAAAAAAAAGACATAACAAACCATCATGAAAATAATCGTAAAACTAGTGATATGAAAAAAAAAATAGATAAATTTGTTTGTGAAAGGCATATTCCCAAGAACCATTTAATCTATTGAGCATATTCTATTTCTCATATATTTTTTTAATGCTCAGCTGAATTGCCAGTCAATCAAAAGGTAAGAAAGCTTGCATGTGAGCCGATCATTTTATTTTATTTTAATTTTTGGTAAGAGTTTAATATGAACCATGAACTTATTGTATAGTTGTAATGTACGGTGGCCACATGTATATGAAATAAGGGGTCTCTCGGATATGATTTGATTTTGATTTCATCCCCAACATATATCTCGCATTTGATTCTCTTTTTTCAATTCTTTTATTCCTTACCCCTTCCTCTTAAATTTGTTCAATTTTTGTCCATGAAAAGGAAAAAAAAAAAAACAAAAGAAAAGAAAAAATGATTCCTCTATAGATGAAAGGACGTATTTTTTTCTGTCATGTGGCATAGGTGTATGGTATGGGGAGGGTGAGTTTCTATCCAACTCATGACTCTGTTCGTTCTGCGAATATTGTTTATAAATTGTTCTCGAATTTTCATATAGTCAAATCATTGCAGGATAATAGCACGATAAGTGTTTGTACTTTTAATTTTTTAGCAAATTTAATATTTCATATTTAGATTTTGATATATTAATATTTATACTTTCAAAATACGTATAATTTAGTGTTTTTATTAAATAATGTTTTATAGATGTATATTTTGATAATAAGATAATAATAGATGGATTGTCTATTTCGTTCACTTGATATGAATAGCTATTGATTCCTTCATAGTTCGATGTAAAGCTAATATTACGGTATTTACTTGAAAAGGAATGTCAATTCATAATAAATTTCTATTCACCCCGTGAAATGCCATTGAATAGTTTATTTTTTAATTTTGTTATAAATACTTCTGTCTTAAAAATAACACCTACACGAATATCCTTTTTTTGTAATAAATATAGGTTGCATTATAGATATTTTACCTTTTACTCTAATAATTATTTATTTTACTTTTTACATAAAGTAAACATTTTAATAGTCATTATAACCCTATTATATTCCCTTTAAATTGAAATTCCATTCCCCATTTATTCCATTTACCGAAGCGAACGGGTTGTCAATATTTGGCAAGTTTTATCAATATAGTTAATATTTTAGCAATTTTTAGTCAAGTATTTATCATTATCTCGTCATCAAAATAAATGTCCATAAAAATTTATCTAAATACTAAATTACACATACTTTAAAACTTAAAAGTATAAGTATTCATTTATCAAAATCTAAAAATTTAGATATTAAATTGAGGTACTTGACCTATTATTATCTCGCATTAATATAAGGAGGTTGTACTTATTAATAGTTTTTATAGGCAACTATAGTCATTTAATCACTAATGGTCATAGAAAATATCGGATTAATATCAATAGTCAGTCGCTACTTTGATCTCTCAAAAATAATTATACGCTTAAAGCTATCACTAATCGCCTTTTTTGAGCTTCTTATAATGTTATTAGACAATTATAAAACTTATAATATATATGCAAAAAATTTTAAAAAGAAAATAAAATTTGCAAGAGAAAGACATGCTAAAGTTGCATGACAATTATTCACAGCCTATTAATTAATTGGGTTAATTGAAAAAAAAAAAAAGACTTGTGTTTTGATCAATTTACAAACAAATGACTTGTGTTAATTTTTTTATAAATAGATTATCCGAGTTTCATATAAAAGTATTAATATAATTAATTATTATTACAAAGATATGTGTTAGTATCTTTTTAGAGTAAAAAAATAATTTAATAAAACTATATTACTAAATAAAATAAAATATTAAAATTTATTTTTTAAAAAATGAGCAAATTGAAAAAGAAAATGTAAAATTAATTTTATAACCAATAAAATATGGGCACACATCTTTCTAAAATTATAAAATAATATTGATATTTTTGTATGAAACTCTGGTCATTTATTTGTCAAAAAAATTAACACAAGTCATATGTTTACAAATTGACCAAAACACATATCATGTTTTATAATTAATTAATTAATCCTAATTAATTTTAGGGAAAATTGTATATACGCTTGCACCCCTTAGTAAATTACTGATCGAAATGTTCATAGAATCTATAAAATAAAACAATATGTGACCTTACTCTTAAAATTTTTGAAAACATGAACTCAAGTTCTCCTTATGCCTTCTAAACCATTGCTATGGATTGTTCCTCACAACGGTTTATGAGTTATTTGAATATTTTTAATAGTTGTAAACCTTAATTTGTCTTTTTAAACGAGCAAGAGAAGATTATAGAAGAATCAATGCGTGAATCGAAACAGTGACGATAGTCTTAGGTTCTAGGAAAGGGATGTCTAAGCTCGACATCGTAAGTCAAAGGATATTTTCTTAAGACAACTTAAAAACTTATAATTAGAATAAGAATCTTAAGCAAAATCATTAGTAGCTAAAAACGGGTTCATATGATCACGCCAATTTAGATGAAACACAAGTTTTCATGAATCTGTTCCTTTCTTTTGACTGAGCTTGACGAGGCTGTCGGGGCCATGTAGTCCGACAAGTTTTCCCAGCAAAACAATTACGTTCCAATAGTGTTATAAAGTTCATTACACTGTGTGGAGCGTATGCCCCCTAAAAAGGGTAACCTAAAAGCTACCAGGCCTAAGAAATATACCAGCGTCGTTAAAGCATTCTAAAGAAGGACAAGCCTATTTATTTCACCATATTTTGATCATTTTTATATTTTATTTATCATTTTTAAAAAGATATTTATCAAGAAACAGATACAAATAAAAAATAGACATTTACAATCATAAATGGATCAAATATCGACAAGATACAAATAAATAGAAAAGAAACAGATACAAATAAGATATAAATGAAAATCAGACGATCTAAACAGACTACGAACCAAGTGTTTATATAATGCTAAAACCTAAAGTTTAGGTCGACACATGAAACATATTACTAATTTAGTCACTATTTTTTTTAAATGACATGACGCAACGTGAAAGTGTGAGAACAGAAATGAATCTCACCAGATGATTTCTAAAATACTCAAATTGCAAAACTAGCAATTTCCCAAGAGAAAACTCTCTTAAATGTCAATCAAAAGTATCAAAGATATCAACTATCTCTAACAAAATCTTAAACACCCTATTTATAATCTCAACAAAAATTCAAAAATAAAATTTGTACGAAATATGAAAAGCCAACGTAAGCTGGCATCTTTGGTCTTGTACACCGGTAGGGTATAAACCAATGGCATTGAATGCCGATGTTGCCTTTTGCCAAAACTTCACAGCTGTGATTTGAACCATGGTAAAAGCTGGGCATCAATCTTGCATTCTATGCTGGTTCAAGGTCAGCAGCCTTCATGGAAATGCTGGCAACCTTCGCTTGAAAATTGGTGGCCTTGAAGCCAGCTTTGACCGGGCTACATTATTCTCTCCCACTTGCAAAGAACTCGATCCCGAGTTCTCATCTGAACACTTGTGCTTCTTTTTCTTCTTCTTGGCATTAACCACCTAGTTCTATACCCTTAACTTAGGTTCCTTCATCTCACTTCCTGATGGCATGATAGTCAGAAAAGAGCGCCCCTCAACTTTGATGGTTTTAGAATGATTTTAAATCTTCAAAGGCCACAAAGTATACTTCATACCCCCTTTCTCTAACCTATACACATTCTCTTTTCTCACATATTAGGCATCCATATCATACTTCCAAGATCTCCCAAACAACAAATGACGAGCACCCATATATATGACATCATAATAAATTCATCCTTGTGCTTACTTATTTGAATATGTCACCGCATATTCATTGTGTGCGCTTTATTCTTGCAGCCCCTGATTTGGTTAACACGTTGAAGGAGAAGCATAAGAAGCTTGCTTGGGCCCTCTTAGAGAAAGCTAAGGGAATATGTGCTAATCGAGGGGTAATTTCACTTTCTTTCCTTTGTATAATATTGAAATGTTCATTTCGTTGGTAATCGCTGTTTGTTTTTTTTTTTAATTATTTTGGTATCATATTTCTCATTAACAGATTAAACAAATTAGATACTAAATAAGATAAAAATCCTACGATCCAAAAATACATGTTTCCATTGATATAAATATATGATTAGATATATTAATTGTTATTTATATCCATTGTTTAATCACTAATAACATTGAAAATTGAATTGCTTTCATATGTAGGTGGGTATTATTGTGCTTTTGAGTACGTGGGGCATTTTATGCGCTTCCTTTCTGTAACATTATCAAATTGCTTCTCTACACATAGGTAAAGGCTGAAACTGAAACAGAAGTAGGTGATCCTAAAACAGGCATATGTGATGCGGTAAAGAAGTACAATGTCGATCTTCTCGTCATGGGTGAACGCGACCTCGGAAAAATCAAAAGGTTAGTCTTGATCACTTGTTAAAAGTTCATGTCTTGATTATTGGTTTTTTACGAATTCATGGGTATATATGACAAAATGTTCAATACGTTGCACTGCTCTAGAAATATGTTTTGGCCGTTTCGAAGTACTGAATCCATATCCAACAGGGCTTTTATGGGGAGCATCAGCAACTACTGTGTGCAAAATGCAAAATGTCACGTCCTTGTAGCGAAGAATCAAAATCAGGCAGGCGAACCAAGAAGGATGTGAAATTGTCTTGTCGCCTGAGCTTTGTATTTGTATATGAGTTTTACTGATGAAATGGTTTCGGAGATATTCCCAATGCATGTTATGGCAATAATGCGTATTATTTTTCAAAATTACTATAGATATTTTTAGTTTCTTGCTTCGGTTAATATTTTTATTTTATGTTTATCTTCTTTTGGCGCTTGGTGTTGATCAGATGTAACCCATGCTATACACCTAGGACATAATTGTGTATATATATATATATATGTTTTGCTCTTGGTTTGCCTGCTATGAGGCTAGCATAGACCTCAGAGTTAAGCATGGAACTTTATTCAATGTCTTCATTTATTTTCCTTTGATATTTTCTTAACATACCATATTATTGCAGTGTAATAGATTTTTTTGAGATTACAAATACAAAAGTAATTTTTTAAGTCTTGATAATTTTTCTAAATATTTTACCCAAAGAAAAAAAGAGGTTTTTAAGAGTGGATTTGGAAAAATTTACTGCTTTCAAAGAATTACAAATTTAGAAGATTGTTGGAGTAACACACCATTTTCCGTCCCCTAATAAAGATTTAGTGAATGATTTGAACAAGAAATTATTAACTTGGTTGATTTGGAAGAGAGGAAAAGGTTGAGACTCCGTTCCTTATGAAAAAAGTAATTAAGGTATGACTAATAATATAAAATGAGGTGTGTTCGTGAATGCCTAGGTTTCCTTAGATCTATGGTATATTGAGACCCTAACCTTGACATTCTTGTATCTTATGTCTAATCTTTTGGACATCTTTGCAACTGCACTTTGTTACTTTTTATATTTTATTAAATTTATCAGTTAATATCTTACATCTTTATTGCACACATAGCGTATTTGTCATCATAAAAATTTCTTGGGGCAACAGACCTATCAATCTTTTTGCTTATGGAGACGATTTTCTCCTTAAAAAGATAAAACACCTAACTTTGAGAGGTAATAGGATTGATAGAAATCAACGATTAGGACAAAATCGCCGTGCCCTTTTTGTGACCAATATAAGTTCAATATCCCTGAATCCATGTAAGAGGATCAGGAAAACGGAGGACCGGTGATAGTGATGATAACATAACATCCAAAGAATATGTAAATGGAGATGATGAAACGCAAGCGCGAGGGGATCAGAATAGTAGAGAGCAGTGACAGTGATCAATATTAATGATCCAAAAACGGGCTTGTCATGCAGATAGAAAATAGAAATAGAAGTAGTAAACCAAAAAGCTTGTTTTTGTTGGTTATTATAAGATTGCATAATTAGGGAAAGGAAGTTGGAAAAGAGCTCATGTAACATGTGGTGCATGGGAATCATTCCAAATGGAATGTATTACAATGAAAGAAATGGAATGGAATTAATAAAGTTATGAGAATTTTATTCCTTTATTTGGATATAAATATAGAATGAAAAAAAAAAATAATCTTATATTGGAATTTATTAAAAATATCAATTACAAAAAATAAAATAGTAAATTAATATAGAATAAAAAAATTGTTTAATTGAAAATTTTTAATAAAAGATGGAAAGAAATTACGATTTCGGTTTCCTATAACACTTCTAAACTTAGGAAAAAGAATGGAAGCTGAATACTCGATTTCATTCCGGTCCATTCTTACGGATAATACAAGTTATAAGTTCATGAGCAAGGATGGAAATTCACATTCTGTCTCGTCAAATAAATACTAGCCACATATTAAATAAATTAAAAAAATATAAAATATTTTTAAAGTAAAGCAAAATTATTATCACTTTATAAACATGTGGCAAATGTTTATTCGTTGAGATAGAAGGAAGGCAGCATTTTTGGAACAACAAATTTTTATCCCACAAGATACTCTCTACCCCAATGTTTTGGTAGATTTCGTAAAGTTTTCATTCTTTGATTTTGCATATATTCTATTTTTTGCTTTATAGCCTTTTAATTCATCAAAAACTCCAACATTGTTTCTTGGTAAATAAACATACGCATATCTCAAGCAATCATCAGTATAGTTTTTCTTTCTTTCTTTCTCTTTTTTTTTTTTAAATAATTTAACTTTTGGATAAATTACACTAAAAGGTTATTACGTTTGAGGATAAGTTCATTTTAAGATCATGATATTTCAAAAAATTTAAACGAGGTTATAACGTTTAGTGCGTAAGTTCATTTTAGGTCATAACATTTTTTAACGGTTCAAAAAGAGGTTATAACGTTTAAAAAAGTGGGTCAATTGAGGTCACCATTGACATATATCAATAAGACAAATATTTAATTAAAACTCAAAAAACTCTTCTTTTGTGTCCTATCGACATATATTAATAGGAAAAATATTTAATTAAATCCTATAAGACACTTTTCCAAATCTTGTAACCTCTTTTAAACTTTTCAAAATATTATGACCTAAAATGAATTTATCCCCAAATGTTTGACCTTCCGATATAATTTACTCCTTAACTTTTTAGATAATATTTTCATCCTCTTATTAAAACACCATTCAATTTACAAATATTATAATGCACTTAATCAAGAAATTCATATTTCTCCTCTACTTTGAGAAAAAAATTTCCTCTACAATTTGGGATTATAAATAAGTTTTATATTTACTATCATGCTTCTCTCCATTCACAGAGATACCTCATCTTGCATATATTCATAATTGAATGGAAACTTGGACCTGTTACTCTAGCATGCTTAGTATGGTAAAAAAAAATCAACAAGAGCAACTCAAAACGTACATTTATTATTGTACATGCAAGTTTCAACCTGCCATTGCTATTATATCCTTAATCTACATATAGGTATCCAATAAATTACAAACCTATCCTACTCAATCATCGTCTTAAATCCCTTTTACAAAGCAAACTAATGAATATAAGATTCTTTTTCTTTTCTTATATACATTTGACATAATTATATGCGGCTATCACTTAGATGTGAAATGAAGATCCACTGAATACTCCTAGCACTTCTCTTGAATTTTTGTCATTTATTAAGAATTCCCCATTTTTAATATTTTTATATTTCTTGAATCTTTTTAGGTTTAGTATATATAAACAATGAAAAATTCTATAATCTTATGGCAGTTACAACAAGACCAGTCCTGTGAGGGTTCAAATTTTTTTTTTTTTAATAATGATCACACTCCTTAAAATTTTTTACACATTTTTTTATAATTAATTTAATTTTATATTAGTAGTGGTACGATCCCACAACGGAAACGTGGAAATTTCCATAAACAATTGTTGTTGGAATAAGCTACAACTTATAGGACTTGATACTCGTTGCCATAAGAACATTAGCAACCATTCCAGTATAAGTTCGTTTATCTATAGTAAAACTTGCAATAAGTTTTGTGTTTTCTTTTTCTTTTTTTTTCCCACGTTGGCAATATTTTTCAAGGTCTCCCTTTATTCTCTTTGGAAGCCTACAATGCTTTGCATGATATGCTTTTTTATTGTCATTGTTGCATTTTGTGGGATTTTGTTTCAGAATTGGATTACAAAACTTTTCTGTTGCCTTTTCTCCTTCCACATCACCTTGAACATTCACATTCTTAGTTAGGCAAAGAACCATGCTGCAGTTTTAAAGCTCTTCTTTATAGTAATATCTTCTGTTATGTGCAGAAGTTCTTCTTTTTTTTTTTTTTTTCCCCTTTTAATGAACATTCTACACAGATGAAAACTTTGCTATTAGTGCTCTCACTTGTAGTGACTCCAATGTAACAAGACACTAAAACTTGCGACTCATGCACTTAGTCCACAATAAAATAGTATTGACCAACTTAAAATTAAAATACTTAAATATTAAGCACTTATTCATACAGTAATGTTTGCTATCGTATTCTCCTTAAGTGTCTTTTGAATTGTAACAAATGAAAAGCACATGTATAAGGGAAATGTAAAATTTGATATTTGTACTTTGCACAAAAGTTAATTTTGGTATCTAAACTTTAAGTAATCAATTTAATACCTAATTAAAGTTTTTGTGGTGATTTTTAATAATCTTAGTGACGTCATTTGATATGTTTCTTGGTGTTTAAAGAACAATCTATCAGTGATAGATGGTATTAGAAGCATTATTAAAAATTTGAAGGGGCATATATCTGCAAACATAGCAAATAGTATTAAAGGAGTAGTAAAAATAGCCACAAAAATTTTGATTGAGTATTAGATTAAGCATTTTAAAGTTCGAGTACTAAATTGAATTTTCATATGAAATTCAAATACTAAATTTGACATTCACCCATATATATGTGTAGATTGTAAAGATCGTCTAACAATATTTTGAAGATATGACTATATCATTTGAATTTTTGTTCTAATCACGTTTTCTTCATAGCATTGCTATAAACCTTTCTAGTAGGTAGTCATCTTCTTTCGATTCTGAGCTGAGATTGAGATAAAAGATGTAAGTTATAGAGAGCTATATCTGTTAATAGGGCATTTAGCATAATTTCATATTATGGACCAGATTTTTGGGTTAGTGGTAGGATTTAGGGAGTTACATAACTTTTAGATATATTAGAGTAATCTAGCTCGGAGAGGATGATGCAGCATAGGATGAAGAGACGCAAAATCCTATTCCGACAACTTATACCGCCGGCCTTTAGTTCTATACTACCGTTGTTAGAGCGGCGTACTTTACATGTCTTTTAGGTTTTTCAAATTCGTAATTAATAATGTGGTCAATGCCTTTAGAATATCATTTAATATTTTTAAAGAATAATTTTCAGTATCGTTTAGTATGATTTTTAATAGGATTAATGTCTTTTAATAAGATGTTAGTTTCATAGGATTTAATTTTTTTTAATAGGATGTCAGTTTTAGTTTTTCCTTTTAAATGCTATTTAATATTATTTAATAGGTTTTAGTCCTTTTTTCGGTTATGGCAACTTTTACGCTTGCCCATATATATGTAAGTCCTATGGCATATGAAAGATTGAAGAATGTTGTTTCGAATGAAATTTCTTTGAGAGTGTTCTCTCTATTCCAAAATTCGTCATCTTCGAGTAGATTTCGATTTTTTATGCCAAATATCTAGGTATTTTTAGAATTAATTGATATTTGAAGATCACAAGCCGGGTATTCGTGCGCGAATCAACGTCTTGCGATAGTTCCCTTTTACCTCCGTTACGTCAGTGGGTATCAGAGTCGCGTTCGCTCTTGGAATATCATGGCGCCTCACAAACAGGTTAACCAACGACGTATAGATGAAATATATGGTCGTGATGACCTAGGTCAACGAATCGAGCAAAAAGTCGATAGGTAGTTGAGTCGTATGTTGGATCAGGTCACAGAAAGAATGGAGGCACTTTTGGTGAATTGAATAAAGTTAGAAACCCTAATCCTGATCTAGTGCCTAATTCTGATTTGATACATGACGTAGGTTATGAGGAATCAGATGATTACTCCTCTTTTGTTAAGGAAGATAGTAGTTGTAGGGAATTAAGGATAAACACAGAAATCCTAGAATTTAATGATGATTTCTCTTCTATTAATGAGGATTACTACGATGAAGAAGCAATATTTGACATTTATGAGGAAGATGAAGGGGATGTCTTTGAAGGAAGAGGCAATTTTGAACCAGTTTATGATGAAGTTGTGTTAGAGACTATAGGTGATGGAAGACCTATTTTTGACACCGAGTATGTTGAGGAAGAATTTGTGACAGGTGGTGAACAGGAGATTCATGATTTTGATGTTGTGTCTGCTTTAGTAGATAAGCAGGTTAAAGGAGAACTTGAGTTATCTCAAGTAGCCATTCCAATAGTGAAGAAGTTTCAAGTGTGTTTCCTAAAGAATCGCATGATGGCTTACTACCTCTGTATAATATTCAATACCAGATCGATCTTGAACTACACATAACCCTTCTAAACCATCTTCATTATCAAATGAGCCCTACAAAACATGAAGAGTTGAGGAGACAGGTTGAGGAGATATGTGTAACATGGTAAAAATTCGAGGTCGAATTTTGTCCAGCCTGGAGAGGATGATGCAGCATAGGATGGAGAGATGGAAAATCCTATTCCGACAACCTATACCGCCGGCCTTTAGTTCTATACTACCGGTGTTGAAGTGGCGTACTTTACATGTCTTTTGGGATATTCAAATTCGTAATTAATAATGTAGTCAATACCTTTAGAATCATTTAATATTTTTAAAGAATAATTTTTAGTATCGTATGATTTTTAATAGGATTTAATGTCTTTTAATAAGATGTCAGTTTCATAGGATTTAATTTTTTTTAATAGGATGTCAGTTTTAGTTTTTCCTTTTAAATGCTATTTAATAGGTTTTAGTCCTTTTTCGGTTATGGCAACTTTTACACTTGCTCATATATATGTAAGTCCTATGGCATATGAAAGACAAAAGAATGTTGTTTCAAATGAAATTTCTTTGAGAGTGTTCTTTCTATTCCAAAATTCGTCATCTTCGAGTAGATTTCGATTTTTGATGCCAAATATCTAGGTATTTTTAGAATCAATTGATATTTGAAGATCACAAGCCGGGTATTCGTGCGCGAATCAACGTCTTGCGATAGTTCCCTTTTACCTCTACTGCGTCAGTTGGTAGGAGTCGTTGGACAAGATGATTTACTTTCAACATTTTTGTAGTTATCATGTACCAGTGAATATAAGCTTTTTAATAGGATTTTCGTCTTTATTTGTATTCATAGGCTTCTTTATAAATCCATTGAGTTTCTTGATTATGCATTGGTCTTGGTTAGGCACATTTACTTTGAAAACCCTAAAGAAGTTATAAGAGAATTAAGAAGATTTCATTTGATGCATGATTATCAAAGCAATCCAATAAATGTCAGCAACGACTCATCTTAATCATCAATCTTTAGTGTCATTTTATGATTGAGAGCTTGAGCACCAACATCTACAAATAGAGGCCTTCTCTTCTTTATTTGTAACATTTAGAGTGTTGCAAAAAGAATTAAAAAATTGTCGACATCTTGTTGAAACCACTCCTAAAATATATAATGAAGGAAGAATGAGCAAAGGATAATCAAGGATACTTGAGAATGATTTCCTACCGTAACCATGCTTTCTCGCATGCCTCTCCCTAATGACATCTCTTTACATATCATCATCTCAAAACCTCTTATGTCATCTACCACAAATCGTGTTCATGATCAAACAACTTTTAGCAACCTCTCCACACATAGGCTATATTCAATATCATAAAAAAATCATAATGGATAATGCAACAAGTAATTCAATAATTTGATTACATGTGTCTTTAAATCTAAGCTTTTCAATAACTTATGGGATTGATCCCATAATAAAGTGAATGGGACTATAACATTTTTGGTTAATCTTAGTATAACTCTTGACCAAGGTTTAAGCTCTCAAAACTTCCATTTTCATTTCAGCACATGGTCAAAATGTTCAAGCACATAATAAACAGTAACAACGTTATTTTTCCTTCATGTTTCATTTCTTAATCTTCGGCTAATTGCATATGGGTCAATTTGCCACTTTGGTCATCGAAGATAATAATGGCAGAGATAGTTTCAACGACTGTAAGTGTTTGTTAGGTTAAAACTGCCATGAAGACCTAGCGAGCAGCATGTGTCACGGACTACAAGTTCTAAAGATATGAAAATCAAGTTTTACTAGTACATCACAGGATCTGAGATTCAATCGATAATCATAATACACTGCACCCCAATTTCTAGTACTTGTGAAGCGATGTATATACATAATGAAATAGAAGCCATGTCGCATGATTTTCCAAGGTCAGAGAATTATTATTTGTTTCCTAACTAGTTAAGGGAAACCAATTTTGTCTCTGGTTACCAAGTATCGGAGAATAAACGTAACCCAAGAATTCCATGAGTTGATTTTCGCGTAAAGTGTTGAAGTTTTTTATGGAAATCTGTCGTTTCAACCACATTTACTCCTTAATTGAAGATTCATCGACGATTCCTTTCTTTTTCTTTCTTTTTTTAATTTTTTATTAAATTAAACAATTTTCAAAAGGATGATTCATCGACGATGGAAATCTGTCGTTTCAAAAGGAAGATTCGCGTAAAGTGTTGAAGTTTTTGATGGAAATCTGTCGTTTCAACCACATTTACTCCTTAATTGAAGATTCATCGACGATTCCTTTCTTTTTCTTTCTTTTTTAATTTTTTTTATTAAATTTGACAAACAATTTTCAAAAGGAAATGTTGGGTTTAGTTACAAATTAAAGCCACATGCAGATCTTGAAGATCTAGACTTAATATGGAAAAGATCGGTTGAATAGCAATTCAAAGTAATCACATGGCAAATTTTAGCAGATGGGTAAGAGTTATATGTCAGCATAATAACGTGATAAGGGTTGAAAAAAAAAAAATAAAAATGTCATAGTATTTGAAAATAATAGGATTTAAATATAATGTGGCACGGACTTTTATTTGATGAAAAGTGGATAATACCATTTGCTCCCAAGTACGGAATCTCGATCCTATATGAGAAGAGATCACCAAAGTTGTAAAAAGATATGAAATCATAGTTAGAAACAGAAAATTAATTTGACTGTTCCTTGTGTCTGCTTGTTGGATCATTTTCTAATCAGTTTGATATTTTATTTTTATTATTTTGAAACAAATATTTATCAAGAAATATATATAAATAAAATATAGATATTTTTATTCATAAATAGATAAAATAGATAGAGATAAGATATAAATATGACATAAATATAAATAAAATACATATAAAATATAAATAAAAATAAGACAATCTAATCAGTATTTGACTCTTGCACCTTCCATCGTTTTTATGATGAAACTGATAGGAAATGGATTTCTAAACCGATTCCCACGATTCGGTTCTAGTTCCAGAGGAATCGATAACCTTGAAATAAAAAAATAAAAAATCATTTAAATAATTTATTTAATTCAAGTAAGAAAAAAATTCAAAATAAATTTTTAACATGAAATAATATTAAACCTAACAATAATCGTTTATAGCATTAGTCAGAAGAAATTCTATAATTATGTATTTATTTATATACAATTTCTTGTACTTTTTTAGTTGTTATATTAACAGTATGATACTATAAAATATTCAAGATACAAATAAATCTCGACCTGTTAAGAAAATAAGTCTACTTTGGTTAGAAGTCCATATCCACATGAACTTACCAATATATGATTTCAAATATATTTATTACTTGTGTTATTAATAATAACATGTTAACTATTGTTAATAAAAATAAAATTTTTTATTATTCATGAAAAAATAGTTTTAAATATTTGTATTATAATTATAATTTTTTATAATATTCTATTCTTTTTTCTTTCTTTCTTTCTTTTTTTTAATAATTTTTATGGCATAGAACTGCGAGAACCGCCGGGTCATACGCTTCTTAGGAGTAAAATCATAAGGACTTGCTAGAACCGGTAGATCCTTTGCTAGTATAAACCCTTTATCCCTTGGCCAGTTCCTGGTTCACAAACATCCAGTGATGGATCTGGTCGGTTCCCGGTTCGAAACCAACCCATGATGATGTCTATATATATATTTATTTATTTATAAGGACAATACAGTGGTTTACATTTCAACTCTACATTTTTTTCTAATAACACATTTGAAAATTTAAAATGTCAATTTGTATAATTAATTAAATATTTAATTACTACCGTTTATAACTCATCTGTTTTTTATGTATTGATGATGTTGGTTATGTGGTAGTATGCATCAATATATACTAAAAAATAAAACATTGCAAGTATTGTATTGGGATTGATTGCCAATGATGATAGAGGTAATAGCAGTTGACAAAAAGAGACAAAATATATATAGTACAGTAACAACTAAATATTTAGGTGTACAAATTGATAATTTAAAACTTCAAATTTATAATTGTAAAAAGACATAAAATTAAGTAATAAATCACAATATTAGAAGCTAAGTTAGATATAATCCTTCAAGGTCAGAGATTCAAAAATTTTTCTTTGTTTTGGAAATGGAAGTTTGTCTTTGGTGTAGGCATGATAGATATGTCATGGCATGCACATGCCAGAATATGAAAGAAAAAAAAAAAAAAAAGCATGAACACGCATAGGTAGGCACACATCACGCTAGGCATGCGAGACGTGAGGCATGGGAAATGAGTGAGCTAGCACAATACAGTACGTGAAACACCAGAACCATTACGCTGGCTTTTTTTTAATAATAATATAAAAAATAATGATTTATGTTTTTTTAATTTACTATAAATTGTAATTAATTAATATAATATAATTTTTTTATTTTAATTAAATATATTTATCTTTTTAAATAATATAATATCTTTAGTACATTTTACTTTTTTGAAATGATTTCAATTGTATTAACATATTAACTTGAAATTTTTTTAGCAAACAAATAAATGAAATTATTAAATAATAATAGTTAAATTATATTAAATGTTAAACTTGCTTAATTAATTTATTTTGAATAATTATAAATTATTAAATAAATTATATTATTTAATGCATTGTGATCAATGGAAAAATTAACTTTTATAAATAATACATTTTCCTTTTTATAAGGAGATTGGAAAAAAGTAAAAAAAGTCATGAACCATACAAATCGGAGAAGAAATATGACAACATGAGAGCAAATTGAGGTTATTTAATTCTATGATCTTCACGAAACAAATTGTCCCTCTCTTTCCTGGTTCTTGTTTTCCTTTCCATCTCTGTCTAAAGCAATCAAATATCCCCTGAGTTATTAATTATCGCGAAAAATTTTGAATTTAAGCTAATCTAATAATGCGTTTCCCCGCATTTTTAGTCCTTGACAGAAAATTTGATAATGAATTTGAAAAGGAAATGTTGAATTTAAACACACAACCTCAGATCTATGGGTCTTGAATTGAAATGGAAAAGACCTATAGGATTGACATTTTATCCGTGGCTGGCAATATTTTATTAGCTAAAGTCTAGAGTTTCACATTAGCACAATGATACGATACCCCTAGCCAATAATTATTGCATATATGAACTTGGAACGACATAAATGTATATGTATACATGCTTTTTTTTTTTTTTTCATTTTTAAATATCAAGACTCGAGTGAAGTTTCATCGAAACCATATGGTGTGAAGTTTAGAGAGTGGTGATAAATTAAAGATTGAATCCGTTGCCTTTCAAGTTACAGAAGATGGCATTTATGCCGACCCGAGGAGGCAAAGTAGTCCTGAATTTTAGCACCAATATAAACGAGCAGTGTAACATATCTTTACCAACTTTACAGATAAAAAAACATAAATACAAATCATATAGAGACAATTACCAAAATACCACTATAATATTGTATGTATAAGATGAGCTACTCTTTTTTTTTTTTTTTTTTCCAATAGTAACCCATGTATAAAATGTGATACCCACTTTTCATATAACGTAATATTACATAGATGACATGCGATACATATGGAATTTAAGTATTTATATCTCACGTATAATATGTGATATTGATAACAAACGAGTGCCAAATCTTATATATAAGATATTTTGACAGTATTTTGGCGATTATTTTTATATAATATTTATTTGTGTAATTATTTTTTTGATGGATTAGTAAATAGAAAATTATGTTTAAAAAAGCTTAATTATTCTTGGTAGTTGAATTAAACTATATCAATTCAATAATGAGTGATGACACTAAATAATTGCATTAGGCATATGTAGTCTTGATATGCTTATATTTAGGCACAACCATTGTTATTGGAAACCCCAAGAGTTACACTTATAATAAGTAAGCAAATCAAAATCCAATTATTAATCTAATAAAATAATTAATAAAATTGGGTTTCATTAGAAAAATAATGTGCAGTGCACATATATATATGTGTATATACGTATAGATATATTGGTCATGAACCTATATGCCGGCTAGAAGGACATGACATAAGGTGACTTGTATCCTAGGTGTGGAACCTAGGACATATCTTTGAATGATGCATATGATAGCAACATCAATCCCTAGGGTTTGAATTCATATTTTCATAACCATATTGCCACTTTTGTTTCATTGCCTTTATTGCATGTATGTTGAGATTTACAGGCGACAAGAATATTCATTGAATTATGTAAGTTATTATCGTCCAAGTGATGTGCATTCGATGTGGGTGCATGTGTTCTGTGTGAAGTGATAAGTTGACATGATAAAAAAAGAATTGTAGTTACCTATGGAGATCAGAAGATGTGCTTTGGTGGTAAAGCTTGATATGAAATGTTGGAATATATGGGTTTTTTTTGGCAAGATTACCCTCCTTATGGATTTTTTTAGGCGAGCATGGATGCTTCCATGTTATTCACAACATCGACGGTTACTCTTCTGTCGCCAACACGCTGTTGTTTTTGATTTAAAGTATTTGTTAAAAAATAAATATATATATAATATTTTTACTCATAAACAGATCAATCAAAATATACATATATACACACACATTTATATATTTTCCAAGTTATGTAAATCTTTGTTTAGGCAGCCCAAATTTGTCTCTAAAGCGGAGAACAAACATGACAACATGAGAGCAAAATTGAGGTTATATAATTTTATGATTTTCTTTGCCAAACTAATTTTGTCCCTATTTTTCATGTTTCCATTTCCTTTCCATCTGTGTCTAAGGCATTCAAGTGTCCCATCGGTCAACTATCGCGTAAAATATTGAAGTTTGAGCTAATCTAATAATGCCTTTCTCCGTATATAGTACTTGACTGAAGGTTAATTTGATAGATAAATATGAAAATGGAGATGTTGAATTTAGATCTTGGAGTCTTGATTGAAATGGAAAAGAGCTATTGAATTGACATTCCATACACGGATTGCAAATAAATATTAGATTAGTCTAGAGATCCATAAACCAGTATAATGAAATTCCATCAAAACCATACGTGAAAACTAAAAAAAAAAAAAAGGAATATAATATGGTAATTAGGATCTTATTACGTACTTTCTTAGTAGCTAGGTGTTCCATGCCAACATACAGGTATTCAACTATAGGCCTATCTAATAATTATTTGCAGCTAGGATAAAATTTCATTTAAATCAGAAGTCGATGACACCACTTGTTTCCGAGCTCTAAATCCTCGTATGATAAGATAAGAAATAATCAAAATATGGTAAAAAGACATTAAAACATAGTAAACATTGATAAGAAATTTAATTATTAAGTTAATGTTACATCTTATTCATAAATACTAATAAAATTGTAACATATATATAGCTATAAAACTCACAGGTAATAACCATTTTGAAAACTATTTTTCTTATCATAATTATTAAAATTTTAAATTATTTGGACATAATGTGTCTAAAAATATATGGCATAATATCTATTAAATCCTTTTTTTCCTTTCACAGACAAACTTAGATATTTACGGGCAGTCATCGTCATTTCCACAGTGTCGGAAACCTTTAATTATTTGCAACTCGGAAGATTTTGTAGGGTAGGGAACTCATTCTTTTTCTTTTTTTTTTTTTTTTGACCAAGGGACAGCTCCTTTTTATAGTTGAACGACAGGGTGTTTCCCTACTGATTGATGAGAAAGGGAGCATATAGAGGAAAAAAAGTGAGCCTGAAAAACCTTGACAAACGCAGGAAGAAATAGACCAAGAAGAGAGAAATAGGTAAGGATTCAACTAAGCGGGTCATTATAGGATATTCAAATCGTCCAATCCCTAAAAGCTTACAAGGTAAAACCCTAGTTATGGAATGGGTTTGAAAAATTTTTGCGATCCTATTGGGTCACAGATCAGATTCGGGTCATAATTATAACCTTATAAGGTCGATCCGATCCGATAAGATTACTAAAAATAAAATATAATTTCATAACATCAAAACGTGAAAATCTATTTTTTATTATTTTTATAGCTCTATGATTATATAATTTTTTTTTTGTCCAATTGAAAATGTCATGCTCTTTTATGATTAATAAGAGGCAATACTCTTATTTATGTATCTATGCCAGTCCTCAAGCAAAGTAAATTATACTATATTGTGTTACAAATAATTGATTGTCATACAAAAAAATGAATTGTTTAGCTTATTGATTTTTTTTTTTTTTTTTTATGTATAGTTTAACCATCAAATGAAAAGAAATTAAAACAAATAAGTAAAATGGAGAACATATATCATGAAAACAAATAAACAAATGATGAATAAAAGAATGAAAAAGGAAAAAATTGTAAAAAGAAAATCAGGTAAAAAGGCGGGGCGGGTCGGGACCATGACCCTATAGGACATGTTTGAGTATTACATATAAAACCCTATAGGGTCGTGGGTTGGGTTTGTGCAATCTTATAGAAAATGGTCGGGTTCTGGATTTATATAATCTGTCTCCAACCCGCCTCGGTTGCATCCCTAGAAATAGGTGATATGTATCCGACGATTGAGGGAAAATTGTTAGAATAAGTCCATGACTTAAAATAAAGACTCTGTTTAGATGTGGTAAGTTCATTGCGGTAAATATATTTAAATATGATAGGTTAATCTAAATATAATAAGTTCGACAAAATGTAATAAGTTTCGTGCAATGACTATCCAATAAGATTCTATGGTTCACATATTTTATAAAAAAAGTTTCTCAAAAATGGATGATGGCTCTATTTTCATAAATTAATGACAAATTCTTTTTCGTTAGAACATCAAGTGGGTAGAAAACAAGAATATGTTTATAAATTAAAGAAAATTAATAGTTAAATAAAGTTATAGTGTGTTTGGCAATTAAAAAAAAAGAATGAAAATTAATGGAAATTATTAGACATTCTCCATTCAGTTACTTAAAATACTTTTAATGTATTTATGAATATTATTAGTAAAGGTAAGTATTTATTATATATGTGTGTGTACTTTTGGTTGTGTACATTCCATAATAAAATATTATAAACAATTAGAGAGTAGCTTAAATAATAATTAAGATGTGTTATTAGTGTAATTTACATGACATAATGTTATCTAAAAGTCAATCTTGGTCGGATATATATCTAAAAGGGGATATAGAAATTTGGAGTACCATATTGTATTTGTATGATTAATGTTATTCTCACTATTTGAATGAAGTATGTTTAAATTATAGAACTAGGCCTAAAAGTTTAATGTGTATACTAGACATGACTCGGGCTAATAGAAGTATTACATGTGTAATTAAGTCTCTCTTCTATATGAATAGAATAATCTATAAACTTTAGACATTTATATATCCTATATATGCAATGTTGCATTTTGATGTAAATACAATCTTAATTTAGATTGCAAATAATACAATTATTGGGCATGGCATGAAATATAAAAAGGATAATGATAAGTCAAAATGAAATTCATTACTCTCTTAAATTAGGAAATTGATAAATAAGGCGAGGAAGTTGACAGTGAAATACCCAACTTAATGGTATACCAATTGATCTACTTGTTTTGTGCACTAAATCAAATGTTAGGTACAAAGGAGTTCAAGGCCTATTTAAGGAATTAACCTAGGGCAAAGGGGTCGATTTATGTGGAGATGATAGGTTGTTAACGATCTATGTTGATTTCATTAGGAGAACCCTTTTATAGTTGGGATGTAGACCGAAATTGATATATCTCATTTTTTAAAAATATAATTGACACCCAATTTTAATTACTTTGCCCCTACTTTTATCTTCATTTATACTTGTATTCTAGTTTGTTTTGTTTATCACTTCATTTTGACCAACCATCATCTTTGAATAATGCTTCAACAAGCGAATACTAGTAGCATTTAGATTTTTCAGCACTCAGCTTAGTCATCATCTTCTTGCCATTCTTGCTTGACCTTATGGTGTTGAGTTGGCCATATAATATTACTTCCCAGGTTAGGAATATACTATCTTAGATAACCTCATTGTATAGTGTCCTAGATTACATTCTTTAGCTAAAAACATTCTGTTGGTCCCAAAGAATAACCGAGAGGGGAGGTGAATTGGTTATAAAATTTACTTTAAAAATTTAAAACAAATTTCACTCCACTTGGTTATTCAACTAAAATGGCTTTAAACTTTCTTAAAACAATAATCTTAACAAATAAAAGCTTTAAGTAAAAATTCGGATCAAAAGTGATTCAAGACTTTCACACTTAGAAACCTTTTGCTTAACTCTCCGAGTAAGAAAATATGAATGATTTACTCTCTGATTAACCTTCTGAGCATATATCACACATCAACAATAAATCACGAAATTAAAGAGAGATAAGGAGAAGAAAGTGCAAATCGATATATAGAGGTTCCGCCTCGAGCGTCAATCCTCTCTTCCAGCTCCAAGCCAGGGTCCCGGTACTCCTCACCGGTTGTGTTCCACTATCAATCAAATCAATAAAAGTTACAAGAAGTTCTTGCCAATCCTTTGGCTACAATTCACTTAGCTTGATTCTCTCAATCAATCAATCAACTAAGCCTACTTGTAACTCTCAACTCACACTTAAATTATAAGATCAAATCAAGAGGAATAAAAATTAAATTTCCTCAAAGCTATTTGCTCAAATGAATAGTAACAATAGAATATGACAATTTCTCTCGTAAGAAGGCTTTGATCACTGTAGCAAATTGAGTATCACGTTGTTGTTCCTCTCCTGTTCTGTCTTTCTTTTTTCTTTTTATTCTAATAACTCTAACAACTAGAAGAGCGAAAGGATGAACTCGTCCCAGATTTTCATGCCTGTAATCCTCGAAATATCAGCTCACGTTTATCTATCTGTTGACTTACTTTGATTTTTGAACTCTTGAGATATTCTCCGAAATTCCAGCTTCAGAAGATAAATCAAATAACCAACAGCTTGTATGTTTATCTTATACTGAAAACTCGGACTTGGATTTATCCTTTGTTGCACAGCTTCAACGTCTGGTACTGTTCATGCTTTATCAAGCTTCCACATTCTTCATATGACTCAAGAAATCTTTGGACACATTCCATAAAAATCTAAATTGTATTTTGTAAACATTTCATATTATGCACACTAACTTTCTCCTCAAATGTAATTAGTTTGTATAATTTGAATTTCACTTCTAGGCCGTATGAACTTCAACTGTGTTCATGGACTCCAAAACAAACATTAATTTGAATTTTAATCTCTGTGGATTTTGAACCAACTTTGTGGAACACATTGAGCATGATACCCAAATTATACTCAACATTGGAGCTAGGTCTTCATAAATTAAATCTGAATTGAAAAACACATGATGCTCATAGAGTTTATAAACCTTCTGACGTTCCCTCTGATGACAAAAAAAATGTCCTGCTATTCTCATTGGAATCTTCTGATGAATAAATGTTTCATTGTCTAACTTTTTGATATTCTTTCTGATATAGTTTTACATTATTAATATCTAATGCTGCACACTTAAACAAAATATGTGAGAAATCATTTAAGTCTTTTTGTTATCATCAAAATCATCTTTTGAGAGAAATTAACATTCTCCCCCTTTTTGATGATAACAAAACCCCATGTGAACAAAATAAAAAATATTTTTGTTGAATCATATAATTGTCATGATTTTTGCTTATATGTGATAATGCAACAGCATCAAACATCTCCTTACATTTCCAGCAATCACGCACACATGATTTTAACAGTAATAGCAATACAACAATCACATAATAATATTTTGTTATCTCTCTTCTCCCCCTTTTTGTTAGCATCAGAAAAGATATATACCAGAAAATGCATAGCAATTGAACATTAAGGATTCAAGTTCTTACAGACCAAAATAAAAAGAGTCTTTGGAAAATAAAAAGAAACAACAACAGAAAATTCATTGGTCTTTCTGATATGCAATGAAATAACCAGTTTTTGAGCTTTCTTCTTTCTTCTTTGACGAAAGATTTGGCGAGCTGGTGGAATTGGTGTAGAAACCAAGTTATGTAGGTGAAGAAAAGTAAGAACAGAGGTGATTACTTCAACTTCAGATGGTTGATATGTTGAAGGAGATTCTGTTGGCTGTATGTATGGAACGATAGACAAATCAGACATTTGAACCACTATTGGATCAAAGACAGAAACTGTAGGTGCGTCTTGTTTTGTTGCACCGACGTGTTGATTAGGAGCAGAGGGTATATCTTGAGTTGAGACATCTTCTTGCACATGATAGGGCTGGTGATCAAAATGTTTAGAAGATGGAAATTGATCTGATGTTGGAGGATGATGAGATGTTGAAGTAATATTCTCATGACCAAAGTTAAATTCCTTAAAAGAATCAAGGATAGATTCTATCAAGGGTTTCTTGATTGATTGTAAATGTTGATCGACAAGATTTTCTACAACCATTCGAAAAGAAGAATGAGAGGTTTCACCACTTGGATCATGAGGAGGCACAGGTTCTGACTCACTCTCTGAGTCACTCTCATTTGCTTTTCCTCCACCTTCTTTAATCTCAAATTTACCCCCTGTTCTAAGATGATGTTTCCGTGTCTTCTTTGCAGCCATTTTCTCTTTTCCTTTGTTCTTTGAGGATTTCTCTTTTTCTTTCTCTGCCTCATTACCTTCTGAGGAACTCTCTACTGGCATAACTAGCTCCCCTCAGCTATTGCTTTGATCTTTTGCCAATCAAATCCAACTTTACTAAACTTGGGATGTATGTACCAAGACCCATCTTTAGAAAACCAGAAATTATCCACAACTTGTATTCCCATCTTTTTCAAATTTGTTTCTCCTATTTTCTTTAGAGAAATATACTTTAGGAGTTTTGGGAAGATGAATTTTCTTGAAAGTAAATAATTTCATCAACAAGTTGCCATATGGTTTGTTGTTCCTAGTTCTCCATATGTGTCTTAGAATCATACTAGCCATATCAAGACTCACATTTTTCTTCATGGCTAAAATCACTACTGCTTCCTCTATTGAAATTGTTGTTGAACTGCCATTCTTGGATAGAAGGCAATCAATTACAACTTTGTGAAGTAAGCGTACCACCAACTCAAATTCGGTAGCAAATATATCTTTTTCTACAAAATTTCCTACTCCATCATTCAGTTCCTTATACAATGATTTCCTATCATATTGTAAAATCCTTTTGTCATCTTTTTGGTTTTTCATATGAAAACACGCAATTAAATCTTTCCTATTGAGTGTGAAAACCTTTCCAGCCACTTTTGTTCTTAATTTTGAGTCCTCTAATTCTTCTAGATGATCATAAAACTCTTGGATTAACAGACCATCAACTATTCCAAAATGTTACAAAGACGTTGACATCCTATACGATTCAACCAATCTTCCCAAAAAAAGCCATTGTCTTTAAAAAATTTAAGATCGACATAAGCACATTCAAGAATCTTACTTGATGTGGTTTTCTACCTTTTGGCTAGAGGAGACTTCTTTGTGGATCTGTGAGTTGATTTCCGTTTCCTTCGTGGTTGAGGAGCAAAATGAACAAGGTCTGTACTACTCTCTGAGAGGGTTTCAGAGGATGCGATTGGTTCCTCTGAAGATGATACTTTATCCTTGGTTGTCTTAGCTTGTTTTTGTTTCTTGGAACCCTTATCATGTTGAACCTTTGAGCATTTTTCTCGAAGATTTCCATCTTTTGTTAGGGTTTCGAGAGTTTCTTCTGAATCAGAAGGATCATCTTCCACGGTTATTGTTCCTTCTATAGGTTTAGATTTGAAGCCTTTTGATGCTAATCGAAAGGATTTTCTTGAAGACATTTTGTTAAATTTTGAATTTTCGAAGAGATTGAGATGATCAAGATCAGAGAGAAAAAAGTTCTGATTTTTGTGATCAGAGAGAAGAGCGTTAGGAAGATAGACATTTGGAATGGAATAAATGCCACCAACTGCATGTTTCCAAGAAAATTACCGCCATTTTTAAAATTATTATTATTTTTTTTATTTTTAAATTTCATTTAAATTTAAACTTTGAAATTTAATTTTGACTTTAAAGAAATTAATTAAAAAGGATTACATATACCAATTTCATTTCTTAAAAATTCAAATCTCATCTTATCCAAAGGTTTAGTAAATATATCAGCATATTGATTTTCAGTAGAAACAAATTCTATGTTAATATTCCCATTATTTACATGATCCCTTATAAAATGATGTCTAATTTCTATATGTTTAGTCCTAGAATGATGCATAGGATTTTTTGTTAAATTTATTGCACTTGTATTATCACATTTAATTGAGATGTTTTTATATTTTAATCCAAAATCTTGTAATTGTTGTTTTATCCAAAGAATTTGTGCACAACAATTTCCAATTGAGACATATTCAGCTTCTGCTGTAGATAAAGCAACTGAATTCTGTTTCTTTGAAGACCAAGAAATTAGTTTGTTTCCTAAGAATTGACAAGTACCAGAAGTACTTTTTCTATCAACCTTGCATCCTGCATAATCAGCATCTGAATATCCTATTAATTAAATTTTCATTTTTAGGATACCAAATTCCTAATTTTGCAGTACTAGCAATGTACTTGAAAATTCTTTTAACAGCTTTTAAATGTTTTTCAGTTGGACTACTTTGAAATCTTGCACAAATACATACAGAAAACAGTATATCTGGTCTAGATGCAGTCAAGTACAAAAGAGATCCAATTAAACTTCTATATAATTTTTCATTAATTTTCTTACCTTGAGAATCAACATCTAACCTTATAGATGAGCTCATTGGTGTAGTAGCTTCTTTTGAGTTCTCAAATCCAAACTTTTTCAGAATTTGTTTGGTATACTTCTCTTGATGAATGAAAATTCCATCCTCTGATTGTTTGATTTGTAATCCCAAAAAGAAATTTAGTTCTCCCATCATGGACATTTCAAATTCAGCCTGCATGAGCTTTGCAAATTCTTGACAATATTGTTCATTAGTGGATCCAAATATTATGTCATCAACATATATTTGTACAACAATTATATCATCATTATAATATTTTAAAAATAAGGTTGTGTCAATCGTACCTCTTTGATATCCACTTGATATGAATATTCACTAAGTCTCTCATACCAAGCTCTTGGTGCTTGTTTCAGACCATACAAAGCTTTTCTTAATTTAAAGACATGATCAGGCTTAAATGTATCCTCAAATCCAGGTGGTTGTTCAACATACACTTCTTCTTTAATATAACCATTTAAAAATGCACTTTTTACATCCATTTGAAACAATTTAAAATTTTTATAACATGTATAAGCTAGTAATAATCTTATAGCTTCCAATCTAGCAACTGGTGCATAAGTTTCATCATAATCTATTCCTTCTTCTTGACAATATCCCTTAGCTACAAGCCTTGCTTTATTTCTAACAATTTTACCATTTTCATCCAATTTTTTTTTATAAACCCATTTTGTTCCTATGATTGATTTGTCTTGAGGTCTAGGAACTAAGTTCCAAATATTATTTCTTTGAAATTGATTCAATTCTTCATGCATAGCATTTATCCAATTTTCATCATTTAATGCTTCATCTATGTTACTTGGTTCTATTTCAGATATTAAAGCAAAGTGATTTTCAAGCTCTTGTAATTTAGATCTAGTTCTAGTTCCACATTCTATATCACCAATGATTAAGCTAGGTGGATGTGAAGATCTATATTTCCATGCTTTTGAACTTTCAGGATTGCTAATGTTTAGATCTATGTTACCTTCTGCCTTACCTTCTGTCTTGCTTACCTTTGCCTAGCGATCCTTGTACTTCGGTATTATGATTAATATTCATACAGCTGTATCAATCTTTTCTCCCTGCTCTTTACACCCCACTCACCAGATTTCTCACTCATATCATTAACTTTATTTTCAGGAGCTAGCATATCATCGTCATCAAAATCATCTTTTATATCACTAAAACGTACATTAATAGATTCTTCAACTATTTTTGTTGTTTTGTTAAAAACACGATATGCTTTACTATGTTGTGAATATCCAAGAAAAATTACTTCATCTGATCTTTCATCAAATTTTCCAAGATTATGTGCATTCTTTTTCACAAAACATGTACAATTAAATACATGAAAGTATGAAATAGTTGATTTTGTACCACGAAATAATTCATAGGATGTTTTTGTGGTGTGAGGTCTAATATATACTCTATTCATGATATAACAAGCAGTTGCAATAGCTTCAGCCCAAAAATATTCAACTATTCCACTTTCATTCAACATAGAACGTGTCATTTCTTGTATTGTCCTATTCTTTCTTTCAACTACCCTATTCTGTTGAGGTGTATATGGTGCAGAAAAATTATGATTTATTCCATGTTCTTCACAAAATGAAATAAATGATGAATTATCAAACTCTGTACCATGATCAGTTCTTAAAGAAATAATGGAAAAACCTTTTTTATTTTGTATTTGTTTAGCAAATTTTTGAAAAATTTCAAAAGTTTCTGATTTATGTTTTAAAAAGAATACCCATGTATATCTTGAAAAGTCATCAACTATTACAAGACCATATTTGCTTCCTCCTAGACTTAGTGTTCTAGTAGGTCCAAATAAGTCAAGATGTAAAAGTTCAAGAGGTCTTTTAGTTAACATCAAATTTATACTTTTGTGTGAAATAGAGACCATTTTATTCTTCAAACAAGTTGAACATTTAATATCATGCTTTATACTGATTTTGGGTAATCCAACAACAATATTCCTTTTAGATAATTTTCCAAGTGATTAAAATTCACATGACCTAGTTTTTTGTGCCATACATAAATGCTATCATTCATAGTCAAAAAGCAACATTCAACATTCATATCAGATGGTGTAATTAGATATACATTTCTTTTTCTAAATCCTTCAAATAATTTAATTCCATTAGAATTATATGCAAAACATTTGTTTTTCTCAAAATTCATTTGATAGCCTTTATCACATAATTGACTTATGTTTAAAAGATTATGCTTTATTCCTTTGTCCAAAGAAACATTTTCAATCATGTATGGGGTATAACCAATTGTACCTGTTCCAATTATTTTACCACGACTGTCATTACCAAATCTCACATACCCTTTTTCTTTCCATATTATGCTAGTGAACAAGGAAGGATCTCCAGTCATATGGCCTGAACATCCACTGTCCAAATGCCATGTTCCTTTTATTTTTGCTCCTTGTTCCTGCAAATAAAAACAAAGTGATCAAACCTTTTTAGGAACCCAAACAAACTTGGGTCCTTGATAAGTCAAGCTCGTCTTATCTTGTTTCTTAACTTGATGTGTACTGAGCTTGTTTCTTTTGTAGAAACAATATTTTTCAATATGACCTATTTTATTACAAAATGAACATGCATATGGCTGTTTATGAAACCTTTGATTTCCTTTTTTATAATTATTTTGTGTTGGATAATCACTATATGCATACTGTACTTTCTGACATACCTTCTAATAGGATAACTTGGTTGAACATACCTTCTGATGTACCTTCTGCTGTTATTGTTCTTGCGGTTCTCATTTTGAACAGTTGCTTGTTTTTCCCAGTTCTATTTTCTTTAACAAAAATTGTCTTTTTCAAATTATTTGATGAACTCCCAGATTCATATCCTAATCCGTGTTTTAAAAAGGAAGGTCTTTGACTACTAATTAACATATTCAACTTTTTATCACTTTCGTTAAATTTATTGAACGTATTCTTGATGGACTATGATAGATCTTCGACTCTACCTTTTAGATCCTTGATTTCGGTTTTCAAAACTTTATTTTCTTTCTTTAAACCATCGGTTTTGACAAATAATTTCTCATTGTCATTTTTCAAAATATCGTTTTCATCAATAAGTAGTTTGTTGGTTTGTCGTAAAACATCCTTCTCGTTCTTGAGAGCTTTCTTTTCAACTTCTAGTTTCGTTATTTTCAAATCTACCTTCTTAAGTGCCTTAAGTAGTTTTTTCATTTCAGAATACATATCATTTTCACTAATCTCTCTCCGGAATCAGAATGTACCAGACGCTGCCATTAAGCACAAATTTGCTTCTCTTCATTGTCACTGTATCCTTGATTCACTCTCTGATGTATCGAGATCACTCCACGTCGCCATCATAACACGACTTTTCTTCTTGAATTTCTTCATTTTCTTTTTCAAGATTGGGCACTCGTACTTGATATGGCCTGTTGTTTACATTCATAACATACGATCTCCTTTCTTTCTTTCTTTTTCCTCCTTTTCTTTATAATTCCTTCCTGCACTAAGTTTGTTAGTTTTATTGAAATTGTTATATTTCTTACCTTTAAAGAACTTGGTTAATCTTCTTGCAAGCATGCCGACGCTCTCTTCAATGTTGTCATCATCGGAGTCAGTTTCATCACTTGTGGCTTTTCTTGCTTTGAATGCTATTGCCCTTGAACTTCCTTCAGCTTCCTCAGTTGTGTTAATATGTGACTCATAAGCCAGTAATTTCTCCCTTAGTTGACTGAGAGTTGACTTGTTCAGGTCTTGGGCTTCTTCTATTGCTGTCTTTTTAGCATCCCATGACTTTGGCAATATTCTGAGTATCTTCATGACTAAATCAGAATCATCCATTTTCTTTCCAAGAGAGGTCAGTTCATTTGTCACAGCAGTAAAAGGATTAATAGCTTCTTTTATTTTCTCATCAGGTTTAATTTTGAATAATTCATATTGTTGTAACAAGGAATTAATCTTTGTTTCCTTAATAGTATTAGTTCCTTCATACGTTTTGGACAAGGTATCCCAAATGTCTTTTGCAGTTTCACAAAAAGAAATTAAATAAAATTCAGAAGGAGCTATTGTGGTGAGTAAGAGATTCTTAGCCCTATTATTCTTCTCAATGAGCTTTAGTTCCTTATCAGTGAAGTTGGCATCATTAGTCAAAGTCACTTGTGTGTCTCCAAAAGTAATTACCTACCAAGAGCCATAGTCATTAGCTTTTATATAAGTAGACATGCGCATTTTCCAATATAAATAATTTATTCCATCAAAATATGGAGCTCGGTTGATAGCAATATTGTTTCAGCCATTTGAAAGGATCACTTAAGTAAAGTATATGAACACTGCTCTGATACCAATTGTTGGTCTCAAAAGGATAACCAAGAGGGGGAATTGGTTATAAAATTTACTTTTAAAAATTTAAAACAAATTTCACTCCACTTGGTTATTCAACTAAAATGGCTTTAAAACTTTCTTAAAACAATAATCTTAACAAATAAAAGCTTAAGTAAAAATTCGGATCAAAAGTGATTCAAGACTTTCACACTTAGAAACCTTCTGCTTAACTCTCTGAGTAAGAAAAATATGAATGATTTACTCTCTGATTAACCTTCTGAGCATATATCATACATATACATCATCAACAATAAATCACGAAATTAAAGAGAGATAAGGAGAAGAAAGTGCAAATCAATATATAGGTTCTGCCTCGAGCGTCAATCCTCTCTTCCAGCTCCAAGCCAGGGTCCCGGTACTCCTCACCGGTTGTGTTCCACTATCCAATCAAATCAATAAAAGTTACAAGAAGTTCTTGCCAATCCTTTGGCTACAATTCACTTAGCTTGATTCTCTCAATCAATCAATCAACTAAGTCTACTTGTAACTCTCAACTCACACTTAAATTATAAGATCAAATCAAGAGGAATAAAAATTAAATTTCCTCAAAGCTATTTGCTCAAATGAATAGTAACAATAGAATATGACAATTTCTCTCGTAAGAAGGCTTTGATCACTGTAGTAAATTGAGTATCACATTGTTGTTCCGCTCCTGTTCTGTCTTTCTGTTTTTCTTTTTATTCTAATAACTCTAACAGCTAGAAGAGCGAAAGGATGAACTTGTCCCAGATTTTCATGCCTATAATCCTCGAAATATCACCTCATGTTTATCTATTTGTTGACTTACTTTGATTTTTGAACTCTTGAGATATTCTCCGAAATTCCAGCTTCAGAAGATAAATCAAATAACCAACAGCTTGTATGTTTATCTTATACTGAAAACTCGGACTTAGATTTATCCTTCGTTGCACAGCTTCAACGTCTGGTATTGTTCATGCTTTATCAACTTCCACATTCTTCATATGACTCAAGAAATCTTTGGACACATTCCATAAAAATCTAAATTGTATTTTGTAAACATTTCATATTATGCACACTAACTTTCTCCTCAAATGCAATTAGTTTGTATAATTTGAATTTCACTTTTAGGCCGTATGAACTTCAACTGTGTGTTCAGGACTCCAAAACAAACATTAATTTGAATTTTAATCCCTGTCGATTTGAACCAACTTTGTGGAACACATTGAGCATAATACCCAAATTATACTCAACATTGGAGCTAGGTCTTCATAAATTAAATCTGAATTGAAAAACACATGATTCTCATAGAGTTTATAAACCTTCTGACGTTCCCTCTGATGACAAAAAAAATGTCCTGCTATTCTCATTGGAATCTTCTGATGAATAAATGTTTCATTGTCTAACTTTCTAATATTCTTTCTGATATAGTTTTACATTATTAATATCTAATGCTGGACACTTAAATAAAATATGTGAGAAATCATTTAAGTCTTTTTGCTATCATCAAAATCATCTTTTGAGAGAAATTAACACATTCATTATTATTATGACCATAATTGTGATGATAATTGAAACACTTGCCACTATTATGACGAATAGATTTACTCCTCATCTTCTAAGGAGCTAGTAGGAGGTTTCTATTGTGTATCTCTTAGAGGAGGTTACCTAAGGGTTAGCAAGCAGATGAATTGTGTATAGGTGTTGAACAATCACTTCTTGCCATTGCTTCCTCCATTCCTTGAGGAAGGGGGTATAGAGTTATGGTCTTTTTGTTGATCAAGACTTTATCCTTTTTATTACCACTTTCGTTTTTGGATTCTATCTTAGGTTTATCAATACCTTTCTACATCTAAGTTTCCGATCAAGCAAAGGATAGTAAAACTCTCTAGATCAATCAATTTCTTGGGTAGCTTATTATGAAGGATCTCAGAGCACTCCTTACTCAAAGTCATAGTAGAAAGCTCTTTTAGCTTCTTCTTGTTAAAAAGCAACCCCTTTAGGAATTTGGCATACTTTTGCATCTATTACAAAGCTTCCATAAGAGGAAACTTACTATGCAATTGCTTAATGAGTTTAAGAAACTTACTAAAGTGCCCATCGTTGTGGTCTTTTCTCAAATGTTTTGGATAAAGGATGGGTAGTTTGTATGGTATAACTAGTGGGGGTTGAGGCTCCTTCTTCTCACTCTCATTCCCTTATTGGTTGCTCTCCCTTTTTAAAACAACGGTCTTAGGTTCTTTTCCAAGTAGCTTCTTATAATTCCCTACCAATCCTTAAGGTAACCATTTTCACTTGTTCCTAAGGATCTGTTTTAGTGTTACTTGGAAAAGAACCTTAGGGCCTTTTAGAAGTTAAGTAATTTACCCAAATTGGTTTTCTAGGTTATGTTGCTTTAGTGGATTGGTGATGAACTTTAGAAGATTGTATTGATCTGGTCACTAGCTCTGCAAAATTAGGTTTTCTCTCCTAAGGTTGAGGTTGCTAAAATCTAGGTGGATGATTTCTCTACCCTAGATTGTAAGTCTTGTTGTAGGAGTTGTTTTGTTGCTTGATAGGATTGCTAAGATAGTTTACTTGCTCGAAGGTCTACAAAATTTGGTTACTGACTAATTGTCAACGCATTAATTTTCTTATACAAGTTTTCAAAGTAAGCAACAAAAGTAGTAGCTAAATCCACTTCATGAGTGCCATAAACTTTTTGCTTTACCTCTTGGGTCAGACCACTGATTGTTGTTTGTTGCCATATCTTTAAAAAGTTTTAAACATTCTTCTAACTTCTTGCTTTGAGAATTGCCAGCAATTGTGTTGATCATCTGTTAAGTGGAATAGTTCAAACCATTATAGAATGTTCGGACTTTCATCTATGGAGCTAAGCCATGATGTGAACACTTCCTCAATTGTTCCTTAAAGCATTCTTAGGTATCATATAAAGTCTTAGAGTTAAACTAGGAATATAAAGAGATGTTACTAGGGTCAAGTCAAGTTGAGATGGTACAATACTGAGCTCAGGCTTGCGCTCGACTAGAAATTTTAAAGCTCGAGTTCGGCTTAAACTAACACTATATAAGTTTGAGCTCAACTCGGTTAAGCTAATTTAGATTCGATTTATTGAAAAAAATTATTCAATTCTAATTTAAATAATATTAATACCTGGACTCTGTTTGAATTCCATTAATGTTTATACTCAACTCGAGATCGATTATGCTCATGAGCTAAGCGAGTTAACCATACAAAGCTCAAGTTCATCTCAATAAACTACTTGGTAGCTCGAGCTTGAGCTTGACTTGACTATTATCGAATAGAACTCGAGTAAATATCAAGTCAAGCTCGAGCAATTTGTGACCTGACTTGGTTCATTTGCACCCTTAGGTGTCACCTTGAAGTTTGACAATTTTAGTAGGTAAGAAATATTTATCCAGAAATTTCGTTACCATTTGTTACCAAGTAGTAATTGAATTCTTTGGTCAGGAATTCAACCATTGTTTTGCCTTGTCTTGCAAGGGAAAAAAAAAGAGTTTAACGGTATCTTTAGTTGCTCCATTAATTTTGAATGCATTCCATATTTCAATAAAATTTTGGAGGTGAGTGTTTGGATCCTCGTCCTGCAATCCATGAAATTAGACCTACTATTGCAACATCTAGATGATATTAGGTTTGATGTCAAAATTGTTAGTAGCAACAATTGGCTTAACAATGTTGGAACAAGCTTTATTGAGTGTCGAGCATGCAATTATGGTTGAAACTTAGCATGTTCCCCAGAATTGGTCTTAGTAATACACTGCAAAAAAAGATGATAAAGTCAAGGTATTGCGGATCCTTAACAACAATACCAAAAACTTGATATCAATTGTATGTGAATCAAAATCAATAATATGTTAAAAATCTCAAACTTAAATCCTCGTTATAATTCTGTGAGGCAAGTGCACCTATCGATAATGAAGCATAAGAATAAGTACAAGTGTCATTCATAGAGGGATCAGTGAGTATTAATAATCATCATTCTCCAATTGTTTAACCTACAAATTGAAGCAGATTTATATAATTAACTAATTAACTAAAGAACCAATCACAAGCCAAGTTTTAATTAAAGTTAACCAATTGATGAAAATGTTTATATTTCGAATCTCCACTAGGTTTTTATGTGATTACACTAAAGATAATTTCTATTTTATTATTAATATTCTTGAACGATAGGAATTTCTAAAGTAATTCGATATCTCTCTCTAGATTCCCAAATCCTAATCCTAGGTTCATTAACCGAAATCTCTTTCTAGTTATTTCCCCTATGATAACATTAATGGTCTAAAATTTGCACATTAGGTTTAATCCTAATCCTGGAAATTTATGTTGTCCTATCTCTAGGATTGGATGCAACTTCCTTTAATTGTGTGAATCCATTCATACCAGCATTCCCTTGATCAACTTGGTCGAAATCAGATCAAGAATCAATATTGTACACTATCAATTTAAGATAAACAATTAAAACAACACAAAAATTCAAGAAATCAATTAATAAATTGAAAACAATATATATACATCACATCAATAACCTAGCATTCATCAAAATCTAAACGAAAAGTTTACTCTTCTATAATAGTAACAAAAAGAACGCAACGAGTAAAAGAAAACACGAATTCAAGCATTAACCACCCGTGACTTACCACATAGTTGAAACACACAGTTTGACTTGCAATAATCTATAATATGTAATTTCTAAAATTTGTTACCTAGGGGTCTTCTCCTTTATTTTGAGATCCTTCAAGCTTGAAAATGGAAGTTTCTTCCTCTAAGATAGGAAGGTTGAAGTTTGAAAAAGAGGAAGTCTTCTTCTACTTAATTAGCAAGTAAAAGCACAAAAATAAGAAAGTAAATCCACAAATTAAGTTGGTGGGTAAGCTCCATTATTATGGAAGTTGAAATCCTTAAGACTTTCCTAAGATATCCTCAGTTGTTGTTTTCTTCAATAAAAATCAAGAACTTTTCTTTTTTTTGAGTTGTTTCCTAAAAATTTTAGAACATTGGCTAAGATAGGGTTGCTAAACAACCGTGTCGTGTGTCGTATAACTCTCTAGATGCTATTTTTCTAAAATCTAGATGGCACACAAGTTAGCATATGACTTAGACACGGTTGTATCCTTATGTCATGTTGTCTTTTGATCGTTGTTTCAACATATTTTCTCATCCCTTGAAGTTTAAAAAGGACACCACTTCACGGTACAATCATGTCATGGCTGAGTTGTTTGAAAATCTTCTCCTTTTCTTGTCTAAACAATTTTCAAACTTCATGAAACTTTGTAAAATTCTTTCTTTTCATGAAATTACCATCTTGAAGGTGTGCAATCAAATTATAAGGAGTTTAAGTTCTAGTTTCATAATATTGATCACTAGAATGACCAAATTAGTATAAATTAGCACTTATGACAAATAAATAAATTGAGTTTTGCCATTTTCTCCAATACTTAAGCATTGCTTGTCCTCAAGTAAATAAAATGAAACAATAATTCCAATGGAGAAGAAGAAAGATAAGCTTCCAAAAGAGTCATGCTACTTAGGAAAAATGATCGAAAATTGTACTTCAATTTTAATTAAGCTCAAAATTACTACCTTGCATTTACTTAAAGATATTGTATTACATTCAAATAACTTATCTTATAGTCAAGTAAATAGCCAAATTATACTCAAAATACTTTGAAGATATCGGAATTCATTATGTGTTTATTAAGCAATATCAGGTTCTAGTGAAAATTCTTACATTACTATATATGGATTATCCAATTAAAATGTTTTTCAGTGTGTTTATATGCATTTAGGGACTTCTGTGTATATATATATTTTAAATTTTGTTATGAATTTTGTACATGCAGTAGCAGGTATACATCTATTGGACCATAAGCAAATTGCATCAATTGGAAAATTAATATTTGCAGATTGAAAGGACATAACATAGAGACAATTGCCAGTTAGACCGATAGAGACATCATCGTACTACACGTTTTAGACTCTTCGTCTGCTTCATGAGGAGACAATTAGCATTTAGCAATTAATAAGGATTCGTCATTGAAGTAAGGACAACATTAACGCTCGATAGTAATATGGTTGGTAATAATAATAATTTGATCTCTCTCCGAATTCAAATATGAGGTTATCAGCGTAACGCGCTGTCGGACAGTCGGAGTCGTGTGATGCAGACATGGATACGGGGTGGGCTTTCACTTTTCACCCGTCCCTTGGCCCTAACCACCATGAGGTTTCCATCAATCGGACTTACTTCGAGTGGTAGGTAGTGAGTGAGTGAGTGAGTGAGTGATCCATCCGTGAAGTCGTGGAGTTTTGTGATGGGTTGCCGACAGAAATAAAAACAAATATATATATATATATATATGTTATATTGGTAAATTGAAGATTATATACAAGAGAGAATTCTCGGTTTACTAGTTCACCAGAAAATTATTTAAAAAATATCAATTATATAAAAATAATTATTAAAATCTTAATGTAAAATTGCATGTATAAGATGTATTTTTATATTTTCTATATATATTGCGTGTCTTATATGCAATTTCTATGACTTTTTTTTTTGCAAAAATAGCAAAACTTACCATTTATAATAAATATGCGATTTTACAATGTACTAAAATTTTTAAATTGTATGCTTAACATTTAATTTTTTTTGTTAAAACCAAAATCACATATCTTAAATGCAATTTTACAGTAGTATTTTAGTAATTAAAATTATATGATTTCGGTTAATATATATGCGTAACATCCACGTATAAGATGTAAGGTTTGGTGCCGGATTCTCATTTTCCCATAAATTTAACATAAGAAAATTATAGCACAAATCTCCATCCTTGTATACAAGATTTTTTCTCACAAAGTGAGAAAATGAATCGTGATTTGTCACCATATAAATCGTTTAAAGTAATTACATGTTTACAAATATTGTAAAATTGAAAGATATAGCAAAAAAGGAGCACGATAAACAACTGTGAAAATAAATAAATTAAGAAGGGCTAATTTATAGATTCAGAAAACTGTAACTTAGGACGTATTGATTGGTATATAATGAAGATATATGATTTATGCTGTGAGTTACGGTATAATTAATAATTAATATATTTTGTTTGATTATAAAAGTGTATTTATTCTATATAAAAAAATCATTGTTTTTTTTTGGCCCAATATAAAAATTCATTGTTTAAATCATTATATGTAGTTGGCAAAAAATAATTTATAATGTTTTCAACATGTTGTGAATACTATTATTTTTCAGTAATAAGTGACAATCGAAAGCCATACTCGTTGGATTAAGAAAAGAGTGGCAAATTATTTATAAGCATCTCATTTTTTCATTAAAAATATTTATAAAAGAAATTATTATGATAGCAAGACTGTTTTATATATCATTCAATGATTATAATAAATAAAAAATTAGTATAATAAGTATTTCAATTAACATAATTATGATAGTGTATAAATATGAATCATTTAATAACTCATGAAAACAAGGGTTAGTTAAGAAAAATGACTTATGTTTTAGTATTTTTACGAAAAAAGAAGTTATTGGAGTTTTGATTTTAACAAATAAGTAACCTTTGTTTTGATATTTTAATAATCAAGTAATTTGAATTTTATTTTCAACAAATACATGATCTATATTTTATACTTTTGCAAATAAGTAACTTGAGTTTTGATGTTTAACGAATACATAATCTATATTTTATCACTTTATGTTAATAATAGATGTGACTTTTTCTCATTAGTATATAATATTATTAAATACATTTAATAAACCAATGAAAAAAAGTCATGCGTTCTTAATCTATTATTAACACAAAGTGACAAACTTATTCACAAAAGTACAAAATACTAATATCGTATAAAACCCATGTGATTTGATTGTTAAAATATCAAAATACATGTTATGTATTTATGAAAAATTAGAACATAAATCACTTGTAAAAATTCATGTTTTTTATCCCTAAAATCAATCTATTAGAAAACGAACCATAAAATTTCCATTTACTAAATATTTCGTTTGTCGGCCACACCAACCACTTATAAACGATCCAGTTGATATACTGGTCATTATCAATATTTTGTTTCAAAGGATGTTGAAACCCTTGAGTTGAATTTATAAGACATTTCAAGTGATAGAGCAAGGGGACAGACCTTCTCAGCATAAAGTGGTGGATGTCCAGTTTTTCCTCCTTCAGTCAGCCAACGGCTGAGCATGAAAAGATAGCCTACTGGATGCGATTTAGAATGTGGGCTTACTCCTTCTTTAGGATTGGTAAGCTCAGAAATAAAAAAATCCACTCTCTTATACTATTATAAGAATTGATTTAATGATTTTAACACTCTCACAACCCATCAAAATCAGACCACAGAAAACAAAAAAAATGAACTTATTACTGATTTACAAAATGATTTATCATAACTCATTTTTAATGAAGTAATATCTTTTAGAGTATATTGGGAAAAATTTCAAAATGAAATTAGAAAAACTAATTTTATATAATATTTTTTCTTTTCACATGACTAAAACAGTAAAAAATCCACGATTTAAACCTAATTGAAAAGGCTCAAAGAACTCTTTGAATCATTTGCATGAGAGGTCTTAATATTGAATTTTATAAAATAAGTACATAAATTTTATAAGATAGTTCATATGAACCATATCTTAAGAGCTAACTGATTCAACTATCAGCAAACCTCTCCATTAGAAGAAAATAGCTAGAAAAAGACCAACCATCTTTAATGATTGGTCACATGCCTATATTATCCGTTTCTGCATAGGTGCAAAAGGGAAGCATCATACCATTTACTGAATACACATGACAACTTGGTAAGGATGGGAAAAAGAAGAACAATGTCCTGTTGAAAAACTGACCACTAGTAATACAGAGCTTCCTATTGGTAGTAGCTAGCAAGATGTAAAAGACCCGTGTATCATTCCCTGCGCGCGCGCACGGGAATAGACTAAGGAAGCTATCACGATTTCGGATTTTATTTTCATTCTCCTGTTTGGGCACAATTTTAAAAGTTGAAATTGGTATTCTAAGGATTTGATGATTCCTATTTTGAGGAGAATTCAATTCCACTTAATGAGGACAAAATCATAATTTCATCCACCATTTTTAATGTTAATTACTATAATCATATTTTTATCAATGTTGTCGGATTCGGATTCGAACCGGCCCGGCCGGTTCAACTAGAATTGGCCATAAAAGCGGGCTAATCCACTCATTTGGCTCATATTTGCATTGACTCGTTTTGAATAGGGAAACCCAGATTGGAAAAAAGAAAAAAGAGCAGAATAAAAAACTAGAAATTTAAATATATATTCATATTATTTTATAAATTTATAAAATATAATCATTATATCATACTTATTTAATAATTAATTGATGAATTTGATTTAGATATAGATTTAATCGAGTAATGTCATATATATTTGTCTTTCATAATTAAATTATCACTTATATTTTTATTTTTTTGTGACCTCGGTTCGATCTCTTGACTCTTGACTCCCAACTTTGTCTAGGTTAAACCCCAATCCGGTTCTAATAATATTAAGTTTTTATCTTATTACATATTTATTATTCACATTTAATACAAACTTATTTTTGATAAATTTTCATACTTTTTTCCGTTTCATTCCATCAATGAACTCAAACAAAGAATCCACTTATCATTTCATCTCTCATTATGTTCCATTCCATCCATTTCTTTTCAGTGCATTTCTAAGGATTCATATCTAAAAGAAATAACGATATAATTCACAATATTTACTGTATTTTTTCTCCCTGGTGGACCCTATTTGCATTTGAATTTTCTCATTAATATGAATTTCCCTTTCCCTATGTCTTTATTATAAAACGTGTGAGATACAATTTATTACGGCTCTTGGAAGGCACAAAATAAAATGAGTAAAGTCGATTACACAGTGATGTGGGGTTATACTTTCCCATAAAGGTTGATGTATTTGAAAAGGAACTTGCCCCTAAAAATATCCCCAAAAGATGGATAAGTTACTTATAATACGCATTGCCTTTTTTGCTACTTACCAAGTCCATGTGCAGCAGGCCGTGCATCATCTATCTTAGCATCATGAAAAACACCAGGCAAACATACGTATACCAAATTTCTATTTATAGAAGTACACATGAATATTTTCTTCACGATCAACAGTGAATAAGGAATTCCATAAACTATAATAAATATACGTAGATATATATAATATATATATATGCGTGTGAAGTTCATTAAATTTGAATATTAATGGTCGACTACTAAAATACATAAGAGTATACCAAATTTTTATAGGTTTACGAACCCTAAAGCTGTGCTTTATTGGAATTTAAGACAAATGAGATTATGATGTAGAGGACATGGTAGAGTAAGCTCAATTGCACGTGAACCGAGCAAATGGACCAATAGGATCACTAGAGCCCAATGACTAGGCTCATATGACCACTAGGTCGCAACAACCAAACACGTTATGTGTAGTAAGCCAAATGTTAGTTGTGGTGCTATTGATAATTCGAGTTATTGAATGATATACGGTTTTTGTGATTACTTTCTCGTTAATTTTTGGTGAGATGTGGTCAAAAGATTGTAAGTCACACCCTTATAAGGTTTATTGCGACAACACCTAAAGGAATTATGTGACTAAATTTATGCTACCATACTTAAACAAATCACATGACTCAATGGAGTTGTTAGGATTTACTAAAACTTGATATATAATGTTTTGATATAATGATCACTAAGACCATAAGGATGTTTATATTAGTAGATGTGGCTTGTTGATTGTAGATTAACTAATATTTAGTGTGTGAAATTGTTATAATGATTATAAAAAATGAAAGTATGATGTGATTGAGCTTGGTCTATGTGACTAGTCAAATTAATTAAGTATCATGTCATGATTCTATCTTATGTTTGGTTCTCGATGACGTATTGATGATTGCATCATGCATAGAATAGCCCCCAAAACCACTTTTTATAAGTTTCCTTTCTTTGAATAAAAGGACCCAATTGTTTTAAGAATCTTAGTTTGTCGTATATAATTTATACGAATCAATTCTAGCTCTCTCAATTTGAGTCTTCTATAACTCTCTGTAAATATATAAATTACCATCATCCGCTTTAGTATGAGTCTCTTTTCAACTTTATTTGTAAATATTTGAAATCTTTTGCAACTCTCTTAGTGTGTGTGTGTATATAAAGTTTAGTCTTTTGCTATTCTCACCGTATTCTAAGCTAACCAAGGATTGTTCTTCTTGGTTAATAGATTAGCATTAGTATATATATAAAGTTTTGTCTTTTGGCTATTCTCTTGGAATTATAAGCTAATCAAGGATTGTTCTTCTTGATTAATAGATTAGCTAGTGCATGTCACGTGTATTGATATAAGATCCATGTGTTGCCTAAGCTTAATTTGTACGCAAGTGATGTACTATTTCCAAGTGATCTTAGCATGCATTTGTTTAACTATAATACCAAAGGATAGGTATTCATGTTTCTCTTGTGATTTGTTTGCATATGGAATCAGCTAGTTTTTTAACCTCTCGAATGGGAGATGATGCTAAAAATTTCTTGCTTGGAAAACTAGTTTGGAATTTCGATTGCAAAGGGAACATTAGAGATTCTTGAAGTTATTGTTGAGTGGTGTGGCTTTATTTCATGGTTCTACTATAGCCAGATGTCATTTCAAAGATGCTTTATTTATCACAAAGTAGAATTAAATACTATATGGTAAAGGGGGCAACTGTTTGGCCCTGAATTAGGGCATTCTCATGGGACATATCTTCATGTAACATTAGTACACTCTTGATGTCATTGATGTGGGGATGGTGTCACATTCTTTTAATAAACGTAAGCTTATTTTAATGAGTCAAGCTTTAATAAATCTTACAACAGAAATTTTGTAGCTTTTTTAAAAATCATGAAGTTATTAAGACTTAAAAGAAGTGTCGTTTTTACTTGTCAGAATAAGCAATTGCATGATTGCTATCAATAACTTATCTCATTTATCCATTTTTAAAATCATCCAAATGGTCAAGAGATCCTCTCCTTCTCATATAAAACATTTAAAACATCATCAAGCTTTCAAGAAATGTCGGGATTTTTGTGAAATCGTTTGATGTGATTAAGGCAATCAATTGATCAGGCATATATGAACCGAAAACAAGCAAGAACGCTTGATTTAATATGCTCTTTTGAGAAATTAAGATTATTTTTTTTTTTTTTTTCCTTTCCACGCCTCCATCTAATGTTTGTTAACCCCACCCCACGTTTCGAGGCAAACTGATACACAGCTTGCACGTGATTGTCCGTTTACAGCAATTGCACTTGATTAAAACGGACAAGATAAGATGTTATGTTATAAATATAGGTGGACATATCAAGGTCCATCATAGGATAATCCAAAACAAACCTCACAAACAACCTAGCCTACTTGCAACAACAATACACGCTGCCTACTTCAAAACACAATCCCTAGTTTTTCTCTTCTCCTTGTTTTATAATTAATATTCATTCCTAACTACTTCAAAAAGTCTTCAAATTTGTTCCTATTAAATCCACGTTTTTACCAAATGGACATGATAAGAGATTTGTCATCAAGGAATGCTGCGGTGATTTTCACAAAGATTTCGTGCTGCATGTGCCATAGCATAAAGACACTTTTTTACGACCTTGGTGCTAGCCCAGCGATCCATGAGCTTGATAAGGATATGAATGGAAGGGAAATGGAGCGGGCTTTAAGAGGATGAGGGTGCAACCCCTCGGTCCCAGCTGTGTTCGTTGGTGGGAGGTTTATTGGTTCCTCCAAGGATGTGATTTCTCTCCGTGTGGATGGATCTCTCAAACAAATGCTCATGGATGCAAGAGCTATATGGTTCTAGCAAAGGATACAGAGAATAATCGTAAAACTAGTGGTATGAAAAAAAAAAAAAAATTTGTTTGTGAAAGGCATATTCCCAAGAACCATTTAATCTATTGAGCATATTCTATTTCTCCATATATTTTATTAATGCTCAGCTGAATTGCCAGTCAATCAAAAGGTAAGAAAGCTTGCATGTAAGCCGATCATTTTATTTTATTTTATTTTTTGGTAAGAGTTTAATATGAACCATGAACTTATTGTATAGTAGTGATGTACGGTGGCCACATGTATATGAAATAAGGGGTCTCTCGGATATGATTTGATTTTGATTTCATCCCCAACATATATCTCGCATTTGATTCTCTTTTTTCAATTCTTTTATTCCTTACCCCTTCCTCTTAAATTTGTTCAATTTTTGTCCATGAAAAGGAAAAAAAGAAAAAAAAATGATTCCTCTATGGATGAAAGGACGTATTTTTTTCTGTCATGTGGTATAGGTGGATGGTATGGGGAGGGTGAGTTTCTATCCAACTCATGACTGTGTTCGTTCTGCGAATATTGTTTATAAATTGTTCTCGAATTTTCATATAGTCAAATCATTGTAGGATAATAGCACGATAAGTGTTTGTACTTTTAATCTTTTAGCAAATTTAATATTTCATTTTTAGATTTTGATATATTAGTATTTATACTTTCAAAGTACATACAATTTAGTGTTTTTATTAAATAATATTTTATAGATGTATATTTTGATAATAGGATAATAACAGATGGATTGTCTATACTTTCACAGTTCGTTCACTTTATATAAATAGCTATTCATTTCTTTATAGTTCGATGTAAAGCTAATATTATGGTATTCACTTGAAAGGAATGTCAATTCATAATAAATTTCTATCCACCCCATGAAATGCCATTGAATAGTCTATTTTTTATTTTGTTATAAATACTTCTGTTTAAAAATAACACCTACACAAATATCCTTTCTTTGTAATAAATATAGGGGGCATTATAGATATTTTATCTTTTACTCTAATAATTATTTATTTTACTTTTTACATAAAGTGAACATTTTAATAGTCATTATAACCCTATTATATTCCCTTTGAATTGAAATTCATTCCCCTTTTATTCCATTCAGCGAAGCGAACGAGTTGTCAATATTTGGCAAGTTTTATCAATATAGTTTATATTTTAGCAATTTTTAATCAAGTATTTATCATTATCTCGTCATCAAAATAAATGTCCATAAAAATTTATCTAAATACTAAATCACACATACTTTAAAACTTAAAAGTATAAATATTCATTTATCAAAATCTAAAAATTTAGATATTAAATTGAGGTACTTGACCTGCTATTATCTCGCATTAATATCAAGAGGTTGTGCTTATTAATAGTTTTTATAGGCAACTATAGTCATTTAATCACAAATGGTCATAAAAAATATCGAATTAATATCAATAGTCAGTCGCTACTTTTATCTCTAAAAAATAATTAAATGCTTAAACCTATCAGTAATCGCCTTTTTTGAGCTTCTTATAATGTTATTAGACAATTATAAAACTTATAATATATATGCACAAAAGTTTAAAAAAAATAAAATTTGCAAGAGAAACACATGCCAAAGTTGCATGACAATTATTCACAGCTATTAATTAATTGGGTTAATTTAAAAAAAAAAAAAGACTTGTGTTTTGATCAATTTACAAACAAATGACTTGTGTTAATTTTTTTTTATAAATAGATGACCTGAGTTTTATATAAAAGTATTAATTTAATGAATTACTTTTACAGAGATATGTGTTAGTATCTTTTTAGAGTAAAAAAATAATTTAATAAAAATATATTACTAAATAAAATAAAATATTAAAATTTATTTTTTAAAATGAGAAAATTGAAAAAAAAAATCTAAAATTAATTTTATAACCAATAAAATATTGGCACGCATCTTTCTAAAATTATAAAATAATATTTACACTTTTGTATGAAAATCAGGTCATTTATTTATCAAAAAAATTAACGCAAGTCATATGTTTGCAAATTAACGAACACACAGATTATATTTTGTAATTAATTAATTAATTAATCCTAATTAAGTTGGGGCAATTTGTATATACGCTTGCACCCCTTAGTAAATTACTGATCGAAATGTTCATAGGATCTATAAAATAAAACAATATGTGACCTTACTCTTAAAATTTTTGAAAACATGAACTCAAGTTCTCCTTATGCCTTCTAAACCATTGCTATGGATTGTTCCTCACAACGGTTTATGAGTTATTTGAATATTTTTAATAGTTATAGACAGGAGATGAAGTCACATTTATCTCTCTTTGTACCTATAGGTAAGAAGTGAGCGTGGGTATATTTTGTAAACCTTAATTTGTCTTTTTAAACGAGCAAGAGAAGATTATAGAAGAATCAATGCGTGAATCGAAACAGTGACGATAGTCTTAGGTTCTAGGAAAGGGATGTCTAAGCTCGACATCGTAAGTCAAAGGATATTTTCTTAAGACAACTTAAAAGCTTATAATTAGAATAAGAATCTTAAGCAAAATCATTAGTAGCTAAAAACGGGTTCATATGATCACGCCAATTTAGATGAAACACAAGTTTTCATGAATCTATTCCTTTCTTTTGACTGAGCTTGACGAGGCTGTCGGGGCCATGTAGTCCGACAGGTTTTCCTAGCAAAACAATTATGTTCCAATAGTGTTATAAAGTTCATTACACTGTGTGGAGCATATGCCCCAAAAAAGGGTAACCTTAAAGCTACCAGGCCTAAGAAATATACAAGCATCGTTAAAGCATTCTAAAGATGGATAGGTCTATTTATTTTATCATATTTTGATCATTTTTATATCTTATTTATCATTTTTAAATAGATGTTTATCAAGAAATAGATACAAATGAAAAATAGATATTTTTACATAAATGGATCAAATATAGACAATATACAAATAAATAGATAAGAAACAGATACAGATAAGATACAAGTGAAAATCAGACGATCTAAACAGACTATGAACCAAGTGTTTATATAATGCCGAAACCTTAGGTTTAGGTCAACACATGAAACATATTACTAATTTAGTCATTTTTTTTTTAAATGACATGATGCAGCATGAAAATTAAAGAACAGAAATCAATCTCACCGGATGATTTCTAAAACACTCAAATTGCAAAACTAGCAATTTCCCAAGAGAAAACTCTCTTAAATATCAATCAAAAGTATCAATTATCTCTAACAAAACCTTAAACACTCTATTTATAATCTCAACAAAAATTCTAAAATAGAATTCGTACGGAATATGAAAAGTCAACATAAGCTGGCATCTTTGGTCCTGCATGCCGATAGGGTATACACCAGCGGCATTAGATGCCGATGTTTCCTTTTGCCAAAGCTTCATGCCTGTGATTTGGACCATGGTAAAAGCTGGGCATCAATCTTGCATTCTATGCTAGTTTAAGGTTAGCAGCCTTCATGGAAATGCTGGCAGCCTTCGCTTGAAAACTAGTGGCCTTGAAGCCAACTTTGACTGGGTTGCATTATTCTCTCCACCTGTAAAGAACTAGACCCCAAGTTCTCATCTGAACACTTTTGCTTTTTTCTTCTTCTTGGCATCGACCACCTAGTTCTATAACGCTAACTTAGGTTCCTTCATCCCACTTGCTAATGGCATGATAGTTAGAAAAGAGTGCCCCTCGGCTTTGATGGTTTTAGAATGATTTTTAATCTTCAAAGGCCACATAGTATACTTCATACCCTCTTTCTCTAGCCTAACATTTTCTCTTTTCCAGCATATTGGGCATCCACATCATTCTGCCAAGGTCTCCCAAACAACAAATGACAAGCATCCATATCTATTACATCACAATAAATTCATCCTTGTGCTTATCTATTGAAAATGGTACTTTGAATGTCTTTTTCAAATTAATCTTGTTAGATGTTTTAATCCGCCTTATAGTGTATGGATTAGGGTATTTCTCCACTGATAGTTGCAATTGATCCACAATCTTTCCACTGATAATTTTCGCAGCTTCCACTATCAACAATCAAGTCACAAACCTTTCCACCTATTGTACATCCGGTAAAAAACAATTGGCATCTCTAGGTATCCTCCTCTTGCTTAGGGGCCAACATCAACTTCTTAATGAAATACGTCTGCTCAACATCCTCATCACCCTCTTTAAGACAATCCTCTTCTCTATCAGGTGTACAAATCTCTTCCGTATTAATAACATTCACACTCTTCCTATTTGGACAACCATTAGACCTGTAACTTGGTTAATTGCAATGGTAACACTTGCCTAAAATAGGCTTGGCATAAGGATTTTTCTGCTTCTATGTATCGTTAGCCTCAATAGGTTTCTTGCCTATAGCCTTATCCTCTCTTTTCTTAATATTCCCATCTGAATTCTTCTTGACTTCCTCATTCTTGTCTACTTCAATTTTGCTGCTGTATCCCTCATATATGATATTCCCTCCTGTAACATCATCTCAGCCTTAAGAGCCATGTTTTTCGCTTCATTCAAAGTTCTCAATACAGTCACTCCCATCCTATCCCTAATCTGCAACTTCAAACATCTACATATCTAGCTACCCATTGACCGTCACTCTCCCTTAGGTTATTCCTCTCTGCCAACCACATGAACTCTGCGGTGTATTCATGTATAGTTCTTTGTCCCTAGTGGCATCACTGATACTCTCGGAACATAATCTTCTCATAATCAGGAGGTAGGAAATCCCATTGTAGTAACTATTTCATCCTATATCATGATCTCATTGGTTGTCTACCCTCACGGTATCTCTTGTTCTACAGCCTCTTCCACCAAGTTAACACACTACCCTTCAACCGACAAGCTACCAGTCTAACCCTACGTTCCTTGAGAATTTCCATATAATCAAAAAATCTATCTACTTCATCTAACCAATCAAAAATTCCTTAATATTTAAATTGCCATTAAATTAGGAATATCTACCATTATGCGAAAATATCCATTATCTCCTTGATCATATCTATAGTAGCCTCTTTGATATTTGCCACCACCATAACCACCTTGCCTCCTCTGTGCCTATCTATTTTCATATAAGATTTCATCCTCCTCTGTGGAGAATTCATTAGATATTTGAGCCCATTGATTTGTAGTGATAGATCAATTGATAGGACCGCTGTAAGCATCTCTTTCCCTTGGTTATCCCTACTAATATTCCTATCTCTGATGGTATCTACTGCCATTGCGTTGAAACACCCAACCAAATCCTCAACAGCTGCTCTACCCGTTGGAGTCTTCGATCCATGGCATCGATTACCGCCCTAGGAACCTCACTTCCCCAACTCTAGTATCTTAAACACCATCACGAATACGATTGCTGTCAATACCCTCTTCTAAAGACATTTGCAGGATTTAACCTCGCTCTGATGCAACTCTAATGTAGAGTAAAAGCATAAGAACATAAATCAATCTTACCAGATGATTTCTAAAACACTCAAATTGCAAAACTAGCAATCGCCCAAGAGAAAACTCTCTCAAATGTCAACTAAAAGTATCAAAAATACCAACTATCTCTAACAAAACCCTAAACACCCTATTTATAGTTTCAACAAAAATTTTAAAATAAAATTCGTACGAAACATGAAAAGTCAACGTGAGCTGGCAGCTTTAGTCCTACACGCTGGCAGCGTTGGATGCCGGCGTTGTCTTCTACCAAAACTCTATGGCCGTGAATTGGATTGTGGTAGAAGCTGGGCATCAATCTTGCATTCTATGCCGGCTCAAGGCCAGCGTCCTTCATGGAAATGCTAGCAACCTTCGCTTGAAAACTGGCTACTTTGATGCCAACTTTGACTGGGCTGCATTATGACATGTCTTCAACAAGGAGGGAAGCAAATATGTGTATATATATGTATATATTTAATAGTGTAGTTAATGTTTTAATGTAATTTACGGTGTCTCTCTGCATTATTACTTCACATAATATACGTGTGGGTATACATGTATCCGTTTTCTGTTTTTTTGGGCACCGTACATAATGCATATTTCAAACATGAGAAAAGGCAAAGATTTTTATGTCATCTACTAATTTTATAATGAGAGCGCTGTAGACCTTTGATTTTACATATATGGTTCATATTTCAATTTCATATGACTCAAGGTTCTTTGCAAATTTAAAATTTGATCCAAGTTATAAAATCAAATACCTAATACGTCAATAATAGTTGAATAAATATGGGATTTGATAGAGCAAAACGGATGAATAGCGTAAAAGATAAGATCAATCAATGATTAATCTTAATAATCAAAACAAATTAAGGAAAAATCTCCAGTCAATAAATTATGGAATATTATTATGTAATAAATTGTTTTGTAATAAGAAGAGATGACGATTATATATCATCTCTAAAAAAAACCCTAAGCATCACAAATACAAAAATTCGAACTAAAACTTAAAAGCCTGTTTTAGCATCCTAAACAAAGGTTTTTTTTTTTTTTTTGTCACAATAATTGTAGATCTCTAAAGCTTCTCTTTTGAAATTATCTAATTTATCTAGGAACTGGTCAGTAAGCTGCTCTGCATCAAAAACTTTCTTAAAAAATTATGTATTAGGCTCCTGATTTAATTTTTTATAGTTTGATTTTGATTTCAATTTCTTCATCCATGCGAAGTGAGCTAAATTTACTCATGAACTTTACTTTATCTGACCATAATTCGATGATAATTGAGTGGGCCAAACTTCAATATCTGTTGGGTTGAAGTCATACTTTGGATATTATTAATATAATAGTTACATGAAGACTATCTTTTAAAGAAATTTAGTATAAATAAGTTTAGTGAAACCGAATATGAGCTCATTGAATACAGTTGAGTCAAGTTGGAAATCAAATTTCTAATATCAGCAAACCTTTAATTTTAAGTTAAATTTATGTTCAAGTTTAAAATTGTTTCGTTTATATTCGACTTGTCAACAACCGTAGTCTTAGTTTGTGGTGGAGCCACATTGAGATGCAAAATAATGGACATATGGTTTTAGCGTTATTGATTATTGATTACAACTATTTCCAACTTACCATTATCCAAGGTGTTTGCAAGTCCTAGTCCAATGTTTTCTACACGTATCTTGACTTAGAGGTCGGCTAGATTGGAACCTTTTTTTTTTTTTTTTGGATATCTAAATGTACAAAAACATGTATTACAAGAATAAATTCAAATAACATGAATGATACTTATCAGTGAAAAAAGTTAATTCTTTCTTTGCGGAACTTAATGCACACCAATTTTAGGCAAAGTTTAAAGGAACATTTTTACTTGGTTAGGTATTTTTACTTTATATTATGATTTTTAGGAAAAAGACATTATGCACTAAAGACTTATTGTATAGATATTGCCAATGCAATAATGCAGCAATTGATTGCAACCATTTCTTTCTTTTCTTTTTTTTTTAAATTTCTTTTTTGAAAAAAGATAATAGTATATAAAAAGAAAAGTGAAAGTACTAGTAGTTACATATTAAAGTGCATGAGTTGTTAATTGCTATATACATCACTCGCATCATGTTCATATTTCCCAATTAACCATATCCTCTGAAGTCCATATTCAAATACCTCAAAATCCAATTAGGAGGGAACTCAAAAAGTATTTCCTCTTCTTGCTTGTGAAACTAGGCCTCACCTGCTACACATCAGCTACAAAATCAGTGTCTCTTGAAACATCTTCTGTTATCAATTGCTAGAGTTAGGAGAACATTATCTTGCATTCTGAAAAAAATCATAATATTGCAGTTTTAGATTAGATGTATTCGATAATCACTAACACTTTGGATTGATTCTCAATATGAGTTATCTTTTCATATAAGTATAAAAAAGGATGTCGAAAAAGAAAACGTATATAAGTTCATGACTAGCTATATTTAATTTATCTGGAAGTAATTTTGTATATGTAGTTATGTGGGTGTAAACGAGTTAAGTTATTTATGAAATACTCGAACTTAGTTCATTACCTAATTGAATTTCACTCTAGAGTAGCCAAGCCAGGTTTGATCTCCAACTACTTCATTAGCTTATAGAGTAGAGCTTGGGCCTCATAATGTTTAATTTAATTACCTTAAAAGCCAAGTTGAGCTAGAGTCAATTTTAAATAATCGAGTTCAATACAAATCCTTCAATTTGACCTTGGTATGCATACACCCTTTAAATATTTAAATGGTGCAAACCACCCCTCTAAACATTAATAAATTAGTAAATAACAATCACAAGCTTAAAAAATTGATCCCCTAAACTTTGACCTTGATGCGAAAATACCTCTTAAACTTATTAAGTATACTTTAGCACACCCTAAACTTTCACATTAATGCAATTTTATTAAAAATCAAATGTTTTTTTATGTTGCTAATTTATCAAAATTTAAGGGAGTTGTTTAATATTTGAAAGTTTTGTTCTATATTCATAATTAGTCAAAGTTTAGGGAGTTATTTGTAGTTTCACCTGAAAAATATTTCTTTAGATAAATTAAGTTTAAACAAGCTTAATCAACTTGAATTTGAAATTGTTCAATACTAACTTGAGTCGACTTCAGCTCAACATTTAAAACTTATTAAGTAAATATTCGTTAGTATTGTTTAGATCCATTGGAGTAATGTCCACTCTACTCCAGTTCTAGTAGGCCTTTAGGTTGATGATCCACATGCCTACAAGCCAAAAACTAGTTAGTAGGTGATGGGGTTGTGTCCAATGTAGTCACTCCAATTCTTAAGTTTGTAAGTAGACAAAGATACACAATATCAAGACAAAGTGGAGATTAGAAATGAGTGGATTTGCTTACTCGAGCTGGCTAGGAGCTTATATAATATGTTCCTTCTTTCTTTTTAGGAAATTAGATTCGTTCACAATAGGAAGTTGCTTCTTGATTGTTTAGGGAAGTGTTTGTAAAAATTTTAAGTAAATGTGGCATGATTGATTAGGTTTCCTTCTAAGAGCGTAAGTCAATTATCCTAATTACCTAAAATGGTGAGAAGATTAGAATAGACAACCCTTTTATTACAGGGAAGCCATCGAAGTGGGATCTACGGGTCTTGGGTGAGACCAAGTATCTTGTTAGATCAACTGGTCATAGGATGGCCAAGTCGACTTATATGATAAAGTGGTCGAACTGGGTCCCATCAACACCTGTCCCCCATTCCTTTGAGCTTAGGTAAGAAGGAGTTCAGAAGATAAGGTAAATTAGGTGAAGTCCAACCTATTTAATATCTCAAGGGCGATCGGGGCAAGGCCTTTGATCGGGCGGTTGATGCTTATACTGAGGCGGCCTTTGGTAGAGTTGCTCACTCGCAAGGTATGGCTAGTACTTAGAGATTTGGTTGAATATGCTTGAAGGTGAGTTGATTAGTCAACATGTTGCTTTTGTAGTTGGGACTGTCTATTAACCTTCAATCCTTATTATTTGGTGGTAGTCAACATATCTTAACCCTATGCATTTTTCCCTATGCATCCATGTCATCCTTTGATATGAGCATTAGCTCATATAACTTAGGCTTCAAGAGATCCCCAACAAATGATTGGACGGAGTCCTACCGACACTTCTACTTCTTTAGAAATAGGAATCATATTTTTCATCATATATTCTCTAGTCAACATTATTAATGAGGTTGATTTGATATGATTTTTCAAGATCTTTGTGTTTTTATCTTTCAGTTTTTCTTATAAATAAGGTACCTATTGTGACCTCTTGCATCTTAAGCTTCCTTTCAATTTTGCACTTTTAAGGGTTCTTAAATTAGATTTATCAAATTTTATTTCAAAAAATGGATGGAGATTCCACGGGTTGTGAGGTCAACAATGGTTTTATGTGGTTTTGGGGGGTATCACACCATTAACTTTGAAGAACTTGAGGCATATCTCAACTATTGTAGGCGAAGGAAGAGCGCTCCTAGGGTTCTTCCTTCACTTTACGTTATCTTCCTTGCAACTCTGAAGAACCAAAGGCACATGGAGATTGCTTCCATGTCTCACTTGCATTGTCATTGAGGTGAGTGAGCTTGATAATGAGGGTGCACTTCAATCTTCATTACTGTAGGGAGGTTTGTGGGCTCATGGTGCCAAGGAGGTTGGTGGTTCCACTACCATAGTCTCCTTGGTTGTTGAGTCTCATTCTTGTTAGGGCCTTGCTTAGGCACACTAGATGTGGGGGGAGGAAGGGAAGACATTGACTCTGCTCTTCTCTCCCTCTTCGTATCACCACCTCTCTTTCTTCCATAGAATGGCTATGATGGGTAAGATGGACATTTATCATGTGAGATCCTTTCTTAGGAGTCCTTTAGGCAACTTGTGTAAAACTTCATTAGCCTTGCCTTGCCTTGCCTTCAATGGGTTAAGCCAAGTGTAGCCAAGCTCTTTAGCTTCTAAAAGTTCTTTAATTTGGCCGACTACTTTTTATATGCTTAGCTCCTTAAATATCATAATGATTTCAATTGTAATAAAGCCGCTATTAGGCAAGCTCTTTAAGACATTTCAATATCTTTTTGTAACTTGCTTGTAGTCAGGTTGTTACGTCGGCCTTAATGATGTACTTTGTCAGTTATAAAATGAGATGAGATGTTCTTTTTCATCTTTATTCTTTGCCCTTTTCTCATCCATCACGCTTTATGTTCTTGCTTGTCATGATTATGTTTCTTTTTTTTTTTTTCTCTTTTGCACGTGTGCACCCGACCTCCTTGAGATAAACAATTGAGAGGCGATTTGTTAAGACATCCTTTAAGCTTTTCTAGTGTGTTGTCATAGTTCATAAAGAGCTTTCTTTGGGAAGTCTCTTTAGGACTTTGAGTAAATATTATTATTTTATTATTATTATTATTATTATTTTTATTATTATTAGGGTTAATTACAAAAAAAAATTATTCATGTTTTGAGTAATTTGCAAACAAATGGCTTGTCTTATCTTTTTTGACAATTAGGTGACCCGAGTTTTATAAAAAAAAGTATCAATGCTATTAATTACTATTAGAGTGAATGTGTTAGAGTCTTATTGGTCTGAAAAAAATAAGTGTAATAAAAAATAATAATAAATAAAATATTAAAATTTATTTTTTTAATTATAAAATTGAAAAAAAAATGTAAAACTAATTTTTATGACCAATATAATATCGACATGTGTCATTCTAAAATTATTAAATAATATTGACACTTTTGAATAAAACCCGGATTACCTAATTGTCAAAAAAGATAACACAGGTCAAGTATTTGCAAGTTGGTCAAAACATAAGTCATGTTTTTATAATTAATCCTTATTATTATTATTATTATTATTATTATTATTATTATTATTATATGTTGAGATGAGATATTGTGTTGGCGTTGTGAGTATCACTAACACTTTGGATATTCTCATGCTATCAGAGCCTAGTTGATGGCTGTCATCCACCACCAAACCACCACCTAAGATAGTATTGCCACCACCGTTAGCTGCTATCATCTTATTCACGCGAAACATAATCACATGACTACCATGACTCAAGTGACAACTCAAAAATCACCAATTTCAATGCAACCCAAACGAAAAGTCCACCATCTATACAAAACCCCATGTCAAAACAAATTTGAAACACAACAACATAAATAACACAAATTACACAGACACCACATTGACAATCACCATTTGAACTCCTCATGAGAACCGATGCTCAAGTTAGGGATTAATTAATAGAAGAGGATAACCCACCACAAAATGGAGAAACCTTAGATAGTTTCGTTAATTCCTTTCACGCAAAAATTAGCGTTTCGTTCCTTCCTTTCAATATGGTTGTACCACCGCCTAGGGTTTTATTATTCAAATTGGAGAACGACTGAAACAACTTATGGTTTTGGTGTAATTTATGTTCGTTTCGAAATTAGGGTATTCTTACGAATTAGATGTTTGTTGAAGAAGCAACAATTGTAAGTGAGTGCAACACTTAAGGAAGTTGGCTGCTATAGCAATTTCAATGTGTAGTAACCTCTACTCCCACCACAAATATGTCTAATTGCCATACTCTTTTATGTCCCGAAAAATAAATCAGTAATTTGTCATGGATTCTACATCTGCTCATATTACTTCAGATTCAGTGTATTTTATTCCTAATTCAGATGTGCACCATGAGGTACCCAAGTCATCTATTGTTACCTTATCACGAGAAAAATATAAAAAACTCCTACAGTTTAGGAATGCCTTACAGATATCCTTCTTCAGCTTTAGTCTAGTGAGGTAATCCTACCGTCTGCTTTACTCAAGCTTCTCCACAGCCTTGGGTTGTTGATCCTAGTGCCACTAATCATATGTCAGGTACATCGAACTGCTTTTCACACATTACTCACCGTTCTACTTTACCAAATGTCACCCTTGCTAATGGTTATATTTTACTAGTTAGTGGGGTTGGTTTTACATTACCCTTTCCATCACTTCCCTTGAAATTTATTATGTATATATCCTAGCTACCTTTTAATGTTTTATCTATCAGTAAACTCACCACTTTTTTTTAATTGTTCCATCACATTCTTTCCTTCACTTTTTATGATACAGGATTTGAGAATGAGAAGACGATTGGTGGAGGACATGAGTCTTGTGGGCTATACTATATGGATTCAGCACCTAGTGCCACTGCATGCTCGACCACAACACTAGATCCTTTGGAAATGCATTGTCGCTTTGGCCATCCATCCTTGAAGATTCTTTATCTTATGTGTCTCCATTTAGAGTCTTGGCCTAGTTTCCAATGCCGGTCATGTCAGTTAGGCAAACAGAGTCATGTTCCTTAGTCCAAGAGTCAATAAGCGAGCTTCTGTTCCCTTTCATTTGGTTCATTTTGATGTTTAGAGACCTAAACGTGTTAGTTCTCTTTGTGGATTTAGATACTTTATCACATTTATTGATGATTATTCAAGAATGATATGGTTATATTTAATAAAATATCGTTCAGAGTTATTTGATGTCTTTTGTACATTTCATTCTGAAATACGAAATCAATTTGATTCTTCCATTCATTTTTTTCACATAGATAATGCCAAAGAATACATGTCTAATGTCTTTTAGTCATACTTGCTAAGCTTCCATTGCATCTCCTTCTTCCCAACCAATCACTTTTTTCTTTACCTCCTCCTGTCTTTAGCTGCTTATGTTTTGTTCACCAGTTATCTCCGGGACTAACAAGCTTAATCTTTAGTTGATTCGTTACATCTTCCTTGGTTACTCTCATAGTCAAAAGGGATACTGATGTTATTCTCCTAAACATCATAAGTTTTATATCTGTCCCAATATGTCTTTCTTTGAATCTACTCCATATTTTTCCGTTCCTTCTGTGTTTGCTAGAGAAGAGTCTCCCATGAATTGTGTTCCTCATATGTTGCCCTTTTCATCTTCACATGATTCCTTTTCTACTGATCAACATGCTTCTGCTAATATACCACATTCACAGGATGATTCTATCACTCTGCCACTATCTCAAGGATTTCCTCATCTTAATCGGCCAAACATGTAAGTTTATGCTTGCCGATAGCATACTACATTATAGGACCCTTCACCTCCATCAAATCCTCCTCTTGACTCAAGTCCTTCATTGAATGATATTGAACTTCCAATTGCATTAAGAAATGGTAAGTGCTCTATTCATCCTCCTATTTGTCATCCCCTTTCAAATGTTCTTACATACTTTTTTTTTCACCATCTTATGCCTCTTTTGTTACATCATTATCTACCATTTCTATTCCAAAGTCTGTTTCTAAAGCATTAGCTCATCCTGGCTGGCTAGCTGCATTACAAGAAGAAATGTCTGCCTTATATCATAATGATATGTGGGATCTTGTATCTCTTCCTACTGGTAAATCTATAGTTGGATGTTGATGGGTATTATCTATGAAAGTCTTACCTAATGGCCCTATTGATCAATTGAAAGCAAGGTTAGTTGCTAAAGGCTATACTCAAATATATAGTGTTAATTATTGGGATGCCTTTTCACCGTTAACTAAGATAACTTTGGTACACCTTTTAATTTCACTTCTTGCTTCTCATAATTGGCCCTTGCATCAACTACACATAAAAAATGCCTTTCTCCATGGTAATCTCAAGGAAGAGGTATATATGGAACAACCACTAGGATTTGTTGTTTAAGGGGAGATGGGTTTATTTTGTCACTTGAAGAAATCTTTATACAGGCTTAAACAATCCTCACGTGCTTGGTTTGGTAGATTTAGTTAAGTTGTGATTGAAATTGGCCTCCGCAAGTGTGATTCGAATCATTCTATATTTTATTAATAGTATAATGGTATGAAAATTATATTGGCTGTATATGTCGATGATATTGTGATTTTAGGAGACGACTATGCAGGCATTGAGAAAGTAAAGGATTTCTTACAACAAAAATTTCAGACCAAGGACATGGTTAATTTGAAATATTTCCTTAGAATTGAAGTTACTCGATCAAAGAATTGTGTACATCTCTCCCAACGAAAGTACGTGCTCAACTTATTATCTAAAACTAGTTTAATTGGCCTAATGTTAAACTCTCACTTGATGAAGGAGATGTTTTAAGCGATCCAGAGAGATATAGGAGGTTAGTTGGTAAACTCAATTATTTAACTATGACATGTCTTGATATTTCATTTGCAGTTAGTGTAGTGAGCTAGTTCATGGGTTTACGCCATACTAGTTATTGGAAGACTGTGATTCGTATTTTACATTATTTGAAAGGATCTCCAAGATGAGGTATTTTATATAAGAATCATGGGAACGTGCACGTTATTGGATATGCGGATGCCGATTGGGTAGAATCACCATTAGATAGAAGATCAACCACAGGATGTTGTGTATTTGTTGATGGTAATCTTATCTCATGGAAGAGTAAGAAACAAACTATGAAAGCAAGATGAAGTGCAGAAACGGAGTATAGGGCAATGGCATTCACATCATGTGAATTGCTTTGGCTTAAGCATCTTTTAGAAGAACTTAGGTTTCCTCAATTACAACCAATGCAGTTGATATGTGATAATCAGCTACTCTACATATTGTATCAAATCTAGTTTTTCATCAATCCACAAAGCACATTAAGATTGATTGTCACTTTGTTCATGAGAGATTATTGAATAAGGAAATTAATACATCTTATGTCAAATCAAAAGACCAACTTGCCGATCTTTTTACTAAGGCACTTCTAGGAGTTCGAGTGAAATATATGTGTAACAAGCTAAGAGCATATGATCTATACACTCTAGCTTAAGGGGGAGAGTTGAGATGATTTAGATTTATTACTTATGGATATTTTTTTAATTTTAGATATATATATATATATATTATATAATGTGATATTGTGTTAAGGTTGTGAGTATCACTAACACTTTAGATCTTCTCATAATAAAATAAAACTTTAACAATTATATGGTTCTAAGGATATTGTATGTTATATTGCTTATGACTTCTCAGGATACCTAATAAGACTCCACATTTTTTTTTCACAATAGATTTTAATGAGTCAATTTGCTAATATCAATTCAGACAGATTGTGGGAAGATTTAGTTAAACTGATCTATATATATTTTTAGACTTATATAGCCAATGATTGATTGGTTTCATGGGTCATGTCTAAATGTATTTAGTAAAAATTAACACACAGAATATGTAAAGAAATATTGGCTTCAATTCATTTTGTGATGGTAATAGGAGTAGCCATTTTAAATTTTTTAAGAACATTTAATCCACAACATTAATTAGTTTTGATGACTACTTATGTCACCAGTGGCAAATTAAGTACGCTTTTATTTTAAGCATGTCTTAATAAATAATGAAAGTATTTGTAGTATATATGGTTTTATCTCAATTTAAAAATATAATATAATAAGAAACTTTGATAAGACTAACACTATCATGAAAATTAGAATAAGAAGGATCAACAGAATCAAAACTAGAATTAGAAAGACTGAGAAATGTGTGGAACATTTACAACATTAGAATGTTGTAAAACGAGGAGAATAGAAGGAAATAAATGTGGCATCATGGAAAGAAATTGAATAATCAGATTTGAATGGAAAAATATGTTCAACAAAACAAACATCTGTATCAAGATCAAATAGTTTGTAGTGTTTATGGTTTGAGGGATATCCTATAAACACACATCTCCTCCCATTGGCATCCATTTTTCTTAAAACAAACGACCTATATGTCAACATCCAACCTTCACGTAAACATTATGATGGCCATTAGCCATCACTTTTGAAACCCCCAAATTGAGTGAAAAAAATAATAAAGAATAATTTATTTTGCTAATAAGGTAAAAACAAATATGTCTCGATGAGTTTAAAAACAATCCCAATACTCTCCTCCATACCATCCATATCACCAAAAATGGCCAAATTCATCTCCAAAAAACTACTCCTGTTGGCTTTCCTTCTGGTGGCTGGCACCATTATGGGCAACTCTGCATGAGTAATATTTCCACAACCACCAGTAATATTTCCACACCTACCATCACATGGATCTCCAATCACCAACATAAGCATAAGCAGAATCAAAACTAAAACCTCCACATGACAAATCCATGGCACGAAAGTCGCAGCCAAGAACTCCAGGGATTATCCTTCCATTCCCACCACCACTAGAACCTCTAGCCAAAAAATAATATATTGTATTTCATAAGATGTCATCATATGATCTTATTAATATAATATATATATATATATATATATAATGAGACATCTGAACTTTATGTAATGAAAGTGGGGCTATACTCCACTTTATTATTATTATTATTATAAAAACTTTATCTAGTATGTGGTTCTAGGGATATTATCTGCTATACCTAATAAGGCTCCACATTTTATTTCACAGTAGATTTAATGAATTAAGATGCTAATATCAATTTGAATAGATTGTGGGAACATTTAGCTAGACTGATTCATATATATTATTATAAGCAGACGATGCACCCATAATACGTGTACAAATAAAATAACTTAACATATATAAATTAAATAGATATATTGTTTTGATAGATTGGAAGATGACAACCTTAATTAGTGCTACAAATTAGGAAATTAATGCATAAATATGGTATCAGAGTTTTACATCAGTGTAAAAAGATACATGCTTAGGCTAGAAAAGGAAAAGACTATGTCTATTCAACCCTTATTTAATTATATTCAAACCTTATTTAATTTTTATGATTTTAGGTATACGAAAAATATTTTATGCCCATGTACTAAAAACATTATATTAAAAATAGTTATACTAAAATATTTATACCAAAGACACCAAAGAGGGTGATTTGCTTTAATAGTATAGATAAAAACATTACATTAAAAACATTTACACTAAAAATATTTGCACTAAAGACACAAAAGCAGGTGCTTTTGCTTTAATAGTATAAAAAACATTATATTAAAAACATTTACACTAAAGACACCAAAGCATGTGCTTTTGCTTTAATAGTATAAATATAAATAAAAACATTATATTAAAAATATTTACACCAAAAATATTTACACTACGAAAGACACCAAATCAAGTGCTTTTGCTTAAATAGTATAGATGACTATATTTATTCAACTCCTATTTAATTTATTTAAACCCTATTTAATTTCATGATTTCAAGGATACCAAAAATATTTTACGCTCATGAAAAAAGGAAAAGACTATTTCTATTCAACCCCTATTTAATTGTATTCAAACTCTATTTAATTTCATGATTTTAGAGATACCAAAAATATTTTACATCCATATGTTAAAAATATTATATTAAAAATATTTACACTAAAGATATCAAAGCAGATGTTTTTGCTTTAATAGTATAGATATCTATGTAGCAAATGGTTGAATAGGTGTTATATCCATTCTGAAATTCTTTTATACTCATTAATGTAACAATTTTTGCAGTAAGTAACCATTTTAATTTTTTTAAAGAACATTTAATTCACAACATTAATTAGTTCTAGCGACTACATATGTTACCTATGCCAAATCCAACACATTTTTATTTTAACAAGGAGTCTTAATAAATAATGAAATTATATGTATGATATATGGTTTTATCTCAATTTAAAAGTATAATATGAGAAGAAACTCTCATAGGACCACCACTGTCAGAAGAATTAAAAGGATCGAGAAATGCATGGAATATTTATAGCATCAAAATGTTGTAAAACAAGGCTAATAGAGGGAAATAAAGGTATATCATCATGGAAAGAAACCAAACAATCAAATTTGAATTGAAAAACTTGTTTAACAAAATGAACATCTCTATCAAGATAAAATAATTGGTTGATGCCGGTGACCTAGATGACACATATGTGAATAAGAGGAAGTTGTCCAAAAAGAAGAGGAAGAGACACCGCCGGCCTTGGAAGATGTGCTTGGTGGGTGTCGAATCCAACAAAATTAAATCCTACTTTAAAATTTGTATATAATAGTGAGTAGGTTCGTCTCCACAGGGATTGGGGTAAATTTATTTCTATTTAAGAAAGAATGCAGATGAAAGAAGATTGGGGGGTTTGTTTAATCAAAAGCAATTAAAGTTTAGTTTATCTCTAAAGCTAGCAATTACAAATAAGAGTTGAATTCAATAATAAGAAATCTCTAATCAAGGTGGTACTACAATTCAATTCCTAGATTTGATCATTGATGCAAAGATCATTATTCTTTTTCTGACTAGATCGGTTATAGATTTCAATATGCTCTGAAACCCTATCTCTCCTTACTGAATTGATAACTAAGATAAGATCTTTAGTTATTTCTCTTATTGATTAGATAACCCTAAACAAGCTCTTAGGATTTAACCTATCAATAGCAATATAAATTAGAGAGACTACCAATCCTAATTAATAATCCATAGAGCATGAATCATTTAAATTAGATTATATATCATCACAACATGAATTAACTATTTGATGATAATCAACCACGTTGTTGTGTTACTCCTATTAGAATAGATGAACAATTACGGATTCATTATTCTAATTAACAATATATTGTTTTGTCAATTGAACAATAGGCCTAAATTGTAACAATCAAACATAACAATAATAACAAGACAATTAGATGATATATAGATAATCAGAAGAAAAGAACAATTGATTAAATCGAATTAGATCTCACAAATCTTTGTAGAATTGAATCTGTAGCAATCCCCCTTGATTAGATTAGATGTCTAGCCACTCATAACTTCAAATTTCTCTCTAGGGTTTTTCTTAACAAAGTTGTATCTAAAATATATGGAATGAATTCTCAAAGAAACCCTATAGGATATTTATATACAAAAGTGAGTAATTGAAAGGTCATCATTTAGTGTAAACTGGCAGTTATACATTAAACGCTGCGGCCTAAATCCATCATGGTCGGCTTATCTTCATTTGCCTCCTCATTGTCCCTTGCAGTTACATGATAGGCCGGCATTTTCCCATAAAGGCCGGCGGCGTTTCTCTTTCCAAAGCCGGCGTATGTTCTCATTCATGAATCCAGTGTAGCAAAGGCCGGCAGCGTTGATAGATAAGCTGGCGGCCTTCATGTATTGTCCAACATCCAAGATGAAGTGGCCGGCGGCTTAGATATATATGCTGCCGGCGTTTAATGTTGAGTTTGTTTACTGCCAAATTCAAGATACGCTGATGAAATCCAATAAAGGACGGCGGCTTAAGTCCATGAATGGCCGGCCTACTTTCTGATTTTTGTTCCTTGTATATATTTTTACTCCAATTTTGTACTTTTTGCTTCTTTTGGATTCATAGACCTGATATTCATATAAATCATGATTAAGTACCGATTCCATATAATTTCTACAAAATTAATAACAATTAATCCAAATTAAATCCCATAAAATTAGATTAAATGTCATCTCAACAGTGCTGTTGGCATTAGAGCCAGCATACATTTATTACTGTCAGTTTTGTCTTTTGATTTTTCAAATCGTCAATATTAATTATCGACTGCCAGCTTTTATTTCCATCATTAATTGTCAGCTTAGGTTACACAATTTATTTGTATTTATTATTTGCCTTTTTAGAATTTTGTCATTTAAAATTTCTCATGTAATAGTATAAATAGACCTTTAGGTTTGTCTTTTGTAATCAGAACATTTGATATACTTTAAACCCTAATTTGAGAGAGTTTTCTATTGGAAATTGCATGCTTTTGCAATTGAGTGTGTTTTAGAATCCATCCGATGATTTGATTTTTGTCCTTTACGCTTTCATGCTGTGTCAGATTGGTATCAAAGCAAGGTGAGTTCTTGCAAAGATGTTAACCAACAACAGTGTTGACTACAGTCACGTCCTTAACGGTGTTCAGGATGTGAAAGTCCTACGAACTATGTCACAAGTTCAAAGGGCGGTGTTAGATAGCATGGATAAGAGATTTCGGTGCATTGAATAGCACTTTGATGACCTAATCGATCAATCCAATGCCAATAGGAACAAGAATGGTTATGGGAGACAACCAAAGGTAAAGTATGCACACGATGATCCTATTGTTAGACTTGTTGCTGCGAATTGTAGGTTACATGCTTATGAAGATGATTATTATGTAGGTAAGAATGAATATGGAAGGAATAATTTCAAGCAAGAGGTAAGTATTCCATATTTTAACGAAAATATAGGGATTGAGAATTTTGTTGATTAGATTGCTGAGATTGAGCGAATTTTTGAATATATAGAGATTCCTGAAGAGAAAAGGGTATGGGTTGTATATTAAAAGACTATGCATCTGTATGTGGGAGAGATTGAAAAAAAAAAAGTTAAGTCATGAAAAAAAACACTTATGAGAACGTGGTATAGGATGAAGATTTCATTAAAAGATCAATTTGTTCCTCTTAATTATGAAGAAATCATGTTTCAATAGGATCATCGATTTCGTCAAGAATAGAAGTGATACAAGAATATAACATAGAGTTTATGACATTGGTGTCAAATAATGATTTGAAAGAGGAAGAAAGTCCTATTCCAAAAGAGAATGGGAAGAACACATGAAAGAGACTCCTACAGTAGAAGGAAAACCTGTGGATGAGAAGATTGAGCATCCACTAATTATTTCCATTGAGCTTCATGTACAGCCTAGAATTGTCATAAGAGATACTCAAACTTCTAAAGTTGTTAGAAGTAAACCTGTGGAAATATCAGAAACCAAAAGTAGAAGTGCCTATAAAAGAAGCAAAGGAGGAGCCAAAAAGTAAACTGGTTGAAACTGAAAACCAAGAAGAAAATAGATAAGGAAAAGAAGGCCAATCTTTCGGTGACTTTAAATGCTAAGGTTGTAGGGTTTAAGTAATTGAAAGAACTATATGAAGTGATATTGATTTCAAAGAGATTTTGGCAAATATATTGCCTTTCTATCCAGAAGATACGTCTTTATATTCATAAGAGAACTCGAGGTCGGGTTCTTCTCAAGTGGGAGAGAATGATGTGGGTGACCTAGATGACACATATGTGAACAAGAGGAAGTTATCCAAAAAGAAGAGGAAGAGACACCATCGGCCTTGGAAGATGTGCTGTCGATGTTGGAGCTAGCCTATATTTGTTGTTGTCAGTTTTGTCTTTTGATGTTTCAAACCGTCAATATTAATTATCGATTGTCAACTTTTATTTCCAACGTTAATTGTCAGCTTAGGTTACACAATTTATTTGTATTTATTATTTCTCTTTTACAATTCCTCATGTAATAGCATAAATAGGCCTTAGAGGCTTGTAATCAGAACATTTGATAAACTTTAAACCCTAATTTGAGAGAGTTTTCTATTGGAAATTGCATGCTTTTGCAATTGAGTGTGTTTTAGAAATCATCCGATGATTTGATTTCTATCATTTACGCTTTCACGCTGCGTCATTAGTAGCCTTTGTGGTTTAGGGATATCCTATAAACAACATATCCTCCCTTTGGCATCCATTTTTCTTTAAACATATAATTAATATGTGAACATGATGATGGCAGTTGGCCATCACTTTTGAACCCCTAAAATTGAGTAAAAAAATAATAAAGTATAATTCATTTTGTTAAATAAGAGCTAATATGCCTCAACAAGTTTAAAAACACCCCTAGTACCCATCTCTATCCATATGTCCATATCAGTAAAAAGGACCAAATTCACAACCAAAAACTACTCCTTTTGTTTCTCTTTTTGGTGGTTGCCACCACTATAGGCAACTCTACATGGTATCAGTGATCACTAATATTTGCACAACTACCATTAACATTTCTACACTCACCATCACTAGTCCCATTGGCATAAGCAAAACCAAAAACAAAACCTCCACATGGCACCTCCATTGCACGAAAGCATCAGCCAAGAACTCTAGGGATCATCCTTTCATGCCCACCACTAGTAGGTCCTCCAACTAAAAAATGACATATTGTATTTCTTAAGATGTCATAATATTATCTTATTAATATAATATAAATAATAAGACATCTTAACTTTATGTAATGAAAGTAGGATATACTCCACTTTATGTTTGTTTTATTTATTATTATTATTATTATTATTATTATTATTATTATTATTATAAACTTTAACAATTATATGATTAAGGGATATTGTCGGTTCTACTGCTTATGACTTCTGAGGATATCTAAAAAGACTCCACATTTTATTTCATAGTAGATGTAACGAGTCAAGTTGCTAATATCAATTCAAAAAAATTATGGGAACATTCAGTTAAACTTATCCATATATATTATTAGATCTATATGGCAAATGGTTGATTGGGTTTTATTAGTCATGTCTAAATATCTTTAGTAAAATTTAACACATAGATTATGTAAAGAACTGTATTTTAATTGGCTTTAGTTCATTTTGCGAATTGGTATGCTATATCCATTCTAAAATTCTGTTATACCCATTAATGTAACAGTTATCGCAACAGGAGTAACCACTTTAATTTTTTAAAGAACATATAATCCACAACATTTATCAGTTTTGACGACTACCTATGTCACCCATGCCAAATATAGCATGCTTGTTTTGTCTCAATTTAAAAATATAATATGAGAAAATACTCTTATAGGACCAATACTATTAGGAGAATTAGAATAAAAAAGACCAATAGAATCATAATAAGAATTAGAAGGATCGAGAAATGCATGCAACATTTACAACATCATAATGTTGTAAAATAGGGCCAATAAAAAGGAAATAAAGGTGCAACGTCATGGAAAGAATTTGAATAATCAGATTTGAATGGAAAAACATCCTTTATAAAACGAACATCTCTATCAAGATCAAGTAGTTTGTAGCCTTTGTGGTTTAAGTGATATTTTATAAACATACATCTCTTCCATTTGGCATCCATTTTCACAACTGATCTACTAAGATTGGAGCATAACACAAGTAATCAGGAGTTTGTAGATCATCACATGAAGGAATTTTCCCAAAAAGAACTTCATAGGGTGATTTCCAATTATGTCTTGCAATAGGCATTCTACTTATAAGAGTAATAGCGACCAAAACACACTCACCCCAAAATTCTCAAGGTAGATTGGCACATAGTCTCAGTGTTTGTGTTGTTTCTTGCAAATATCTATTCTTTCTTTCAACAATCCCATTTTGTCATGTTGTATAAGTTGTTGTTCTTTGATGTATAATCTTAAGTGTTTGAAAAAGTATTTGGCAAGCATGCGATAAGAACTTTCTAATAACTCTCTACCATTGTCACCCCGGACAAATTTAAGAGTAATGTTGAAATGATTCCGAACATATGAAATGAAATTTGTCAAAACTTGAACAACTTTATTTTGCCTAGGAAATGTCCATATACATATACTCTTATCATCCACTAAGGAAACAAAGTACTTTGCACCAAATATAGACAAAATGCCATAAGGACCCCACAAATCCACATGTAACAAGTCAAAAGTACGACTAAAAATAGAGGAACTCAATTGAAAAGGAAAACAATGATTCTTTTCAACATTACAAGTATCACAAAAGAATTCGTCATTAATCGAAGTAAACGACTAAATATGTTTCATTTTTTATAAGGATGGCTATCCAAGACAATTATGTAATACATGAGAAGACAGTGTTTGAAAAGTACTAACACACTTATTATTACATGAAGAAACATCAAACTAAACAACCGAGCATTTGTTATTATAAGGAAATGAAATTTTTTCTAAATGATTAGATTTTAGAAAATAAATATAGAACACTTTGTGCACCAACAATTGCAACAACAACTTTAGTGCTCAAGTCCTGGAAATGACAAGCATAAAAGGTAAATGTTAGTATAAGCTTATAAGTGGCAAGAAGTTTGTGTCCTGATAAGAGTATTTGATGAAAATCAGGTACTATAAATACATTGTATAAGATAATGTGCTTATTAAGTTGTATCATTCCTATTTCATGAACTTCTTCAATAGAACCATCAGGAGTGTATGCCTTTAATGAAGTTCGAATGTCAACAATCTAATCATACGAAACATTATTGTATGTGAAAAAAAGGCCCAATGAAAGAGTCATGATTAGAAACCTCACCTGTAAAGTGTTCCATTATGTTGTAGCTAATCTGTGAAGCTTCTCTACTAGATTTTAAAACCTTGACAACTTCTTGACATATACGAGAAACTAGATTTTCATCAACATCAGTAGTAGTATGTATATACTATCCTGCACTAAACATCTAAATGAGTGTATTGTTCTACATGAAATGCAAACCGAACATTCTTTTTGTCTTTTACACCCTTATAACACTTAAGGTACCTAATCAACTCAAAGCAACTCTTTGTTAAATGCTTTATATGCTTATAATATGTACAAGATGGTTTGGATCTAATCTTGCCTTTACAAACATCTTTTCTCTCAACAGGTTTTGTACATGGATGAATAGTACACGTTGACGCATTTTGATTAAATACCATGACATTGGAAATATCACTTCAACATGGAACAACTAGAATGCCAATTATGATTGAGAGATATATTAGACCAATTAGATTTTTCCCATGTGTAGAATATTCTGACTATTATTCTCTCTTTTTTCTATTTTTTTTACTCACTTACATTCATTTTACATTTATACTTCAAATTCAATCGAATAGTTCCATATTTAATTTAAATTCATTCTTATGCTTATTCAATGATTGAATAGTTAACTTTAATATTAAAAATATATATTTTTAATTATAGATACAATTATTTGAATGATTAATCATTGATCTCAATAGAAAATAAAAAAGAGATGCAAAAAAAAAAATTCAATAAAGATAATTATGCCGTGAAGGTGACTATGTGCCACATAAGATGCAGTAAATATTGCGACATAACTTATTTAGCAATCCTGCATGTCATGCGGCGATGACTTGTCACTGCATGCTCTTTTAATAAGCCAAATGCAATACAAAACCAACAAAGCCATAGAGGAGATTTTTTACTAGTTTTAAGTCTATGGCCTTAACTAGCAACAAATTGGATTTTCCAATTTTTTTTTATTTCTTGTTAGTTAATGTATTTTGTTTAGTAGTATTTATTTCTCATTGTACCTTTTAGCTTCTTTTAATATGGCCACTTACAATCCTTTTTCCTCCCTCTTTTATCCTTAGGAAAAGGATTGATGATTGACAGGACTAGAATTGATATTCTATCCCTATTACTGTGGAGTAGTTATTCCCTTATTTGATTTATAAAAAATTTTATCATAAAGAATGTCTACTCCGTATAGCATGGAATGTGTTAATGTCAAAAATGGTACCTAAACTTTCACAAAAAGTCCAATCAAGTACCTAAGTTTTGTTTTGAACAATTTGATACCTGAACTTTTGCAAAAAATTCAATCAGGTACTTGAAATTTGGTTTTGACAATTTCGCTATTTGAATAAAGTTTTTGTAAACTTTTTCCGTACATGATTAAACTTGTTTTAGGTATAAAAAAAGTCTATGAAAACTTTATTCAAGTACCAAAATTATCAAAACCTAACTTTAGGTATGAAAAAAGTCTATGAACTTTGTTCATGTACCAAATTATTCAAAACTAAGCTTTAGGTATCTGATTGAATATTTTGTGAGAGTTCAGGTACTATTTTTTTCATTAACCCAACATGGAAAAGATAAAGAATTCCTATTCCTTTTCTTTACAAAGGAACTGGTACTCTATTCCAGCCTTATTTCATTTTATTGAACCATATATGACATAAATAAATAATAGATAGTAATAGTACATACTACGTGTCTCCTTCCACTAGTCCTTTATTTATTTATTTTGTCTCATAAAACATAATAGATACCATATTTATCAGAGAGAATGATATGGAGGTGCCTATCTTTTACTTTTCGATGTGCAGGTTAATACTTGTTTGACTTTTGTTGTTCTGCAAGATTAGCCTATGGGTCCCCGTTATAGGGCCCCTTGACAATTGTATTGACAACTTCGTTAAGGGCCTAATCTTGAATATTCTGGTCATTATGTTGGTTGTTTATCCTATGTTGATCATTCTCTTCATGCTTTTGTTAAGCATGTTAACATGTGTTATGGCTTATTATACGACATATTCCTTGAGATATCTACATTGAACTGCATTCCACAAGGTGCTCTTGAGTTGGTCACACTTATTGGTAATGCGTTCGTAATCCATGTGATAGTGGCAATACTTTCCAAAGCTTCTTCAATTGGGGTTAGATATTATCTTCGGTAGAGGAGGCAAGATATTTCTATGGAAAACTTTGAGAAATACCTCTCCTAATTGTTTGTTTAAAGGGGATGAATTCCGAGTAGGTTTGGAATCGGCCTTTTTTTATCATTATCCTTATCATGATAGCATCGTGAGCTATTCATGCTTTCGAGCCAGTCCTTTATCAAAAGGCAACCCTTTTATAAATGTTGCTATGCACTTTTGTTTGGCATGTTCTGCTTCCTGATGGGCTCTTACGATGTCGTCTATTTCGTAGCCTTTTAGCAACCGCTATAAAGTCGTAGGTTTGTTCCTTACAAAGACTTGAAGAAGTAGCTGCCCAAATGCACCCCTTGCATGGTAGCTTAGAGGGCAACAGCCTCATTAACATTAGGAATTTCAAGGGATGGTATTGGCGAAATGGATTATGTAGTCTTGAAGGGGCTTGTCCTTCCCTCGTTTATCTCATAGAGGCAATAGGCATCCTTCTCAAGTAGTTTATTCACAATGAAGTGTGTCTTGAACATCTTTGCAAACTATTTGAAGCTATGAATGGTGTTGGATGCGAGCTGGTTAAACCAACTACTCACTGACTTGTAGAAAGTTCTTAAGAAAGCCTTGCACAAGATAACCCTACTAAATCCTTGCAAGATTGTGCAGGTTCGAAGTGGGTGACGTGATGTGCTAAATCAGTTGTACCATTGTAGTTGTTCATGAATGGGACGTGGAGCTTGCTGGAAAAGAACTCTTCTTGTCTTGCTTTTAAGAGTAGGCTTCATAATCTACCTACCCCTATTATAGTCTTTCACATTAAGGATCTTGTTATCGATGTATACTACCATGTTAGTCATCTTTGGGAATGCTTTCCCCATGATACCCGAATCTAATCAACCATTCGGTTTAGTTAGTTCTCAAGCTCTATTGACGTCCATAGTGGCTAGTCGCTAAGATTCATTTGTTGCGTTGTTGGTGCATCAATTGATCGCTACCAATGCCACGAATTATTTCTAGGGGAGTTCTATAGAGGGGAAGAACTTTGTTCCTTGTCACTCCCCATGGTAGGCGAGGGGATGCTTTTCTTTTGATTTACGACATGTTATAGGTGTCGAATCTCTGGTAGAGTTTCCTAAGGAAGAGGGTATGAGAGCACCGTAGACTTGCAAATACAAAAACTCAATTAGTGGTACATCAGGGTGTTATCTGACACAGCTACTCTAATACTTAAGTTGGCCGTGGGTTCTTGAAGGTGCTAAGTAATTAAGTATAGCACTAGGATTCTAAAGAAAGTTCTTTAGAGAGTCTTATTTTACCTTTCGTCCGAAGGGCCTTATAAGAGGTGGCCATAGCAAAATCCAAAGGGACCATGAGATATTTTCTTTACATGTGGTAGATTCCTTTAGTGCCGTTAGCTGGCTCAATCCACAAAGCACAATAGTGTCAAGCGCTGAACGTAATCATGCAAAGATTAAGGCACATATATGTTAGGTATGGAGAGTGATCGAATGGGCACAGATTACTAGGGAGATATGGACGTTTGATCGCCATGGGCCCCCCTTGAGGTCAAAGGTCACAACCAGCTCAACCTCATCATCTTAGGCCTCCATTTTAGGAGTTACAACTTAGGTCTGGGCTTTTGCCATATAGAGGGAATCAAGGTCGCTAGAGCTTAATGGCAAGGTCAGGGCATTACGTCTACTCTAGGCCCCCATAGGCTAAGCCTCCTTGGGCTGTTAGTAAGCATGGAAGCCTATTGGTTTGGGGCTTCGACCTAAGAGGCCTTGGTCAAAATTCTCCTATCAACACAGTGAGTTAGTTCTTTAGTTCTTGGTTGCTTTGGAGCACCTCTTAGTATTTGGAGGCCATCTACAGTACATGCTTTCTAGTTGGCAATACTACTACTCTAGCATGGTCGAGGCTGCTCTAGTGAACTCATGTTAAGGTATAATGCCTTATCCTACCACCTTAGGACTTTGACCTCCAATAGAGTTGGCCTCTAATGCAACACTTTTGCTCTCAGTTTCCATTATCATGTTCAATCTGGTGTAGTCTACAAGAAAATTTCACTTCCCATAAGTTTGAAGTTGATTTTGACTGGCACTACTTAAATTCCTTGGAATAACAATCCATTCTACTCTAGTTCAAATGGGTCTTTAGATTGACAATCCAAATGCTTAGAAGATAGAAACTAGTTAGTGGGTGTTGGGAGTAAGCCTTACATGGCCACCCTAATGTTTAAGTCTAAAGGAACACAATATAAAGATTGGATGGGGAGTTGAAAGGAGTGAATTTGCTTACTTGAGTTAGCTGGGGGAGCTTGTATAGTCATGTACCTTCTTTCTTCTTAGATAGGGAGTCTATTCAAAATAGGAAGTTATCTCTTGATTGTTAAGGGAAGTGCTCAAAAGAATTTCAGGTAAGTTTGAACTAATTGATCAAAATTCCTTCTAACCCTTATTTTGAAAAGTGTTGAGTTAGTTGTCTTCTTTACCTAAAATGGCAACGGAGCCAATTTAGACAGCTTCTTCTTTAGAGAGAACAGAAAAGCTATCAAAGTAGGACATGTGGATCTTAGGTGGGATCAAGTATCTCGTTGAGTTGGCTGGTCCTAGACTAGGCAGGTCAGCTCGTACAATAAAGTGATCGGACCAAACATAGGAGGCCATTGTTCTTCTCTATCTAATTTAAAAAAATAAAAAAGAAGGGAAGAAAACAAACACAAAAAAAGAAAAACAAATTGCAAGCTTTCAGCAGCCTAAACATACTACGTCTCATCATTCCAATACCACTAGCGTCATGCTCTACAAGGTTTTTTTACCTGTTGCCACTTGCCAATGAACATGGTTGAATTAAGTATCTCTTTTTAGAAATGAAAAACTGTAGATTGGAAAAAGAATGAGAAAATGGATTGACAATAAGACTCCCACCTTTTCCTTTGACAATGGTGGGCTGCTGTTAATGCGAAACAGATATCCGACCATGTACATCATCAATGGTTAAATTCCATTTCCTGCCATGAACTACTTTTTTCAGAAATTTCTTTGTACTTGCATCGTACAACATTAAAATAAATAGCATATATGTTCGGGAAAAAGAATGTTTATTTTATTTCCTTATCAACTTGTGGATGCTTTTTCAAGTCTATAAATAAGAGCTTACTAGAGTTTCATTTCACCATAATATCAAAAACATTCTTCCCCCAAGCTATAACAAGAGTTTGCTTTCAGAAAAAACACACGCACTTTCCCTCAATCAGCCATGGATATTGAATCTGCTAGGATTGGAAAACCCGGATTTTTCGTACGCGGTTGCGGCTGGCTCAAGTCCCTGGCAGAAAAATTTGCAACCATGGTGAGCAAAATGGCTCAGAGGATCATAAAACTAGGAAAAGATGATCCTAGAAGAGTTGCTCATTCACTAAAAGTCGGACTAGCCCTATCTTTTGTTTCAATAATTTACTACTATCAGCCAATTTACGACAATTTCGGTGAGTCCGCAATGTGGGCAGTTATGACTGTTGTTGTGGTCTTTGAATATTCTGTTGGTAAGTGTTAACCTTAATACCATGCAGCAAACTTGTTTAATGATAGATTCAAAGACAACTTGGCATAAACAACATTGTTTCCTATGTTTTCTTTCAGGGGCTACTTTAAGTAAGGGCCTGAACAGGGGACTAGCAACCTTGCTAGCTGGCGCTCTAGGAATTGGGGCACATCATTTAGCTTGCCTCTCTGGGAAGACTGGCGAGCCCATCCTTCTCGGGTTCTTCGTCTTCCTACAAGGTACTGATATGTTATTCCATTAGTTCTTTCACCTCAGTGTTTCATTTTTCTTTAATATTTTTGGGATTTAATGAGTTTTCTAATTGGTTACTTCGATTGCAGCCGCGACGTCCACATTTGTGAGATTCTTCCCCAAAATTAAGGCGAGATATGATTATGGAATGCTGATTTTCATATTGACATTCTCTTTGGTATCGGTTTCGGGCTTCAGAGATGATGAGATCCTGGAATTGGCACACAGGCGGCTCTCAACCGTCCTTATTGGTGGAGCTGCCTGTGTGCTCATTTCTGTTTCGATATGTCCTGTTTGGGCTGGTCAAGATCTTCATAACCTCATTGCTCTCAACATTGAAAAGCTTGCCAACTTCCTGGAAGGTATACATTAAATTTAACTCCACGATCAACTGATTTAAGATCTTAAACGCGGATACAGTGTGCGCTTTTAACAGGAACTAAAATGCAAGTTCTTTCAGGATTTGGGGATGAGTATTTTCGCACATCACAAGTTGCTGAAAATCAAAAGCCTTCTCTTCAAGGATATAAAAGTATTCTTAGTTCAAAGAGTAGCGAGGACTCCCTGGTAAGTCCACTTCGACGAAACCTTTTCCATCACTTGTCCAAACACTAGTGAATCCAAGTGGTATATTACCATGCTAAAGCCTCTTTGTGAAGAAAGGTTTCAATGGTATTAATAAACCACATGAAATTATTAGTGAAAAATTGTTCTGGACCGTTACTCAATAAGGTCGTGTTCTTTCTGGCAGGCCAATTTTGCCAGATGGGAACCAGGACATGGACGATTCCGCTTTCGCCATCCATGGAAAAACTACCTTAAGATCGGAAAACTACTCGCCAATGCGCCTACCGAATTGAAGCTCTTGATAGTACCTCAAAACTACTGCTCAAGTATGTTTCCTCAATTTCCAAAAGAAGTTTTCGAAATGATTATGCCTAAAGTTACTCACCTTGATGTAATTCAACTTGCAGGCTTCACCAGAAATTCCAGGACTGCTTCAGGATGCTTGTAAGGAATTGAGTTTAGAAGCCAGCCGGGCATTAAAGGACTTGGCAAGTTCTGTAAAGACAATGACACAGCCAACCTCAGTCGATGCCCACATTGAAAATTGCCGAACCGCAGTCAAGAACATCAAATCCTTGCTCAAAACTAGCCTGTGGAAGGACACAGATCTTCTAGCAATAATCCCAGCTGCCACAGTTGCTTCTTTACTAATCGATGTCGTCGATTGTACTGAGAAAATCGCGGAATCAGTTCATGAACTCTCATCTCTAGCTGGCTTCAAGAGCATACCAGAAAAATCAAAGAATGGACCAAGTTCCAAGTTACAGAATGGACATTCTGGAAAAAAACTCGCAAATATTGATGAGTGCCCTCAAGTTGTGATTAATGTTGAAGAAGCATCAAAGCCAACTTTACTAGTAAAAAATGTGAATCCTCCAGCAACTGCAGTGAGAATGGATGGTTCACGAGTAGCATGTGTAAATATGAAATAGATAAGTACACAATTATTTTGTTCCTATTATTAACAATGACATAGTACATAAACTATGTTGGTAAAATTTCTGGTACGTGGAGTTTGACTTCTGTTGATAATAAGACACTTGATATATCTTCATCAAGTGTTGTACGATATTACTCGTTATAAACTTAATGGAAATCTTCCAATTTCTACAATTGACTTATATTTTTGTAAGTTTTGCATCTGGTGATATATGACTAAGTTATAAGAGATTTGAGAATAATTATGTCGAAGAGACATCAATTAGATGTTTAATTTTTTATCAGTATCTTATTTATATTCGATTTACATGATTAATTTATGAATAAAAATATATATTTTTTATATTTTTATATTTTTTACAAATATTATATTTTGATACAGAAAACAAATGTCAAAACGACGCTAAACCTACAAATCAAATGCAGCCTATGTTCATCACTATTGCTTTCCGGAGGCAGGATACTTCGAAATAAAATTTGGATGCTTAATTAAATACAAGTGTATTTGTTGTTTTGTATGTTAATAGATGGATAAGCATGTACGAATGGCTAAAATAAGATAGATTATGTAATATATGTCAAAATTAAAAACCATCATAAATTTAGAATTCTTTCCATTTTTCATAACCTAATGTACTGGAATTTAATCTCTCCTGCCTAAAAGTAAAAATAGACATGAGCAACTGCCAGTTCTGGTCTTGAAATAAGAAGTCGGAACCATCTCCCACTTCCAGTTCTATGAAACCATCGATTTCTTGTTTCGGTTTTGGAAATGCCTTTTATTTCAAATAAAAATAAATGAATGAATGAATTTTAGTTTTTAATAAAATAAATTTTAAACTCAAAATAATTATTGGATTTAAAAGTGTCAAATTATTTAACAAATTTTTTTATAATTAGTTTAGAATGCCCATTTATTTATATACAAACACATCCAATATTAATTTTAATTAGTAAGATAAGATTGTAAAATACTTTAGAGGATAAAAAAAAATTACAATACAAAAAATAGTCTCATATTATTAAGGAAATGAATTTTTCTTTTAGGAGAAGTTTATTTAAACTAATTATCTATGACTTTAAGCTATGTTTATTTGTGTTGTTGATAATAACATATTAAATATCGTGAATAAGTAATAAATTTTACTATTTATATAAAATAATTTAAATATTATTAATTATATATTTAATATTACTTTTTTCAATGAAATTGGGTGGAACCGCTGATTTCACCGATTTTAGGCAAAGAATCGCCTAGGAACCGTTAAACCGACGATTCCACAACTAGTTCTGGAAACTAATCATGTCTATGTCTAAGTGAAAATATGATAAATAAGAAACTATCCAAATAAATTAAATTTACTGGATTTAGCATTTGGAGATAAGAGATATGCTTTAAATTTAATGGGTAATTAAGGGAATTAGTAAGGAGTTAATGCTTGTAACATTTAACATGAAACAGTCTCTTACACAATATTACAGAATTTGAATATTTTATTTATTTGCCAATGGAAACTCCAATTATGTGCTAGGATGCCTAGATGTGATTTCTCTACAAAATAAGAGAGACCGGATAACACTATACAAAAAATACTGGATAACATTATTCATTTGTACTGCATTTGGTATGCATACTACTAGGAAAAGGATTTTTGTACTATCCATTATTTAGTGTACATAAGTATAGTATAATGATGTTATAAAAGGTTTAAGTTTCTAATGAATTTAAGTTGTCCAATGAATAGATTATTTGTCTCATTATCTACATTGTATTGTTTTTGTTCCAATTTGTCTAGTAATGTTAAGGTCTGTTGTCTAGTAGCGAAGCTCATGACAACATCCAAACAAGATACTAGATTTTTGTCTTATCCAATCTCATAAATTTATGAGAACCAAATGTTGGCTCTGTCTATATCTATCCTAATTGCATGTAACCATCAAACTGGAACGGGTTTTCATCTTACAACATTATGGTTATAATTCCACTTACAAACTTATGCATCCAATATAAGGTGTTCTATTTTAATAGAATCCATCCTAACAATGTTTCAATTCCATTATATTATTATACCCAATACCGAATTTCTACCAAAAAATAACGAATTAGCACAAAAGAGGAAACAAATTGAAATATTCTCATCCATCAACTTGTCTGGGTTTCCTATCGGAATAGAACCCTACAAGTAGGACCATATAACCTATAACTTATGAGCCAACTTTGTAAAGTATCCTTGACAAGGGATGCAGCTAGACAGCATAGCTTGGCAAAAAAGGGAGAGATAACTTGCACTGGCACCAACACTAGGTAGAGGTTTAATATCATTATAGTATGCAATGCATCATTTCATATACTTTAATTCGCATATAGATAACTTGCATTTATATGCTTACCACCTCAATAGGTGAAGGCACAATACCACTAATGCATTCAATGCATCATCTCATACACTTTAATTCGTATATAAGTTTATTCCCTTACAAAGAAAAATTAAATGTTATTAAATGCGTCTCATATAAGTACTAATAAAATTTTAGAGTTAATATTACAAATGGTATAATATTACAAATGGTATCTAAAATTTGGTAAAATATGTAATTAGGTACTTCAACTTTAAAATCGATTAATTTAATATATGAAGGAATTTTTCATGTGTATGAATAGTTTCTTAATTACATTGACTAACACCATTATTCTACGTGGCATTATTAACTATTTGTATGGTTAAAAAAATTCTTTCAAGTATTAAATGAATCAATTTCAAAGTTCAGATGCTAAATTGATTAATTTCAAAGTTTAGGAACCTAATTGCATATTTTACCAAAATTCATATACTTTTTGCAATATTTACCCTAAAATTTTAACACATATGGTAATGAAATGGTTAATTTTGAAAACAATTACCATTTCTATTCTACGCGTACTATATATGTTAAGTTTTATTGACCTATCCTGTAGATGTTTTAGGTGGCATATAATATAATGAATTATATTATCACTTTTAGGTGGTTGATTCGAGGAAACTTGTAATGGCTACATGTAAAGTGCGAACATACTAGATCGATTAAATCCTAGAAGTGTTCGAAAGTACGACGAGTTTGTTAATTTCATCCCAACATCAAGTACAATTTTATACTTGATCATCATGCAAAGGTCCGTGTATCGACGGTTTATACAAAAGAACATCGGAAGTGTGCATAACTTGTGAAAGTCCTTTTGTAAATAAAAGGATTCTTGTTATTAGTTATCAGCAAGCATAATTGATAAAAATAATAAAATAAATATTAATTTTAAATAATTTGAACTTACGTGTAAATGAAAATATACAATAAAAATGTAATAATATTTTAGTTATGCATTAATTTATAATCTTTTTTTTTTAATCTTATTATGCGTTTGATAATTGCATAAGGCAACTCAATCTTTTGTGGTTTCTCACATAATTTTAAATAATTCGTCAATTAAAGTAGTCAAAAGTTAGAAACTCGCAACAAATCGATTGAAGGAAAGCTTCTTTAGTATTGTTATGTGGAGATATGATAAATGCATCACAAGTATCTCTTCTTTCAATTTTTAATAATTTGATATTTAAATTTTTATTTGTGTGATTTGATGTCAATATTTTAAATTTTGTTGCAATTTAGTAAAAATTTAGACACAGGCATTAAAGTACAACAAAATTTAAAATACATAAAAATTTTGACGTTAAATTAAAAACTAAAACTACAAGAACTTAAATTATCATTGTCCTTGTGGAGATGTATCTTTTGCTTGTAGACAAAAAAAAAAAAAAAAAAAAACCCCTATACTGTCTATCTTTTAAAAATATATCTAATGAATATATTTATTATTTATGTAATTATCTACTTTCTTTTTCAAAGACATGCGCAAATGTGATGCTATCTTGAAATTTAAGTGCAAACTGTATTATAAAGTGTAGAGGGTTAGATTCCATTGCAGTGGTTTCTTGTTCGTACATCATGCGTCTCGAACTACATATGACCTTGGAGGAGTGTCGTGGAAGCACACACAAGGAAAGAGTAACAGTGAGAAGGTAAGGAGATGGAGTAGGCAATCATAAGGAGCTCGGATGCACTAGTGACAAGTGAAGAAGTTATATAGCATTGACTCTATGACTCTAGAGAAGAGGCTATGTGTGTTCTTGGCTCTGAAGCCTATTTGATCTCTTATGAGAGTATTTTAACAACATGATGGTGTTTTTGTCAATTTCTCAATTTGCCAAATCAGGAAGAGCTTTGGGTATTTATAGAGCTTAGCTCTTAATGACGTCTACTGAATTATATTGAACATGAACAGCGAGATGAGTCTACGTAATAATGGATTTCTCCATGAGCTCTTTGGCCCATTGGAGCCTTCTTTAAGTGCATGAGCTCCTCAAGAAAGGTTGAAAGTGGATGGGTCGATTTGATCCAACAATCCCTACTGTAAGCCTACTGTGTCAAATCTTTCTTAGTCATCTCAATTACAGGGACTCAACTCTCTAGACCCCACTCAGCCCAAAAGAGTCAAGCCTAAGTTATTATTAGATTTAAAATCTTTACTTTTAGATTTAGTCCTCTACACAAAGTATCTTGAGAATAGATTTATAGAGTTTATAACATAGCTAGGCTAAAAAAGGACATAATAATCACATTCATTTGCATTCCACTTACACTAGGTGATTGCTTAAGCTCACCATCATACTAAATAAGTGTCATTACACTATATTTGATTTGCAAAATGTAGTTGAAACTAACAAAACTCTCTCCATAGTACTAGACAAAATCTAAAATTTTTGTTTCTTATATTTGATACTAAAAAATATTGGATAAAAATAAAATATCTTAATAACAACCCTATTCACTACCAAGTATACCAAATATGATATGAAAGAATTATCTTATTTAGTATTCTTTAGAACATATTATCTAGTTTTTCTTATCTTATCTAGCTTTTACGACCAAATATTACCTTGTTAAAGTATGAACTTAATCCTGATTAGGTCACTTATGCGAAAAAAAGGTAGAATGCATGAATTATGAAGAGGCTAATGATGAGAAATTAGTGAGCTTCAATTAAAGAGACACTTTTGATCATTTAATTGAAATAAGAGTGACTAATAAGCTTATGTCCATGGTATAAAAAACTATCCATTGAGGAATATCTTAATATTATGACCTTGGCTTATGTACATAAATCCACATGGTAACAATAATGGTGTATTATAGGAAAAGGACTATTTTATTAGATGTAAAACTATATCAATTCATTATCTTTATAAATTCATTTCTAAACTAATGAAATAATGCACTGTATAATTAATAAATTCTAAACTAAAATTTGGGTCAAATTAAGAATAATAAAAAAAGAATATATTAAGCAAAATTAGCCATCGCCGTAAGGGATCTACACTTTTTCCTAGACTAGAAATATTCTTGAAATGTTGCCAGTACTGTAATGTCTAAATACTCTTGATACCACACAGACAAAAGTTTGACTATACTAACCCAAGAAGCTATTCACCAAGCTGTAATCCTCATTGTTTCCTTAAAGTTCTATGCATATCATAACAAGAGATCGTAATGCACAATACAATACCAAAAGAACTCCATAGAAAGAGAAATAGTAAGGTCGAACCAAAAGTTGTATGATTTATCACCTAAATTGCCTATATCTTGCAATCCAGTTCATCGGCTTGCTTACACGTAAGAAATGGAGACATATGCCAATGAAAAGATGGAGAAAGTGGATGAATTTGGGGTGAGAGTGTAACCATGACTGTATTAAATGTTTTGAAAGTCTATACTTCTCTAATTAATTATCTGATCATTAAAATAATTATAATAGGTAGTATTTTAAATACTTCAACGGTGTAATCACAGTTAGATATGAATATAAATCGTTATATAATCAATAGGACCAATCGAACTAAAAAAAAAAAAGATGTTGGAATTTATAATAAGAATAGGAATCCTATTATAGTGAAATTATTCTGATTCTATATATTTCAAGTGATGTAATTTCTTATGACATCGGGATTCCTAACTTAACTTTTTATTGCCAAATAATATAATCAACTTTAAATTAAAAATTCACGCAAGCAAGGGTTATTGCAAAGACATTTTAGTACAGTAATTAAATTACTGCTCGACAAGAACACTATATTTTCAAATTGTAATTAATTTCTTTTGCGAAACCTTTCTGTCTCTATTCAGAAAGATTCTTGAATATTCTTTCTTACCACTAAGAATTTTAATGATGATGCCACATGATAGCCAAAGTGGGCAAATAAGGCACATTATGATTTCATATTATTTTAATCTATTTAGTGCCAGTTGAGTGTACTAAAAAAATAATTTAAAATTCACGTGATCCTGATTTTTCCTAACATTGGACGGTCATGCTCTAGAGAAAAACAACATTTTTATTTTTTAATTTATGGACTGGTTCATGATAAAATTATACTAGATGAACCTTTTATGCAAAAAAATAAATAAATAAATAAATAATAACTATGCATTTCGTTCATTAGTATATATCGTAGAAGGTAGTTTTTATATATAATTCATTTCTCTAATTAAATTAAGCTTGTAAATAAGTCAAACTGAGTTTTAAATATTCGATTATGACTCACTGAAAAATTTATTGAACTCAAATCGACCTAAATCTTACTGAACTTAAAATTATTGGTTCAAATTCTACTCTTTTGAATAAATGAGTTTTACTTTTAAGCTCCATCTCGATATATTTAAAAAAAGTATTATCTTATCCATACTTAGGGAAAAAAAAAAAACCTAGTAATGATAAATTAAACAATCATACTGTGTGTTTGTATATATACATGTGTGTGTAAATGAGATAATACCACTAAAATGAAGATCACTAGAATTTTAATATAAAATTCCCTTTTAACTTTTCCCTTTCAATCTTTAGATGGGGAAAAAAAGCAAAGAAATGATAAGATATGCTAATTGTGATATAATACATATATATAGAGCACACAAGTTTGCTCGTAAATCAAAGTAGACATCCAAACTTAACTAATTTAAAACAAAAAATTTAAATTCAAATACAGATTGTTTATAAATTAAATTTTACGACAAAAGAATTAGTCTTTAAAAATAAAAATTCTACAATAAAAAATTATTAAAAGAACTATATATCTATAAAATAGAATCAACAATGATGGTTTTTATAACAAAATTATATTTTTCTATTTTTAAAGACCAATTTTCTTATAATATTTTTATTAAACTGAATTTAAAATAAAACGAGTTGGAATAAAGTTTAAGCAGCTTGAATTTGCAAGTTAAAGTGGATGGTGGAGATGTATAACAAAGATATTATTGCGTATGTTTTCGATATTACATACATTGTGGCAGTAAATTGTTTTCGTCCTCAGCAAATACCTTATAAATGATCCAAGTTATAAGAAACCAAAATCAATTCAAAATCAGAATTGACCAACAAAATCAACATGAGTGAGTGGTGAACACTCAACAAGGACGTAAAAGGACAAAAGTGGTGTATATATGACATGTTTTCCACTATATAATCTTCTAGTTATGCTAATATTAAAACAACCTTTTTTTGTCAGCTGTTAATAGTGGAGAAATGAGCAAGAACTCTTCTCAGATTTGAGAGAGCATATATCACTTTAATAGACTAGAGCACTTATCAGAGTAGTTGTACCTAAATGCTAAATGCACAACCCTAACTTTTCTAGGTCTTGACCTTTTGCACTTGTCAAAAGAGAATTCTAATTGTTGCTATTATTTATCGTTTATAATTGGTGAAAACATTGGTATACCTAAAATGAATATCACTGCCAAACCTTAAGTAAAGTCAAAATCATTGGGCCGGCGGAGTGGAGATAATGCAACTTCAGAATAAAATGGTTTTGAATAATTACATTAAGAAAATTATATTTTGTTGTATAATAAAATAAATAGGACAAAAAGCAGTTTTATTACAAAAATAAATTACCATACCTCGCAAGGTACTTAGTCATAAAAACCTTCTATGACTGTTCATAGGAATAAAAATCTTCATCTATGGTATCCTAAATCCTATTAACTATTCATACTTCTATAAAATTTACACAAGAGATTGATTAAACCTGAAACATACTAAAATGTGATGATATGAGATCATTTATAGAATCACAAAATACATGTCTTTAACAAGCTCCAATCATGTAAATAAAGTCTTAAAATAATTCAAACATAATCAAAATATAAACAAAGCACCCAAAGGTATGGTCCCTTCAATTCTCGCTTTTGCAATCTTACCCCATGCCTTGAAGGATCAAATCAAGAAAACTCATGAAAGATAACCTCCTCACAATATCATAATACCTATAACCTATAATATGGATCATTCACAAGAGAGTGAGAACTCCATTAAGAGGCACAAACTCTCAAATACTACTCATATGCATAAATCAAGCAAGTTGTCAAGTATATATTGTGTTAGAGTAACTATATGAATACAATTAGCATCACATGAAGTGTTTAGATAACTATAATGAAGTATGGTGTATAACCAACCCTTAACCTTAGGTTGAGCATTTATGTCCACATGCCAATCTCTAGGCTCTTAAACACAAATATATTACCTAAACTCCCCTTGGAGTCTTTATTATTGGTCTCCTCTTGAAACCTAGCATGATTTCCCAAAACTATAATGAGGTCTATATCTTGTCATACGCTCAATAACTCTTGCATCACTTGATTAGTGTACGACAAAGCTATGTATCTTGTGGAACCTCATGCGCAACTATATGAAGTGACGACCTTTAGTAATGTGAGGCACCAAACAACACAAACTAAGCAATAACAATCCATCCATATGATCTTAACACAATACATTCACATAACAAATCAAAGGTAACTTATTCATAGCATAGGAAATGCAACTCAACTGAGTACTAACCAAACTAAGTCATGAACCAAAAAAAAATGAAAAAGATTGTTTAGAAGATGAAGAGGAATTTTATTTTTGAAAGATTATGGAAGCCTCTTTTTTTTTTTTTAAATTGTATCATAATATTTGGAATACTAGAGCTTATGTTCAAAATTGTAATTTGGATATGCATTAGGACATCCAAAAATGGCTATATAGTACCATTCAAATAACAACAAGAAAAGTTATTAAACTAGTGAGTCATCTCGATGTCATAATTGCATCCATATGACTCACACTACAATCGAAAAAGATAACAAAGAAGCAGTCTATAGGTGGAAGGCCAAGAAGGTGCAGTATATTAAGTTTTTCCCCCCCTCTAAAATAGTTGAAAATTTTCTCATTAGCAATAACCTTACTCTCCTTTCAAACTTAATTTATCAACTTGATCGCTTGATAGTGCCATGAAAGATTTTGGTATCTTCACTTATGTCTTTAAGATCCTATTAACATTGGTCAATAAGGTCTTCAAAACCAAATCTTAATGCTGAGAATCTTTTCAAACAATATTATATATGCTTAGTCAAAATCGATTCGTACGCCTATATCATCTTGTCTTTTGTTAAGTACCATTATCACAATGCACCTATCTAGCTCCTCAGTTGTCCATAAAGTAATAACTGCATGATAAACCCTCTTATCACTCTTATAATATCACATTTAAAGTTAACTAACTAAATGAATGTATGCATTCTTTAAATAATAATCATTATAAGTAGAAAAATGAGTATTTGTTATGCTTAAGGAAATCAACATTCTTTGATCACTTGTACTCCCTAAAACACGTCCTTGAGTCTCCCACTCATTCATACATCTACTTATATGTTGATGACCTATATAAAAGCAAATGAGATGCAAATTTAGGTAATCTAATACACAATATGTGATTTGTGTCATGTGCCGTTTCATCTTTCAGTCCTCCAAGAAATGGTTATTTGCCTCTTGTAACTCCATTAAAGCCAAATATTGGCCTTGGCTTGTGACATTGTTGAATCAACTTGGATATATCATCTAACTGGGATGTTTTTCTTTGTTGTGACAATCATGGTATGATCTAGCTTTCTACCAACTCTATCCAATATGATTGCACCAAATACTTGATACATGCAACAAAGAATGGAGGAGAGAAGTTCATTAGGCACATTGCCCTATATAATATAATTTAGAAATTGTCACTAGTTCAAATCTAGTAGAGGCTAGAGAAAGTGTTACGAAGATGAACTTATATGTGTAGTAAGCCTACAAAATGAAACACGGTTAGTGGCGCACCAGGTTGTACTTAATATAGCTACTTTGATACTTAAGTCAGTAAATGAAACATGAAATGTCTCCATAGAATTTCTTTGAGTTTCAATTTACACATGCTAGACCTTTAACTTTAACAATCTCAATGTGCTAGATACCATCCTAAATGCTACCATATGTAGTCAGTCAAATAAGCTAACACACATCCATCACCATAATCCCATCAAGTGTTTTTAAGATTCCCTACTCAATTTATTTTGTCCTATAGTGTCCTATAGCACTTAATGAGATAATAATGCGCTATAGATGAGTAGCTCCTAGCTAATCTTCCACATATGGCATATCTAGTTAATCAAGTAAGTCAAAATATGCATTATTTGATTTTTAATCATCTATAAGAAACAAAATGGGTCATTTGTTATGTTTAAAGAACCCTCTCCATGAGCTTCCTAGTTGTTTGCACGTTTACAAATACATTGACCATCTATGCAAATGCATATTTGATGTCTTGCTACAATACCTAAAATTTTGTGCTTCATCTTGTATGCAAGCTTATTTTATTGGGATAATGTCACTCCTGGATAGTACTTAAACTTTAGCAAGATATACAATTAAGTAATTGAATTTTAAAATTGATTAATTTAGTATCTGAACTTTGACATTAATCAATTTAGTACCTAAAAGAACTTGACGGAGCTACTGTTGGCATCCATGAAAAGTTCTTTCAAGTACTAAATTGATCAATTTTAAAGTTTAGGTACCTAACTATATATTTTATCAAAGTTTAGGTATCATTCATGACATTAACCCTATTTTATCTTCTATCACTGGCTATGATACTTCATATCATTTTTCAGTGCTTTTATTTTTCTTTGTTATAACAATCTTGTGTAGCTTCCTTTCTCTATATTTACTCAAAACAAATGCACCAAATACATCAATATTATCTATTACTATGCATGTGAGAAAGTAGCCATTGGTTTAATTCTAGTATATTGTATTTCCAATCAACAATAACTACAAATACCTTAATGAAAAACCTATAAATACTCCCTTTGCTAATTAGTGCTGAAATCTTACATAGATATTTTCAATATCAAAATGGAGAGACATGTTTCATGGAAAGCACAATTAGTTAAGCTATACTATAATCAACAAAAGTATATATAATTTTGGGAGTAACTTGTAATTAATCATTTTTATAAAGCATTTTCATTGTTTCCATTACATGCATTGATATGCAAACTAAAAAAACAAGATCAAGATTTGATGTGATGTGATACCCTAAGTGAGATAGTAGAAATTGATTATAAGTAATTGTAAAACCTTGTTGTAGAATAAAATAGTGATTTCTAAGGCTAAAGGCAATGGATATAAGGTTAAAATTAGCTTAAAAATATGGGCTAAGTAATAAAAAAGTCCATCAACCACCTATTGGCTCGAATGTTGACCAACATTAGATTGAGGCAATGTCAAATGGTATCAAAACTAATCCCTTATAAATATATAGTTGTGCCATTTCAAAAGAATAAGACAAAAATTGGAGGGCTAGAGGGCTTGTTGTAGACGTGATATGACATAGATGATGAGTGTTGTTAGGGTGAGGCCTAAGTAAGGTGTGACTCGTAGGAAGCTTATAGGATTGTGAAGCCTTTAGAGCAAAAAGGCACACAAAATCAGTGAAGACTAAACTGCGAAATGGTAAAGGTTGATTGTAAGATGACACAATATGGATGATGCTTAAAAAGAGAACATTGTGTTCTTCCAAGTGATAGTGAAAGTTGACCACAAGTTCCATATAGATTATAAAGAAAAATAAATATTGACTTGTATATAAAATCATTGAATTCTGATGCAATAGTAATTAAAAACTGTAAGGTCCTAATGTATAAATAGACTCATTAGTCATATACTATGAAGCCAAACACATGGGATGAGTCAATATTTGTTTTGCTTTATCCCTAAATTTTCAAATGTTACAAGTAACACCCAAAAACAAAAAAAAAAAATTGATAAGCTAGTAGCATAAAGAAATTTTTGCTATTTTTAGTTAAAAAAACCATACTTAAATCAAAATTTAGGGTTTTTAAAAATATACTTTGATAAGTTTGAGAGAGTGCTCACATTAAGATTAAAGTTTAGAGGGAAATTTTCAATTATAAGGAATTATTAGTTAATTTATATAAGTTCGGAGATTGTTTTCCACATTTGAAATTAATGGGTGTAATTACCAACTTTATGCAACTTGAATATAAAAATCATTAAGCAAAAAATGTAAAATTTTTAAAAGGTTTTAAGAAAAGTCATAAGAATTACTTATGATATTTTCACAATTTAAGAATATTGAAAACATGAACAATTTAATTGTTGTTTAAAGGCTAGAATAGTTAATAATAACATTTCAAAATACAATTTTCCATAATTTTTGTTATCAATAATCAATAATAACTCAATAAATTAATGAGATATCTTAATTTCAACTTCAACAAGATAATGGTACTAATAAAAGTTATAAAATATCACATCTCTAATAATTAAAGGAATATGAACACTATATGTTTTATACGCACGTTGTCATATATATACAGATAAGAATGGGAAGAGCAAATTTACAACCTTCATTTATTGAGTTGTCGTGTTGTGTGAGTCAGTATTATATCATCATGTGTTGTCTCAAGTCAAGAGACAAGTCGAGTCGAGTCTGATCATATCAACAATCGTTTGTTATCCTTATAGAGTTTGAGTCTTCTTCCGAAAGTCGAGTAAGTGGAAGGTTGAATATCGCTAAACCAAATATTTCTGATTTATATATGCTATATTGCATGACAAATTAATCAAAGAGAGTTAAATAAATGTTAAAAAAATTCAAAATATCAAAATAAGAATAAAGGATGAATAATAAATGATTATGAAAGAAGAGATACTAAACCTAAACAACAATAAATCTCAATAGATGACAACAAAATAAATAAATCTCAATACATTTCATGAAAATGAAAATAGTGAGAAATATCGAATAAATATGATAAAAGAACGAAACGATGTAACCATAATACTTGCAATTGATAAACCTAATAAATATAAAGATTAGATAAATGAATCAAAATTTCTTTAAGAATGAAATGTAATAGCAAAACATGAATTAGAGTTTAATTTACAATTGAACTAAAATAATTTAATTAAGTCAAGTAAAGTAACTTATAGGATAAAAATTATATAGAGTGGCATAATCAAAATTAATAAATTAATTAACTAAAATTGAGACTTCAAACGTTCTCTTCGTTTAGTCTACCCTCTTTAATAATCCTTTTAAACAAACCAAATTTTATTATCTTTTGTAAATTTCAAACTAAACTTCTTATCTTTTAATTTCAAATCTCTAAACCTTTGGAAAATTTCAATTGCAATGTTTATTAAATTTCTAAACTCCAAACTTTAGTCTATTTCATAAATTGAGTCATCTAATTATTTACAATCATCAATTGAACCATTTTTCTTTCAATTTACAAATGACCCAAATTTCTCATGTTCATTTACCTAAATTTATAAAATGTTCTAAATTAGCCATTATAATCTAAATTCCATTTTCTTAATCCTCATGAATTTTGAGTTCAACTACTTATTCATAAACATCAATTTTAAGCTCGAACTCAAACTAAATATCAAATTTCTACAAATTGATAGTGTATAGATTCTCAAATTATTTGTAAAAATTCATAAACATTGATTTGTAATTCAGGATATTAATTTATAGTGTATAGATTCTCAAATTATTTTCTAATTATTTTCGATATTTAATATAATTATCTAAAAGATTAAGCCAAATCTCTTTCACAAAAATATCTTCTAAATTTTGATCCCTTTTCTCCTTTCCTTATCTTTCCTTTTTGGCTGACCGATTTTCTCATTCTTCTTCTTTCTCTCTTTTCTCTTTCTCTTCTTCTTCTTCTCCATTTATCTTTTCTTTCTCAAAATCAACACAAAAAGCTCAAGTTCAAAAAGAGTAATGGTGAAATAGAAGATGAAAAACGTGCATGAAAGAGCTACAACAACTAAGGAGTAGTGAGGTGAAGTTTTGGTTGCTTGAGTTTTACTAAAACAAGTATATTAAGTTGCTTCTTTGTTTTAATTGTTGGTTATGCACGAATATAAGGAATTAGAGCTAAACATGAGTTAGGTTAGTGATAAAATTGATGAATAAGAGATACATAAGCATGTCACTAAAAATCTAGTTTGTTTATGCACGAGTAAAGGAGTTTGATTAAGTGATTTAGAGATTTTTGACGAAGTAGTATGAGTATAAAAGTGTTAAAAAATTATGGATATAAGTTTATATGTTGCTTTTATGGTGTTTTAGTTTATGTAGAATGAAAACAAGTAGTTAAAATTAGAAAAAAGTAATAAGGGAACTCGTAATTCAGGGTAACTTGAGAATCATGAGCATGACATGATCTTTAGTGGCCTTAAGTTGAAAGTTCTTAAAGAATCACACATGTGATCTTGACCTTAGTAGCGTTTGGTGTTGTGTTTTTGTTATATCACGGTGTGAACATGACCTTAGCAACCTCAAGTGTTGAAATTTTCACAATCACGCGCATAATTATGCTTATGATTGGGAATCACGGCAGTGATCCTCTGTTTGCCTTGTTTTGCCCTATTTAAAAAAATAAATATATTAAATGGATAATGGATAATCGATGTGATATATTAGTATTTGTATAATTAGAAATGAATTAATAGGTTTAGCAATTGATTTAGTTAACATAATTTTTAAATATAAAATGAACTTAGTTATTATTCCTAAGATCAACATAGCTTAATAAATCTTGATGAGTAAAAATGAATTAGATCTGCTAAGTTTAACCAACATGGTTAAGTTAAGTTATGTTTATAATAATGTAACTTGACATGTGAAGTAATTAATAGACTTAACAACTCATTAGATTTAACATAAGTTCTTTCATAGTTAAACAAAATGTAATCACATATGCTATGTTAATTAAATGTAGTTGTTATATCTTGAATGTGATCCGTTGAATATGTTTATGTACATATGCATTATATACATAATATTAAGTATAAGAATTAAGTATAGAAGTATGTATAAGTTTTATAAAACTAAGTTGATGAATGATAAATAAGACTAAATTAATAGAATAGACTTAATGGTTATAAATGCCTTGAACTGAATGATTAGTTCTATAATGAACTTGATTAAAAGAACCCGAGATAGACATAGTTGGATCAGATTAAGATCTTATAGAATATATAACAATGTTTTAGTGAAATAAGTGAATATAACTTATTAATAAAATTGAATTTAATGTGAATTTTGTATATGATTCAATAATTGGATTAAGTGGTTGAGTCTAATCAACTTGATTAAGTTAAGCTAAAATAGACTTAACTTGTCAATAGCTTAGATATAATTGTAAATTGTTAGTCTTTAAATAGTAAAGGGAATATATTATTTTCAAATGTATGTTTGCTAAAACAAGTTTTTATTATAAGTCTATATTCCAATCAAGTATGGAATAATGAATTAAAAAATGAGTTTAAATACAAAAATTTCATAAAATATATAATAAGAAAAGTAATAAATATTTATTATTTCCTTTTTATAGAGGAATAGAGTAACCTTTGAAATTCTCATAAAGTTTCTATGACTTGGCTAGGATGACAGGTGGGTAACTTTGACCTTATCACCTTGTCTGTGTTTGTAATGTAGTTGCACATAGGAATGCAATCGAGGTACATTTAGAATGGGTCATTTGAAACCCGAACCCAACTTGATTCTTAATGGAGTGTCCTAGAACTCGAGAAAAACCTAATCGGGTTTTCTTATCATTTTAAAAAGTCGATCAGTTTTCTATTTACCTACCCAACTCGACCCGATAGTCAAATATCTTCAATTATTTTTCTTCAAAAAAAAAATTAACGAAAGAATGAATTTTGTTTGGAGTTATTAATTATACAAACACTTATATTGAAAATAATGAAGTTTAGATAATGGTATCATATAAAAGGATGCAAGCACTTCATTATCACTTAATAACTTAATACTTTTTAGTCTCTTCCTTGTCTTAATAACCTAATATTTTTAATTTTTTATATTTTATTTTAAATTTATGTCGAGTCGAGTTTTCCCAACGGGTTACATATAAACCCAAAACCCGATCGACAACTTATCGGGTTTTTTTATCCCAAAACCCTATAGGGTTTTTAGTGGGTCAAGTACCCTATAACAATGTACCCGGTTGCATCCCTAGTCACACATATATTAAAATAAATATAACTATCTATGTGTGGGGGAATTGAGTACTCATTTGTTGTTTGATGATTGTTTGGTTGATAAACTACTAAAATAAAAGGTAATCACTTATTGCTTATAATAATTGAGTAGTTGTTGTTGTTGATGAGTGTTTATATGAATGATCGCTTTAATGATTGAACCTAATACTATCTAGTTAATTAATTAAACAAACATACATTGCACGACAATATACTTGCATTAGCATGGTATTCATGTTAGGTATTAATATTTCGATTATGTAGTAATGCTCAGATAAGTCCAATGAATCTGGTTAGGGTTACTATTAAGTTGTCAGCTCTACAGGAACTAAATAGGCATCAAAGGATGTTGCCTGTGTTAGGTTTGGCTTTACATTATTAATACTTAGAAAGTTTCTAAGGTTCATAACAAATGAGTTTCAAAAAGAAATTCTCCTTCCTTAGTTCTTTCAAAGGTAAAGTTGAGGTTATGTTAGTAATATATGTAAATAACAATGAGTTGAGAGGAATCCCTCCTTCCCTAGTTCTCAGTCTCTCTTGGGGGTTGAAGTTGGTCCTTCAACCCCCAAGAGAGGGCATAAATCTCCATTAGTTTGGATTCCAGCATCCAAATTGTGCATATCATATGGTTGAGTTATAACATATGTTTGTTAATAATACTTGCTTGAAATTTGTGTAACGTGTGGTATGTCTTGTTATTCACTGATTATCTCGCGCCTCTGTAGTTTATGTGCAGGAATATCCCAAGTGGGGAACGGGCTAAGATTGTGTGGAAAGAGTTCATCTTTAGAGAATTTATTGAAGATAGAAGACAAACATGAAATAAGGATTAGATAGATTGTATAATTAATTGAGATTTTATTTTATGTAAAGTAAGCTTAGATTATGAATTAGATCATTTGTACAATAGCTTGAAGTTTTGTATTAAGTAGGTCATCTATCATATCTTATTGTTTGGTGGGAGATACCGATTCTCTACCATTATGTTGAATTGTGGGAACTTATATTTCCTTAATTATCAAAATTTTTTTATACAATCAAAACTTGTATAGCGAATACTAAGTAGAGTTTTTCAATTCCCTAACTTGCAAAACGATTCTCATATTACAGATGCATGCATGGCATGATTATTTCAGGTTAATCCTATTAGGCCCCTTTAGGATCGTGACAATGGATTATATCCGTAACAAAATCAAAGTTTATATATTGCATTTTCCCCTTAACTTTATGGGTAAATGTTGCGAATGATATCTGAATTTTGATAAAATATGCGATTAAATACTTGAATTTTGAAAATTGATCAATTCTTTACCTGAACTTTGACATTGATCAATCTAGCACCTAAAAATTACTTTTCGTGTATGCTAACTAATACCATGAAGGTGCTATTAATGTGCATGAAAAGTTCTTTTAAGCACTAAATTAATCAATTTCAAAGTTCAAGTACCATTCGTAATATTAACTCTAACTTTATATAGCCATATATATCTTGTGTTATCTATTTAAGGAGTGCATATAACCCGATAATTTAAGGAATACATTATTGTAAATTTGGTCCTAGGTTATGAATTCCTCTTCTTTTTCTTTTGTTTTTTTATAAATGCATAATATGATTGTAGAAAAAAAACAAGAACAAACATAACAACAAATTTAGGTCACTGCACTGGCAAGACCTTCAATAAATTCTGTAGAGTTATAATGCCTAGGAATGTCATTGGGTCGGGTTTCAGATAAATCATATAAACCCGAAACCCAACTTGCTATCTTATAAGGTATACCAAACCTGACTCTATAACTCTATAGAGTCTTCATATTATATCTAAACGCACCCTACAAGGTTTGCTATGTAACTCAAAACCCGCCCAATTACTCGCTTTATAAGGTTTACTATTTAACCTGATTATCTACTCGATTATTTTTTCAAAGATCCATTCCTTATGGCTCGGAAAATCGACATAGGATTGTTCATAAGTTGGCAAAGACTATTCACCTACAGTGAGAGAGAGGAGAGAGACAAGAGACTATAGTAGAACTTAGAAGTAGGAATAGGAAATTAAGAACTAAGGTTATTGCAAGTTTACTTTTAGTCTTTTATAAATGTTTTTATTTTATTTTTAATTTCATCAACGGTTTAGGTATCCATCAAGTATTTTATAGTATCCGAACCTAACCCTAAAACCCTATTGGGTATGGATCGAAAACCCTTTAATGGTTGATCTAGTTACATCCCTAATAATGCTTCGCTTTCAAGGCCATCTAGAAGACAAACTACCCACTAGCCCAATCCAATATCAACATTACAAATAAGAGGATTTTAATCCACTAAGTCTTTTAGCTTGTTACACATCCATTAAATAGACTTGTAGAAGGACACGTAAAAAAAAATTCATCTTATTGAATCTTCCACACGATAGTAGGCATTTCATGGGGCTATATTGTTCGCATCTCTGATAGTCCACTTAATTAATTTCCTTCATGTGGTTTAGATCAAATAACTCCTATTAAGAATCAAATTAGAAATAAACATGTTATTAATATCTATACAATTAATCTAGTCACATGCCTCTTAATCCGTTTCTATAATATAATTTTTAAATCCTTTCTCACTAGCAATTCTTGAACTTCAATGTATCTCCCATAGCTTAGTCTCCTAAATTTTGATCTAGGTGTGGATGTATCCTTAATTTTTAAATGTTGTAAATAACCCTCTGAACTGTAATAAATTGACAAAATAAATAATACTTGACTTTTTTTTTTAATAAAAACACATTATTGAACCCTATTTTTATAGTGTTATTCCTGGTAGAAAGCCATTCCATGAGAATTTCTATACGATGAATTGACAATACTTGACTTTTTAGTTAGATAGCCATAAGAATCTCTACACGAAGAATTGAATTTTTATGGTACACCTTGATTTTCCACACCCATTTATAAAAGTAAAAAGGCTTGATATTTTTATTGATGTTGAGCATAAGAAACTATTTTATCCTTTCCCAAAACTGAAAAAGAGTTAATTATTCTATTTGTAAAGTTCAAAAACATTAAACGGGTCTAAATTAAAGTTTCAGGGACAAAATGAAATTTTCCTAGCTAAAAGTATGAGGATCAAATTCGTACTTTACTTGGATTTATTTATTAAAGCATTATCAGATTCTTGTCGATCAATAAAATCCAAGTTAAGACTTATGAAACCTTTTTTGTTCCTCTCATCTAAATTAATTTCACTCAAGATGATATCGACTTCTTTCGACAACCCATCTCCACGTAGTTCACTATCAATGATGTCTTGTAATTTGTGAAAGAATATATAGGGAAAAATGAGAATGATGCTTTAGATCACCACTCATTCTTTCAGCCCACTTCCACCACTCACTATAGTAGTGTCATTACGGTGACATTGAAAGCGAAAGGTAAAAATATCATTATAATAAAGCTTGTTATTTTGGAACTGGAACTAATTAGATTTAAAAAAAATAAAAAAGAAAATGACCATTGTTGCTCTTGGCATGTTTAGTATGTAAAAATGGACTGAAATGGGATTGTGATTCCAGTTTTCATTCATTTTTCTATGTTAGGAATTAACGATTCTAGCTTTTAGGTAGAATGCGATTCTACCTTTTCAAAAGTGGAATCATGATTTCATTCCATATGGTTATTTTTTAATTCCATTTTTATCCTACGCATATTAATTATTTACATTTAATATAAATGATTCTTTTAATAAATATTATTATATAATCATTCCATTATGTAAATGTATCCAATTATAAAAATGGATTTGTCATTCCCTTATTCAATCATTCCATTCCATTTCTACAATTTCAATTTATTTTATTACAGAGGATTCTAGTATACCAAATATCACATAAATCTTGTTATAAAGAAAAAAGAAGTAAATTTTTGTGTTTTTATATATTTTCACTAAAAGTTTGTTCACTTTGGAGAATAAATAATGTTTCAATTAAATTATTATTATTAAAGAATGGAATAGAGTTGGAATAGGATTTTTATTTACTAGTTTTTTTATTTAAATGATGGTATTTGAAAAAAAAAATCAATTCCGGCATTGAATTGTTAATTATAGATTTAGTGGTTTGGATAATAAATGATTTTTCAATATATATTAAATATAGAAACTACGATAAGAGTTAACAATATTTTCGTAACTTCCTTATTCTAATCTGTTGGACTTCTATTTTTCTTACTTAAAATAGGGTAGGTGATGTAAGTACAGGAAATTAAATACTGATAAAATGGAGAAAATTACTATTTTAAAAAGAAAAAAAAAACATAATTTTAATATGAAGGACCATCAAAAGAATTTATTAGTAAAAATTAAATTTTAGGAAGTGCGATACCAAAATTATTTTGTTACACGTTAGCATTGTAGACTCTCGTAGAATATATATACTACTGTAGAAAAGAAAAAAACAAGATAGATAAAATATTGAGTAAAAGAAGTTGAATGATTTTGAAATATTAAAGTTGGATGATCTAGAAATTATTCGAAAGGGATAAAACGAAAGCTTGATTAATTAGGAAAAAAAAATTGGTCTAATATATAGGTTAAAAGAATTAATATTCATACACCCATTTAAGGGTGAAAAAAAGTAATAATAAATAAATGAAAATAGGACGTCTAAATTTTAAATCCCTATGCAAAATCTTTGATGATCCAAGAACTACATTGGTATCTCTAGACAATAAAAAAAAATTCAATTCTTATAGGAGAAATTAAAATAAATAAACAATGTAATAGGATATCATAAATAATTGCTAATGGGATGCACATTGTCAAGTAAAAAAGAGGAAGTGGGTGGTAAAAGACTTTGGATCAAGCGTGAAGGCATGTACGGAATGAAAGGGACACGAATTAGAGGGGAGCAGCCAATTAAAATTTAAAAACACAGCTTTGCTTACATGATTTGACGTTGATCTCTCGTCAACATCAATTTTGGTCATGTAGGAGAATATTCTGAGTGATAGAACTTTGTCATTCTTGTGTATGGCTAAATAAGATAAGGTACTAGGAAGAATACCGTATTCGATTTTTATATTATAATGGAGGTTTTCGGAAAATATATGTATATATATATATATATTATAATGGAGGAAAATAATCCACATAACCTTTTTTTTCCCGATTTGAAGAGGTAAATATATTATTAAGGAGGTTTGAGAAAAATATATATATTATGATCCAAAGCAATGTGTTGGTTAATTTATCTTAAAGATTCATCTTTATTAAGTTTAATCTGGTTTAATGTATAGTATATTCAAGCTTGTATCTGAAGCTTTTTTGTACCCATTTAATTTTTTCACAATAAAACATTGTTAGAAATCCAATATGCTCAACAATAATATTATAATATTAGCAAAAGTAAGCCTTCATCCATTGATAATATCAAAATCATGGAATTTAAGCCTAATTATTATTGATTAGTGAGAATTTCAAATGGAGGATTTTCAAATCATTGTTTTCTTTCTTATTGATAAGTGTTATGTTTGATGGTAAATTCTAAAATTTGATACTTAATTTGCTTAAATTGTGATGTAAGCACATATACATTTCCTATACCTAAAGTCAATAAACTTGCCCCATTCACATAATATGAAACAAATTTACAATCATGCATCAATACAAGGTAATTTATGCATCATTCACATATATAGTGAAATATGCCTCATAGATGTAAATGCAATTATTAGATAATATAACTTACTAGGGCACTTAGCACAAGCCAATGACAAATACCTATAATACAGTCTCATAAACACCATAGTGTTTAGTCATTTCTATTCTTCAAAGTACATTAATAAAATACTATCTTACCACTTTCTTTCTTCAATTATTAGGATCCACAATGATGACTTTATAATCTAGTAGTATTATCATTGGTCTCCCAAATGAGATAAACTAGAGGTTTGTATGGTATGGTTCGGTTCGGTTTGCACCTCGAATCGAACCGCACCATTTTTTACGGTTCAATATTTTTTTAAATTCAAGCCTAACCATATGGTTCGGTTTGTAATTTTTTCAAATAAAAAAAAAATGTTTGATACTATTCAGTTTGCGATTCGAACTGCTTTTATTTATAAGATAAAAAATATATTCTATCGGAAAACTTACGTTATATAAAAATGTAAAACTTATAGGAAGGAAGGGATTTCATCCATTATAAAATTATAATTATAATTATAATTAGTCTCATTTTTTTTTAATTATCTTGAACTATAATGGTATACTAGACTTTATCCCAATATAAGATATAAAATTAATTCGTTGTATGCTTCTAACTAATATATTACCAATTATATAAATCAATAAGTAACTAAATAATAAAAGTAGATTAATTAGAAAAACAGTTGGAAAAGAATTATGTAGGAGTTAGAATACTAAAGACTAAAATCTAAAATTTATCTTATTTGTAGATAACATAACAATTAAAACATATTATGAAAAATCTAATTTTATTCTATTAATGATACATATCTAAGTCACAAATTTTGAAAACAATTAATTTTTTTAGATATGTATCATTAATAAAACAATTAATAGTAAAAATAATATGTTTAATTTTTTAATATATAAAACGATTCAGTTTGGTTTGAACCATATAGTTCGATTCATGGTTCCGAACCAAACCACTTACCGTTTTCTCTTCACCAAACTGAACCACGAACTGAATCGTTTCAAAAAACAATCGAAATTTCAGTTCAGTTTGGTCCAGTCCTCTTCGGTTCACGGATCGGTCTTTTTTTTTTTCATAACCCTAGGATAAACTAGGTCTAAATCTTCCCTTTTCATTGTAATAACAAAAGGAAAAAAAAAAAAACTGTTAGGAACCACCTAATGTCATTTTGACCTGCTACATATAAATCTAGGGTCTAACCTTGTAAGTCGCTATTGCAATATCAACATCATGGGTTGTAACCCATACATTATTGGATTGATTGAAAGATCATACTACATACTAAACTGAAATGTGATAAGAACTTAATCCACTTAGGTATCTTCAGGTTAGTAATCAAAAGTTAAAAACCTATTAAACTATACATTGATAATCTCTGCCTATAGGATATGTTTCGCAATGTGCAACACGTACAAAATAAAAAGTTCAATCTCAATCCATTATAAATATTGAACTTCTTGGACCCTACTCCATGTACTGGTGATATTAGTAAGGTTAATGATGAAAACGATGCATGAACTTTCACAAAAAGAATAATTAGATACCTAAAGTTTGGTTTTGAACAACTTAGTACCTAAACAAAGATTTCGTTGACATTTTTCATACTTGAAGTTTGGTTTTGATAATATTAGTACTTGAATAAAGTTTTTATTGACTTTTTTCTTATCTAAAACAAGTGAAATGAGATATGAGAAAAGTCCACAAAATTTTATTTAAGTATCAAAATTATCAAAACCAAGCTGTAGGTATAAAAAAAGTCAATGAAAACTTTATTCAGGTACCAAACTATTCAAAACTAAACTTCAGGTATCTAATTGTTCTTTTTAAGAAAATTCAGGTATTATTTTTATCATTATCCCATATTAGTATACCTCATCAATATACATTCAAACCAATCAATTGGCAATACAGTGACATTAATATAATATCCAAAAGTCAAACTCAACTTGTTATTAAGAATCCAATGATAAATTCTCATGTGATGATCACAATAAGCAACTATACAAGATCTAGCTAAAGGAGACCACACAATATCACAAAACAACATACTGAGACACCATATTTAAGAAAACCTCAGTATCCTATTACCTATTCAATAGAGCTCTAGCCACACTAATAGCTCCTTGTTAGAAAAGTGCAACTACCCTTTCTAACCTGATGGACTTTAGACCCCAAGAGCTCTTGATAGCAACTCAATGTTTACCCTATGAACTTTGCTCAACCAAATTTTTGCCAACTTTTCCTAAGTTAATTTTTCCAATAATTAATTTTTAGTGTTGTTCTTGCTATTTCTTGGAATTTTTCTTAGGTATGTTTAGTGTTCTTAGAGTTGGAAAGAAGATTAGATTATTGCATAATTTTTGGGCAAACAACTGATTGCGAAATATGTTAATGTACTTAAGCCATTACCTTTATCAATTGCTAGGTGTCAATCTTTTCCACAATCGTTTTTGTGTTTTATGTTTAATCCTTTTTACCACAAAGCCATTCATCCATTTCATAGTGATTTTTGTAATTAATTGGTTAATTTTCCATATGATGAATGCAAATTACCTATATTCAAGTAATTTTTTGATAAAAACCCACTAATTTATCATACTTCAAAAGTGTAATCTCGCTTATAAATAATGATTTTATGGTTTAATGAATCTATCACTAAAGTCTCTATATGTATTTGAACTCAAAATACAAGTTTCCAATGAATAATGAATCGTAATCTTTAAGTCATACTTCAAATTAATTTCAACTATATAATCTTTACTTTGCAAAGCAAATTTTATGGGATTACTTTGCTAACTTTTGTGGCTATGTCATAAAATTTGACTTAAATCATAACACACCAATCCAAGACCTAAATTAATCACTCAAAAAATCAAGCTACTATATTTAGTCCCCCTTAAAAATAGCTCCTTAAAACCATAACATTTTAGGTAAACATCAATAAAACATCATAGCACCACATCAATAAAGCATTATAGTAATTGATAAGTATCCTAAGATCCTTAATAATTGTGCTTTATTGATCATATTTTATATGATATTTTGTTGATCTACTAAAGAAAAGGATACTTATTGCATGAACTATTAATTTCAAGGGTAAATAGAGAATAATTGAGATTTTTAAAGGATTAATAATGAAACGAGCAAGGATTTGATAAACTTTTGAAGCTATCACTACGATATCAGAAGTATACTAGAGGAGTGCACAATCAGTGTACAAATTCCAAAGCAAAAAAAGAGAAAAATATTTAGTTGTAGTACATGACCAGTATACATGGGTGGTATACGTCAGGTAGTGTGCGATTAAAGAATAGAGAATTTGCGCATTTGTTCCAAGTGTATACGACCTACTTATAGAGTCGTGTAGGGGGATTGTGTACATTTAATAAACGATAAATAGCATTCTATATTATTTTGACATCCAATCACTTGTATTCCATTCTTAAACTCTAAAGGACGTATCTTGGAGAGTTTTTCAAGGAAGAATCGCCACACAAACATTCAGAGTCATAAATGATTGTTTTCAAGAGCTTAATCTATCATGTTATCTCTGAACTCTTCTAGATTTTCTATCTTTATTTTTTATTCTATGGAAGAGTAGATTTTGTAAAGCCCTAACCTATGGATCGAATCTTTGTCAATCAATGAAAAGTTTCTGTCTTGAGTTTATTCATGTGATTTTACTACTCCTGTGATAATTTCTAGCCAAGATTATTGCATATCTGATTCTTGTTAGTTAGAAAGCGATTTCAATTAATAGTATAGATCATCCATGATTAAGAAAAGTAATCATATCATTAATTAGGGTCTGTTTGATGTCGAGCTAAAGCTAGGGTTCTCTAAACTCAACAAACATAAGTTAAACAAAAGGAAAGAACCAAAGAAGAAACAAGAGGAACAGGAAGCTCGAGCTCGGTCGAGAAAGAATGAAGGAGAAGACCATAGTGGGAAAGTAAAGAAGCTGGGCCTAACATAACGGGCCGAACCTAAAATGAATGGGCCAAATTACTCCTGGCTGAGCCCATTTAGTTTTAACAGTTGTATTATTTCATTATGTTACAAGTTGTTAGAATAGATTCTAAAATTTGTTATACATGAGGAAATTACAGTTGTAAAAACAACTGAGCATCTTCCTTTTCTATAAAAAATGAAATGACTCATATACAATATCATCAATGAAAAATACAAAAACATTGCTTCCTCAATATTCTCTGTATTCGGAGAATTAAGTAGACATTACTATTAGTCATTATTTTAATCATAATTAGTGAATTAAAATTAATATAATCAATTGATAAGATAAGCTAGATAGCAGTAAAAGGGAAATACTAGTACTTGCCCATAGATCCTTAAGGATGACACCTGAGGTTAATTCTATACTACAAGATAGGTATGCTTGCCTTTGCTACATCATAGGATTACAACGAATATTATTTATTATTCTTGATACGATCTACGTGCCTCAGTAACATAACAATACAGACATTTCTATTATATGATCAAATTATATTTTTTCATTAACTTCCACTCAACAATGGTCGATCTTAGCTCTACATATTCCTAGTTTTTCTTTCTTTCAGCTTAAGATTGTTTTCATCTAGTATGAGAGCTCAAGTTGTGAAGATATGGTAGTGATACAATCTTCTAGATTTATGGTTGTTGATATGTTTATTGTATTTATGCATATGATTGTCAAGCATTATAAGGTAAGATTGAACTTCTAAATGTAGATGTTTAGAAGATGAAAATGTAGTTAACTTAAAACTATTAACATTTGCTAAAAAGCTTTAGATAATTGCCTCTTATGCGTTCCTCTACCTCTAGAATACCTTTGCTTCACTATGCGTTTTTAAAGAGGCTATGCATAATCAATACTTTGATTTGTGGGTTGTCGTGTCAATTTATCCAATATAGCTTTAGGTTATTTCTTATATGGTAAGTTCTCCTTCAATCTACTAGTAGATCTTTTAGTACTATTGATAATACACCAAGAAGCTCCCACAATGACTTGACATGGGATACATTGTGTATGTTTGCTAACTCTTAATCCAAGTTCATATATTATGTTTCCAACTTTCTACTGCATTTGGTATGGTCTGATTAATTAAGAACTAAGTTATATTTGATTCTAAATCATTTGACTTCTTGTTGTAGAGACACTTTTATGAATAAGTAATTTCCCTTTTAAAATTCCAAAAGGCTCTGTATAAATATTTACATAACTTAATCATCTACCATGTGCAACTTGCACTTATTCTTTTATTAGACACTTTCTCCTTTAGATCTTGAAGCATTGCCAAGCCAACAATACACATCTTTCTGACTTCTTCCCAATATAATGGAGATCAACATTTCCTCTATAAAGTACTTCATATGGCACCATTGGAATCATGTTGTAATAACAATTATTATATGCAAATTCTATCGATTTCATATGCTCATCCTGGCTTCCTCTAAAATTCAAAACACAATTTTAAAAGCTATTCCCTTTTATTTTTCTTTTCCTTTTGCTTTTTAACGCACCTATTGATTTAATTCCATCAATCAAAGGTTGACCCAAGATGCATGTTTATTCACATTGCTATTAGAAAAAATAAATTAATAATATTCAATCAGCTTTGGCATGGTAATTGGAAAAATTGCTTTGATTTATTAAACATTAAGGAATGCATTAAACCTTAAAGAATATTTAGCATGGTATTCTTATCAATAACATGCTAAAACTATAATGAAAAAGAAAAAAAAAAACAAAACAAAACAGCAAGATGTGGTCCATTGGTCACTTCCTATGAACCATCTAACTTGAAATATGCAAGGCTCAAAACTTACTATTAAATCAATAAATAGATCTTCGCTTTTTTATAAATAAATCACTTTAATTCATTAAAAGCTTCCCCGCCTTCGATTACGTATAAATACAATAAAATGTTGTTATGTTGACTAAAAGGTCTATTTGTTTCATCTTTTTCTGATCAAATTATTATCTTATTTTTTTCATTTTCAAACAAATATTTATCAAGAAATAAATGCAGATCAGATTCAAATAAAAATCAAACAATTGGTCAAGTTAAATTCACTAGTTGTAAAACTTCACAAGTCCAAATGAGTAAGGCTTTGTTTAGTTCTTTGGTGAGCTGAAAGTACCGTGTCGTTTTGATTCAAATTATTTATTAAAAAAAAACAAATACAAATGAAAAACATAACTTTTTTTCATAAATAAATCAAACAAATCAGAATGATTAAAAATGAAAATTAGACCATTCGAATAGGCCCTAAATCCGAAGACCCATTGCATAACTACTGTACTGAGACATTCAGGAGCCATATGTAAGGACCCGCTATCACCCCTATATTTGAAATAAATGATAACAGTTCCCCAACCACATATAACCTATAAGATTATATGTAAGGTTGTCTGAAAGAATTGTTTGAGAAATTGATTATCTAGTTCCATATAGATAATAAAATAGAAATCATATATATATATATATATATTACATATTTTAAAACCTTAAACAAAACTACACTACTACACTACCAACACATTTTGCAAAAGAAACAACTTAATTCCTACATAGTTAAGTACATATATATATATACATATTACATCCAAAGGCTTCTTACAAGCCTTAACAAAATCTTCAAAACACAACCCAAACTAACACTTTAGTTACATCATCAACAAAAGAAATCACATCTAATCTATTACAATCATAGGGTTCCATTGAGTCCATGGTTAACTCTAATCCTCCAAATCATCAAGAAATCTTCAAAGTCAGTTCCGTACCCCATACTCGCATAGAACTCATCGGAGTCATCACCTGAAATGGATAAAATATGAGCCAAAGGCCCAGTACACAAGTAACGAATACAAATGCAAAGTGGATCACACATGCTTAGACTAAATGCATTATGCAACAATCATTTGTTTCTTGCTCAATCTTTAATTAGTAAAACAACACGGGAGTATTCAAACTCCGAACAACAGGGATCTAGTATTACATCCGCCTCCCTGATTGGTCCCTACTGTTCATACAGACTAGGCAACCCACCTTCCGGCGTAGCTCATAATACTAGGGGATCCTGAGTAACGCATCACGACGCTCAGGAGGTTGATATGAGTAGCTCGGATACTCATATCTCTTAAATAATTCTATCTATTAACGAGAAAGTACCCTGCCCCAATCTGAGCAGGGTGCCGCTTCCTGAACCAGATTCAACGGCAACCAAGGAAAAATCAACACTCATTAATTAATAGAGTTTTCTTAAATTAAAGTAATTTGGTTGTGATGCCTACCCTAGCAAAGCAACAAGCAAGTTACTACGTACCTGAGATAGCTCGGGAACTAATGGGGTTGGTCGAGCGAGGATCTATCACTGTTTAAGACAATATTAAATTTCACATTTAGCTTAAGCACTAATTAACTAATTGAAAATATAATTAATCAAAGAAATTCAAAAAAATTAATACAAAGTCATAATAAAGCATTTAAACATCCTATTATATTATAGGACACTTAACAAATACTTAATTGATCATATACCAAACTTCAGAAAATTTTGAAGAAAGTTTTTTAAATTGAAAAGCACAGGAGATACGTCGACCTTCAAAGCCGGCGGCTTTGAACCGGTGTTCAATACACTAAAGATCAACACTGCCAACACTGGCAGCGTTTAAGGATACGCCGGCAGCATTCATTATACGCCGACGGCTTTGAGTCAGTGTAGAATGCAACTCCAAATTTCCAAAAAATTTCGAGAGGTTCACGGGGTTAGTCCACGCTTGTGAATACCCCCAACACCGGCAGTGTATCCACGTACGCTGGCAACCTTGGATACTACACCGGCGACCTTATACCCGGCGTTAAAAATTATGATTCTGCTCCCATTCCACACCTCCCCTAAGCCGGCGGCGTTGGAATCTCAGTAGTCGGCGTACATTTTGAAAAATAAACACTGGCAAACTTTCCCAGTGAAAGCCGACAACGTTTAAACGCTTTTAAGAAATTTGATTCTGTTCACTTTCAACACCGCTTATAAGCTGGCAGCGTAGAAGTGCCAGATACCGGCATACATTCAAATTTAAGTCTATACGAAAAGGTTTTTGGTTTCCCCTGTTTTATTACAAAGATTTATCCACTTCAAAATTTCTCCAAACTCAATCTAATCTTTCCAAAGTTTGTTATATGTTCCAAATACTATCCTAACAACATAAATTCTACTTCTAAGCATCAAAACACTAATCACACTTCAAATCCACTCCTAACTACTCAATCCTTCAATCCTCCCAAAACACTCACCTCACATATCAACATTCACATAAGATATACACTACAACTCCTCTAGCCATGTAATCTTATTTAAACTACCAACAATGCACCAAATCAATCTCACACCAATTAGTGCATAAAATTCATTTTTATCTAACCTTTACAAACAAGCACAATATAGAACATAAAATAAAAGTTTAAGCTTGCATTTAACTTACATGACTAAATCTTGGTTTGGAATGATGTTTAAATCCAAAAGCTTGTAATTGATCTTGGCTTAGGGTTTAAGATTTTGAGATGGGAAAGGAAGAAAGAAAGAAAGAAAAGAAAAATAAAGGAAAATTCGTATGGGGAAATAGGGCTGCCAAAAAGAGTCCAAAACTTGCCCAAAATAAAGACAATACTCATCCAAAATTTGTCTTTAGGGGTATATTTGACCTAAGATTAATTTGAGTTAATTTCAAACGCATTTGAGTTGGATTTAGGCTTAAAAAGTAGACTTAAATTTTGTAAAATTTCTGTCATTAATCTTAAGCAATTCAAAAGTAATTTTATTAAATTCTAAACATAACACATACATATTAATTTGCAAAAGACACATTTATTCATTACACTATACACACATTTATACATGTGATACAATAATATTAATTTCATTATACTATACACATACAAAATAACACATATCTAACACATATACCAATTATATGATCCAAGCACACATACACACACATATATATATCATTTCAATAACACATTAATATGTAAATTAAGAAATTTATAGCTATTTCATTTGTACATAGAACAAAACCACCAAGTGCAATAGATATATATATATATATTTATAAGCAATCTCTAAAACACAACTTTGTAATGAAAAGAACTCAGGTTCTGCTTTCATTAACATAATCGAATGATAATTTATCACCTACGGAATATAAAAACAACCTAGCCAAAGCTCATCATCTACGAACGCAATAACACATGCAATGCAACAAAATCAAAAATCCCAAATTTAAACCTTTAAACCTCTGATCGAGACCCATGAACCCTAAGCCCCAAAAGCCAATTTTCTTCGGAATTCACGTCCCCTATCTTAGAAGTTAGCTCGTACTATAGTGCTTTAATTGTTTGTAAGCAAAATGATATTCTAATCTACGTATGGATAAATGTCGAGCATGGATTTTGATTTTCGGTTCAATTTCCATTAATTCGATTTACATCAAAGCCTAACCTATTTGACATAAATCATCAACTAAGAATTAAAGGAAATATTAGTTTTGAAAATTATTTTGGAGTCGCCACCTCACTAGAGTCAAAAAGAAAAAAAAAAAAAAAAAAGATAAATGGGTAGTTTGATCTCGGTTATGCTACTGATCGACAAAAAAAAATTTTTTTTTTTTAAAAAAGGAATATCTGAAATTAACTTTAGTCTGGGGGCTAACTTATTAAAACCTAAACAGTTACCACTTATAGCTTTCCAATTAAAATTGTTTTCTTTCATGTCTTAAATCCAAATTATAAAATATTTACGAGGATCTAACAACTAATCCTATAGCTAATATTTACAAATATGTACAAATTTACTAATTTAATCAACTAATCAATTTCCATCAACAACCATATATAATCTAAGAACTCGATATAGTCAAATTAATCAAATCCTATCAATATTCACATATCCTAAACTAAACTAAGAGAATCAATAAGATCAAATCAATCAAATTCACAAAAATAATTTTTTACATATTTTGAGTCGCTCATTTAAGTGTCTACGTACCCGCTAATTAGGATCAGATAATACATAGTTCTTTAATGAAAACTTTAATTTGTTGATCAATTTTAGAGTTTTTAATTCTTTTCGCTTTAAATTTATTAAATTTTGATAGTTTTGACAAAATTAGCTTTTTGATGATATGGATCATAAGATTTATCAATTTAAATTCTTGCTATTTCATAAAAATTAAATTTTTTTCTAAGTGACAAAACTCTTTAAGGAAACATAGCATATCAATCCACATGTTATCATTAATTAAATTATCACAAGAAATCAAATTTCACACATACAGGAGAAAAAAAATGTTATTACAAACATATAAAAAATGAAATATTTGTAACATCAAATGGTTTATCGCGAACATCATAGTTATCATATAGTAACTTATTATTTGAATACATCATGGCAAAGGTTCAATCTATGTCATTAAAGTATTTAAAAAAAAACTAAATTTATTAGTCAAGGAATTATAGTGAAAGTTAAAATCAAAGTGCTATGATAATATTAATAAATCAAATTTATGAAAATCAATTGGCAAAGCTATAATAAATCTTGTCAAGATAAAAATTAATTTAGGAATTTTAATAGCAATTTTATACAATATAAACCTAAGAATTTAATCTATAAACAATATTATAAAGCAATCACTCAAAAAGACATATTAATTAACCTCATGTTTTGAATGCTTAAACAACTAATAATAATATGTAATATTTATTATGTCAGAATATTATTTTTGTTTATTATTTTTCATTATTACAATGCTACGATAATTCATTAACTTATAATATTATATTACTAGTATGCTTTATTAAGTAAAAAAAAAGAGCTTACCTGAGGATTGAACGCATGCGGGGGAATTGATAGTCGGAGCTCCGGCTAGTCAACTTGAGACAGACGAATGTGGAATTGGGTTGGGATGATCACAGGGCGATGTGGTGGCCAAATGGGGGGGTTTTAAAGCCCTCGATCTGCCAAACACTCCGGTAGCTTCCAATTGCTCTGATTTTCCTTTTTTTTTTTTACAAAGAATTTAAAATTAGAATGTTGAAACCTAAATTTGAGAACACCAAGACATAATCAAAAATTGAGAATAAAATTAAAAGTATTGGGAGAGAGCAGACCCTTTTTTTTTCTTTTTTCAAATAGAAGATGGGAAGACTACTTATATGTTTTAATTCAGCTCAAAACTTTCCTAAACAATCGATTGAGAATCTATGGTTTTAAGACACGATTTTCACAAATACAAAAAAATCAGAACCAAAACGGTTGTAACTTTCCAATTAAATGTCCTGTCAGATATGTCTTTCCCATATTATAACGACTCAAATCTTCAATCTTGTCTAAAAAACGAATTTCACGCGTTTTTGAGTTTTTTAGTAAACTAACAAAAGCACGTCTTTCCCAATTTTCAAGCCCGAATTTGAAACAGTTATTGTTGATGAAAACACGTAATCTACATACAAAATTAAACGACTCTATACCTAGTTTCCATATATGCATTCGGTTTGTGGAAATCGGGTCTGGAAATCGGCCCAAAAGGAGCTTAGAAGATGAATAGTATTATTATTTTTTTAATTTTCTACATATTATACTATATTATATATCTATAGATATTACATCTATTATATTTATTTCCCTTAATTTGATTTATTTTCCTAATTTTCATTTCAAATCCTAATGCTTATAATTGCAAATATTCCTTTAATTTAGCCATATATATACTAATATTAATATCTAATTATCAATAATTTGACAAAAATAAATTATCAAAATGGGGTATCTATAGTAACCAACTTCTCTATTCATTTGCTGCGGCATAAGATCACTTTGAATCAAAGCATGTCCAGTTAAAAAGCACGCAGTAGGTCTCTTACTAAACAAATTTGAATGAATTTATTATTTTTCTTTTCTTGTATAAGTTTATAGAGTTGTACAAACTGCATAAGGAAAGCTATATTCGCATAAATTTGTGTGGCTTAACTAAACAAATATCCTAGTCTCTTATTTAGTTGTTGAAAACAGGTAGTATGATGTGAAAGATGGAACAACTTTGCTTTTCATCAGATAACTCAAACCTCTTATAACATTATCATATCGTAGTTGTGTATACGAACAACATAAAAATCGTTGTGCAATACCGTACACGCCAAACACATTATAAGTGAATTATGTTTTCAATATTCCTTAAAATGTGTTATCCAATTTTCTTGTCCTATCTAGTTCTTCTAACTAAACATTACCATCGTGCACAATCACATGCCATCAACTAGTTTGAATATCCTTGAATAAAGGTATATTTATCTTAATCAAATGCACATCTAGTGTTCCATACTGTCTCAATAATGTCCCCCACCAATTATTCTTAAAATCCATCCATGGCAGGCCAATTTTTCTTACATATTAGAAAAAGCTCTAATGGCCTACCTATGATTACAAGATTATGTCTTGGTTTCTTCAGTTGATCCCCAAATCCTCTACGTATCTCATACCGGAATTAGAATAGCAAGTGAACTTTCTGCAATTGATTTTAAAAGCTGTTTCATTCTATATCAGTATAATCATTGATCTACTATACCACACAAATTTGCCATTCATGGTACAAACAATCCTAAGACAGGGCATGCGAAATGAAGAGAGAAACGTCTCACAATTGAAAAAACCCAACTTAATCATTTAGCACCCTTCAAAAGCTCAAATTTATACATAGCTGTGATTGAACCATTAAAATACATTATATATTTACTCTAAAAATTAGTTCAATGATCAAATGACAGATTGGACGATCATGGGATTGTAGAAGTTTCCTTCAAACAATATCCTCGTATATTTCCATAATCCATAAATAAACCTTGTTCTGAAGTCCAAAGACAGTAATCAGCCACCTAAGGTAAGCCTTTCCATCAAAGCTAAGTAATCCCGTTGAGGGATTAAATATGCGTTTGTGGCTCTCTTCCTGAATTATAGTTATCTCTGATCTGATATATACAATCAGAATCACTAACTAACCAGCAAAGAAAAGTTGAAAGCAAGAAAGCATCATGGCCACAAAGGCATCAAAATCAAGACACCGACCTGATGGACAAAGAGCCTCGAATTTCTCAGATCGATATATTTTTCTCAATCACCAATAGGGAGGAGACAAGAGTCTGTTGTTTGCCCACCATACATCAAGCAGCAAGTGCTCTTGTTTCTCATCATCCCTATTCGGAACGACTTACCTTAGCCAGATCAGTTGAGGCAGCAAACCTGTACTTACTTTTCTCGTTCTCTATTACCATTGGTCAAAAAGCTTCAGTCATTGAGCTTGGCTTTCTCAAAGAAACATTATGCATATGAATTACAATCATCTTACCTCTTTGTCTACGTCAAGATGAAATACTTTGTATATAACAAAAGGCATACCTTGATACCAAAACTGCACTAGCATGAATGACATCCTGCATACTAGCTTCAGAACCATATGCACACACAAATAATAAAAGCGCATGTACTGTTATATGATTACTTTCATTCACAGCAACAATGGCTCTCTGATTTAGACGAGCAATGAATTTTCCAAATAACTAACCGTGCTATACTACCTGCATTGTGTCAATTTGTGACAGACCTCTATGACAATCAAAAAGGAAAGAGAGAGAGAGGAGGGGGGAGGGGGGGGTGGGTGGGGGTGTGTGGGTGTGGGTGGGGGTGGTGTGTGAAGAAAGAGCACATGACTGCTTAATAAAAGAACGATATCAAACTGAACTGATTCACAAAGTTGTTTAACAAGGCTCTTTACCTTTAGTCACCTTATAAAAGCAAATATGCAAGAACATGCTAAGTCCATACCACAAATTTCTTACACCATGTTTGGTAATTTTTAAGCACAGTCGAAATAGAAAGAAAGCTGCAAAAAAAATAATTAAATAGATAAATAGAGGAAAGGAAAGCATGGAAAATAAATTTTTACCCTTTTTTGGATATAAAGAGTGGAAATGGAAGAAAATGAGTGCCAACATCTCTATTTCTATGGTTTGATTGACATAAAAGAAAATGAAAAGAAGAAAAATATTATGATATTTTATTACCTTTTCTATTATTCCTAGTATATAACAATAATGAAGCATTTTTGTAATATCTCAACATTTCCACCAATTTCTTTTGATTTCTCTTCCAATTTGGAGAGAATAAAAGAAATGGCCTATTGGGTGGAGATGTTTCCACTTCTTCTACTCTCTTCATCCCATTTCCACTGTAACCAAATATACACTTTCTTTCCAATTTTACCAGCTTCATTTGATTTTCATAGCTTTCCATCCATCCAAATACAGTGTCAGTAAAAGAGACTTAAGCTAGCTGAAATGACTGATACAATAAAATAAGAACACGATTAGCAAAAGAAATCTTTTCTCGTAGGTATCTAGTTTATGACTGCAACAAATACAACAATAGATTATCAGCAAACAGAATACTCCTTTTTCAACCCATCACAGAAAATACTCAACAGTATATGCTCATTTCCTGACCCATCACTTCCAGCAATGAGAAAGTTATAATAACCACCAAAAACATACAGAGAAAGGAGGATGAATAAAGCCTAAGAGAAGCATGCACCTAGACATTGTGGTATTATGCTGTTTACTCGTAGATAGTAAGTATTCAATAAAATTGAAAAGCAGAAAGGAACAAATAAGCTAATTTAAGTATGGAAACATCAGTCAACAAGCTAATCTTGTTATCATTCATGAACCAATGAAGTTTTTGTAAATGCATATGCAGCTCCCAGCTTTTAGCATTTCTAACTGTGGTACATAGATAAGATCAGTTAATGGTATGCCAAGATCATCATGGAAGTACTGGAAGCCCTCGGTTTCTGCTATGTACTTAATATAGTTAGCAGTACTAGCACAGTGAAACAAGGAATAGGAATCTCATCCAATGGGATGTTGCCATGCAGTAAGTCAATTAGAGAAGCTGCTATAATCAGGAGGTTAGTAGTTCAAATTCATTCTAGTATTTACGCTTGTCTTAGGAGAGATTTAGGAACAGGAAGCTCAGTAGCAAAATCATATTTCTCTGGTTTGTACTCTATTAAATTAGCATTTGAGTTTCCCACTTATAGTACTATCTTTTGTAAGTTCAATGACTGTTGTCAATATGGTTTCCCTTTTCTAAGCTAGATGGATACTGCTGCCAGTCTCCTCTATAATTCACTCGCAACAGTGGTTTATGTGAACTAAACTTCTGCAAAGTCACGCCTCCAAAAAACATACCCATCATTATAATGGCATCATGGATTTTGTATTATCATTATGTAGAAGATGATTACATGTCTTCATTACTAAAACCATGCCCTCTATTCTGAAGCAAAACCAAACATCCAAGTAACCAAAACAAACTTGGCCTCACAGCAAAAGGCACTATGACTAATCGTGGCTGATATTTGTAATCTCCCACTTGTCGCTCTGAAATACACTCATTAATTGGCAATAACACATCCAAAAATTGGTATAAAGCAAAAAGTTTCTTCATACCAACGAAACAGATATTGACCTTTAAAGACAGCTATGTCATACAAAATATATTAAACAGAGACCAACCAACTCATTCTGTGAACTCAATAGTTGAAGGAATAAATATAATGCTGAGTTTAGAGTGAGACATCGTCATGAATATCTAACAACAAAAAATGAAAGGATGAAAGTTGTTTCGAAGAGAATTACATTAGATTTATTGGAATGATAGTCGTAATATTTCCTTAAGAATCCATAAGGAGGACATCTCAAATGGATAACTATCCACGTAACAAACCATACAAAAGAAAATCTCAAAATGCAAAAGACAACCCTCATTTCTTGTAGCGAGCTACCTCATCGTCATTAGGGAAAAATCCCATGAGCGACCTGCCGAGTTTTGATATGCATACATGAACCCACCCATTAGTCCAATCAAACCTCCAGTCACCATGGATGGTCCCCTAATGCCCGGCTTTATCCCTTCACAATATTCAAGCAAGCCCACATTAAGTATTTCACCAACATCAACCAAAATTCTCTAATCTTTCACACATGTAACTCAAACAAGAGAAAAGGGCTCCACCTGTGCAATGATGTTCTTAAAATTCCTTCTTCACTGAAACAAAATCGAAAAAAATTAATTGCTTCGCACCTTCATTCCTTCAAAAATTCATACAGCCACTTCCCCATTCACATATACGAAAATAAAATAACCATTCCATAGTTTTTATTCCAAAACAGCTCCAACCCATATGATGGGTGATGAGGCTAAAGTAAATGGATTCGGACCAAAATTTCAGAAGGGTCTCTCATAAACATGAACCAATTGACTTCTAAGCTTATTGAAAAACTTAAACAACGGCATCATATTCAATTTGGGGAAAAAAATGATCGGAGTTCCGTTCAGTCACCCCCCAGATTTGATCTTCCCATGAACAAGCCACATTACTACAATAATCCCAATTACCCAATCCCAGAAACAAAAACCCTAAATCAAACCCGCAATCGGCAACTTCTTCAGTACTAAGCTAAGTAGCAGAAATTAATAAAAATTCATTAACTTACTCAATATTTCAAAAAAAATAATTAAAAAAAAGAAAAGAAAAGAATTTAAATCCCTATCTTAACTTTTCATCAACTAAAACAATAACAATTTACTAAGCAATGCTCATGAAATCAACATAAAGATTCAAACTTTACACACAAAAATCACAAAATAACGAAACCCCACATCAGGGTGGGGGAAGAGAGAAAGAGGGAGTGGGGGTTACCAGAAAGATAACCGACGGTGACGGAGATGCCGGTGATGGTGGTCAAACGAAAGTAATCAAGTATACTGAAGTTCCCCACGACAGTAGTGAAAGGAGGGTTCTTATCAATAACCGGGTATTGGGGCTTCTCCGAAGCTGTAATGTCTGTGTTCATCTTCTTCTTCCTCCTTTCACTTTCGAGAATCACACACAACACACACCTTTCGGTTTTGCTGTTCTTGGGAGGTCTTTCGTTTAGGTTTGAGTTTAGGGTTTGGGCCAAAACAACATAGGCTTCTTAGTGGCTGGATTTAGATGTAAGGATAGAAAACGGGCCAAGATATATTAAGCCTATTCCAAGCCAGTAGAAGCAGGGTTGGAAATTTCTAAGCTCTCCTAACAGTTGCAATGAGACCAGAGTATAGTTCGGATCGATTGAATCCCTGAAATTTTTTATATTATTTTTTTATAATTCATTTAATTTTCATATAATAATAATAATGTCTCGTATTGGTAAATATGTAACCAAGTAAACCGTTATAAGGTTTCCAACCCACCGATTCGTTAAAAACCCTATAGATTAGGTTTTAGGATTGGGTTTAGATATATAGTAAAAACTTTATAGGGTTATAGAGTCGGTTTGAATCATATAATAAGCCCGATAAATATCCAATAACCCGGTATTATAATTTTAAAAAAGTAAAAACTTTAGTAAATGGGTAAAGAAATAAAAGAAAACATGAAGGAGCTATCATCTTTTTTTACCTTCTAATGGTTTTTATTTTTATTTTTTTTTTTTTTTTTTGTTTGCTAGACTAGGTAAGGATTTTAAAACTTTTTATTAAATTTTATTCAAGTCATATTTGCTGTGAAGATTAATATTGTTTGTTGTCTAATAGATTTTAGTCGCAAGAGGAGATTTCATTTAATCCTTTTTAAATATATTACAGTAATAAAAATAATATATTTATGTGTTTAAATGTTGTATAATGAGTATGATCTATAACATTTTCTATCAATTCTACATAAATCTTTTCATTTTTGTGTATAGAAAACTTATGTTAGAAACACTAACTTTTTTTAAATTTATTATTAAAATTTGAAAATATGTTTAAAAAATAAGCTTACAGGATCATGTTTTGAGTTCAAAATCAAACCATGTATGGTGGTTTAGATATAGCATCAAAACCTTATAAAGTTATATGGTTAAGTTTGATAGATCTTATAGGGTAATTGTTCGGGTTTCAATATTTATATAATCCATTGGAAATCCGACCCACTTACATCCTTAGTAACGAGACCGTAAAAGTTCCCAGCAAAGTTAGTTATTTTACCTGTGGATTTGAAATATATAAATAAATAAATCTAACATTTGCACCATTGTAACAAGAAAACTACTAATAGTGATAACGAATTATTTTATATGTTGATTAAATAAAAAGTGTTATGTAACATTGTTAAAATCATGATTTTCCTTACATATCATTTTAAGACAAAGCAGGTTGCAATTGCAAACGTAACTACTAAGATAATACATCTTTCCTATTCATTCCAATTTCATTTTTCCTTTCTCTCTTCTTATTCACTATTTGACTTTATATCTTTTATGAAAGATTTATGATCTGTTCTTTTCTCAGCGGATTATTCTATCAATTATAACGACTAAATCCATACTTAATTGTAATCACACCGCAAAAATATTTAAATGATCAATTACTATATTTATTTTAATTATCAAATGATTAGATAGATGGTCTTATTTTTGGCATTGTAAAAGTTATCTATCTTTTATTCAAGTTTTTATTTGATTTAATTCATAATTCTTTTTAAAGAAATAACAAGGAAAAAGGAAAGAAAGAAAACCTACTATTCAAATCCAACTTCCTCCCCCAATTACTTCAAGTGACAATTCAAGTTTCTTCTTTCCCAAAATAAATAAAAAATATTTTTTTTCTTTTCCATTTCGATACTCCCTCTTAATCAAGTTATCTTTTGTAGGCAAATTATATGTCTCTAACAAAAGAAAAATTGAATTTTTTGGTGTCTTCTTATTTTCTAGATTCATTCATAGTTTCCCTCACTCTCAATTCATTGTCAAATCTCATAGATAATTATAGTGAACCCCACTAGTTTCTGATTCCCAAGTCATAACATCCTTTTTTACAAAATTCTTTTCAAGATGATACTCCAAAACTTAGCCCTTATTTCCTCATCCACAAGATACTGAATAATATTATCATTTCATATATTCACATCTTATCATGCCTTATCTAGCATTACTTCCTCTTCCTTCTTTGTTGACAAACCATAAAGAACACCTGTTAGACTCTATCATTCCACCCATCCATTTTACCAAAAATTAGTTTTTCACTTCTTGGCTTCCAAACACAAAACTTGTGGATTTGCTCTATTTCTTTTACTACTTCTTTTAACAATTTTTTTGCATTTATTATATGTCCCTTCTCCTCTTCCTTGTTTACCTTTTTTCTTTTTTTTTTTCCTTGTCAAATTTCTCTATATGATGTCCTTTTTAATGTTCCATACCAATTTTATCATGCATGCTTTGTTCCTTGTTTTAAGATCTTAAATACTTACTTCTCTTTGCTTATTTGTCACTTTCTTCATCTAATGCCATAAAAGCAACTTTCATTCTCTTTAAACCCCAAAACAAATCCCTTATTAATTTCTAAATTTCTCTGTGCTACCGCTTGAGATATATAAGAATTGTATATAGTAGCTCATTATTCCTTTAATTACTAACCTAATCAAGACTTTCATCTCTATCATGCTTAATAGCTTAACCTTCCATTCTATCAATTTATCTCTAATCTTATCTACTATGAAATTTAAGTCTTCCTACTTGAGATTTCTAGTTTTCACATTGGGAAACCAAGACACTTCCCCATAACCTCCCCTTCTTTAAAATCAATAATTTCTTTATCTTTATTCTTCACCTCAATACCTGTATTCTTTAACATTATTATTCTTGAATTGCTCACATTAACTTTTGTCTAGATATTTCCCTGAATCTCTACATCACCTCCCACATGATCATAGCATTTCTTTCTAAAGCTTCTCATTAAAATGACATCATCTGCAAAGAAAAGATGAGGTAGTTTCACATGCTGCTCTTTTGATTTTTATTGGTTTTCACTAGCTTTCTTCTACTAAACACGAAATCTATCTACTCAATAAGTCCATAGCCATAATTAATAGATAAGAGGACATAGGATCCCTTTGTTTAAGTCCCCTAGACTGGACATCTCCGCCAATCAAGACTGAACTAGGACTTACTAAGGTAGATCTGAATTGCTTATAGGACCTACTGGGGTGGCGGGTCCTATTCGGGTTTGCCTCCATGACTCACCCGAACCGATGGATCCTACCAAAATAAAAAATAAAAAAATAAATAAAAACAATCAACTCTAGCAGATTACGGTACAAAGACAAGTATGCATAATAAAATGATTCCAACTCACCAAAACTTTGAAAAGTAAAGGAATGCAAATACTGAAAGGCATCTAAAAGACAAAAGTAACAAAGCTATAACTATTTGCATATGTACTATGTTGCCAGTTAGAGCTATGCATACATGTGGGTTATGCGAGCCAGCCAAGATAACCAGCAAAAAAATGCAGGTTAGGCTAAAAATTTTAGCCCATTTAATGTACGGGCAAAAATAGCCTACCCTGCATAACTCACAAGCAATGAGTTGGCTCGCGAACGTGCACTTAAAAAACTTTGAAAAAAAAAGAATTATAAATATTATAAACAAATAGCATATTACCCTTTTTGTTTCCTCTTTAATTCACTTTTCTATTATTTAGTTGTTGAATGTTAAGTATGTAATTTTTAAGTGTTATGTTTTAAACTTTTAACTTTTATGTTCATTATATTCTTAGTCATTTTTATCAATACTTTTTCTTTTATATTTATTAGATACTTAGATGCTTCTATTGAAAATAAGCAAATATCAATTGATAATTCCGTGATGTATTTTTCCTCGCCATGCCAAAGAAAAAACATTGGAATGGATTTTAATTCCTTTTAGTTAAAATAAATAATTTTATGTTGAGATAAAAAATTTCAAAATAGAAGTCAACAATTTTTCCATACACGATCACCATCTATGATTGGTATGTAGGTAATTAGTGAGATAAAAATAAATATATTCTACATTTAAATTTTAAAAAATTAAATTTAAATTCTTATACATTTTTAAAATATATATATATAGATATATTAGCGGGCTCGTGGGCCAGCCCACATAACTCACCAATCTATGTAGGCGGGTTGGGCTAAAAATTCTATGCGAGCTAAGCGAGTTGGCTCGTATAACCCACGAACTGAAGTGGGACAGGGCGGGTTGGCCCACATAACCTGTTTGCATAGCTCTATTGATAGTTACTTATCATAATTTCCACTTTCTTGCTAACACCATGCGACAAGAGAATCATTCAATATCAGACAATTGCTTTTGCCAAAGAAAACAGTTAACTTATATCATGCAAATTTATTCGATCGTTGATATTTGCATCTCTACTGGCCTTTATTTTGAAATGTTAGATAAGTAATATACATAATAACTTCAACTAGATTTGCAAAAGCATTTTACGAAGTGACATTTTCTATTGCACGTTGCAAATATTATCAGACTTTATCAGTCTACTTTGCATTAGTAGATGAAGTTGATGCAAACACAAGCGCAAAAGTTTAAAAACTTAAAATTTGAACATTCATCCTACACACTTCATCATTTTCAATTAAACACGACTATCTATAAATATAGGTGACATCTCAAAACATTTTCGATTATGCAAAAGAAAAAAAAATCCTCCTACTTACCATCAAATAACCAACAAAATTATACTACACTCAGTCACAAACCAATTGCACTTTGTATATGTTTGGTCACTACAAGTATATAACTTATGCCACTTTAAAGAAATTCCAAAAATTTCGTTGTCGCTTGTGTTCCTTTGTTTTTTCTTGCACTGCGGGAGTTGTATTATTTTAAGGTGCAATATGGCATCATTTTTCTGTTGTAGCTTCTGAAAAAAAGGTAGTGACAAAGGCAAGGCAGTGGCTTTATCATCAAAATCGGAATGTAGACGCCATGTGACAAATGAAGATTTCGAGTTCTTTGATTTGGTGATAATCTCGCTACAGATAAAGTATAGATGCTTGGATATCCCATTATCCTGCTTAGCTTTGAGCAAAGAACCCCAATTTACCATCCCATTGGTGAAGACAACACATGAGAGCCAAATAATCTAGACAACCTAATGCAAGGGGCGTTGAAAAAGAGCTAGAGATCAGTGTTGGGAAGTAAGATAAACCATTTGATGCACCTAATTTAGGTAAGCCACCATGCCCTTTTAAATCATCTATTTTTACGGTACATTCAAGAAATTCGAAGGTCTTTGTGGTAAGATCCAAGGGTATTATAACTTTTGCATGGCAAGTTACACATGGAAGACTAAGGATAGATATGGCAGCTTCACCAAATACTTGTGAAACGAACATCTTAACAAGTTCGAGATTGAATTGTGTAGCAACAACTATCGAGAAGTAGCAACAGTACCATAAGGATGCAAGGCTATTTTGATTTTGTGCCAAGAAGTATAAGGATGTCCTTATAAAGATGATTGGAGGCATGCGCCTTAGTATGAAGTCTAGTTAACATCCAAACTTGAGGCATTGCCAACACACTGAATCCAAAAACATGGCCATATGGTGCAACAGTGATACATCTACATATTATACAGCTCTATAGAGATAGTAAACTAGAGTTGAGAGGTATTTTCAATGACCTTGACATATGGGTTTTTGTTTGTTTAAACATTTGGACCAATGTGTGTTTCTGATAGATCACCAATGGATACTAAACGAACATGTAATTTCATTAAGAAAAATAGATAGCACACACATTGCACAAAAAATATATTCAACAATAAATTAGATTCTTGTAGACTGTTTCTTAATAAAAAAAATATTTTCAATCGACTTTGATAATGCATCGGCAAATACTGTGAGTGTAAGCGACCTTCAAAACCTTTGTTAGCCCACAGTAGGTAGTATTTTTTTCATATTAAGTATGCATGTCACATTCTTAACTTATGTGTTAAAAGTGGAATGGATTCACTAAAAGTAAAATACTCATCTATTAAATTGACCATTGATTATATAACTGATCATCAATCATTAAAAAGAGAGTAAAAAACTTTTTGACTTCAACAAAGAATGAAGCTTAGGAAATTTTAAAAAGATTTGGTACATAGGTGGAACTTAACTTATCAACTTCTTATGAGTACGGTCAACTATAAAAATTTGTTATGCCAATTTGCTTTTGTAAGCATGCCAAACATGCATTGCATCCTAATGAATGACTTACATGTACTAATTTACTTTATGCGTTAAAAGATTTTTATGATTGTACGAAGATATTTTCTCAACGTATACCCCCATTGTTCATCTTTTTCTGCTAGAAGTACTAAACATTGCATGCACTTTAGCTAGATTCCAGTACAATGCAATGTTGCAATTGACTATCTAAGACATGACACGTAAGTAGCTTTCCTACTATCGTCATATCCTAACGATATATAATATTGCATGGATATTGGACCCACCTTGCCAATTTAAAGGTCTTGTGGACTCTTTGAAGAGTATTACAAGCATATTGACACTTTATCAAACGATGCAAACATGTATTCTGTTAATTATATATCTATTGCATGCGAGACAGAATCTGTTTTAATTCAATTGTACAAACATTTTAATACAATGCAAGGAGGTCAAGGATCAGTGAATCCATCACCAGCCTCATTTGAAACACCGATTACGGATGATGTTGCCCCAAGAGATTTGTTCATACTCATGCAATCATAGGCACGGAAAAGGTAAAAAGGTAGAAGCGGCAGTACCAAATGCGTCAAACTTGACAGATACCTAAACATAGAAGTTAAGTTCTACAATAACGCCAATGTTAGGGACTTTGACATTTTGGAGTATTGGAAATGTTACAAATGTATATATATATATATATATTTCCAATTCTATCATGCATAGCAAGAAGGTGTTTGTGGTTACAACCTCAACTATTGCGGTAAAGTAGGTGTTTAGTTATGCAAGCAATATATGGATGACTACAAGGCACGTATGACTTCAATAACGATAGAAGCGGTTACTTGCATTGACGACTGCAGTAAGGCAGAAAGACGGCTGCAAGAAATCATCATGGTGACCAATGAGAAAGATGAATACTTCAGTGATTACAACTCCTCGGGAAGAAGCACCATACTGGTATACTCTACCACTAGCCCACTTCTCTTCACTACTTAAAATTTCATTAAAGTCCTCTATAATTTCCTGCATCCTCTCAACTACCTTTTTTAGATTCACCTATTGAGAACATCCCTCCTAAATCTAAAACTAGCATAAATAGTAGAAAGGAAGGAGAAAAAGAAAAAGGTTTTAGAGTTACACAACTTGATGCGAAGGTAGACTTTTCGAGACAAAGAAAACAACCTTTCAACAATTGTACCTTTTTCATTTCATATTACAATTATGTCTCCCCTAAAGCCCATAGCTTCCACGCATACCATCCTATTTGTCCAAGTTGAAGAGCTTCAACATTATTCATCCGTGTTTTGAGGACTCCCACAAAATCTTGCCTATATAAACTAATTAATAAATTGATAGACAACATTCACATATTTAATAGTGAACCATGTGTATTCTAGGCTAGTACTTTATATTGTACATGATAGATGCCTTTAAGTTTAATCACTATTATACATGTCATGATAAAATTGATCGTAGATATTAGGATTTCATAATAGGAAAGCCTCCCCACTTATGGCTTCCTGAAACTTTCCATCCTCAACACACATGGTTGAAAGTTTGTCATGACAAGAAAAGGGGTCTCCTCTTCTAGTCCAAACACTCAATTTCAAAGTTCCTTCTCTATTGTATAATTCACTACCAAGTCAATTGGTATCCCCACTAACACTATACTAAAAATGTTTGTCAAGTGGAACCCCTCATTTTTCTCCAAGTCCTTGGCCATCAGAATAGTCAGTTACACCTCTCTCATGGTATTTTTAACAAAAGCAAAATTGTTTGCTATTATTTGCCCTTTGTCGAAAGGTGATTTGGAATTGTAGATAGGGTATTTGGTTTACCCTTCTTAGGGCGTCTATTAATGTTGCATATTTAACTTGTATATATCTATCCAACACATAAATATACTATATCGATGTTTTATCCAGTACCTTCCTATTGATAACTCTTGGTGCAATATTCTTATTACTATCATGAACTAAGTACGTTGAACCATTTTTTTTCTTATTATAATTTTTACTTTTGTGAGTCTAATAAATTTTTCCTTCTTGTTATATGTTTCCTTACTTGAAGTTTTTGGTTGTTTAAAAGCAAATATATTATTAAACACCTGGGGAATTATCATTTGATTAATCTTTTCATTATTCCACCTATTATTTTATTTTCCAATACTTGACATTGTCTTTTCCCATCATGAGTTTTTCCTTAACCATTGTGCATACTTACTCCCTTTGCTACTCATGTTCATTTTCAATTAGTTACGCAACTTCCTTCCTGATTTTTCACCTTACCTTGACCCTTTGACTTTAGTTGGTTTCGACATGGCTTTTGTGGATTGACTTCGATACAATGACCATATCCTTCCTCTTTCGTTCCTGTCTTTTTCATCATCTCTACCCTATTATCATCTTCTAGTCAATTATTACCGTACTTTCGTTGACATTATCTAATTTTGATTGATTGTTTGGTATCTATTATCTTATGCCTGTTCCCCACCATTTTCTATCCCATATGTATTTTTTGTATGATTAATACGCCAACAAAGCTCACATAATAAAGGTAATCCTTTGTATTGAAATCTTTGCTCAATTTCTTTATATAAATCATGTGCATCAATGGAGTATAGCAATCCACTTGCACATAAAGTATCTTGAATCGACCTTGTTCAGTTATCATCATATACGTATCAAATCTCAACACTTATATCAATATACCACCAATTTTTTTATATGCCCATGTCAAATAGCACTCCATAAGCAAGCCATATATCCTTACCTACACTACCACACAATAATCAAGTAGAATCCCTTAGCTTTTGACTTATATTAGGAATCCATTGCCTTATTGCCATAAAGTACCCATTTATAAACTAAGGTCCTTCACAAATAACAAAATCAAGGTCCTTGATGCTTCTGAATGTGATAACGTAATACCCCAAGCCCATGCTAATCACCTTGTAATTACCTTAATCTCCCCATATGATTTTAGATTTTCCATTGGTTTACTATATCTAGGGTTAGGATCTATAGTTTTTATTATAATAGCTTGCATCTTTAATTCACAAAGTTTTTTCCTTTCCTCTACATTAAATTTGACTCTATTAATTCCTTTTCTTAAGATTTTCATCTCCACTCTCTTATTTATTAATCCTTCCTTACTATCTTCCATTTCTATACTGTCCTCTTTAAACTTCCATTTCTCATCCTCTATTTCATTTGTGAAAAAGGCACTTCCTCATAAGCTTTTGGAATATCCATTATCACCAAGGCCCTATATCTCATGACTTGCCTAAATTCCTTTTAAGAGCTTGCATTTTTTCCCTTATCGCCTTCCTTCTTTCGAATAGTCCAACTTGTTTCCCTCTAAGGCTCTTTTTTTCTTTTTATTTTCTCTTTTTGTTTGGTTTGCTTTTGAAGTTCTTCGTTGGTCATGTCTCTTACAAAGGTGCAATAATTGATTGGATCATTGAGCCAAGACAGAGTTTCTTAAATTAAGGCTTTTATTCCTTGATAAGATCATTTAGTGAAAGAAAAACCCAACAAACACCTTTTCATGGCAACAAATATAATAATGGCTAGGTCCTATATGCTTTGTTAAAAAAAATATGAAATCTAGCTTGGCTCTGATACTAAGCGTGAGGAGAAAGGTTAGAGATCAGGCCCAAGAAATTAAAATAGAAAAGAGAGAGTAACTTACAAAAGATTCAAATCTTTATTGATTAAAGCCTAGAGTATAACAGTTGTAGGATGATAACAAGGTTGTTTAAGGAAAGTTAAAAGCATACTAAAATACTAATACTCTCATAAGTTCTTTTGACATAATTTTTGCAACCATTGATTAAATATAAACACTTATCTTATGTAGAGATACAAAAAGATAATATTGGCGAGGTATAAATTAAAAAAAAAATAGATGGCTTAAATGTAATTAAGACCCAATAACAAAAACTTCACAAATTATATATTATAATATAATACATAACGAATTCTTGTAATAAATCATATATAGTATAGTTGTATAATATATAAGCTAGATGGTCGCTTATCAATTATATTTTATTTCATAAGTTGTACATATTAAGAGTTAAGGTTGAATGGATGCAATTTCTAATCAAATGTAGTAACATGAAAAAGTAATACCAAAACATTACTAATATGAAAAAATAATAGGTTTTGAAACATAACATGTAACAACAAGAAAAGTTAACATTAATATGATACAAAATAAGAGGTAATTAAAAACATATAATACAAAAAGGTAATAATGAGACATATAAAAAAAAGCTTTTAAAATTATATATTATAAAAATAATAGGTTATGAAATAAAAATAAGGATTAGTCATAAAAAATCTTACTTGTGTTTTAACTTATTTATAAACAAATGACCTATTTCAATTTTAGGACACATGTTTGTATCTTACTCGTCTTAAAAAAAATTAATATATCCTTTCATTTTTTTTTTTGGCTTTTTAAGAATAATGTTTAATACTTTATTCACTAAATTTTATTTAGTAATATTTTTTTATTAAATTAATCTTTTGGACTAACAAGACTCTAACATGTTTCTCTAATAGTATTTAATAATATTGATAATTTTTTATAAAATTCAAGTTAACTATTTATAAAAAAAAAACACATGTCATATGTTTGTCGATAGGTCAAAAGAAACATAATGTTTTGTATTTTAACCTTACTTCTTTTAGCAATTTTAAATAAAATTCAGCTTAGCTATTTATAAAATAAAAAATAATAATGATAATGTAGGATCACATGCTTGGAAATAGGAGAAAATATACCTATTTTATAATCAACCTAAAAATAAAAATTTTAAAAAATTATAAAATATAAAAAGATTTTATTTGATATTTATCCATAATTATAGATAAGATGATGCGCTCCTGAAATACTTCCTCAATTAAAAGACTCAAAACTACTGGTTACATCGTACCTTTAGATCAATACAAAACAATAATAATAACGAGGGAAAAATCAATTGGCCAAGCTTGTTAAGATTTTAGTGGGTACTAGCGGTCGATGCACCCACATTACATGTGCAAAAATAATGATAATTATTTTATGTTTGGAAAAAAATATAATATTAACCATGAAACTTCATTGTTTATTATATGGAAAAAAATGAAAAAAAAAAAAGTATGCTCTAAGGAGAGAGAAGAAGTTAATATCTACTCACAAACACTAGATATGAGAAGTCATTGTAGACACCAATTTTTGCCCAATTAAAAATTAGGCTTAAGTTTAGAATAAATTAATGTCATGATTGAGTTCATTAAAATATAATAATAAAATAATAATAAAGTATAATAAAAAAGAAAAAAGAGAAAATAGAAAAAATAAAAATATAGAGGAATAAAATATGTATAATAAAATAATTAAATGAATAATAGTAATATAAATAAAATATATGTAAGAAAAATTAAAATAAATAATTATTTAAGCTTAATATATATATATTTTATTAGTCTTAAGTATTAGTGGGTTAGCTATATGACCAAGGCACAGGCCAACGGCCTAACGGATCAGACCATGGACACAAAGCAAGGGGACCCAAGTTCGAATCTAGCCTAAGGCAGATTTTGCCTCTTTTTTGTTCATTTTTTTTCCCAAAAGACACATCGGTTCATCCACTTTGAGACCTCATTTGAGCAACGAATCTTTGTGTTTTTTCGAAATTGATTGTACAGACACGAACTAGGCATGGGATACATCACATATACACACAATTCGTGCATTATTTCATTCCAAAAGACACATTAATTAAGGCATGAAAATTGAAAAAATTCGAATGGACATGATTTTTCAAATCTTAAAATTGGCCGAATTGTGTCCTTTAATCAAATTAAACACACTTAATCGAAGAGTTGTGATGTATAAACATAAGATTCGTGATCAATTTGAACCAACAATCACGAATCGAGTCCCAATTTTGAATCGTTTTTATTTGAAAAAATATAACGATTCGTGATTGTAAAATTGAACAAGTACGAAGCTTCGAAATGACAAATTGTTTCGAAATCTATAAATAGGATCACCCCCAAGCAGAAAGCACAATTCAATTTCACAAAACACACTACACGATCGAGATCTGAAAATAGAGAGAAAAGTGTTCGAATTGCAAAATTTGCAAATTCGAAGTGATTGAGAGGATTTCGATCCAATTAAAGAGTGTTAGGATCATCTAGGAAGTGTTCTTGATTGATTATAGTGTTTAGATTGCTCGAATTTGCATTTGGAAGTTCTGCAAATTTTTGATTTTTTTTAAACCCTCGCCGCCGAGCACCACCACACGAACCGCCACTTCTGGTGGTTCTGGGAGTGAACCACCACCACCAGCCGCTGCAGCACCCCAATCCACGTCGGGCCGACAAAGTTGGAGGTTCGAAAACCACCAGGAACGGCCGAGGAACGCTCGAAAACCACCGTGATCGTCTTCTTCACCCGACGGGTATCCGAAAATCCGAATCCAACCCGGTCGGTCGTCGGTCAACGGTGATCGGTCAACGGTCAACGGTCGTCGGTCAAAAGTCAGCAGATCCTGTGGTCCAGATTTGATCAGAAGATCCTGTGGTCCAGATTTGATCAGAGGATCCTACGGTTCAGATTTGATCAGAGGATCAGACGGTCCAGATTCGATCAAAGCAATCAACGCTCCAGATCAAAAGTCATCAGATCCTGCGGTCCAGATTCAGTCTACAGATCAGACGCTCCAGATCTGATCCGAGAAGATCCAACGGTCCAGGTTAGTCTGTAATTAAATTATTTATTTATTATATATTTAATTTCGGAAAATAGGAAAAAATAGGAAAAAATTAATAAAAATTCGTAAAAAATCCAGAAAAATTAGAATAATTATTTTTAATATAAATTTACATGTTTTAGCAATTTTTGATATTTTTGGATATTTTTAATATGTATTTGCATATAGATTGATCTTTAAATATATATTTGATGCATGAGATGTTTTGTTTTTGTTTTTGATATATTTTGAATATGTTCTGAACATATGTGATGATTATTGAATTTTGAAAAATAATAAATTGTTAATAGATTTTTTAAACCAAAATTGTTGTTGAATAATAAAGATAAAAATTGTTTTTTTTTAAAAATCATGATATTAATTAAGTTTTTATCAAAATTATCTTTATAAATTTGCTATAAAGATAATACTCAAAGTTTTCAAAATTGATTTTCATGTAGCATTAAATTAGCCATGAATTATCATAAATTTTTTTTGAAAAAATGATTTTTGACTTAGAAAAATATATTTTTATGAAATAAAATTCAATTGATTAGATCATAGGATCATCAAAATTAGTTTTCATAAAAATTCAAAATTTAATAAACTTAAAGTGAGAATATTTTAAAAATATAAAATTGATCAACAAACTAAGTTCTTTATAAAAGAACTACGTTTTGTCTGATCTCGATTAGCGAGTACGTAGGCACCTACGGGGCGACAATAAAATTAGAAAAAATATATTTTGTTTTGATAGTTTGAAATAATCATTTTGTACATATTATAAGTTTTTTTTTAAAAGGAAAAATACAAATGTTTGTTGATATTTAAATCCTAAGAAAAAATACATAAAAATAAAAATGATGATTAAACTTGTAGATATTTGTTTTATAAATGTTTTGTTTGAATTTTTTAGTATAGAAAAGGATAAATTCTAAATTTTAAATTTAAAGTGGTAACCGCTTAGGTTTTAATAGGTTAGCCCCCGAACTCAGATATCTGGTATTTTTTAAAAATTTGATTTTTAAATCAAACTTTTCGCAGACTAGTGGCTAAGTTAGGATTAACCGACCCATTAATCCTGGCTTTCATTTTTTCCCGATTTATATCGGGTGGCGACTCCAAAAATTTTCAAAAATTAAATTTCTTTTAACCCCTAGTCGAGGATTCATGTTAAATGGGTTAGGGTTTAATATGAATCGGGTTAGGAGAAATGAACCGGATGATTTTCAAAATCCAGGCTCGACAGCTTGGCGACTCCACTGGGGACTCGCTTATTTTTTTAAAGAGGGCTAGCCACTTAAGTTTAAAATTTAAAATTTATCCTTTATTTTTGTATATTGTAATTATATGTTTGTATGTGTTTTTGTATTATGTCTGTATTAGATTTTAAATTAGTTCATTTCACTTGCATGTGCATTTGCATGTATGCACACAATGTGTGCTAGATACGGTCGAACCCAGGCCGTCTTAAGAGCCTAAGCGAGGAGTTCGAAGTAAGGTCCGGGGGCTGTGGTTTCCACCCTCTAGATCAAGAAAAGACTCCCACTCCGGTTTAGCCTTATGATTTGCTAGACCGGGGAACCTATAGAACCTTACCAAATCATGCATTCATTCATGGGATTTGACCAATTTTTTTCAAAAAAATGGAGTTGTAAATTTTTTTAAAAAAAAAAATTTAGGATTTGTCTCCTAATAGGGTCTTTATAAATCCTCAGGAAATGATTTCCTCGAGTTCGGACAGTAACGATAGCCTATGGGCTCGTCTCATCAAGGAACCCCGAGTAGAGACTTTCAAGGATCCAATGCTGTTACTGGACCGATGGTTGGTCAGTTTTGACCCCGATCAACAATCATTCATTAAGGATAGGTTGGGCCCGATCCTCAATTTACCTAAGTCCAAGTTCCATTTACCATGTTTCGAGCCCTTGTTCATCTCTGGGAACCCAATGAAGTGGCATTCCGTCTAGGTCAACACGTGCTAAGTCCTACCATTGAAGAATATGCTAGGTTGCTTCAAGCCCCACCCACTTCCGAAGGGATCTATGTACCAAGCCTTACTCAAAGTCCGATCCGCATCATTTCAGAATTTTTGGGATTAAAAAGAGAAGCAGTAATTGAAGCCATGAAGGGTTGCAATGAATTCTCCATCCGATTAACTACTTTGATGGATTGGTTTGGAAACTTTGACAATTACATAAGCAACCGAGATTCCTTTACGTATCAGTTGTGACCTGGAATGAAAATCGGGTTAATGCTTTCATAGTGGCTGCTTTTGCTACCATACTCTTTCCACATGGGAACCTGTTCATTCACTTCCGAGTCATCGAGCTTGTAGCACAATATCTAACTGGCAAGTCATATGTTCCCGCCCTTCTAGCAGAACAAATCAGAAGTTTGAATCACATCAAGTCTAAGGGCAGGGGCAGTTTCAAGGCAAGCATGCATCTGTTGATGGTTTGGTTCGCTAGTCACACCAAGTACTACGGAAAAGATCTAGCTAATGGGTCCCTTATCCGCCCGAATTATGATCTCATCCAGTCTTTTGCTGAACGGGTCCATATGGAAGACAATGAGCCTTTCTGGTCTATACTTGCAATATTTGAAGACATGAGACCTGAAGACTTTATGTGGCAAGCCCGTTGGTTTAAGTGTCCCGTTGCTATCTTAAGTTGCAAGAAATACCTAACTGTGCCTCTCATTGGAATCACTGGCTGTACGGCTATTACCCCTCAAGTGTTATCCGACAATATGGCATGCTACAAGACATTACTGTCAAGCCAGAGTTGGGACGAGTTATTCTCGACTATATGGATCCAACCATGACTCAGATAGCAAAGCAGTCCAAGGTAAACCAAATAAAAGCCATCTGGGATGATAGAGAAATCAAGCCAGTTTTCGAAGTCGAGCCAGAAAATAAAGTGACTCGGGATTATAGAGCAACCAGGTGGTACATAGCCAATCAAATGAAGAAGAATAAGGACATCCAATATGAAGCTCCTAACATTCTTGAACCAGCACCACCTGAACCTGATCCTGAAATGATTGCTTACATGGAAATGGTTTCAGCTCGGCTTGAAGTCTGTCATCGGGATTACTGCAAAGAGATAGAGAGATGATTGACCGCTTGGAAAAAGCTCACAATAGGATTGCACTGTTAGAGGATGAATTGAAGAAAGCTCGAAAAAGGACTCAACTACTTGAGGATCAAATCATCTGCCCTGCCAAGACTAGAAGACTAGTTTAGAAGTCCTGAGTTTAGTTTTAGCAATTAAGGTTCTTGAACTTTTAGTATAGTAATTTAACTTTGTATGAAATATTGTTTTTGAATTATTACAACTCCAATAAATGTGTTTATCAAAATTTGATGGTCATTATCCCCATTTGCATTTGCATCCTTGTGTTTGTATGTTAGTATTTATTCTTATCTTCTTACTTCTTCGTCCAGTTACGAATCAAGTCTAGCGAATCCAAAATCCTGAAAGATAGCTTCCAAACCAGTTAGAAGTCCCATTTATACTAGATCACGAGCAAAGATGGCTAGTACCGGGAACACTACCCCTGATCAGACCACTGAACAGAGACTCAATGCCATGGAACAAACCCTGCTTAGAATTACCGAACAAATGCAGACCCTTACTCAGAATGTTACCCAGTCCAAGACCCCTATAGCATCTGAAGAATCTTCCGGGGAACAGAAAGGAAAAGAAATGCAGCAACCAGTCAACGTTGATGATTCCCACACTGAGTTCAATATGTCCGAGCTAAAGAAAGAACTTGAAGCCCAAGCCAGAGACATGGAGAAGAAACTGTTTGAAAAGATGAAGGCATTTGACGGCTTTGATCAGACTGCGATTTTAAGCCTGCCACAATTTGAGGAAGGTGCTTTTCCTGAAAAATTTAAGGCACCCGAGTTCGAAAAATATGGAACTGGCTGTCCTAACATGCACACAAGATTATATGTACGACGTATGGGGCAGTATGCCAAATTTGATAAACTGATGGTACAGACCTTTCAAGATAGCCTTACTGGTCCAGCATTAGCCTGGTATGCCCAATTGGACTCACAAGAAATTGATACTTGGGATAAATTAGCCAGGGCATTTTTCAACCAATACAAGTTCAATATCGAAATGGCACCCTCGGTCTGGGATTGAGTACTATGAAGAAGAAGAAAGACGAAGCTTTCAAGGAATATGCTCAGCGATGGAGAGCTTTAGCTGCAAGAATCACCAATCCAATGCCTGAAAAGGATCTCACTTTTACTTTCATCAACACACTAGAAGAGCCATTCTTTTCTCATCTCATAGGGCATGCGTCAGCAAGTTTTTCAGAGTGGTAGTAGCCGGATGCAGAATTGAGAATGCTATCTCAGCCGGAAAGCTACAAGTAGAAAAGAAATATACAGCACCTAAAAATGTCACGTACAAAGGAAAGGATTCGACTGTCGGTATGGTCAATATCTCAAGTCCAGCAAACCCTACTAAATCCATAGTCCTGCCGACCAATCAAGGTCAAAGTCAACAAAGGGTTGTTTCGAATCAACAATCAAGGCCTAACCGACGCAATTTTACTCCAATACCGGTTCCACTCAGCCAAGTGTGGGCTAAATTGAGAGCCGATAATCTGATTGGCTTTGAAGTACCCAGAGATGATTATAAGCCCAAGAACTACAACCCTGATTTAAAATGTGAATATCACATGGGGCAAATCGGGCACTCCACTGATTATTGTTGGAGACTCAAACATAAGATTCAAGATCTTATTGATGCAAAGACCATCCAATTAGACTTTGTGCAGCCTCCAAATGTTTCTACTAATCCATTGCCAAATCATGGGTCGGTTATTAATATGATCACTGCCGAAGCGCCGGACCCAGAAGTCAACTTGGATGAATTGCCTATCACCATAGAACAAGTGGCATGGAATCTCCGCCAAATGGGGCATTTACCCTATATCAATCTGAGAGATCGCACAAAACCAGACCAGCCATTTACAACTTGTTGCAAAATGGAATCATAAAGAAAGAAGATATCATGGAAATGCTGGTCCCAAAGCCAAGAAAGTCAAGCACACAGGCAGAATTGTGGGCAAGATACCAAGCTGGAGACCCAACTGTCGGAACTCTAGGAGATGATGGAAAGTACCAATATCTGGTTGACTATTGGTTTGAACCACGCGTATATGCCGATGCTCCTCCCACTGGATGGGGATCAGAGTCTGAAGATGAAGAAAAGCCTGTACCTGAAGATGAAGAAAAGCCTGTACCAAGAAAGAAGAAAAATTTGTTGGCATGATCACATGTGAACCGAAGTTAATCAAATTTGAGATGAACAACAGTAAAGAAGAGGCAATGTCTCGAAGCCTAGAAGTTATACTTTTCAAATCCCAATTGCTGTAAAGGATTACAAAGCTGCCCCATTTGATTACCAGACAGTTAATCACACTTCTATGATTGGCGGGCTTACCGTTCGGGAAGACTTTATGAACCAACTGCAAAGAAGGTGACCATGGATTCATCGCCGCCGCCGAATGATGAAGAAAAGAAGGAAGATGAGAAAGCAATATTGGCTAAACTCATGAAGGCAAGTGAATTCAAAGTAGTTGAACAACTAGTCAAGACACCAGCCCAAATATCACTCATGGGTTTGTTAATTAGCTCTGATATTCACCGTGAGGCCTTGTTCAAGGTTCTCAAAGAAGTAAAAGTTCCAGAGAATGTGACAGAAAAAACCTTGGAACATATCATTAATTCTGTCTTTGCAAATGAGCAAATTAGCTTCTCATCTGAAGAATTAGAAGAGGAAGGTGGCCAACATAATAAAGCTCTTTTTATTGTTGTCAAAAGCAATGGTAGAATCGTCTCCCGAGTGCTTATTGACAATGGATCTTCTCTGAATGTATGCCCCCTGGCTACTCTGAATTTGTTGGAAGTAGACCCGTCAAATATCAAGCCAAGTCCTACTGTAGTACGAGCATTTGATGGATCAAAGAAGGAAATAATTGGAGAAGTGGAATTAGAGGTCACTATTGGGCCTCAAACTTTCCTAATTCCTTTTCAAGTGATAGATATCCCAAGAACATTTAATTTGTTGCTTGGAAGGCCATGGATTCATGCAGCAAGAGCAATACCCTCAAGCTTGCACCAGAGGGTTAAATTTGTAGCAAATGGCCAACTTGTTACCGTTATGGGAGAACAAGATTATGCCATCTATCAAGAAACGGCTATATAATTAAAAATTTACTATTCCATACATTGGAAAAGGGAAGAAGAGGACTTCGGACTCCAAATTTTTGAAGAAGTCTGTGTAATAAATGAAGAAAAAGAAGCTCAGATAGGAACTTTTGGCCTAGGATATTCTCCTACTCAAACAGAGGTAGCAGACATGAGGAATAAGATGAGAACAAGGAAACTTAATAAAGAATATGATCCAGACATCGAGATTCCGCACATCAGAAGCTCCTTTCCAAAGCCTCATCATGTCCAGGAGACAGATGACTCCAAGGAAGATGATCCACCCAAGAAGATAGCTTTGAAGAATTGGTTTTCCATACCTTGTGCTAGTTTTAATTTTCTTAAGTAAGGACCGATATTAGATTGCGTTTTGTATTTTTCTGCTTTATGTGTTGCTCAAATAAGTGTACTTAAACACCATTTCAAATTTAATAAAATTCTTTTGTGTTTTTTCCATATTCTTATTCTTTCCCCATTCATATTCTACCAGATCTGACTTTTGTAATGAGGTTCCGGGATATCTCGCGTCTGTAAATACTGAAAATATCGATATCACCTCCAACCCTACTGGGTTAGTCGTTGAAGATGATATCGATTATCAATTGAAAACACAAGAAAATTGGCAAAACTTTGATCATGAAAAATTGAAACCCCTGAACCCACTAAATTGGTTAATTTGGGAACAAGTGAAGATCCTAGGAATTTGAGAATTGGGGGTAAATTGCCAGAAGACACAATACAGGGCTTGATTAAGTTACTAGCAGAGTATTTGGATGTTTTTCATGGTCATATAGTGATATGCCCGGTTTAGATCCATCAATTGTGGTCCATAAATTGCCAACCAAAGAAGGCATTAAGCCTAAGAAGCAAAAACTAAGGCGATTTAGACCCGATTTGCTACTTAAAATTAAAGATGAGGTCAAGAAGTTACTCGAAGTTGGATTCATTGAAGTTTCGGATTACTTAGATTGGGTATCAAACATAGTACCAGTACTTAAGAAAAATGGGAAACTTAGAATCTGTGTGGACTTTAGAGACTTCAATCAAGCGACCCCAAAAGATAATTTCCCGTTGCCACATATTGATGTCTTGGTAGACAATACAGCTGGAAACCATCTATTCTCATTTATGGATGGATTTTCGGGATACAATCAAATATTGATGGCCGAAGAGGACAAGTCAAAACCACATTTGTCACAGCCTGGGGAACTTTTTGCTATAAGGTCATGCCATTTGGTCTCAAGAATGCCGGAGCAACTTATCAGCGAGCAATGCAGATCATATTGCATGACATGATGCATAGAGAGGTGGAAGTATATGTTGATGACATGATTGCCAAATCAAAAGAAGGAGAAGATCATGTAGAAGTATTAAGGAAACTTTTTGAAAGATTGAGAAAGTTTCAATTAAAATTAAACCCAGAAAAATGCATTTTTGGAGTAACTTCTGGGAAACTATTGGGATTTGTGATCAGTCAAAGAGGAATAGAAATTGATCCTGATAAAGTCAAAGCAATTCAAGAATTACCTCCCCCAACAACTTGAAAGAAATTAGAGGTCTTTTGGGAGACTAAATTACATTGCTCGATTCATTTCCCAGTTGACGGATAAATGTCAACCACTGTTTAAATTATTGAGAAAAAATGCCCAAATTGAATGGAATGAAGAATGTGAAGAAGCCTTTAACCGAATTAAACAGTATCTGACAAATCCCCCAGTTTTGATCACTCCAGTACCCAAAAAGCCTTTGTTCTTATACTTGACAATTTTTTCGGAATCCATGGGTTGTGTACTCGGGCAAAAAGATGAAAATGGAAAAGAAAGAGCTATTTATTACTTGAGCAAAAAATTCTCAAATGGAGAGCAAAAGTACTCAGAGATAGAAAGAACTTGTTGTGCATTAGTATGGACTATGCATAGACTCAGGCAATACACGCTCTTCTACTCAATCGAGTTAATTACAAAGCATGATCCCTTGAGGTATCTGGCAAATAAGCCCGCCTTGGTCGGTCGAATTTCAAAATGGCAAATGTTATTGTCTGAGTTCGATATTACCTATGTTAGACAAAATTCAATTAAAGGACAAGCCTTAGCTGATCAACTCGCTGAAAGCCCGGTTGATGAGGAACTAAAGGAACAAGATCAATTCCCCGATGAAGGGATTCGGGTAACACAAACGGAAGATGAAAGAATGCCGAATTGGAAATTGTATTTTGACGGAGCAGCTAATGTGTATGGATGTGGAATAGGGGCAGTCTTAATTTCACCAGAAGGAAATCAATACCCAACAGCGGCCAGATTAATGTTCCCTTATACGAATAATATAGCAGAATATGAAGCATGTATTTTGGGATTAGAGATGGCAATCCAAATGGAAATTCAAGAACTCGAAGTTTTTGGAGATTCATCACTAATTATTTTTCAAACTCGAGGAGATTTTAAAACAAAGGATCCCAAGTTGATTCCTTATCATAATCACTTGGCAGAATTGATAGAAAGATTCAGGGAAATCTCCTTTGTATATGTGCCAAGAACTCAAAATCAGTTTGCTGATGCTCTGGCTACTTTGGCCTCATTAATTCAGTTTACTAAAGGAGCAAGAATCCAACCTTTGCAAGTCCGGGTGAGAAGTGAACCCGCATTCTGCACCATGATTGAATCAGATGAACCCTGGTTCCAAGATATTAAAGTTCTTTTGCAAACGGTAATTATCCTGAAGGTGCTACCAAGAAAGATCAGAAATCACTGAGGCGTTTGGCCAGTCATTTTTTACTAAGTGGAAATACGTTATACAGAAGATCATTCGACACGACTTTGTTGAGATGTGTAGATGAAAAAGAGGCCCAGAAGCTCATGGAAGAAGTTCACGAAGGAATTTGTGGTCCTCATATGAGTGGCTACATGTTAGCCAAAAAGATTATGAGATTAGGATACTTTTGGTTAACCATGGAATCAGACTGTATCAAACATGTGAGATCTTGTCATTTATGCCAGATCTATGCAAACAAGATAAGTGCCCCTCCAAAAGAATTACAGTTAATGTCAACCCCATGGCCTTTCTCAACATGGGGGATAGATGTTATTGGGCCAATTTCACCTAAAGCTTCAAACGGTCATCGGTTCATATTGGTTGCAATTGATTACTTCACTAAATGGGTAGAAGCCGCTTCCTATGCAAGTGTAACAAAGTCCGTGGTTGTGCGGTTTATCAAAAGAGACATCATCACTAATATGGAACTCCGAAAGTATCATCACCGATAATGGTACGAATTTGAACAACAAAGAAGTAACAAATTTGTGTCAGCAATTCAAGATCAAGCATCGGAATTCTACTCCGTATCGGCCACAGATGAATGGGGCAGTTGAAGCCGCCAATAAGAACATCAAGAGAATTATTGAAAAGATGACCATTGTCTATAAAGATTGGCATGAAATGTTACCGCTCGCATTAATGGCGTATCGAACATCTAAGAACATCAACCGGGCAACACCATATTCCTTGGTATACGGAACTGAAGCTGTTTTACCTGTAGAAGTTGAAATTCCATCACTTCGTATATTAGTAGAAACCAAACTATGAAGCTGAGTGGATAAAACAAAGATTTGAACAGTTGAATCTGTTAGATGAAAAGAGGCTGACTGCAATGTGTCACGGCTAGTTATATCAGCAAAGAATGGCTAAAGCATTCAACAAGAAGGTCAAGCCAAGAAGCTTCCAAGAAGGTGATTTGGTTTTGAGAAAGATGCTGCCAAATGTACAAGACTCCAGAGGAAAGTTCACACCAAATTACGAAGGACTATATGTAGTTAGAAAAGTATTGTCGGGAGGAGCATTGATTCTTTCCCAAATGGATGGACCTGATTTAAAGGATCCTGTAAACTCAGATGCTGTAAAGATGTATTATGAATGATCAATAAAATTTGTCATTTTCTGTGTTCAGATTGATTTCATTTTTAGTTTTTACAAGCAAAGTTGATATTCCAAAAACTTTGAACTGAAGTCAAATCTCATCCCATTCATCAAATAACCATAAATTCTCAAATCAGACCAAATCTCATCCCATTCATCAAATAACCATAAATTCTCAAATCAGACCAAATCTCATCCCATTCATCACCAAATAACTATAAATTCTCAAACTAGATCAAATCTCAACCTATCACTTAAACAAATTCCCAAACCCAAACTAAAACTGTTAGAAAGTAATTTGAGCATCTCATATGGCCTTAAAATGCATATATGTAATTTTATCTGGTGATTATTTTGCACAAGGTAACTAGTTTTTGAACACGGTTATGTGAACAATAGAAAAACACTAAACACATTAACCGACGAAAGACCAATTTTCCTAAAGTGGATCAAGAAGTTTAAATTCCCCCGAGTGGATCAAGATAGATCAAGTTTCCTCAAATGGATCAGCAAATTAAGTTTCCAAGAAAATCAAGATTCTCCCAAGTGAATCAAAAAGATCAAGTTTCCTCAAAAGAATCAAAAAGATCAAGTTTCCTCAAGAAGATCAGAAAGTTAAGTTTCCGAGAAAATCAAAAGTCCCCAAGTGGATCAGAAGATCAAGTATCCTAGAAGATCAAGTTTCCCGGAAGATCAAGAATTCCTAAATGGATCAAGAAACCAGATCTTTAGAGTTTCAAAAATCCTCAGTAAACCAAAGCCCATAGGTCCGGCAAATGACCAAACCAAAGCTCATAGGTCCGGCAAATGACCAAACCAAAGCCCATAGGTCCGACAAATGACCAAACCAAAGCCCATAGGTCCGGCAAATGACAAAACCAAAGCCCATAGGTCCGGAAAATGACCAAACTTAGGTCCGATAGATGACCTAGCAGTTTTCTAAAATTTAGACCCGACAAACGGTCTATCAGTTTTTTAGTCTAGGCCCGACAGATGGCCTATCATTTTCTAAATCTAGACCCGACAGACGGTCTATCAGTTTTTATAGTTTAGGCCCGACAGATGGCCTATCATTATTCTAAAATCTAGGCCCGACAGATGGCCTATCATTTTCTAAATCTAGGCACGACAGATGGCCTATCATTTTCTAAATCTAGCCGACAAATGGCCTATCATTTTTCCAAAGCCTAGGCCCGACAGTTGACCTAGCAAATCTTAATGTCTAAACTCGACAGATAGTTTAGCACAAGATAAAAATCTCTTTGTTTGACAGGAGAAATTAAGCAAAAATTGGCTATCCTTTGTCTTTGGGCAAAAGTTTTGTTCAAACTTTACCACAAAGAGGGGCAGCTGTAGACACCCAATTTTTGCCCAATTAAAAAATTAGGCTCAAGTTTAGAATAAATCAATGTCATGATTGAGTTCATAAAATATAATAATAAAAATAATAAATAATAGTATAATAAAAAAGAAAAAAGAGAAAATAGAAAAAATAAAAATATAGAGGAATAAAATATGTATAATAAAATAATTAAATGAATAATAGTAATATAAATAAAATATATGTAAGAAAAATTAAAATAAATAATTATTTAAGCTTAATATAATATATATTTTATTAGTCTTAAGTATTAGTGGGTTAGCTATATGACCAAGGCACAGGCCAACGGCCTAACGGATCAGACCATGGACACAAAGCAAGGGGACCCAAGTTCGAATCTAGCCTAAGGCAGATTTTGCCTCTTTTTTGTTCATTTTTTTTCCCAAAAGACACATCGGTTCATCCACTTTGAGACCTCATTTGAGCAACGAATCTTTGTGTTTTTTCGAAATTGATTGTACAGACACGAACTAGGCATGGGATACATCACATATACACACAATTCGTGCATTATTTCATTCCAAAAGACACATTAATTAAAGCATGAAAATTGAAAAAAAATTCGAATGGACATGATTTTTCAAATCTTAAAATTGGCCGAATTGTGTCCTTTAATCAAATTAAACACACTTAATCGAAGAGTTGTGATGTATAAACATAAGATTCGTGATCAATTTGAACCAACAATCACGAATCGAGTCCCAATTTTGAATCGTTTTTATTTGAAAAAATATAACGATTCGTGATTGTAAAATTGAACAAGTACGAAGCTTCGAAATGACAAATTGTTTCGAAATCTATAAATAGGATCACCCCCCAAGCAGAAAGCACAATTCAATTTCACGAAACATACACTACACGATCGAGATCTGAAAATAGAGTAGAAAGTGCTCGAATTGCAAAATTTGCAAATTCGAAGTGATTGAGAGGATTTCGATCCAATTAAAGAGTGTTAGGATCATCTAGGAAGTGTTCTTGATCGATTATAGTGTTTAGATTTGCTCGAATTTGCATTTGGAAGTTCTGCAAATTTTTTGATTTTTTTTAAACCCTCGCCGCCGAGCACCACCACACGAACCGCCACTTCTGGTGGTTCTGGGAGTGAACCACCACCACCAGCCGCTGCAGCACCCCAATCCACGTCGGGCCGACAAAGTTGGAGGTTTCGAAAACCACCAGGAACGGCCGAGGAACGCTCGAAAACCACCGTGATCGTCTTCTTCACCCGACGGGTATCCGAAATCCGAATCCAACCCGGTCGGTCGTCGGTCAACGGTGATCGGTCAACGGTCAACGGTCGTCGGTCAAAAGTCAGCAGATCCTGTGGTCCAGATTTGATCAGAAGATCCTGTGGTCCAGATTTGATCAGAGGATCCTACGGTTCAGATTTGATCAGAGGATCAGACGGTCCAGATTCGATCAAAGCAATCAACGCTCCAGATCAAAAGCCATCAGATCCTGCGGTCCAGATTCAGTCTACAGATCGGACGCTCCAGATCTGATCCGAGAAAATCCAACGGTCCAGGTTAGTCCGCAATATTAAATTATTTATTTATATATTTAATTTCGAAAAATAGGAAAAAATAGGAAAAAATTAATAAAAATTCGTAAAAAATCCAGAAAAATTAGAATAATTATTTTTAATATAAATTTACATGTTTTAGCAATTTTTGATATTTTTGGATATTTTTAATATGTATTTGCATATAGATTGATCTTTAAATATATATTTGATGCATGAGATGTTTTTGTTTTGATATATTTTGAATATGTTCTGAACATATGTGATGATTATTGAATTTTGAAAAATAATAAATTGTTAATAGATTTTTTTAAACCAAAATTGTTGTTGTATAATAAAGATAAAAATTGTTTTTTTTTAAAAAATCATGATATTAATTAAGTTTTTATCAAAATTATCTTTATAAATTTGCTATAAAGATAATACTCAAAGTTTTCAAAATTGATTTTCATGTAGCATTAAATTAGCCATGAATTATCATAGTTTTTTTAGAAAAAATGATTTTTGAACTTAGAAAAATATTTTTTATGAAATAAAATTTAATTGATTAGATCATAGGATCATCAAAATTAGTTTTCATAAAAATTCAAAATTTAATAAACTTAAAGTGAGAATATTTTAAAAATATAAAATTGATCAACAAACTAAGTTCTTTATAAAAGAACTACGTTTTGTCTGATCTCGATTAGCGAGTACGTAGGCACCTACGGGGCGACAATAAAATTAGAAAAAATATATTTTGTTTTGATAGTTTGAGATAATCATTTTGTACATAATATAAGTTTTTTTTAAAAAGGAAAAATACAAATGTTTGTTGATATTTAAATCCTAAGAAAAAATACATAAAAATAAAAATGAATGATTAAACTTGTAGATATTTGTTTTATAAATGTTTTGTTTGAATTTTTTTTTTTAGTATAGAAAAGGATAAATTCTAAATTTTAAATTTAAAGTGGTAACCGCTTAGGTTTTAATAGGTTAGCCCCCGAACTCAGATATCTGGTATTTTTTAAAAAAATTTGATTTTTAAATCAAACTTTTCGCAGACTAGTGGCTAAGTTAGGATTAACCGACCCATTAATCCTGGCTTTCATTTTTTCCCGATTTATATCGGGTGGCGACTCCAAAAAAGTTTTCAAAAATTAAATTTCTTTTAACCCCTAGTCGAGGATTCATGTTAAATGGGTTAGGGTTTAATATGAATCGGGTTAGGAGAAATGAACCGGATAGTTTAAAAATCTAGGCTCGACAGTCATAAATAGTTTCAGTTATTTTGTAATCTGTGAATAAAATCATAAAGTAATAATATATGTAAAAACAACTAAGACATCCAAACATGCCCTCTCAATGTAATTTGAAATGAATATTAAAAGTACGTACTTTAGATGCTATGTATAAAAGAGAAAAATTACATGATGTTTAATTGAAGTATGTTTACAATTTAAAAATGGAGAGAAATATTAAAGAAAGACGAATGGCGGAATCTTCTTAAAGAAACATATCATTCATTACTTATTGCATTGAAGAAGTGGATATATACATGTAATCTAAATTAAACCTATTAGTATTTGAAATATGTGTAGATAAACACACACATATATGTATATACAAAATGAGAGTGCCTAGTAATTAAATTGTTTAACTCTTTGTACAACAATTAATGAGCAAACTTCTTAACCCTAAAAAACTGAACAAAAGGAAATGTAGTGCTATAACCCAAATGGAGGGAATGGTATTATGGAATAAGAAGAGTTAATGATTTGACAAACCTTGATTAGGCAAAAATGGATGGAAACATAATTTTCCACTCTAGTAATGAAATAAATAGTGTTAATCAAGCTGTAGAATGTGAAACCCAAAATGAAATAGTAACTGATATATGGGGTCTTACTGAATCAATGTTCTTGTATGACAATCATGTTGGGAATTGTTTTGATATGAGATATAATTGTCTGCACATATTGCATTTGTTAATAACATTTATATTCATCACCTCTTACATCAGCCCTTGTGCTTACCAGCTTGTCATTGCTAAATGGATGCAATGGATATAAACTAAGAAAATATATAGGATGAAATTTAATATATTTGTCTCTATGTTAGTACAAACTACTTGTTGTTTTTCATATTTTATTTCTCACCTAATCATCTTAGTGAAAGTTCGTATATCAACTTTGATAGAACATCTCCAACCAAAACTATAAACTCTAAGGTAATTTCTCTAAGGGTTTAAAACAACAGAGTTAATATTAAGCAAATATGTTTTGTTTTGAAATAAGGTATGTTAAGAATTATGAAAGATAATTACTAACCGTAGGGGCTTGTCGTTGTGGAGAAATGATGGAGATCTCTAAATCATACAACCAAGCATCGAGAAAACTCATAACATCAAAAGGATCCCGTATTTAAAACATGTTATCGAATGACAAATCTATTACAAAATATGGTTGTTAGACCATAATGTAAGATGAAATATAGAAATTGTAAGATAAAGTCAAACCTGGTCTAGAGGTTGTTGCCTCTTCCTAAATTTAGCCATCAATACTTTAAAGAGGTCTCCTCCATCTGTTTTTTTTTTTTTTAAAATAACATCATAAATAAGTAGGTCAATTTATCATAGTAGAAAGTTAAATCTAAATTGGCAAACATGTAAGAAAATGAAACATTAATGTGTTATGCATGAAGTATTAATACCTTTACGATAGCAAAACATTTTTGTAAACAACATTTCGATTATATATTTCATCACGCCTTGATATTTTATCCTTCTTGACTAAGACTTTTGTTGAAACCATCGACACACCTCAGGATAAAGCAACATAGAGCTATCCATGGCTAAACACATGGTCGGAAATATAAATGCCCACATTTGAATTGTCTAACCATATGCTTTATTTATTGTTAAAGCAAAACTTAAGCTTATAGGAAATTGTTTTCGTGCAAACTCAAAGGGTATGCCGAGTTGTCAGAGGTTTTCAAATAGATCCTTAGAATAAAAAATTGTAACCCTCTAGGTTTACCTGTCAAAACCTCGGCATAGATGAGATGCTTCAAGAAATCGATCCAAATCAACCTTGTGCTGTTACAAAGCTGGTCTTTGGGTCTAAATTTCTTAATAGCATGAAGGGCACTCCTTTTTTAAGTGTTAATATGTAGGGAACCACACCTCTAGATGAAATTGAGTTTAAATTTTCTTGATGGTATAGATGTGCAACATCATTTGCAACCGAGTCAAATGAGTAGTATGTGCAACTCTCTCCTGGGATATGTTGCATTATTTTGTCATTTAACCTTTCAACTTCCACATTAGTAGGAGCTAAAATAGCACGATTGACAAAATAATCTCTATTATCTGTAGATGCTGAAATATTTGGGAAGGCTGCAACTATTAAATTGTCAATTGATTGTTCAACTTCCCATAGAATGCATAACGATGGTGGTATAATATGAAATCTTCTTTAATTGTAGGTTCAACACCATCTCCAACTCTTAATAAGAAGTTAGAAAAATCTTTATCATTGATAGATCTCATTTTTTGAGTTAACCAAAGGATTTGAACACTTCTCCATTATGTTGATTTGTTGAGACATGCATTTATCATTTGATGATTTGTCCCTTTTGAAACTACTAGAAGAGGTTGTCTGAAATCTCCTCCTAATATCATAACTTTTCCTCCAAATGGTAAGTCAATTTTCATGATATCTCGAAGTGTTATATCAAGAGCTTCAAAGACATATTTATTAGCCATTGGTGCTTTTATCCCACAAAATGGATTTAGAAAGCTTTAGTAGATCAAGTAATTCTAATTGTTTACTTATTGAACAAATGAAAGTTCGATTTAGGTTTAAAGGAATTTTAAACCTTAAGTGCAGTTCTATCCCTTGGTAATACAGTTGCTGCGATCCCAAAAGTAGCTACAGTTAAAGCAATGTGACTTGCAATTAGAAGAGAACCTAAAATGGCACGGTACAAATATGTTTTCACAGTTCGATCTGGACCATCTATAAATAAAACTACATGTTCATCCCGATCGATTACTAACTTGACCTAATCAAATGCGTATCTTTATTCAGCATTCAAGTTAGAGGGTACATTTCTATCATCATCAACTATGGGTAAGGAAACTCTTTCTGAATAATTTTGGTACATTTCCATGATCTTCTAAGTTGTCATTCAAATTTGGAAAGTCATAATCCCACAATCTCTTACCATCTTGTGCTAGCAATAGCATGAAGTTTCTCAATAGGTGATCAATAATAAACACATTTGAACTCATTGAAGATGACGCATAATCTTGCCTCATATGAGTATGGGATTCATTCCATAAAGATCTTGCATCATTTGGTTGACAATATGCCAAAATAGTTATCAATAGCCTCCTTAGTGTTGATGGTATCTAGAAAGAAATAGCTTCAGTTAAGCATTGTCATATCTTCATATGTCAATAGGTACTTAAACGAAGTAGGACCACAAACATGGTTGAGTAAGAGTTGTAAATAAAATCGCTCATAATTTGCTGGTGGAACAATGTAAATTCTCCCAATAACCTTCCACTATTTTCCTCCCACTGCCATGTTGAATTTACCCATCTATAGTGTTATGGAAATTCTTTATACAAATATTGTCTTGCTTCCAAGTCAATATTATTTGTACGAAAGAATCATGTAAGCATTGTTCGCAGATATAGGTTACTAGCTAAAGTAGAAGTTATTGATTGGTCTTGTTGAAACCTTATTATATGCATGTTGGGAAGATGTACTTGCAATCTAACTACAGAAGGGTATATTTGAGTCATCATAAATTGCATCAACCTCCAAATTGCCTCAGGTGCACATATCTAGCGTACATCAATAAATTACTGGATTCATCATGATTAGATCTAAGTTGTACTTCCATGGAAACTCTATTAAGTCCTTTATGAATGTACTTATATAGGTACTTAATGTTTTTTACACTCGCATAGACCTCAACATTAATGTAGCAGTCATACATAAGAAGTAGCCAAGGATTATATGGAATGACTAGATATTATCGGCAATAATATTAATATCTAGGCAAAGAAATAGTACCGGTATTTCTGCATCGATATATTAGATAAGAATCATTCCCTTGAGAAGTAAAATCTGCAAATGGTTTAGGAAAGAAAGGCTTACAATGCCCTTGCTTCATACACAATGCTGATGTATTATATAATCCGCATGGTCCATGACTCATGTGTTTAAGAACAATTCAATACAATTGAGGTTCTTCTTGTTGATTAGGGATTTCAGCTCTAACTACAGTATCATAATCTGCTGGCGAGTTGAGTTTATCGTTAAATTATAGGAGTATTAGCATGTGGGTATGTGAAAGGCCACATTTTCAAATTCTATAACATAAGAATAACTAATTACTTTTCCCAACACATGTTTTTCGATAATATCCTTCTTGAATTGTTGTAGGCATGAGTGGAAAACACGTGAAAGCAAATTTGGTCGATCTTGTGGGGTTTGCCCCAAAAGTAACTCTTGTTGAATTTCAAGCCATGCTAGGTTACATGTTATAGTTACAAACAAATTGGACCATCCATAATCTTATACTAATGCCATTGCATCTTGATACCTTATACATATCTTGAAGGCTTCCAACGAATGAGAAAGGCAAAATAATCATACACCAACATTTCCTACATAATGTAAAATTTCATCAATCTTAGCATTAAATTACATAAATAAGAATAAGCAAGGATATAGGTGATGATAATGACCTGTTTCATTTTCTGTAGTCACAAGTGAATCTTGCAATCCCTAGTAAAATTCAGCTCTGATGGTTTCTTGTTTTCATAACCATCTAAGTTTTTGAGTTTCAATCTTGAAAAAATTGTCAACTAAATATTGCTAGAGAAGTCTACCCCCTTTAAGAAGAAGCGATTGCTCGTTGTCACGAATCTATGAATGAAATATATGTAATGTTGGATTTTGGAAATTGGCAAATATAACACATGTAAGCATAATAGTGCATTATGATTACCTGTATCTTATAGGCATAAAAGGCACAACATGTGATGTTGTTGCTATTTGTTGATGTTGTGTTGACATCCTATTTGTACGTTCCATGTGACAAAAGTAACGGATATTGTAAAGGATTGTAATAGCCGATAGTATCATTTATAGTTAGAAGGTGGCCAAAGCAGGATTGTATTACAATATGGTGGTCATTCAATTTGCCTATTTCTTCACCTCCAACAATTACAATTGCAACTTAAGATGCCCTTGGAAGGGAATACCGATGTTGTCCAGTAGGTTGTCACAGATGATAAGTTGACAATCTTGCACATTGTTAAGTATTGCCAATCAACGCAATTGATGAATGAAAAAATCATGGGAATTCAAAATGGAAACAATTCTTGATACAATTTCCATGTGCAATGACTGATTTTCGTTAAGATGATTTTCTATTTTTATGCTCTATGTTGTATATATATGTTTACAAAAACCTTGGCCTTTCTTGGGAACCTAGTAACAGACTACCAATCTTATAGTATATTGTACCTTGGCTCGAAATGTGTAAAATCCACGGTTCCTAGCTAACAAACTTCCATCTACATGAACACCCATTGAATAAAATTGAAGATGTGATTGTATGAATGAATGTGTTGTCTAAAATGTCTTCCAATATTATTGTGAATTAAAAAGTTTGAACAAAACAAAAGGCGGTGAAGGCGTAGGCCGAACAATCCATCCTTTTGAACAACATAATTCCGATGTCTCATGTTGAAATAAACAGGCAAAACAAATTTGGCATGTTGTAGTGGGAGGAAGACATAACAATTGATATCTACTCCCGTGGAAGTCCCTAGCTATTTTAAGAGTACCACATCGACGTATTAGGCTGACTACCAGTAATAAAGATTTATAAGTTTAATGTAACAATGTAATCGAAATAAGTACTGTCAATAGTTTATGAAAGAAAGATATGTACTAGGAGTTGCTGCAGATTGTGTTGAACCGTTCATTTGTATAGAAGGATAATGATTTACATTTAACTTGGTCGGTTGGTTAATTTTTGTATGATGATGAGAAACTACAAAATATATACATAAAGATTAAATCGCTATATACATGTTTAAGGAAAAAATTGAAGGAAAAAATTTAAAAGTTGTATTTGCATTTAAGTATACATTCGGCACCATTAGAATTCGAATTTTCATCATAAGAAGGTTAACTACACGTTTGAGCAATACGATGAATGTCTATCAAGTGGAAACCTAGTGAAGTGTAAATAAAGAATGTATGTTAACACTAGAGGGGAAAACTAATTAATAAAAATAATATGTAAACATAATTCTAGTAGGAAAAGAGTTATTTTGTTAGTTAAAATTTGCATGTGGTCGATCATCTAGACATTATTGAGGGGAAAAAAACACATGAGATTTGAAGTACATTTGAAGAAAAATCAACCTACATACATGGGTTTTATGGATTGGAATAGTGGTAACAGATATATGTGAACATGCTAATCGACGAATTTCTGTTAAACGAGGTGATCTTGAAGAATTTGTTATTTGTGGAGCACATCTAATGTTGAATGTGGAATTCGTTTGTGCTTGATAATTTGATTGACTTCTTGCAAGATGGGCAATCCTTTGTTCCATAGATATAACATTCATTCAAGCTTGATTACGACTTCTCCAATAAGATCTCATTGAATTGATGCAATTTGATTCCGTGATATATCTGGAAGAATTTTTAAAGAAGAATTACATAACGAATTGTTATTGCCTTTTAACGTTTGCAGTAGTAAATAATTTCATAAGGTACAAATTCTCTGATAAAGCAATAAAAAATTTATCATAATTTAAACCTATCACAATTGTAATTTAACTGATAGAGACTTTAAAGATTGAACTATTAAGAAAAAAGGGAATACAATTAAATGCATTATTCGGACAAATGTAACACAATGAGAGTCACTGAAATGACTTTTTACAGTTTCTGATGTGTGCTGTTTTCATAAGATATTTGGGAAAGTAAATCTTGGGAAAGTAAATCTTTTTCTTTCCTATTACTTTATGTTTCAATTAATTTGTTATTTTTAAGAGATATTGTTAGATAATTTGTAAAAGTAATATGACTTTTGAAAAAAAATTTGTAATATGATTATTATGAAAAAGAGATAATTGTACTTAATAATGTAAACTTGTTACATTATATGTACTTCTTAATAGTTTAAAAGAAGCAATCTATTTAAAAGAAAGAGAAAATAAAATGAAATACTAATTTTTCGTAAATTAATCCATTTCACTTTTTCGAGTATTGTCCAGGCCTATACTAAAATAGACATCACAATCACATTACAACTGCCATCATTTTATACATTATTGTGACACCAATCATTGAAAAACAACTTCCATCAGTAGAGTGTTTGCATAGTTTTTAAATTAATCTCTCGTAACAAGAACTCCTTCGTAAACATCCATTGCATAAAGTTTCCATTAAAACGATTAACCGTCTTAACGGTTAATCGTTTTTATTCGGTTTTCAAATTTTAAATAACCATTTAAACGTAATAATCTCAACAAATCAAATTAATAATTTCAACAAACCTTAATTTTTAGCCTTTATAATAATTTTTTTCTTTAGATTATTATATATATTACAAGAGACAAAAAAAAAAAAAAAAAAATCAAGTTCAGAAAAAGAGGAAAAACAAACCTTTGGATATCTCATTATCAATAAAATCAAACCACATCAATTACCGCATTAACTTCATCAAATAAGACAACAGTATTTTAATTGAAACCCTGGGAATATTAATATAGAAATTATATGTATATGTAAATCTTATGTGTGTATATATATATATATATATATATTAAAAAATAATTATATGTATATGTGAATTGTATATATAATACTTATAAATATTGAAGCAGTTAACCGTTAACCATAAGTTTTTTGTGGTTACAAACCGAAACCGAAACCGGAAAAAATAAAAACCGTAATTCTAAACCGAACCCAACGGATCGATTAACCATATTTTTCAGATTGGTTTTACGGTTTCAGTTCGGTTTTTCATTTTATCAATTTTTTTGCACACCCCTAGTTGTCGATCATCTAAACATTATCGAGGGGAAAAAAAAACACATGAGATTTGACGTACATTCGAATAAAAATTAACCTGTATGCATGGGTTTTATGGATTGGAATAGTGGTACCAAATATATGTGAAAGGCTAATCGACGAACTTCTGTTAAACAGGGTGATCTTGAAGAATTTGTTATTTGTGAAGCACATCTAATGTTGAACGTGGAATTCATTTGTGCTCGATAATTTGACTGACGTCTTGCAAGATGGCATTCCTTGTTCTATAGATATAGCATTCATTTGAGCTTGATTACAACTTCTCCAATAAGATCTCATTAAATTGTTGTAATTTGATTCCATGATATATCTAGAAGAATTTTTAAAGAAGAATTACATAACAAATTGTTATTACCTTTTAACGTTTTGCAGTAATAAATAATTTTCATAAGGTACAGATTCTCTAATAAAGCAATAAAAAATTTATCATAATTTAAACCTATCAAAATTGTAATTTAAATGATAGAGACTTTAAAGATTTAACTATTAAGAAAAAAGGGAAGATAAGTTAAATGCTCTATGGACAAATGTAACACAATGAGAGTCAAAGGCTTTTATGACTAAAAATGACTTTTACAGTTTCTGGTGTGTGCTGTTTTCACAGGATATTTGGGAAAGTAAATCTTTTTTTTTTCCTATTACTTTATGTTAATTGTTATTTTTAAGAGATATTGTTAGATAATTTGTAAAAGTAATATGGCTTTTGAAAAAAATTTTAATATCGATTATCATGAAAAAGAGATAATTGTACATAAAATAATGTAAACTTGTTACATTATATGTACTTCTTGATAGTTTAAAAGAAGCAATCTATTTAAAGAAAGAGAAAATAAATGAAATACTAATTTTTCGTAAATTAATCCATTTCACTTTTTTGAGTATTGTTCAGTCCTCTACTAAAATAGACATCACAATCACATTACAACTGCCATCATTTTATACATTATGGCGACACCAGTCGTTGAAAAACAACTTCCACCAATAGAGTGTCTGCATAGTTTTTAAATTAATTCTACTCGTAACAAGAACTCCTTCATAAACATCCATTGCATGAAGTTCCTATCAATAGTAATGTAGACACTGGAATTAAACAATATCATTTGTGAATTGATGTTTTATTATAATGTTACTGGCCATTAAAGTTGTTGGTCTTACAATAGTAAATCTCATTCAAAGAACAAAATCCGAAAGCTTGAAATGAAAGTAAAGATTATTGAAATAATTTTTAAAACCCAACATATAGTTTTATAAAAAAGGTGAATAAAATTCGTTGTAATCCCAGATAAGCAATCTCTGAAAAAGAACATTAATTAATAATATTAGTTATAATATTCATAAAGGCTAAATAATGGTTTTTCTTACAACATTAAAACTAAATCGCAAAGCAAAATCCAAAAAACTAAAATTGAAGTAAAGATGGTTAAAGTAATATTAAAAACAGACATATACTTATAAAAAGCACTAGATATGAAGTCTAATAAATTCGTCTATAATCCTCGATAAACAGCAACCAAAATATACTTAATACTGAAAGAGCGAGGATGTTTAATGATCTGGATATGAAGTTCGTGAATAAATTCACATGTAATACTAGATAATCAGCTACCAAAATATACTTAATACTAAAAGATGCAAAATTTCATTCCCTTAATGCCAAGACTTCCATTGTTTGTAAATTATTCAAAGCAAGTAGAAAACTTCCTAAATCAATTATTCATCCTTATTGTCTAAAGAGAATTATATTAAATTTGATACGATACATAAGAAACCAGTAACTAATAGAATTAGAAGAAAATGGGATATTTCTACTTATTAAGGCTTATATATTGTAATAATCTTGCAAAGATTTGATAACAAATATATTGTTGCAAAAGGAAAGTAGGAAACAAAAGATGGTGCAATTGAAATCATCTCATCAATATCATTTGTAACCTTTTCATTTAAAAATTCTTTATAGACTAATCAATTTGATTTTAATTCAAGTTAACTAACATGATTAAGTCATCAAAATTTACTGAAAAATAAAATAAAGAAAGACCTTAAAATAACCCTACAGTCTCAGATAAAGAAAAATGCAGGAAAAACACACAAATTAAAATGCAAATATGGATAATTTTGTTTTTTGATTTTTTTAACTTCTCTTTGTATTTATAATTAACATTAGGGATTAAATAAAATACACAAAAATGAGGTCTTATAATGTTTCCTCCAACCCATCCCTTATTTAATAATCTAACCGAACCAACAATTAATTTAAATCTTTAAAAATTTCATAAAATTTTAGGAGAAGAGGACAAACCATACAAAAAACAACTGTTCATTACAATCTCTAAAAATTAATACAACAAAGAATTAATAAAATTAACTAACACCTTTAGGAAAAGAGAATCAAACCAAGAGAGAGGGGGTTGTAATTGGAGTGGTGGTGCATCAATGTGGAGATGGTTGCACAAGAAGAAGAAAAAAGAAGTTATTAAAAAAAAAAAAAAGAAGAAGCCAAACTTGATAGTGAGAAAATGGATGATTAGTTACTAATAATGTTGTAGGTAGGGGTGGGCATAGATCGGTTTAGTTCAGTTTTTTCTAAAACTAAACCAAATAATAATTTACGGTTTGTATTTTTTTTTCATCCCGAACCAAACCCTTTGGTTAGGATTAGAAATTTTCTAAATCATTAAATAATTGTTTGGATTATGGATTAAATCAAAATTCTAAATAAAAAAATTATTTGTTCTAGTTATTTTATATTTATGTAAAAACTTAAATATTTATATCATTTTACAAAGTTTATATTATTAACCACAACAAAATATTTTATGAATTCATCATACATTTAATCTATAGTTGACTATAAAATCAGTTATTTACCAATAACTATATTTACTAACTAATATATAATAAGGCATAATTTATAATTTTTAATAGAATTATCAAGTCAATCATTACTAACAAATTTAGCTAAAATAGAAAATCATCTATCAACAAAATTCATCAACGAATAAAATGATCCGCTGACAATATAAAATAAAAAATAATACATAATAAGAGTTTATAACTAAATCAGTAACTTTTATACTTTATAAAATTAAAAAACTATTAAAAAAATAATAATTCATCGTCAACAAAATATATATATATATATATCATGAGCCTAAAAAACAAATTTAAAAATGAATAAGTTGATTTAAATCAATATTCACGAAATAATAAATATCAAATGAAATCATATGAATATATATGACCTTTAATCTATCATCATAAAAAAATCTATAGTTATAACTTATAAGTAAAATAATATTATATTTCTCTAAAACAGTTTGATTCGGTTTTGTGAATTGGTTTGGTTATCTTCAAAACCAAACTATAAATTTACGAATTGGTTCTACTGGAAAATTTTAAAACCAAATTATTAAAAAAAAACCGTATTTTTAATTTGATTTGATTTGGTTACAATTGGTTCAATTTGGTTGGTTTTTTTACCTATCCCTTATTATAGGGATTAACGATCATCCAATCGATATGATAACCTGCACCAAAAGATTTTAAAAAAACAAACAAACAAACAAATAATAAGTTATTGTCTAGCTAGTTTTAAATGGAAATGCAAGTCAATGGATTAGGGGATGGATTTCTATTAAACACTACAAACGAATCATAATTTATTGTCTTATTGGTGTTAAATGAAAATGGACATGACTGGACTGCAGGATGGTTTAAATAAAACATGAAATTGACATGAGAAAATATATGTTACTACTATAATTATAGAAACAAAGCTTAAATAAAACACACACACACTCAAATATAAATTGGTGATGGAGGACGGAAAAGTGTGGAGAATGTTGAATATATGGTTTAATGTTGACAAAAGAAAAGGAGAGCAGATTTTTCGAATTTTGGGAACTTTCAGCCTATGAATTTGGGGAAAGAAGATTTTTCGAATCTGGGCAAACTTTCAGCCTATGAATTTGGAGAAAGAAGATTTTTCGAAAAGTTAGAAAGTAGAAAATAACTACCTTAATAATGGGCAAATTAATTGTTAAATATGCGATCAAAGATTATTTTAAAAACCTTGGAATTTATTTTTAGAGTTGATGAAGGGTTTTCTTCTTAATCTATTCTTATTAAATTAATCATTGATCATTAGTGTTAAAAAATATTAGCTTTATTTTTTTTTTTTTTTTTTATGTTATGATGGTTACAGATGACGGTTACTTCTTTTTCTTTCCATTATCTCTCTTTCCCTCTTTGAATTAAAAATTGTTCCCACTTTCTTTTTTTTTTAATATCTATTCTCACCTTTTCTTTTTTGCAGGAGTTTTTCAGTTTTTTTTTTCACATACACACAACCTAAGCGTGTGATACGCTAGTATAATAGTTATAAATTATACACAACTTCTAATATACACATATTACACAACTAATAATAATTTTTTAATTCATGAATATATAATGATAATTACTTTGAAAACAGGAAAAATGAAATTAATATTGATTTTTTTTAAAAAAGTTATAAAAATGCAACTAGAATAAAAATAATATAAAAAATATATAAGTTCACCTCCTCTTTTCAAAAGACGAGGTCATTAATGGCCGACCTCGACTTTTCAAAAATCGATCTTGGTATATTTTGAACTGACCTCGTCTCTTAAAGTGACAGGATTAAATCAGTCTCTTCATGAGGCAAGATCAGTGCAAAATATACCGATCTCGTCTCTTTAAGACACGACACGAAATGAACCATTTATGATCATATTTTTTAAAAAAACGAGATAAATCTACCTATTTTAAGAATTATTTTTTTACCTAGCGAATTTGTATAATTTTTTCTTTTGGAAAAATGGTTATTTTTTCCCAAACTCCTTGAAAACAACCCATCATTAGGTTAGCCTTAAGTGGTGGTTTCACTTCACCTGAGCATTACCTAACCAGTATTACCCCTGCAATACTTTTCCCCTGCTAGTACTCTGCCTCCATCTCTCTCTCTCTCTTTGTGCTAGTGTGTGTATTTTGGAACAGGATGGCTTTGGCTTCATCTCCTAAAGATCCAAGCAATCCTGCCAGGCGAATCGACGTGTTCTGGCATGAGGGCATGTTGAAGCACGACAATGGAACGGGCATCTTCGATACAGGGACAGACCCTGGTTTCCTAGACGTACTAGAAAAGCACCCAGAAAATTCAGACAGAGTAAGGAACATGGTTTCCATTCTTAAAAGAGGTCCTATCTCTTCTTACATATCCTGGCACACTGGTACTCCTGCTCTTGTTCCTCAGCTCCTCTCTTTCCACTCCCCAGGTACCTATTGCTCTTGTCCTTCCCTTTCAGATGATTGATTTAGAGTAATGTATTCTGCTTCGGTATTTCCATCAATCACATGCTGTCTGTACTTTATATCTTGTTGCGTTACTCTCATCTGCTTTGCTTTTATAAAATTGCCAAAATTATATACGAATAACGGAATAAGATAAGATGTAGATAAGACAATTCGAATACCAGATTAGGACCAATAATCTATAATAAGATGCAAATAAAATACGGAATAAGATGTAGATAAGACAATTCGAATACAGGATTAGGACCCAATAATATATAATAAGATGCAAATAAAGCGTGGATTATAATAGCTGTTAGGAGAGAGGAAGCTTGCACCCAGGAGAAATTCTTCAAATGGATGCTATGAATGAGCCACCTATAATCCTAAACTTTAAGGTATAGTTAACGGGTCTTTTTCTTTATAAATGCTTTATATAGGTCTTGTATTTTCCACATGGAGTTTTTTCAATCTTACATTTGCATCCTAACAACAGAGATATAATTGTGATAAATTACACTAGGAGTTATTAAGGTTTGACTTAAGTTAGTTTAATGTATCAACTCTCAAAATGGTAATGTTTTGGACAATTCATTTACATTGCATTTGGTACATGGAATCATTTAGAGTGGAATAGATTGAATAAAAGAAGTAAAATGGAATGAGATAAATCATTTCACTAATAAGGATGGAATGAAATCACAATTCCAGATCCTTAAGAGCTGAATTAAATTCTCCTAAAACCGGAATCGTTGATTTTTAGAAATCACAATTTTAGCTTTTAAAAATGCATCCAAATATGAGAATAAGAATGAAATCTAAAATCGTGATTCCATTCGGGGTTAATTTCTACATACCAAATGCCACATTAATGTATTTAAATTTGGATTGGTCTTGATTTTTTACCCTTAATTTTCCCAAACGATTCATTTTGAATGCCTTAATAGATTTACTTTGTGAAATATTGATTTATTTTCTTAATCTTTTGAAAAGTTGATATCTTAAATGAATTTATACTAGATGTTGATATTTTCTGTTATAATTTACCCAATACAGTTGTAATCTTTAAGGATAGTAGATAGAACGGGTTGTGCTGCTGGTATGAAGTGGTTATAGCTGGTGAAATCGAGCATGGTTTAGTAATTTTGATTATCTATTGTCATGGAAGTTGTGCTACCTTGTAACAAGTAGTAGTTGTTGGTGAGAGATAACTAGAATGACCTGCAGACAGCCAGAGTGGTTGGTGCCCCAAGTGAAACTGATGGAGAATAGAGGGAAAGTGCACTGTTCATCTTTGTTAAAGAAAACCACTTTTGCTGTATATAAAATGATACTTCCCATTCAATTTAGTTTTCTCTCCCAATTGATTAATGCGCTTTCTAATCTGAGGTTTATAAACAAAATTCAGAAAACAAATGCATTTTGCTTTTGCAAGCGTTAGGAAAATGATATTGCCAACATTTTATGGACTTTGGTCAGATATTTTCCCAAGTAGGTGTGGCATTTGTTTGAGATTTTGAACTCTTATGGAATGAATGAGATGACATGAATTCAAACCATGAAATCTGACACATTTTGAAACTCAACCCAGTGTTACTTGCTTCCCAGAGTACATCAATGAACTAGTCGAGGCAGATAAAAATGGACCAAAAGAGCTCTGTTGTGGAACTTTCTTGAACTCGGGCTCATGGGATGCTGCACTTCTAGCTGCTGGTACCACACTCTCTGCAATGAGACATATACTTGATGGCCATGGAAAAGTTTCTTATGCATTAGTTAGGCCTCCCGGTCATCATGCTCAGCCTACTCAAGCTGATGGATACTGCTTCCTGAACAACGCTGGCTTAGCTGTGCAACTGGCTTTGGATTCTGGCTGCCACAAGGTCGCAGTTATTGATATAGATGTACATTATGGAAATGGAACAGCAGAAGGGTTTTATAAGTCCAACAAAGCTCTTACTATATCACTTCACATGAACCACGGGTCATGGGGTCCATCTCATCCACAAAATGGTTCCATTGATGAACTTGGTGAAGGAGAAGGTCTCGGTTATAACTTGAATATCCCTTTGCCAAACGGAACAGGAGACCATGGCTATGAGCATGCCATGATGGAATTGGTAGTCTCAGCTGTTGAGAAGTTCAAACCGAACATGATGGTTCTTGTTGTTGGCCAAGACTCAAGTGCTGTAAGTAGGTCTTATTGCCTGCTTGAAGAATTGCTAGATGATTGTCTTTGGCTTTTTGCACATCAAGATTTTAACTATTCAATGAATTTGGCATCTAAGCCACCTTTATCTAATTTGGTGCTTTTGGAAAGCAAGTTATGGCTCAAATGTGACAATTAAGAGCTAGTAACATATAAGAAACCATAGCTAATAAAAAAAGGCATAAATGTAAGTATTATTACTACATACAATTTGACAGCTGCTCTAAGATAATTGCTTGAGAACCAAGTCTGTTAAGAATATGGCATATTTGAGATGATTGATGGATTTCTTTTTAATATATTCATCATTTTGAATCCATGCCTGCTACTAAATTATCTTGTACTTGGTGGTGCCAAATTTTGTCTTCACAAGAATTGACTACAATTTATGATTGAGGGGTACTATTAGTATGTATTTTATGCTATTGGTATAGTTCAATACCATGTTGAGTAATCATAATTATTATGGATTGTGAGCTCATATGCTATTTGTGAATGAATAATTACTTGGTTGCCTTTCTATGGAAGGTTTGAAACGAGAGGAGAATATTAGTTTCTCCTTTGGACTCAAAAATTAAGGAAGTTTGCTATTACACCAGACCGTAAAATTATGAAAAAATTTACATTTGATAGTTATACTTCTGCTATTGAATTACTATTGGTAAACCATGCAGCAGTAGCGCTTCTTTTACCTTTTCATTTTGTATTTTCTTCTTTGAGAAGGTGATCTCATGCAATGCTAGTATAAAAAATGTGTAAAACAACTTTTTTTTTTTTTGACATAACAACCATTCATATATAAAATTATCCGTTGTCAAATACACCTTCCGGAGGGTTAATTCCCGTCGTACATAAATTAAGATCTAAAAGGGCTAGCCTTAGGAGTTGGGAAGGGGGGTTACACCACCAATCCATAGGACACATCCTTTTCCTAGTCGTAGTAGCTATCCAATCAGCAACCATATTTGTCTTTCTAGAAACAAAAGTAGTAGTCGGCTTATTAGAGAAGCATTCTAAGGCCCCTTTAATATTTTTCCAAAAGAGGTTTGGCTGCCCAATGAGATTTTCTCTTAAGCCCGTGGCAGGCCTGTACAATAGACAAGCAGTCGGATTCCAGAATGATGTTTGACTAGCCCATATCAGCAGCCAGGGCAAGGCCCAGGAGGATTGCTCCACATTTTATTCGTAGCAGACCATTGTGCGACCTCCTACCATGTTTCCTTCTGAGTCACGTGCTACCACCCCCACACCGGCCTTTTCACTTTTCGATTTCCACGACCCATCAACATTTAATTTTACACTCCCCGACTAAGGTTTCCTCCACACTCAATCTTCCTCCCTCTGCTCGAACCTGGGTTCAACAGGTTTTGTTGATAGATTACCCACCGCACTCATCATGGCTCGAGATTGAGCCATCACTTTGGCCAACTCAATTTTTTCTCCTTCCATCACTGCTTTACATCTTATAATCCAGATGCACCAAGCGACTCTGCTAGTCTTAGCCTCAGCATCTGGATTTTCTTTACCCCTCTCAGATGATACTTGGAGGAGCCATTAGAGGGTGGATCTAATTTGTTGCTTGTCAACACGGATTCCAAGACACCCGAACTATATTGGTTGGTTCTATTCACAGAATAGAAGTGCGTGTTCAATCTTTTCTATCTCTCCACATATTGAACATAGTGGATCAGGTATGGCTCTTTTTTTGAACAGCTTCTCTGATGTTGGGAGAGTATTAGACCCAATTCGCCACAGGAAGTCATGGATTTTAGGAAGGGTTTTAATTTTCCAAACTCTTTTCCACTGAGATTTTAACATTCCTTCTAATGAGGAAGCCATATCTGTTGAGGGATTTTTTTGTTTTGATTTCAGGTGGTGGTATGCTGACTTGACTGAGCAGACTCCTTTTCGCGTGTGCGGCCATACAATGGAATCCGATTTGTGTGACCTGTTGAGAGGTATATTCCAAACCCTATTCGCTTCATTATTTGGTAGAAGCTGTTAATTTTCCTTGTATTCCATATGTTAGTTCCCTCGTTTATAAGATCTTTAACCAAGATGTCCTCTGTAAATTCATCCCTGATATAGTTAGGGATAGCTCCTGGGATTAGAGGGACCCATCTATCCTTGAAAACTCTTATTCTTTCCCCTGAGCCAATTTGCCAGATTCCTTCTCTAAACACTTCATCTCTTCCCTTTAAGATACTGTTCTAGGCCCATGATGGTTTCCCCCCTCTTGAAGCATCTGGAAACTCTTTATTGGGAAAGTATATTCCTTTGAGAAATCTAATCCAAAGATCAGAGTTACCCTGTTCAACTCTCCATGCTAGTCTAGTTAGCAGGGTTAGGTTGAAAAGATGTAGATCCTTAAACCCCAAACCTCCTTCTTTTTTAGCCTTCGAAAGCATATCCCAACTTTTCCAGTCTATTCTATGTTCCTCTTTCCTTTGACCCCAAAAAAATCTCGCAATGATGCCGTTCATTTCCTTGCACCACTTTTCAGGGTAGCAAAGACAAGCCATAAAATACATAGGGATTGTTGCTGTCACTGATTTAATTAGAATCTCTCTTCCAGCTTCAGAGAGAATGTTTTTCTTCCACCCCTTGAGTTTCCTAACAATCTTTTCTTTAACAAATCCCAGTGCTTCATACTTCGACCGACCCCACAGCATAGGCAATCCTAAGTATAAACCAGGATTTTCAGTAGTTACCATCCCCAACTTCTTCCAATGTTCTGTTTCACCTAGGGATCAGTATTGGTACTGAAGAAAATGCTCGATTTTTCAATATTCACTTTTTGTCCTGAAGCTTTGCAGTATTTGTCTAGGATTCCGGTCAATTCTCTTACTTCCTCTATCCTTGCTTCCATGAAAAAGAGCGAGTCATCTGTAAAGAAAAGATGAGAAAGAACAGGGCAAGTAGGTTTCATATGTAGGCTAGATAGCCTTCCATTTCTTCTGCTTTCTTCAATCCCTTGAGAAAGAACATCTGCCACCAAAATAAACAAGTATGGTGATAAGGGATCCCCTTGTCTTAATCCTCTACTTGGTTTAAACTGAGTCACTTTTTTACCATGTAGAAGTACATTGAAATGTATTGTTGTAACACAACTCATAACCCAATTAATCTATTTCCCCTCAAACCCATATTCAGCAAGCACTTTTCTCAGGAAACTCCATTCAATTCTATCATATGCTATTTTCATATCAATTTTTAGGGCACAAAAACCTTTTTTTCCTTTCTTCTTATTTTGTAGGAAATGGAAAGCTTCATGAGCTATGATAATGTTGTCATGGATCATTCTACCAGATATAAAAGCACTTTGATTTTCAGATATAAGGTTTCCTTAGAAAGGTTTCAATCTATTCCTGGAAGAGCATCTATGGCCTTTTGAGAAAAATTTGATCTTAGAATTGCTATCCCCAAAGGTATTTCTCTAGAGGGAATAATTATTATCTTATATGATGTAGTATTAGTTGTTCCAAGCAATAGTTCTTCATTAGACTGTCAATTCCTTGAAGAGCAGCTATTCCCTTTGAGTAAAACTTGATCTTGGAATTGCTATTCCTGGAGTCTTTTCACTAAAAAGAATAAATATTACCTTATATGATGTAGTATTAATTGTTCCAGGCAATAGTTCTTCATGAGGAATAGTTTTGTTATTCCCCGTATTTGCATTTCAGTTACAAAAAACCTTTACCCTATATTACATATTGTTGTAGAATAATTTTCATAATCATGTAATATTGCCATACCATCGGAATACCGATTTCACTTACAAGTTATTTATTTACAAAAAAGGAAAAAAAAAAAATTATTTACATGTGCTTTTTGGAGGTAGTTGTCGATGGACAATGAACATAGAGGCTAGCCGCTCATGGTATAAAATCACAAGATGTAGAAAACTTCTTAGTAAGTAGGTTTACTCAAAGTCCATATACAGTTTAATAGCATTTAACTAGCTTTGACATTATCTGTTTGCATTATGCATATTCAAACATGTTGACTTCATTACCAACATTAATAATAGCTAATCCTTGTTATCTAGTTTGATCCTAATGGAAGACAATGCTTGACGATGGAGGGATACCGAAAGATTGGCCAAATTATCCATTCCTTAGCAGAAAAGCACAGTGAGGGGCGTATTCTAGTTGTCCAGGAAGGTGGATATCATGTTACCTACTCAGCATATTGTCTACATGCAACATTGGAAGGTGTTCTCAATCTTCCAGATGCTTTATTGGCTGATCCTCTCGCCTGTTATCCAGAAGATGAAGCTTTCCCTGTGAAGGTTGTGGAATCAATTAGGAAGTACCAGTTAGCAAATGTCCCCTTTCTGCAGGATTCTTGACACAACCGGTATGTGATAAACCTCAGTAAGTTTACAGTGGAATATGACTTCCAATTTTTGAAGTTACTTCTTTTGTGTTCCCTCAGGAGATAATTGTGAATTTATGTATTGCCTTTTTTGTTGCTTTTAGGTATGCTTGCTGGAAATCAAGTGTCACAGGATTGCTTTTGCCTGTGAAGCATGTGAATTTCATGCACATCAGTACTAAAAAAGGAAGAAGATGGTTTTACTTTGAAATAGAACTTTGTAACAAAGCAGAAAAGATCTGGGTATTATCATATCATTTTGCTAGGCATCTAATTTTTTCAAAATATGTAGTTTATCCGTAACTATTCTATATTTGATTTGTACTTGTTTGAAGTTTAGATCTAGAGTCTCAAAAATTATTTCATCTAAATCTTATATGTTTTGGTTTGAAAATTGATGTTTGGATAAATTGTTATCTATATATATGTATATGTATTGTTTGTGCATCGTATTTTAATTATGATGAAGATACTGTATGAATAGTAGAATTGAGATAGTAAAAATGTCATCGTATCTTAACTAAATAAGGTGTGTTTGGCCCCAAAAAAAAAAAATTAAATAAATAAAGTGAATGATGTTTGGCAAAAATAAATAAATAAATAAATAAAATAAATGGTGTATAAGTCAAACTCTATAAATATTTATTAGATTTTTACTAAATTATTTGGTCCTGTTATTAATTTTATAACTATTTAGTGGCTTAAATTTATATCTATCCGTAAGGCTATTATTAAAATAGTTAATATATCAATTATTATAATTATTTTAACGGTCAAATTAATTTACATGTATCTACTTGAATCTTTTGATATTTTATTAAAAAAAAAAAGAAAAGAAAAACACGGCTTAGAAAAAAATGCTCAAAAGATATGAAAGGATGAAAGTGAGGCATTTGTTAGCTCATCTAATAGAAACATTCTAGTCAAGAAAGTTGTGGATTTGCGCATTCTAGGAAGATGCTGTATTACTTGCTTTTACAGGGATACTTCGTTAAAATGCTATCAGCCGGTTCACTTCATATAATGGAATAACGAGGGAATAAAATTCTAATTCAAAATAAATGTAATGGCTATTATAATGTTCACTTAATGTAAAAAGTAAAATAAGTAATTATTAGGATAAAAGGTAAAATATCTATAATACCTCTTACATTTATTACAGAGAAAGAATACTTATATAGCTATTATTTTTAAAATAGAGGTATTTATGACAAAGTTGAAAAATAGACTATGGAATAACAATTTATGGGTTTGAGACATGAATTGCTATATCAGTTTTACATTGAATAGGTAAGGGATGAATAGTTATTTATGTCAAGTAAATAGACTGTATATATTGAGGTGATTTTTAAATAAAATACAAATTCGTTGTAGAGTGCAATGTGAAACGAAACAATGTCGACATGATATGAACGATCCCACATAATTAAAATAAGCCTCGAGTGTTATTATTGTGGTTGGTGTGTAAATCCTATTCAACATGCTTGGTGCAGTGCACTGGAATTATTGGAAATATATAGCCAAAGGAAGCTGGGTGGGTTTTCGTATTGGCACCCACCATTTTTAAGTAAGCAATAGAAATATTATACTATCCCTGAAAAAATTGTTTTTTAAAAAAATAAAAAATTGATATTTGCAAGTTATCATTAGAGAATCCATTTCTAACCCATGAATTGGCTATGTTTTATAATTATGGTTCACATTATATCTATAAATTTAAATTTTTAAATAGAATAATTATAATGTAATTTAAATATGATATCAGACTAGGATGTCATGGGTTTAAATCCTTACAAGCTCGTTTGGTCTCCATTAAACTAAATCATTGAAGTGCACGGATAGGTTTTCTCATTACAAATTTTGTGTTCCAGTTTTTTCATTGTTTCATGTCCATTGTTTCAACGAATGAGCTCTTGGACCAGTGGACTGGTTCTGTGAATCCCTCCACTTCCATATATTTAAAAAAGGTACAGGAAGTCCTGTTTCCTGCGTTAATGTCTTTTGTCTTTTGGCTTCTGCAACAAGTTCATTTGCTGGTGTTGCTTGTGGGACATCCATGTTTTTAATCATTTAAAGTAAGACTAGCTAATCTATTCGTCTAGGGATCTATGTATAACGGAAAATGTTACTTATTCGTGCCAGAACGGAGGACATTTACCTCTTGATCTTATTTTGGCTGAAAACTTTGGTCTTCTTATCATTTCTCATATGTACCGCCAATACATCAAAGTTTTAATTTTGAAAGTGCTTCTTTACGGTCTACAGTTCAATTAAAGTATGGGTTTGAATAATAGCGTAACAAAGTTGAGTTGAGTTTATACTTTTAAATTAGCTTTAAAACTATATAATTATCATTATTTATTTAGGTTTGACTCATAAGGTAAGTGATAAAGTCCAATGAGCATGATTCAATTATTGAAATTATCAAAAAAATTTGATATGGTAAGCTTTGAGTATGGTCAATTAAACTAGCTTATCCATCATTCAACTTTTCTCAATATGACTTATGCAATAAAAAAGACCATCTTGACCATTTATTGTCAAAATAATTTAATGGATGAAGTTGATGGCCAGGCTCTATAATACCCCAAATCCCTCCCATTCAAAGAGAGAAATTTGGTAGAAACACTAAGGTGTTATTGAACTTCTATTTCAAGAGGTCAAACATTTATTTATCACTACTAGTGGGTTTCATGCTTACTAGCTCCTTCATCTGTCACAAGTGTATTTGAGATAATAGAGATTGCTTATGCCTCGTCTCATTCTATCTCTTCCTTGATCAATCTTGACGTGTTATCATGTGTCACTTTTCACAAGCCACGCGTAGTGCAATATTCACACAACGCACATGTAACTACTTCATCCAACTCCATACATTTACAATACTTCACATAACTTGGAGAAAAAGAAGGGAAAGAAAAAATAAAAAACAAAAGGCCCATGCTATTGTAAGGCTTTAAACTCATCCATAGGGCACTAACACATTGCCTTTATGGAAGAGATAGCACCAACTTTTGATGGTAGCACCCACCTTTGTAGGTACTTCGTTCCATCGTGAGATGAGAATTGATGTTGTTTCATGAAAGTCTCATTCTTGAAGTTTAGGATGGCAAATGAGTCGAGTTAATCACGAGTCACTCAACCTTGACTTGTTTTAATCTTGACTCAACTCGAGTTTAAAATGAAGCTTGTTTAGGTAAACGAGTTGAGCTTCTACTTTGTGAGCTAGCTCACGAATAGGCTCATTAAAGGTTCACGAGCCAAGCTCACAAACAAGCTCGTTAAGAGCGCACGAAATATTTTTATTATGATATTAATTTATCACATATATAATTATTTGTGAAATGAGCTCGATCTTGAGCCTTCACATTTTAGGCTCATTAAAAACCCAGCTTGGCTTGAACTTGTTAATTCATTAAACGAGTCGAAGCTCGAGCCTTCAAAAGTCCAGTTGAATCCAACCCGTTTGTAGCCCTACTATGGCCTACTTGCTTATATGGAGTATAATGAACTATTAAAATTTGTTCAATCGTCTTGCTCTTTATAAATTATACACTATTTCAATTTGACTAGCATTATAAAGCTTTAAATCAACTTGTATACAATTTATCTTTAAGTTCGAAACTTAACAAGGCAATGATTAGTCCATTTAATTATATATCTAGAAGTTCGAATTAAAACTTAATTAAGGTAAATCAAGACCAATTACATAGGAAAATACTAAGCAATTTTTATTTCCAAATTCAAATTGGATTCGATCAAAATGCTATGAGAATGAAATGGCTATGCTTGAGCTGCCTTGAACCTAATGTTTAACTAATAATGCCCACATTCTTGCTTGTCTCTTCTCTTTGTTATTTGTAAAAGCAATAACAAACAAAAAAAAAAAAAAAAAAATTATGTTAAGTAGCAGTCATTGCTAGCTACCCATCATACTTTGTTTTTTCTTTATTTTTTCCTTATTATCTCTTCCTTTGCCTTTGCCCTATATCACCCAATAAGTTTTTTCACCTAAATTTCATTTCAAATAACTCACTATTGCTGTTGCTCATTAGTATTTTCTTGCCTCCACTCATCATGGTTATGCTCACCGATATTGTTGTCAAATTCTAGTGAATCAAAGGGTTTATTGGCTTTTCTTTTCTTTTCTGGCCTTTATCTTGGTTGGAAGATTTATCTCATTCAAAGTATCAACTTTCATTCTCATTGGGTGAATTTATTGGTTAAAGGGGCTTTATAATCCCTTTGTTGAGGAAAGAGATGTGTCTTTATGAATTAGATTTTTATCCCTGGATTTTGTACCAAAAAAAAAAAGAAATTCAAAAGTAATATAACTTTAAAACTTATTCTTATTATAGATGTTGAAGGTACATTTGGCACATACGCCTTCACTTGGAAATTAATTTTATAAAGAATATGTCTTTAGTAGAAACAAGCACCTATCTATATACTTTTAACCTCAATACTTAAGGATACACTCTTTTCCCTTACTGTTAAATGATAGGTTGGATTTACAAAGAAGACACATCTATAGGTTTTATTTGTATTGAAGGTGCATGTTATGCTTGTATCTTCTTTGCAATATTTCTTGTCAGGTGAAGATGCATTATGTACACGAGGATAATTATTTTAGAAATATTTTTAAGAAATACGGTATTTAAATTTTTCTTTTCAAATTACCATATGTTGTACTAAACCCTTTCATCTCTTTGGTTGCATTTTGAGATTTCTTTGTATTGATTTGATTTCAAACTAATGGATTTATGTTTTCATTATAATACATATATATTATGATACAAGCACCATCTTAGGGGAGATTTTCAGCTTTTCTAAATTCATTGCAAATCTAGCATATTGTTCGAGAAATCATGTAATTCAGTTCAATTTTCTTAGTAGTGCTTTGATAATTCGCCAGCATGCTGTCCCTTTGTTAGAGAACAGGTCCTAAATTGCGGTTGGGACATGATGGTTAAGGCATGTAAGACATGGGTCCTTGCATGTGACTTCCTAGTTGTTGACAATTGTCACTTTAATTGTACTGTTCCCATATCTCTCACTTAAGATGTCCCTTTCAGACTTCTTTACCATGGCATGATTCTCTCTTTTAATAGTATCTTAAGTTGAAAAGTATCTAAAATTATAGCGACAATTTAAGCTTTTAAGATAGCATCCTTAAACCTTTTGGTTATATGGATGTGTTAAATTTTTTCTTTCCCTTTTTCTTTAATATATTTTTAAGTTAATTTTATAGCAAATTACATTGTACCTATTAATAGGATGGATTGATTACCTAATTTTACCCATATTAACTGCTAAATTATCAAACCAAAAGTAAACAAATAATGAATGCCTAGGTATAACGGTTTGCAAATGTGTGTGACATACATGCAATATAGGTTGAGTACTCCGTATATAAATTTTTCACTTTAAATAACTTGGGGAATTGGATGAGAGTGAGAAGGATTTAGAGTAAAAAGAATAGACAATCTCACTGAAATTACTTATGTATTTCAGAGTGAAACTAGAGTGCATTGAAAACTCAATAGAGTGAATCCGACAATTTATTGCATAAAGAGAAGAGTGGTGTCATACCTGTAGGAATTTGTAATTGTTATAGCCATTAAATGCCAATGTGGTCTACAGATAAGAATACTGGGATTTGTTGGAAAAAAATATTAAAAGAAGCCCTTCAGAGAGTAGATCTTAAGGTCTAATTATTAAGATCTTGTTGTTAATATAATTGGTTTATAACTTTGGAATAATGACAAAAATGGTATTTTAAGGTACCTGAAGTTTGTTTTAAACAATTTGGTATATGAACAAAGTTTTTATCGACTTTTTCATACTAAAGTTTGGTTTGAACAATTTGGTACCTAAATAAACTTTTTCATACCTCATACAACTTATTTTAGGTATGATATGAAAAATGTCAACGAAAACGTTGTTCAGGTGCCAAAATTATCAAAACCAGACTGCAAGTATAAAAAAAGTCAATGAAAATTTTGTTCATATACCAAATTATTCAAAATTAAACTTTAAGCACTAATTGTTCTTTCTGCAAAAGTTTAGATACCATTTTCGACATTAACTATAGCTTTAATATATTTCATTTTGTAATCCATCAATAACATGTTAACATAAAAGGTAAGATTGATCTATAAGTGTAACGTTGGATTTGATTGATAAGAATGGAATTGGCTATTTTACTTTATTACCATGGAATGATTATTTTTTTATTTGATTTATAAAAAATTCTATGTAAAGGATGTCTATCTCATATATCATAAACATATTTTTGACAAAAATACCCTTAATCATAAACTAAAGAAATTGGTATTCTTTTTCGGTTTAATTCAATTCCAGTGAATCAAATTAAACATGACATAAGAGAACTCCTATGCTTTAGTAAACAGGTCGTCGTCTAATCAATTATTCACAATTAAAATAAATATGTTTGGTTTGTAACTTTAATATATTTCATAGTCAATCTCATGTATACACAAAAGAGTGATCTACAATTACAAGCAAACTCTTATGGTCTCATAAATAAGATTATCTAGTCAATCATCTCACCATTAAAATAAATATAATAATTAATATATTAAGTATTTATTATAAATTCAATCCTTTACATAACCAATAAAACCGATCCAGTCAAGATTACAACCGGATCATTAAAATTTCCCAACTATAATGAAGGAAAGGTTGATCAAACTAGTAAATATGCTATTTTAAGAGATGGGGTATTTTTATAACTTTACCTGTTTTGATAGAATATCAATTTTTCATTATAAGAAAACCATAAGATAATATGCACTCAATGGAAATATAAATGAGACACAGATCCAAAGAGCATAGTGGAAAAATTTATCGATTTTAGCAAGGTTTTTAATCATGATGTTGACATGAGATTGATATAAGAAGATGAGTACTGACTTTTCCTTTAAGAATGCGGACTCTTCATGCTCATGTGAGAACATGGAGCTTTGATTGTTGATGAATGATCAGCATGTGGTCCGTTTGTATGTTGCAAAAAGAAAAAAAAAATTATTTATATGCGGGTCAAAAGCTAGGAGTACATCAGGATTATCATTGCGAGGCTGTTGATGAATTTGAGAGTACTTGCAGGGAAGGTAATTTTTATCTGATTCAAGTAATTTCTCAGGGTGAAGTTCCTTCTCTTAAGTTCAAAAAAAACAAAAAAAAAAAAAAATTACCTCTTCTCATAGTACATATGAGACTGGAATTTTCACAATATAAAGTTGAGTTTAAACGTGAGTGCAATTTGAAATTGTGGAATTTCAGAGTTTGATTCAAAGTCCATTAAATTTTGACATTTTGAATTTGAGTTCAATTGAAATAGTATTTCATAAATTTAAGGGATTGTTTGTTTTACCTTTTTTTTTTATCATTTTGACATCGTATTTTTATTTGTTTTTAAATAGATATTTATTAAAAGACAATATAGATAAAAAAAAAACAAACTTTTTCATTTATAACAAATTAAATAAATTAGATCCAAATAAAATACAAATCAAATGAAAATAAAATGCAGCTGAAAATTAGATGGTCTAAACAAGTGCTAAGCTTGAAATTGTTTATAAAAAGTTTTTTTATATATTTTTTTAATAAAATTAAGTTTGACTAGAGTTTGATAAAGCTGAGAGCTAATAAGCTAAATACCATGGAGCACCACTTTGACCTAATTATTATTGAATCAAATTTAAGTATTTTGCAAGTAAATTTGATTCAATTATATCTCGTTTAAACCTTATAAATTTCTTTCCATCTTTCTATATAATTTTTCAAAAGCATGTTAGTAATATTTATTAGGAATGTGCAAAAGTAGCATCTGCAGAATGTGTATGGCTACATGAGGAAAGGTTTTTCTCTTTATACATGCAAATTGAAGACCTTAAAAGTATTATATTTAAATAATATAAATCAATAAATTATATATGAGATTGTTTGAAAAGTCCTTGTGTGTGTGTGTGTGTATTTGTGTTTGTGGGTGTAACATATATCAATTAAGGATGTCTAACAAAACAGCCTTATAGACCAAAAGAACGTCTCATGCTCCATTTCTTCGAAAGCACCCATAAGGGCTTCTCTATCTGTAAATTTTATAAATTTTTTACAATTATATATGATATTACTATAATTATATTACGAGACACTAATACTATTACCACCTAAATTCCTTTAATAATACACTGGCGCCGGCACCTCCTCCCCCCCCAAAAAAAAAAAAAAAAAAAAGGAAGAAGAAAAATCCCTTAATATTAGAGTGGGATGGTGGAAATAGTCAATAGGTGCATGTTCTTTTTAAATGGCTCCACACGAGTTAGGTTAAGTGTGAGTGGAGTAACTAAAATTAAAGTTATTTTGGTATAATTTTATGGAAATATTTATTCAAGTGGGGAAAAAAAAGGAAAAACTTGTTTGTGGTTATTCCTTTTTTTTTTTTTTTTTGAACTTACACAATCTCATATAAAGTATAATAAGATAATTACGTGATTTATTTTTAACACAAATTACATGGGTGTATTTTCAATATGTATATTAGAGCTATAAATGAGTTAAGACAGCTCACAAGCTACTGGCATTCGACTTGGCAAAAACTCCAATTCAATTCGCTTACAATCTAATCAAGCTCGAGTTCAAACTACTCGAGTAGCGACAGAGTTTGAGTTTAAGCTGCTCGAATAGCTACAGAGCTCGGGTTCAAGCTTTAAAATACTCGGCTCGATAAGCTTGTAGGCTTAATCGAATATTAAATTGAGTCAAATCCAGTTCAAACTTAACGAGTATTAAATCGATCGAGTTCAAACTTATCGGTTATTAAATCTAGTTGAGTTTGAATTTAAAAATCAAAACTCGATCGAATTCAAGCTTCGAATTTTTCATTCGAATCGAGTTCGAACTTCTATTTTTTTCATTCGAGTCAAGTTCGAGCTCCATACTGTATCGACTTGACTCGATTCGTTTACAACCTTATGTATATGTATTTGATTTTAACTTTTTATTTCTAGTATTAGATTTGTTATAATGGTTTTTAATTTGTTTTCAGATCGAAAAAAGCATACATTAATTTATTAATGTTTGCCTCATTTTTTGTATGTGTTTGCTTCTAATTAGTCTTGTCAAAATTGATCAAGGTAAATAGAGTTAGCATGATATTTTCTAGGGCTACTCATTGAATTGAATCAAATCAAATCGAAAAATGTGATTTTTTTATATTTCAATTCGATTCAAGAAGAATTTAAGTAGTTACGATTTGGTTTGAGAGGTCGAACAGAACCGAACCGAACTGTTTTACATTAAAAAAATAAAAAATAATAAATAAGAGACATTTTATTTATTTATAACTCTTGAGCATTACATATTATGATTTGTATTGCTCTAAGATTAATTCAACAAAATGCAAAATTCTTATAATGGAATACATTTACAGGATTAGGTGTAACGCCCTAAAATAAGGACATTACAACCCACCACATGTCATTCTCTTTCTAAGAACATGCCAAGGCTATGAAATATTAATCCACATATTATATCAAAAATACAACTCCAATACTTACATATAAAGGGTGTCTGTTAAACAATTCATCATATAAATAATACTCTTGATTTAACTTCTTGGCATAAATCAAAGCCAACATCATCCTGACTTATAACTTAATTGAAAAGTCCTATAAAGAAATCTTAAACTCATAAAGTAAATAAAATCCTTCAAGCTAATAATAGTTTCAACCTAAACTTCATATATCATAAATCATCTAATCTTCTCTTGTTCCTGAAAAATGAATGGAATGAGCGAAAACGCCAGTACGCAAAACCACATACAAATGCATATGCACACACAACATATATATTCAAATCGAACTATTTCTAATGCAACAAACACAAATTATTATCTTTTAAATTAGCCAGCATACAGCACAGTTTAGAACTATCTGCAATCCAGTCCTAAACCTGGAGTAACTAATGACTCCATAAAGAAAAAAGTATAGATAAATATATATATAGTTACATTCCATAATTAAGCTAGTAATGACTCCTAATCTACCGGAATCATGTCCATGTGCAACTCCACTCGGGACATCGCCACACAAGGATCATCAGATTGCCAGCATTAGTATTACACTTTTGTCATGATCATTACTAATTGCAGCCAAACACAAGCAGCATACAATTTTAAAAGCCTGCAAAGGTTAGTTCAGTTTATATGCATGTCTAATCCTACAAGCACAAATAGAAAACAAGATATGGTCGTGCCCAGATTTGATTCCAAACTCTAATCCACCAACAGATCTTCTTAAAAGAATAAAACCCTAATCCCATAAATATTCCTGATCAATAGCATATCTTAATCAATTCCAAGTGCAACACATAATTAAACCCTATTCTTAATTTCATAACCTTACTGAAAGGATCTATAACCCTAATCATAGATATAGGAAAAGAGGTTAACACACCTGTCTCTTTTGTTTATAATTCAATGCAATCTTCAAACTTAGCTTTCTCCTCAATTTCTAATTTATCCGCAATTCCTTCGATACATATATGAAATCTCCAATTAACAATTCGATTTACAACAACAAATAAATTTCATTTAATGACAAGATTGGATGGATCTTTACTTACTTAGAATCTTGGATCTCACACATTCCTGATTGTAGAACTAAGATCTCCAAATCAATACCAATGATATAGAGAAACGCTAATTTACAAGAATACCTGTTCACCATTGTTTATGCATTAACAAATCATCCACAATAACATATATGATTTAATTTTCCTAAAAACTAAATATCTATGAACTATAGTTCCAGATTGATTCTTACCTTCCTTCAGTTGATTGTAGAACTATAAGTCCCCAATTTCTACACTTAGGGTTTCCTTCAACTTCCACTAATGATCAACCTCCTTCATCAACAACAACGAAAATCTAAGAAAGAATCATTCTAAAACGAACTAAAAGACTAAGAGAGATCACTTACTCAATTCCTTGAAAAATGGTGTGCGAGTGATGTACATTATTTTTGTTATAGAATAATAGGGGTAAAAACCAAGTTAAGTAAATAGAAGTACAAGTGACACCGTGACATTTAAAGCTCCAAGTTAATGTAACGTTTAACCTTTGAATTAAAATTGGAAACTATAGTGGTAACATTTTCAGCCTTCAAAACATCGCTCGAGAAAATTAAATTGAAGATTTTGTGCAAGAAAAGTTTTAAAAAGGAAAGATAATAAATGGATGCAAAGTTGATAACAAACATTGCTAAAAAGTTTGAACGATAATCTTGAAGCGTATCGTATAGATGTGGATGAAGTGTACCAAATCTATATGATAAAAAGTATGAGTTATTGAGACATTGACTGAATTGGGTTATGGTCGATAGGTTTAATCCCCAAGAAAACAAGAAAGGAAGTTTTGAAAGTAGAAGTATATTGTATGAGAAAATAGTGATTAAACATAAAGCAATTGAATGCCAAAAAGTAGATGAAAATATGAATTAAGGAGTTTGAAACAAGGAATTTAAGGAGTTGAAGAAACTTAGGTAACTTTCAAGGATGAAAGTTCTTTTTCGAGGGGAGAAATGTAATATACAAATAAATGAGTTATTAAGAAGAGTCAAAGTATTAAAGGGTATTGAATAAAAAGGTTTTATGGTCAAAGTACAAATATAATTGTGTTATGTTCACACGGCAAAAACTTGATTGTAAATGTATTTGGTAGAGTGTATATCAGCTTCAATGCCACCATCATACATATTGAAAACTGCCATCGTATGTAAAGCGAAGGAGATGAAAAGCCACGATTTTTATTATATCTTTCTTCTTTGTTCTCTATTCCAACATAATCCTAAACCTAGCAGACATTCTCTGGCGTATTCATAGCCGTCAAGATGATTCGGTAATCTAGATTAGGTAATCAAATCATCAATTTTCTTATAGGTTTCATAGATCTATCAAGTTATAGAGTTTTTAAATTGTTTTGAAGGAGAATTGGAGAATCGTTTTAGTTTTCTTGAAGAATCTGAAGATTTAGTGTTTAGGGAAGGTTGAGGATCAGATCCAGGTAATTTGATAACCATTCTTTCTTTAAGATCTACAAATCTATAGTTTCCTTAGAATTTATTTGTTGTTTTTTAAGGGAGATTAGAGAAAACCTTGATTATCTTAGAGATCTGGATTTGGTGTTAAAAAGGATTCGATAGTCCAAATCAGGTAATCAGATCCCTATTTTCTTCTATAGGATTTTATAGATATATTAGTTTCTTAGAGTATTCTTTATGGTTTTGAAGAAACTTTTGAAGAGGAACCCTAATTGAGTTGGAATATGATTTTTTTGGTGTTATAAAGGATTAAGGATCGATTCTAGGTAAGTTTCTATAATTTCAATCCATAGATTTATGTATTTGTAATTTCTTGTTGATTCTTTAAGTCTGTTTGCTTGAAGGAGGATTCTAAGGTTGGAAAGATCTATTGGGGATGTTTGTTATTTTGGAGGAGTTTTGAATTTCGATCAAGGAGAAAAGTGTGAATTTCTTATTTTGTTGAGATTAACGTTTTAAATGGAGTTTGGATTAGAATTTTGTAATGAGAATTTTATTTTGAATTTTGTATGTTCATATTGTCATGTTTCTGGTGAATTAGGGTTTGTGTTCTAAAAGGAGATTTGGTGAATTAGAGCCCTGTTTCTAGAATTTGATTAAGGTACGACCTTACTTTGTTTGTTGTATATGCTTGTAGGTTTATATCTGCTTGATGCTTGTGTGTAGGATTAGAATATCAAATTAATTTAATTCTATATGACATATAAAATTGTTTTATTGCTTGTGTTTGGCTTTAGTTAGTAAAGACCACGCAGATTGTGATACTATCGAGACATCCTGATGATCTATGTGTGAGGTTGTCCCTAGTGAACTCGTACATAGAAATGATTCCGGTAGATTAGGTTTTGGCAAATGCCGCAGTGTGTGGATGATTCTCCAACACTAATATATGTATAATTATGTATTTTCTATATGCTTGTTTTTATGGAGTCATGAGTTACTCTAAGTTTAGGACTGGACTGCAGATAGTTCTAAACTGTGCTGTATGCTAGCTAATTTAAAAAATAATAATTTGTGTTTATTGCATGAGAAATAGTTGCATTTGAATATATATGTTGTGTGTCCATATGCATTTGTATGTGGTTTTACGTACTGGGCATTTTCGCTCATTCCATTCACTTTTCAGGAACAAGAGAAGACTAAGTGATTTATGATCTTACTAGATATGATATCTTTGTGGATCATGGGGATGGCGATAGTAAACTTGACTTTCCTACTAAGGAACAGTAGAGGTAGATTTTGGATATCTAGAGATAGAAAGATGATTTAATAATCTATGAAATTTAAATTGAAACTATTATTATTTTCAAAGATTTTATTTACTTTATGAGTTTAAGATTTCTTTATAAGACTTTTCAGTTAAGTTATAAGTTAGGATGATGTTGGCTTTGATTTATGCCAACAAGTTAATTTAAAAGTATTATTTATATGATGAATTGTTTAACAAGCACCCTTTGTATGTGAGTATTGGAGTTGTATTTTTTATATAATATGTGGATTAGTATTTCATAGCCTTGGCGTGTTCTTAGAAAGAGAATGACACGTAGCGGGTTATAATGTCCTTATTTTAGGATGTTATAGTAGGTTTTTATCTAGGCTACAACATCTACAACCAACAACACTGAGATAATTTAGAACTTTAAACTAGTTAGTATAATAAAAATTTAAATACATTATAAAGAAAGAATATTATAAATAAATGTGAAATTAATACAAAAGAATAATTTTCTTAGTTAGTGTTATAGATTTATTAAAAATAAATGTTATTTTAAATTCACATTGAAAAATATTTTTAAAACGGTATAATATATGTCTTTGAAATTTTTAAATATATAACCTGATATAATAATAAGAAACTTTAATTTTTATGCGACATTTCTTAATCTAAACATTTTTTTTTTTTTTGCGAACTCAAATGACTATTAATATTATTTATTAGAACTAAATCTTTTAAAGGCAGTTCGAACTAAACCGAACCGCATGTGAAGCGGTTCGGTTCATTAAAGTTCTGAACCGCACCATTTTGAATGCAGTTGGGTTCAGCTCGTTTCAACCTCTAAATCAAATCAAATTGAACCATAAACACCCTTCATATTTTTTGACCCTTTTTTTCTTTTTTGTTTATTATTATTCCATTAGATATGTAATTAAATATACTTCATATTACTTTTATTATATTATGTAATCAAATTTGTTTGATATTATTATTTTATTAAAGCAATCTAAAACTAAGACGATAAATTTCACAAAAGTCCTAATTTTATGGAATTTTGAGAATATTGAAGATTCAAATATCATTTTAAAAAAGGGTTAAGAAAGACTTGAATAAGAATGTGTATATACATTAATGATTAAATTTTTTTTTTTTTTTTTTTGTTATTAAGGGACGTATGGCAATAGTAAAGTAAACTTCAGAGTTTCTAACGTGATAGCCAAGATGGTACAACAAATTTTCATCTGTCACATTTTATTGTAAGTGCAACGGCTTTTATATTCAAAAGTATATAACTTTATACGGTCAATAATACCATAGTGCAGATTATTCATCACACAATATATCAACAAATACTAATTGATGATATATATATATGTATATGGATAAATTACACTTTTCATATCTGTATTTCTGTTTTTTTTTTTTTTTGTGCTTTTTAACGTGCTTTATTAGTGCTTGTATACTTGTTGCTTACTTAAATCCGATAGAGGTTGGACTTTAAGAATCTAGGCTTGGATCAAAACTAGATATTAAGCCTACAAAATAGGAGACCAGTTAGTAGCACGTTAGGAATGGTAAGGCCACTTCGACGCTTGAGTTAGAATTTGTCATAATCAATCCATAATTCAAATGAGAAACAATAGTTGAGTACAACGTTACCTACCTCCGGAGAGCTAGATGAGTATTTATAGGCAACTGATTGAACAGTGATAGTCATAGTGGGTGAGTGAACAGTTGGTGATAGTCATGAAGATCGTGGGTGAGCCCATGTCTCTATTATTCAGAGACAAAGCCGACCGAGCTACTTGTGCCAAGCGATTAGTAAGGCGAAGGCGGCCGAGTGATTACCAAAACTCGTTATAGAGTTAGGTCACCCATTATGAGGCGTGTTGATGGAGTTTGGGCTTAGTAAACTAGTCCGCCCTATTGATATGTTGAGCTCGGCTTGAGTAGCCTTATAATCCTGAATTAACCGTCAACAATACTAATAAAGGATGTTTCAATAGTTTATAATTACTTATTTGATAAAATAATATTATAAAAAAATTAATTAAATATTAAAAAATAATAATAAATTTAAAAATATTTAAAAATCACAGGAAGGGCAAAAAAAAATTATAAAAGATGCTAGCCGCCTATGATCTTGATAAGCCAGAATTAGCCTAAATATGTTGGTGAATTCAATGAACCACCTATGATATTATGAGGTAGTGTAAAATAATCAAATGTACCCTTTTCATGAATATTCCTTATGCTGGTTCAAATTTTATTTATAAATATATAGTAGATATTTTCATAATTTCATTGTACTATCAACTTTTATTTAGAAAATGAAGAGATAGAGGTAAATTATTTTAGATCCCTGCCCCGCCTCTGCTTCTTGTTTGGTCATTAAAATGTTACAACAGATACAAACACTTATCTCATCATCTTACTCAAGATTGGCTAGGTAGTGATCCACTTTAAACATTATAGTAGAAAGAAAGGAATATATATATATATATATATATATATATAAAAGAGAAAAAGGAGAAAAGAATATGTTTTTTTTTTTTTTTTTTTGCCAAAAAGATATTTATGAAGTGACTTTTGAGGGAAAATTTTTGAAATTCATGTTCTTCTACGTCAATTATATTATTGTATTAATATACTTTATTTAACTCCATGTTTATTTTTCTAACGTAGTTATGGTTGTAGGAATATTCCATATGTCATTTTTTAACTTAAGGAGAATATATTGATATGCTTAAATATGTTTGTACCCTATCATGTCATAAGTTGATAGGAATTGGCCAAGTTGCAGGATTTAAAAATAACATATATTTGTTAAATTGGTTCTTATGAAATATGTCACATGATGATTTAACGATGCATGGCCATTGCAGGATTCATTGATGTCATGGCAGCAATATATTGGAGTGAATTGTTTTCATTTATTATATTTTTGTGTGATTTTCTTTCTTTCTCTCTTTTTTTTTTTTTTTTCTTTTGAGAGTTGGTTAATTGTAGATTTTATCAAGTAACATGTTCTCAATCATCCCTTCAAATAGTTGAAATAACAAGTTAGTTCAAAATAAAAAATTGGTGATAACATAGTTTTCAAAATCGAGAGTTAAATATACGATTCTACCAGTTTATCATTTTATATGCTTTTTGTTAATTAAAATGGATGTAAAAATATTTGGGTGTAGACTTCATATAGAATTATAAATTTAGATGTATGATTTTACATGTTTACGATTTTATCGGTTTTGTATAATTTGGTATAATTCTACTAATTTTATGCATTTTAGTGAATAGTAAAATCACGATTTTGACAATCATGGATGATAGTATTATTCATTCTTTTAAGTCCATAATAAATATAAGTTTATACTTCCATCAAATAGTGATGGTCTTTATGTGTTTATTAAAAATTATTTTAAAAACTTATGATTTTAAATGAAATGAAATGAAATCATAAAATATTATTTTATTTTTTTAATAATTTTTTATTAATAATCTTTATTGAATGTAATACAAATGGAATGATTCCTTTACATCGGCATTACCATTGACAATATTTTCAAGTATCACTATCTATTTTATATATATATATATATGTTGATAACAGAATAATGCTTATTAACATAAAACCATATTTGTATGTGCTACTTTTTCATCAAACTATTAAAACCATAATTGAAATATGTATCTGCGCATTATGCGGGCTTATGTCTAGTTATTAATGTATGCAAGCAGCTGAGTATAATTTCCATTTTTAAGGAAAGATCAATTTGGAGCCATTGGATCTGAACCACCTTCAACATTAGGATTGTCGACATATTTTGAGCCCTAGGAGTCGCTTTTCCTGTTAAACCTGTCGGCAGCATTGTCATGTCATGCGTCGCTATACATACTGCATGTGTAACTGCCCATGAAAATACAGCCAACTGGGTCTTCTAGAATAAAGAGTTTGAGCTTTCACTTTCAATTTGTGAAGAAAATAAATTGAAAGATTAAATCACTTATTGATATTTAGTTAATTCTAGTGAGAAATAGGCATCTCTACCGACAGCTGGGGGCTTTTACAAAAATTTGAGTGTCCCAAATGACATGGAAACTTTGATAAAATAAAATTGATTAATTAAATATTTTAATTTTAAAATTGATCAATTTAATATTTGAACACTTTTAAAATTGATAGATTTAGTATCTAAAAAAATTTAAGGGTGGTATTGTTCGGTTTACACAAAAAACTTTTTCAGATACTAAATTCATTAATTCCAAAGTTTAGAAACTAACTTGCATGTGTTATCAAAATTCAAAAACCAACTTGCATGTGTTGTCAAAGTTCATATAGTATTTATGACACTAACCCAATAACATGGGAAGAAGATGAAGTTAACCTAGCAATTGAAGTAAATAAGAAAAGTGGATAATTTTTTTTAGCATCACCAAAAATCCCATATTCTTAGAAGTCCTTGAAGCTTATATATTCTATTTATATATAAGCAAGTGGAATTGGGCCAAAAAAAAAAAAATAAGTGGAAGCTTCAACCGTCGTGTCAATGGAAACACGCTGTCAATTATCTAATTGTTAAAACAAATATAATAATTAAAATATTTATTATTTTAGTGATTCGATCATAATTGTCTATGATGTGAGCTGTTGGATAAAACCATAATCGGACAAAATTTTAACAGTCCAATCAAATATTACCATCATCATCTAAAAATAATTAATACTCATTGGCCTTTTATATGTATTGTGTCAACTAATTTTTTTTTCTCTCGTACATTTTTATTTGAACTTATGATATAATAAGATTTAGAATGTGCTAACGAATACTCTCGGCGTACCAGGTAAGAGGGCAGATAAAGGATTGATTAATCCTAGTAAATAAGGTCTTTTCTTTTTGGAAAGAAAAAAACAAAGTCATTTTTAACTGATATGAGGATTAATGCTAAAAATCCTTTTTTATAAGAGGCCTGTAACAGCTAAGGCAAGTCTGATGTAGTTCTGCCATTCATAATGGTGTTTATTATTTGTTTGATGATAGTTGCTGTTCTGCCATTATAGAGAAGAGGTTGTAGAAAAGAATTCCTTTAGATACTAGTCAATATAACATTTGATTGTATAAATATTTTTTTTTTTATAGTATTAGAGTCATTGTACCATGTTTGCTTTATAAATATAGTTGAGACTAGATAAAACCTAAAATTTTTACCTCTTATATTTTTTGGTATAAAAATATTGGAAATGGAAAAAAGTTAATCTCTTAATAAGAATTTTATCCGGTGTTATCACTGTCTTACATATGAAACGTGGCATAAGAGAATTGAATTGTCTAGTATATCTTATGCTATGCTGTACTTTTTGTACCATGCTATCCAGTTCTCTTTATTCTATCAAGTTTTTGTAACCAAACGCTACCTAATAGTCATACACTCTTTTCATATGTTTTAGGGTAAATGTTAAATTTGATATGTAAACTTTAGATAAAATTTAATTTGGTATTTATAATTTAAAATAGTTAATTTAATACTCAATCAATAACTATTTTTACCATTTCTTTAATATTATTTACTCTATAAATAACATGCAAGAGACCATTTATCACCGAATTTAACTAATTCTCTAAACATAAACCGTAGTAAAATAGTAAAAATAATCACGTAAAATTTGATTGATTATTAAATTAATCACTTCAAAAGTATCAAATTAATTTTTTATATAAAATTTAAATACCAAACTTGATATTCTTCTATCTTTCTCCTTAAGTAGCAAACCTGTGGACCCTTCATAGTGAGTTCCCTAGCCCAAGTTAGGTTGCGAGGGTGACGCGCATGACGATTGAACCAGGACTTCTTGTTATCCGTTAGGGTAGATATTTGTAACCCTAGCAAGCAATTTTCATTGGAGAGGCAAACGAAAGGGGTAGTTGATTGTTTGTTGCTTTTTTCCTCCAGCCATCTAACTTTCCGTAACTCAATCAAGGGTCCAAGTAATTGACTTTGTAACTATAATTCATGCATTGATATTGGGAATACCGAACAAAGTAACAGCACTATTTCCCTTCTTTTTCTAAAGCAAAGACCTTGCTTTTTTACTTTTATGTTCCATGGATTCATTGTAGAATGTAATATCTTGCCTTGACCAATATAAATTATGAATAAATTAGAAGGATTTCACAAATGCTTCTTAGAGCATTAAATAATGTGCTTGAAAAAAATCATTTATTAGATTCCGATTCATACTTTTGCAAGAGAATTAATATATTTGAATATCCATGTTAAAAATAATTAATAGCCATGCCAATAAACACAATAAGTTTGCTCTTTCATCTATTTGATCCAAAATTTTTTATAGAGTTAATGATGGTAACAGTACTCAAATCTTGGTAAATTAAATGAAATTTTCGTGCATCATACTTTATCAAATTACTAGCATTGTTATCTTATGTGGTGTTTTCAATCCGTATGTAAGCATACTATTGTTGTACACAAAATGTATTTTTAGGTGTTATTGATCAATTTTAAAATTTAGATATTAAATTGATTAATTTCAAAATTTAGCTACCTAACTATAAAATTATCAAAATTTAAATATTATTTGCGATATTAATTTAAAAAATTTTGAAGTAACAATGACATGATATTCATTATCTAACCTTCCAGAGGAATATGAAATAATGTAAAGGTTTATTTTATATATATTTTATGTTCTATCGTTAGTACCTATTAGCAGTTTCATTTTTATGCATTTGATTCATAGGATACCAGATAAAATGTTCTTGATAAGTGTGAAATAAAAGGTGAAGAAGGACAGAACATCCCTTTACATTCCTTTTCCTTCCTTTCTTTCTTAAATAGAAAAAATTAGCATATATACTTTTCTTGATGAGAGTTATGGTCAAATATTCCCTCAGATTCTCTCTTCTACCCTATTAAAGCTTTCCAGGGGCATGAAACTTTCATAATTTTTAGTTTTGATACACTACTAGAAAACTAGCCTTTAGAGATAGAAAATTTGCGACGAAAAATTTCTATCTCTAAAAAAATGAATTAGAGATAGATTTGCGATGGATTTGTGATGACATGAATTATGAATAATCTTCTAATTTTTATATGCTTTTGCTACGGAATTTGCGACGGATTACACATTGATTTGGGACGAAAATTTTTCCGTTGCAAATTTGTCTTTGATTTTAGAGTGAAATAAATTATTTAGCGCCAATTTCTATTTTTTTTAATTCTGTTGAAAATTTGTCTCTAAACTAAATTATTACGTATATGTATATATAAATAATTATGTTTAAAATTTATTTTTAATTATACATATATATAATATATATAAATGTGCATATATAATAAGGACATATATTATATTTGTAAATTAATTTTATTATATAATAACTATAATATGTATAATCATTTGTTATTTACAACTAATTATATATATTTTATTTATAATATATTTAATATTACATTACATATTTATATATTATAAAGTATAAATTAAAAATAGTACTTAATACATAAATATTATATTTATATCTTATTATATATTCTTTTACATAATAACTTATATAAAAAATCAAATTATACAACTTAATAAAATAGTGTATAATAATAATATAATATGTTATATGCAAGTAATATCATAAAATACTACTTAAAAATAAAGTATATTTCAATAATAAAATATGTAAAATAAAATAATCAATATAAAATGTAAACTTAGTATATTTAAACATCTACAAATATATAAATAATATATTATATTTTAATAATATATTAATAAAAAAATATATTCATATTATTTATAATTTTTTATTATATATTTATTATGACTATTCATATGTTTTTTAATATAAAAAAATTTATTATATATATCTTACATAATTTATATTTACATACTATATTTTATTTAAAATATAATAACATATTTGGGGAAAAATAATATACTATGTAAAAATATAGTATATTTAAGTAATAAAATATGTAATATATAATAATTAGTTAAATATATTTAAATTGGTATTATATATTATTTTATTAATATAATAATGAAAAATATTTTTATATTGTTTATATTATATCATAATTTATCAAGTGTAACAAAAATGAAATAAAAAATAAACACATTAATTAAAAATATACAATTTATTGATTTAATATAAAATATTAAATAACTAATGTAAAAAGTATAATTAATAATATATCATTAAATATATATATATATAAATTTATATGTATAACATTATTTATTTTACATAATATTAATATTTTTTTAATAATAATATCATATTTGGAAAAAAATTATAATATACTACTAAAAATATTATATATTTATAATAAATATATAATTTAATATAATTATCATAAAATGTAAACATTGTATATATTAATATTATATACTATTTTAATAAAATATTAATGAAAAATCCTTAATAAATATGTAAAGTGAAATTATAAAATAAAAATAAAGTATAAAAGATATATAAGATGTTTTATAGTTATAATATTGTAAATTGTGGTATCTCTTAAATAAATAGTAGTGGAATTTTACTCATGAAGATACGAATTGGTTTAGTACTTGTAAAACCTTCAATGTTAAGTGTGCTTAGTATGTAGCATTCTATGATGGATGACCTCTTGGGAAGGATAAATAATAGGCAAATGTGTATTTTTTTAATAATTTATCTCAGAATCAGAGACAAATTTGCGACGGAATAATTTTATTTAATATTTACTAATTGGATATTTAAAAATAACTAATTATAAAACAGAGACAAATTTGCGACAGAAATTCCGTACCAAATTTGCGACGGAAAATAAATTTGTCTCTAAAAGAATTAGCGACGATAATTTTTGAGACAGAAATTTGCGACGAAAAATCTGTCTCTAAAAGTTTTTAGAGACAGATTTTTTACTTTCAGAGACAAAATTTTTTGTCTCTAAAGCCAAAATTTCTTGCAGTGATATTGCAAAATATTTTTTATACGCAGAAACCAGAAAATTTTTTTTTACATCTTTATCTTGCATTTTTAATAATAAGTAAATCAATTAAACTAGTGGTTAAGAGATTTAATGTGAATCATACACATAGTTTTAAAATCACGAGATAAATATATGATTTTACAAGTTTATAACTTATATTTTTTTTAATTAAAATGTATGTAAAATTGTTTAGTGCAACTTTACGTGTAATTATAAATTTAGGTCTACGATTCTACAGCTTTATGATTTTATCGGTTTTTTATAATTTTACACGATTTTACTAATTCTATACATTCTAGCTAATAGTAAAATCACGATTTTGATAACCGAAATTATATGAGATTTTAAATTTCATTTTTTAATAAGATCACTTATAAAATCTGTCCAAATATAATTTTAATCTATTTGTTCAAATCTTGCAAAGGTACTTTATTAAATTACACCACACCTTCATTGACAAAATTAAAAAAAAAAAATTTGGGTTGGAGGAAGAAAAAACAATTAATTGAGCTATAATTTTCCAAAATTTATTACCATTGAATGCACAATTGCTTCTCAGCTCCTAACAAGAATGTAGGGATTGCAGTAAAACTATTTCAATGCTTTTGATATGGGAACCAGAATTGATCAACAACCCCAAAATTTCTTGTTAGAAATTTTATTTCTATTTTTATATATTTGGCCTACCATTGATCGTAATATCAACTTCTCTTTTATTAAAAAAAGGTCGTGATGATAGAATATGGCATAATATTTTAATACCATTAAATTTATCCCATTAAAGTGTAGATGTGGTTACCTGACTTAAGTAGGTCTAAAGTGTTTTGATAAGGTCTATTAAGAAAAGCTTATTTGTATAAATAAAACTAAATTGATAATTTAATATGATTAAGTTTTTAAGTTAAATATTACAAATAGTACGTAAACTTTTCTAAAATATATAATTGGATATTATACTTCGAAATTTATCAATTTAGTTCATGAAAAATTTTCGTGTACATCAGTATTTCTATTAAATTGATTAATACCGTTATCATACATGATATTTATAACAAATATAGAGGTACTGTTAACATGCACAAAAAATTTATTTTAGATAATAAATTGATCAATTTCAAAACTCTATTTCTAAATTAATTAATTTCAAAATTCAAATATCTAATTACATATTTTATCAAAATTCAGATACTATTCACGATATTTACCCATTTTTTAATACTAACTATCAAAAGTAAAAGTTTAGAGTTGGTCCATGGACTGATATCCGTATCATTAGATAATTAGTAATAGAGTTTTGATAATACGATTACGTATTTTAGGCGTGTGATTTTGTGAGAGCAGAATTTATGCACTAATCTTAGGAATATTAAATAAAGTTACAAAAATCCTCTCCTTTTTCTTTAAGCAAAGACCTTGCTTTTATTTTTTCCATTCCATAGATCCACTTTCCCATGTTAGAAAATCATAGGTTTAACCTTGATAACTATAAATTATAGGTTCCATATGACATGGTATGATATGAAATAATTAAAATGATGTAAATATAAATAATAATAATAATATCTGAATGTTCTTTGATGACAGTGCTTTATCTAACCGAAATTAGCGGGGAGAGGCTGCTTTCTTCTTCTTCAAGCCTTCACATCAAAATCAAAACTTATATGTAATCTAAATGGGTCCTGGTAGCATTATATTTTTCTTTTTACCAACAATATAAATTAAGTATTTTTATTTTTTAAACTTTTGGCCCATTGATTACGTCTCCATTATGACTGTCGGTCAAGCCCACACTCACTTGTCACAGGTGCCAAAACCAAAAAGCCAAGACCCACCACACAAAACTAGGACAAAATATTAATTTATATTACACGCGTACCAGATATTGAAAAATATCTGTTACTTTTCAGGTAAATATAACTGTAACGTATCATTTGAAAATAATTTGTTATATTTTTTTTATTTTTTTTTATAAACAACATCATATATCAGAATTTTATTAATACTTAATGCTTCTCTTGAGTGGAAAATAAAAAATTTAACACTTATTGCTATTTCATTTAGCTGCAATAGTAATTAACTTATAACTTTACCTTAATAAGAATTATTATGATGTTTAGTTGTCACCCATCACTAATAGTATTTTAATAAAAAATCACTTTTATATAATGGCATTCAATAATCATTTATTGTTTAAACTTATTTATAACAATTCAATACTATAATTAAATTTTTTTTCAAAATATCTTATTAAAATAAAAACAATAAATAAAAATTTTTACAATTTTATTCCATTCATCCATAATAATATTTATATTTGCAACTTTATTTCAACTTTATTTGATTTAGTAAAGTAAACAGTCAATTATTAGGGTTCTTTTTTTAGTCAAACTAAGACGTTGATTTTCTGAATGAATTGTCTATCTTTAATATCGATTTACTAAGTTGTTAATTTCCAGAAAATTCAACTAATTAAATTAGCTTACTACTTTTCTCAAAAGAAATATACAAATATTACAATAAAACCTATACTGAATAATTATCAATCAATACAACCATCATATAAAACTATAATTTTATATTAGTTTCTTTTTATCAGTTATTTCTGTAAATTCTTGCTCTCCTATTCCTAGTTATTCTAGATCTTCGAAGTGCTACTCGGTATTCAGTGTATGTTACTATTTGCTTATCTTCAATTAAATTTGTTGCGTTTAAATGCTTTATATTCTATGGATTATTGTTCTTTCACTAAATCAATGGATTTAAGTAGTTTAGGAAAAAGGAAATTAATATTAATATTTTAAAAAAAATTTACAAAAATTACCATTAGAAGTGAAGATATGAGTTCAACTTGTTTAATTCTGAAATTATTTTTTATTACTTAGGATTTGTGTAATTTTTTAGAAAAAGTTAATTTTTTTTCTTAATCTAAGTAGTTTAATCTTAAAGATGAAATGATTAAACAAATTGACAAGACATGATATAATTGTAAAAGAAAAGGATAACTTTAATATTTTACAACATTTAATATTAATCTATCCATATTATAGTCTTGAGAATTTGTATAATAGGGTTGTGTGGAGTTAGAAAAAGTGTTTTGGGCTAATAATATTCAACATAAAATAACTTTTAATTTCCTAACTATTATATGAAAAACCATTAAAGCACCACAGGCACTTATTACCTTTATTACATAGAAAATTCCTTTTATATGTTTATGTATTTATTTTTTTTTGTGAAATTCATAATATTATTAATATTATATTCTTTTTTCTTTAATGTGATGCCTAGTGAAATCTAGTTTTTTACACAATCTACATAAAGAAAATATAAATTTATTATATGTTTGAATTGTTTGTTTCTCATCTGTTTATGTATTTGTATCTAAATTTTATATATAAAGATGTCTTATTTGAAATTATATTTTATTTATATTTGATCCATGTAATGTTTTTATGAGAACTGTTATATATTTTTTATTTATATATTTCTTAATAAAAAAATTCATTAGAAAATATCTACCAATCGGATGCCAAATGTACTAAACTTATGTGAACAACTATTTATCTATCATACACAAAGAGAGAGATGGAGAGAGAGCGGGGGTGGAGAGAGGGAGAGAGGGAGAGAGATAGGGGGGGAGAGAGTGAGAAAGATAAGTGTCATGTTGATGAGGAAACTTCTCATCCTCTCATTAACTATTTCAGAACACAGCTACTAGGAGGAAAAAAGGTCAAAAATCTTGCTAAACAAAACATCATCCTCAGCAACTGTCTCTATCTCTAGTTAGAAACCTACTTTTTTCGCTCCAACTTGTCCACATATTCTCTAAAATCTCCATCAATTATACAAAATTCAACTAAATTTTCAATCTTTTCTTCCTGACTGATCATTTCCTTAACACCATTACATAATTTCAATTCTGGGTCCATTAGTTTCATCCATTTTTTTTATCATCATAAAAACTCCACACTTGCTTCCTAAATTCACTCCTCAACCTTCACAACCAGTCAAACTCTCCCTAAAGCTCCAACCTTTCTTCATTGTTTTCTTCAAAAAGACACAATTCCACTTCTGGGTCTTTTAGTTTCATGCATTTAAGGCATGAAGCTGAAGTCATATGACATTTAGGCTGTGAAGTTTCAACCTTTACGTGGTACATTGTCGGTATGATGTTAAAACGTTGCACCTTTAGTTTGTCTTGATTGTTTTTTCTTTTTGTGTGAAATACAATGGCTGATGACCAGACAAGACTAGGAATTACACTTGTTTTATGTATGTTCAAAGTTGTTTATGGTGTTACAGATCCTAATGATATGAAGGTTTTGAATGATTTTAGAAACGGTTTAGATAATCCAGAGCTTCTTGAGTGGCCTAGTAAGGGAAATGATCCATGTGGTCCTCCTAAATGGCCTTACGTTTATTGTTCTGGTGATAGGATCACTCAGCTTCAAGTTAAGGACCTTAATCTTAGGGGGAAATTGCCACCAAATTTTAATCGGCTTTCGATGTTGTCGAATTTAGGCTTGCAGAGGAACAGATTTTATGGTGCATTGCCTAGTTTTAGTGGATTATCAAATTTGCAATATGCTTACTTGGATTACAACGACTTTGATACTATGCCATCTGACTTCTTTGATGGTTTGAGTAGTTTACAAGTGCTGGCTTTGGATTATAATCCTTCATTGAATAAGAGTACCGGGTGGTCGATCCCGGTTGAATTGGCGAAATCGGTTCAGTTAACTAATATCTCTTTGATGAATTGTAATCTGGTTGGTCCTGTGCCTGAGTTCTTAGGGGAATTGCCGTCTTTGACGGTGCTAAAGCTGTCGTATAACAGGTTGTCTGGTGTAATTCCTGCAAGTTTTGGTCAGTCGTTGATGCAGATACTGTGGTTAAATGACCAAGAAGATGGTGGATTAGGTGGTACAATAGATGTGATAGCATCCATGGTGTCACTTACTCAGTTGTGGCTTCATGGAAACCAGTTCACGGGGACCATCCCAAAGAATATCGGGGATTTGAGCTCGTTAAGGGATCTCAATCTTAATGGTAACAAGCTTGTTGGTTTAATTCCAGAGAGCTTGGCAGCAATGGAGCTCGATAGATTGGACTTGAATAATAATCTGCTCATGGGTCCAATACCGAAGTTCAAGTCTAGTAATGTTTCTTCTGTTTCAAATTACTTTTGTGCTACTGATCCGGGGATTCAATGTGCCCCTGAAGTTAATGCTCTTTTGGATTTTCTTAGTGAAGTCAATTACCCTGCAAATCTTGTTACTCAGTGGTCTGGTAATAGTCCATGCGAAGGGCCTTGGTTGGGCTTGAGTTGCAATTCAAAGTCTAGTGTTTCAATTATAAATTTGCCGAGACATAATCTAACTGGTTCTCTGAGTCCTAGAATTGCAGAGTTGCAATCTTTGGTCAACATTATGCTTGGAGGGAACAATATATCCGGTAAAATTCCTGAGAATTACACTGGATTGCAGTCTTTGAAATTGATGGATTTAAAAGACAACAATTTTGTGCCTCCGTTACCAAAATTCAGAAACAGTGTGAAGATTGTCATTGATGGAAATCCTCTTTTTGCTGCTACTAATAAAACCACCCCAGTAAGTCCCACTCCTACGCCTGGTACTGGTCGCAACTCACCACCCAGTCCAACACCTACTACACCAAATAGCACTTCATCAAGTGGATCATCTCGAAAGACACCTCATAGTTCAGGCTTCACAGGTTCCAATTCCACTGTTAGTCCTGTCTCATCAGAACCCCAATCTAAAAGTAACATAAGGTATAAATGGATCGTGTTGGCTGCAATTGTAATTCCTGTCCTTGTCCTATTAGTGATAATTCTTTCCATATACTGCTGTAAGAAGAGGAGAAGCACTTCAAAGGCTCTCCCTTCGGTAGTGGTTCACCCCAGAGACACATCTGATCCGAATAATAGGTTTAAAATTGCTGTAAGTGATAATGCTACAATGAGCATGTTCACTCGATCTGGGACAAGTTCTAGGAGTGGCATAAGCATAGGAACGGAAACTTCACGTGCAATCGAGGCTGGAAATATCATAATATCAGTTCAAGTGCTTCGAAAGGTGACAAATAATTTTGCACCTGAAAATGAGCTTGGACGAGGTGGGTTTGGAACCGTGTACAAGGGAGAGATGTATGATGGCACTAAGATAGCTGTCAAGAGGATGGAAGCAGGAGCAATCTGCAACAAGGCATTGGATGAGTTCCAGTCTGAGATCGCTGTCCTCTCAAAGGTTCGGCATAGAAATCTAGTATCTCTTATGGGATACTCTACCGAAGGCAATGAGAGGCTTCTAGTTTATGAGTACGTTCCCATGGGTGCTCTCAGTAGGCATCTGTTCCGGTGGAAGGAGAACAACTTGGAACCTCTATCTTGGAGAAAGAGGTTCACTGTAGCCCTTGATGTGGCCAGAGGAATGGAGTATCTTCACAGCCTTGCGCACCACACATTTATACACAGGGATCTCAAGTCATCCAATATTCTTCTGACTGATGACTTCAGGGCGAAAGTTTCAGACTTTGGATTAGTAAAACTTGCTCCAGATGGAGAGAGATCAGTGGCTACTCGGCTTGCTGGTACGTTTGGGTACCTTGCACCTGAATATGCAGGTAAGTGTTTTCTTGATTCAATCTCCTCTTTATGGCATGTTAGAGCAATAAGATAGCTTTTATTGTAGTTAAAGGATTTACAATGCCTTATGACTCTGAGCATCATAATCTAGTCTCGACAATGCTTGTAGGCAACTGTATTCCAATAATATAAGATAAAGATTTTAGACTACTTTGCCTGATTTTATTGATAGCTGTTGCATTATGCAGGATCTCTCTGATCAAATTCAATTTATTTACATACGATTCATGTATCTGTGGTTGAAATTATGATTTTTTGAATGCATTTAGAGTGAGATTTTATCTTTTTTATTTGGCCATAAGTAAGATTCATCAATGGAACCTCCTAAATACAAATTGCTCCATTGGAATGAATTGGAAGAAATTCTATTGTGACATTATATGAATGTATAATGTGGTTTCATAAATTTACCATGCTTCTTCTGCATGGATCTTTCTTGCTTTTCCTACATTCGAAATCCCTGTTGACGCCTCCTTATGATGATCTTCATGGGAAGGATATTCCATTACATGGTTATAATGCTTTGTTACTTGACATCTTGCCAAACATATTCAGCCTAGATGTTCAATCCTGGTTAGCGCACCTGGTATAACAATTTATTGTTACAGAATTAAATGATAGCTAAGAAAATTAGTTTTGATATTGTAATTAGTTAGGAATTAATTAGCAAATATTAGATGGAGAATAGGAAAAATTGGGACTACTATAAATAGTTTCATTACACAAGTCTTAAAGTATTCGTTTGTGAATAAATAGTAAAGAATCAAATAGAGTTTTCTCAGAAGTGGGAACTGGTTTGCATTTACTAATCTGAATTTCTTCAACGATGTGAAGGTTATATAGAATAATGCTTTATACATTTTTAAGATAAATGTAAGCCGGTTAATTTGTTCGTTATTAACATATTAGCATCGGTGCTGATCGGTTGTTTACTGATTCAAACTGCTTGTGTTTCAGTTATGGGAAAAATCACAACAAAAGTGGATGTGTTCAGTTATGGTGTGGTATTGATGGAACTGCTAACCGGTTTGGTGGCACTAGATGAGGACCGCTCTGAGGAAAGCCGGTATTTAGCAGAGTGGTTTTGGCGAATCAAATCAGACAAAGACAAACTTCTGGATGCACTCGATTCATCAATCGAAACAAACGAAGAAACTTTTGAGAGTGTCTCCATCCTAGTTGAACTTGCTGGACACTGCACAGGCAGAGAGCCTCAACATCGGCCAGATATGGGCCATGTTGTCAATGTTCTGGTCCCATTAGTTGAGAAATGGAAACCTATGGCAGATGAATTGGACTGTGATTCTGGGATTGATTATAGCCTCCCCCTGCCAGAGATGTTGAAGGTTTGGCAGGAGACAGAAGGCAAAGATACAAGCAATTCTACTCTTGATGATAGCCAGGGAAGTATTCCAGCAAAGCCTAGTGGATTCGCGGAGTCATTCACTTCGGCTGATGCACGATGAACATAGGTCTTTATACAGCAAGAAACTATGAGTCTTGCTTTATTGCAATTATCACTTATCAACATGAGACTTCTTTTGTTGTTACAAACAGCACAAAAGTTTTTAGTTTGAAACATGATACATCAGTGTTGCTTGGTATATTAATGCATGCACATGATAATCCTTAAAATTTTGATAGTTGGGGGTGCAATATTTTGGGCAGTACAATGTTGTTGTCCAATGTCCATTCAAAATGTGCTTCTAATTATGCAACATTGCATTTGCTTTTCTTGGGACGTGAGACAACAGAAATTTTCCCTATAAGCAGGAGTAATGTTCATCGATCTCATTTGGGAAAATCTCAAATCTGGTCCAGACAGTTTGCGCAAAAGTTCATTTTGGTCCTTAATTTTGAATTGGTTAATTTAATATCTAATCAAACTTTTTGTGGCCGTTTAATTATCCTTTTAATATTGTTACTCTATTTGCTAATATAGAAGATACAATCTATCATTAAATTTTTACGATTTTTTCTAATACTGTCTAGTATCGATAGGTCACTTCTTCCACTTCATGAAATTTTTACTAATTACTTCTAATATTGTCTAATATTGATAAGCTACCTCTTCTACATTAGAAAATAAAGTAGATAGTATTAGTGAGATAGATGGACTTCTTGCTTGTAATCTCAATTTTCCTTCCCTTTTCAAATGAGATTGGTAGGTAACTATATTGATCGTAAGTAAGAAGTTCATTTCGACTTACTGGTTCCAATTAGTTTCACTAGGCAACACGTGAAAATACATACTTACTAGAGGCATAAGTTGACACTTCCCAAAAATGCTTAATGAAAGCGTTAGTCCCATCTTCGGTAACATAGAATTAAATTAACATTTATTTGCATATTTAATTCAAGAAAGGGGGTTTCAGTCAAAAATTGGACCTCTCCAAAGATTTGATTATCTCTAGTATGATCAACTGAATTTAATTTTCATGAATTTAATCAAATTAGAATGTATCAACTCTAGAACAATGTTATTAAAAATAGGTTGACCTTCTTAGTTCAATTCGACTAATCTTGACCTCTCATGAAGAATGGGCTAGTTCAATTATGATTCAATCCAATTTTATCCATTGATCCTTTACCTTTTAGCATGTCTAGATTAAGTCCCAGGCCAAATCTGACAATATTTCTCTAGACAATCTACTTATCGTAGAATTTTATCATAAGATTACAATTTGTCATAAGGTTTAGGTCTATTTGTTTAGAATAGATAACGATACTGAATCTATATTATGATGGTTTTACCAATAAAAGAATATTTGATGGAAAATATAAATAGAAAAAAAAGGAGATTTTTAAACAATTTCGACTGGAACAAAATTATCTATCCTCAATCAAATTCCACTACGTCTTTTCACAACGATAAAATTTCTTTCTTTACTTTGCAATGCAACTTGTCTCAACAAAATATTGAAACAAAAATTAATAACTATAATACATACAATAATGCATTAAAATTGATATAGGAAAAAAAAATCAAATATTAGTTTAAGAAGCTTACCTACTTCATACATCTCGGCAATTTTTCAGTATTCGTCCAAAACATGGCTTCTGAATATTTCCAATTGCACAACCAAGCATTGAAAAAAATTATTTGCATTAAAGAGCGAAAAAATTGATTAAAAACATGACCATAAGTTCAATTAGTTCGTATCTAATAACCGCATTGATTATATCTAAGAAAAAATTAACTAAAAATCTATTCTATTTCAAATCATAGCTCTTTTTTTAGTCTAATTGATTTTTATAGAATTATAGAGCCTAATCAAGTCAAGATCGGTTGAGTTTGAGCTTGAAATTTAAAGCTCAACCAAGTTTAAGTTGAACTCGAGTTTCAAGTTTTTCATTCAAGTCAAGTATGAGCTTGGGATTATCTCGACTTGACTGATTTACAGCTTATAGTCATCTTCACTCCTATTTATCTATCATATTAAAATTAGTTGGCCAGTTTTGGGCACAATCTAAGCATGTTTGATACTTTAATTAAAGAGTTAATTATAAAAACATGACCCGTGTCTTAAGCAATTTGCAAATACATGACCTATGTTATCTTTTTTTACTATTAGGTGACCCGAGTTTTATAAAAAAAGTGTCAATATGTTTAAATACTATTAGAGGGAATGTGTTAGTCTTACTGTTCCAAAAAATTAATGTAATAAAAAATAATACTAAATAAAATATTAAAATTATATTTTGAAAATTAAAAACTGAAAAAAAAATGTAAGATTAATTTTTATGATCAATAAAATATTGACATGTGTCATTCTAAAATTAGTAAATAATATTGGCATTTTGAATAAAACTCGGGTCACCTAATTGTCAAAAAAGCAAATTGATCAAAATACAAGTCATGCTTTTTGTAATTAACTCTTAATTAAATTAATACAACTTATATTAAGCAATATTTTCAATAATTTTTTTTTTTTTTACTTCTAATGCTATGTTCTTTAAATATCACTTTCCATCCTCGCCATTTCATTAGCTATTTTATCTATTACATTATACACTTCAATTTTTGCTGTATTTTTTATTTCAATATTATTATATTATTTGTGCACGTATTGCAAATGTGAGATTCGCTTGATGAAGAATCAGAAATCAACAAGATAGAAGAAGAGAATGCAAAGATTTCAATCTATGAAAACTTTCGCTTTAGTCTCCCTACTTATACCCTAGTACAATCTCTTCAGCACAAAATGGAAGACACCTCCATAATCATGGTTTTATTTTAAGGTTTCATTAGTTTTTTTTTTTTTTTTATGTCACAAATGGTACATCAACTTTGAAAAAATATGTAATCAGACACTTAGACTTTGAAATTCATTAATTTAACTGAACTTTAAAATTGATCAATTTAACATCTGAAAACTTTAAAATTAATAAATTTAGTATCTAAAACTACTTAATGGAGGTTCTATTAGCCTGTACAAAAAGTTCTTTTAGGTAATAAATGATCAATTTAAAGTTGAGATACTAATTGTATATTTTATCAAAATTCATATATTATTCATGATATTAATTTGTTTCTTTTATTAGAGCGTCTTTATGGTGATCTTAGTATGGGGAATTGAATGCGATCGAATTTCCTATTTCATTTGTTCACATGATGTCTTTTAATAATTTTATTATTATCTGCTTGATTTTTGTTATTTCATTTAGGTGGTTCACACGAATCATACAATACATATGATACATTAGTTTGTGTCTGTGTGGAAGGTAGTTCATGTTCATGTGTGGGTTATTGTTTATTGTCATAAACTTCTATTTTATCATTTAAAGAGTTCTACTTTTATTTAATTGCATTTATATCCTTAGGATGGTAGAAATTTTATTATATTAGCTTTTGTTATAGAACATTATTGGTTGCTAATAACCATTAAATATTGAAAGCCTCTTTCACATAGAATTCTCTTTGAAACTCTCTTATCTTTATCCATTCTTATTATTGTGGTGATTAAAAACTTTTATTGAATCAATTGATTGTGTAGCCATATCAATTGATTTATTGCAATCTCGTTGGATTCAACTGGTTATATTGTAATATCAATTAGTAGTTTTCAGATTATGTTTTTTTTTTTTCTTTCAATTCATACTCTTCTATGCGTTTACTTAGATATCACATTCATTAACTACAAATATTTATATAAAGGTTGTTACTTATTACTGAATAAAGTAAAAACCTTATCTAGGCACCTTGACTTTGCATTTATAGTGTCATTCATTATTTATATAACAATGATCAAATTTAGCCATTCATATACAAGAAAATAATAGTTGCCAAAATACCTTAATTAAGAACCTTACTAATTGTCCATGGTCAAATATTGACCATGATCTTTCAAGTTTAATCCAATACACTAACCATATGATTGGCCCAATAGACCTAGGCCCAACCCATTTTATCAAACCCCTTTTATGATATAATTCATATGTTTGGATAAAAAATAAACTTAGTGACCAAATAGTTAACTCTATTACTTCACCTATAGATAACAGGATTGATAGTTTGATACCAGTGGGATATAGTTACTGTTTATCAAAATTTCAACTCGACTATATAATTTTATGAAACTTTTTAACAATAGATATAAAATCAATTAGATATATATTTATAATTTTATAGGACTATGATTTTTTGCGTTTATATTAGTTTTATATAACCAATTCTATATATTTCAATTTGAAATAACATTATGAGCTTTACAACCCCTATTATAAGGCCATTATTACCTCTCTAGGGCATTATTTGATAAATTAAAATATTAAGTTTTAATGATTGATTGTGAACGAAGCAATGTAAATACTTATAACAATATAAAAGAATTTTTTTTCCTCCCCTTCTTTTACCATTAACAGATCATCAAGGAATAACTCCTGGCGTTTTTATTATTACAAAAATGCCTTCTGCTCAATTTTATTTTTCTTAATAAGAAAATAAGAAAAGGTTTCGTCAATAACAACGATAAATCTTTTTTCTACAGCATATATGAAACATCATTATATTATATAAGTTCAATTATTTTAAATTTTTCCATACTACTATTCCAATACTCAAATATTTTGTCTCCTAGATAATAGGAAATTAGGGATGGCTACAATGTAATGCCTCATTTATTATAACCCCATATAATAGATAACATCAAATTTAATGTATCCATTATTATCCATAAAAATATGAATTAACCAAAAACGAAGATGAACACAACCGACAACACCACTTTTTATATAAAGTCAAAAGTCCCACATTGCCACAAATTCTCGAGCATGAAAACAAAAATTCCTAGAAAGAGTACCTACTATCTTACACCCTAATTTTCTAGGGCTAGACATTTTCACATATTCCTACAACCACAAAAAGAAAAACCCTGGTATCAGAAACACGTTTCTTTTAACATTTTCATGGAGTTTGTGGCTTCTTAGGATCGGCCCCATGATGATGTAGTGGGTCAGGACCTGAGGAACATCCCTTAGCTCCTGGTTTGTCATGCTCCCATTGTTCCCCTTGTGGCTTCTTGTGTTATTTTCATACAACACCTACATTAACCAAAACCCTAATCCCATGAATCAAGTGGATATAATAATAATAAACACGAATTTCTATAAATAGTACCTTTCTATTCTCAAAAGTCATTGCATGATTAGAACATCCATGACCAATTGTGCAACCATTGGCCGCTAAAAAGGAAAAAAATAAACAAAAGAAAGAAAAAGGCATCAGCATTTTGCGAATTCTATAAATTTTTTAATCTATATCGATATAGATGGAAATTGATATATTATTTGCTGGAGAAACTTACATGAATTGGGTTCTAAAAGTAGGAAGCACAATGCCAACGTAAGAACTACACGACCGAACTTTCTCACGTTTGCCATGGTTTTTGTGTTATCTTAGGAAAATTCCTTACTAGGTATAGTAACACTGACAAGGATATCTTCTCTACTAGACCACAACCCTTTTCTTTTTTCCCCTCTTTTTGCCCTTTTCTCTTAAGAAACCACAGGTTGATGCACAAAACAAGTGAGGCATAAGGAGAGACTCCAATATGCGTATATAAAGAAATGGAAAAGATGCTTCCAAATGATTGCTCTTGCAGCCAAATCTACACAAACCGATTCTAGACTTGATGTGGATGATGACGGACCCCCTGTTAGTGTTAATCGAGAAAAGATTTTTCCATCATTATATACCATGTACGTATATATGTATGTATATAAATGGACAGATTTTATCTCTAGATTAGAGTAGTAACATGTATAAAAAGATGTCCAATAAAGGTTCTTAATACAATTTTATTTGCTAAATATCTATCTTTGAGGTTCTTCATCATTGTAGTAAGGCTGTTCAGCTTTTTTGGGTCATTAAGAATCCCAAAAGGTTGTTTCTTTTTTATTTGTAATTTTTTTATAATAAAAAAGTAAGTAAATAAAATTTAATCTATTAAATGTTACCTAGAAAAGGGTCTTAGATAAAGTTAAAAAGTTCTTAAAGGAAAAATGTTTTTAGGGCTTTTAAGAAGTTCACATAGCACCCAAAGATGCTAAATGAAATCCTTACCATTGAACATGATCTAAACACTTTATAAGAGCATATCTAATTAATGGAGGTCCTTAATACAAATCCATATGCTAAGGGTCTACGTTTTTTATGTTCTTTATCATTGTGGTAAGATCTTCCAATATGAAAACTCCAAAGAATTATTTTGTATTTCTAAATTTTGACAAATGTTCATGGCCCCCAATCATATGCAAGATTATATCTATTTTTCTTTTTTTTTTTTAAGTAATGAATGGTAAATAAGTTTACATAACATCTAAGGACACTAAAAAATATATGATAATGAATATATTAAAGAGGTCTTTAGGAGAATAGATTCTTAAGGAATTAACATGGTACCTAGGGATCCTAAATGAGATCCTTAACATATATGACACATTCTAAAGCCATTTTTATTGGGATTACTTAGTACGAGAACCTAGGTAAAGTAACCTCAAACACTAATAAATAAGGCTTAAAAAAGGAACTAAAATTGAGATGCTTGAAAAAGCAATTAAAAAAAAAAGTCGCATATTCTCTAAAAAAGTTATAAGTAATGAGTGTTAGTTATATTAGAATGTTTTAACTTTATTGCAATTAGAGTTTTTCGAATTGTTATTTTTGGTGTTGCAATTACTAATGGCTTTCGATAATGGTTCAATGTTAAGGATTAATTGCAAAAATATGAAATATGTTTTAGTAGTTTTATAAACAAGTTACATACATTTTGATTTTCAACGAATACCATATTTTGTGACTTTGTGGTAATATTATATTAGAGATATGTGGTTTTTTTCTTCATTAGTACATAATATTATTAAATGGATTTAATCAACCAATGAAAAATTAGTCATGTGACCCTAATCTATTATTAATACAATATAACAAAATATAAGTTGTGTGTTTCTCAAAAATCAAAACTCAAGTCACTTATTTATAAAAGCATAAAATACGAGTCATGTATTTGTTAAAAATAAAACTTAGATCACTTGATTATCAAAATATCAAAACACATATTTATCAAAAATCAAAACTCAGATTAGTTGTTTATAAAATTATTGAGATATCGATCATCTTTTTTGAATTAACCTCATCGTAATGATGTCAATTAATGGTTAAAAAATGGAAATAAAAAAAATCCATAATTTTTCTTCTTTCTGAGAAAAATCATTTTTTTCAATTTCTTTTAATATTTTTTTTCTTTTGCTATAATTAAATTAACCACTATCACCTGTTAATGATTGGAATTTGATTCCACATCAAGCATCTCATGTAAGTGTAAGCTATTAAGATTATTGAATAATATTTCAAAATTCTAAAACTTGCATAATCCATTTTCAAAATCCACAATTTTTCTCGTCTAACAAAGCCATCATTGTCATATGAATCCTTGGGCTATGCTATATCATGGCAGTGCCGGCGCCGTATCCCAGCTCTTACGGTCACTGCACACGACGTTTTTTTCTTACTTATGGTTCTCTACATATAATCAATTAAGACCCCAAAAAACATACATTAATGATGTTTAAACCTAGATTTCATACGTAAAGCAAGAACAATTAGACTAGTGTCAAATACCAACTGTACGATCCTATGACTTTTTCTTTATCTCCATATCCAAAGAATCTGTGCAATATATGATCTTATCTGACCCGGCCAGTTTTTGGTGTCTATATATTGCTTAAAAGTAGCAACAAATATTGAATAAATAAATCATATCTGGGTTAACTATCAATTATATATTAATAAATAAATTTTAAAATAATAATTATTTATACGATGATATATTAAAATATTATCGATAATTATCTACCACATCTATATTACACACCGGATGTTAAACTTCCCTCTATAAGCAGAGGGAGAGGGAACAGAGTCTTTTCTCATGCAGCAGATGCGGTGGATATGCTGATCATGTACGTATGACGTTGCTTGATTGACAAGATGTAGGAATCGAAAATTTATTGTTATTATTTATTCATATAATAATGTAAAATTTGGGATACTCTCAATGATTAAAGTTGACATTGATATTCTGCTGGCAGATAAGTAATAGATAGGGGCAGTGAATTAAATTTTCAACCCCGCTTTTGAATGCCATTTATTAATGGGGTGTTACATGCTGTGCTTAGCGGTTTTGAGTAATGGAATAGTGAAATCCACCAACCTTTCTTATACAATAATTAAGTTACTTGTAGGGTGATATGATAATGGTTGGAGCATACGCATGATTTCAAAGAATTTATATTAAGTATTTTTATTCCTCGTATTTCTATCGATAAATAATTAATCCCAACTCATTTTCGATAAATACACAATAAACCCTAGATGAAACACATATTTACTAATCTTAGAAAAAAATATTACTTAAATATAAATGGGGTAAATTATATAGAAATGTATCAATATTTAAAAAAAAGATTTTCTGATTTTGACTATCATTAAAAAAAAAAAAAGTAAGAGAAAACACGATCGAGCTAGGAGTATAAGATTTTTTATAATAATAAAGTTATAACGTCTCTGACCGGTCTCAATTTGTTGGATTAAGATAAGACAAAGAATGAGGAAAATTAATAGCTAGTAGAATGGTGAGTAACAGTGTGCCTAATTCCTTTGTAGTAAGGGAATTAAACGCTTGAACTTGGTTAAATCAAGTTTTTACCTAGAAAAATTATGTAAACTATCTTTAGGTTTACAGTTGAAAAAATGGGAGAAATAGTGTTATTAAAAGTAAGGATTTAATCACAATTAATAACAGGATTATGAACTCTGATAAGTTTAAGTATAACTTAGAAACGTCAATTACATCAGTAAATTATGCAAAACAATGCAAATTGCAAAGTACAAATTGTAAATAATATTAAAATTGAGGATTTTGAATTGAGATCAATTAAGAAAAGATTCTATAATTAAGGATTCAAAAATTTAAGTTAGAAAATTAAACAAACTTATAATCTAAGTAAACCCTAGTGATGGAATTAAAGTTTGGCCAACCTCTTTAGAAACCTGATCGACTAACTTTTAAAATAGGTTGGTTGAGTTTGAAAAAAAAAAAAAAAGAAAGAAAAAAGAAAAAAAAAGCAGATTAGCCAGAAACTTGTTGGCCAAATTCGACCCAGAGAGAGCAAAGTTGACCAAATTAAGTAGACTAATCAAGCTGCTCCTCGGCAGGATTTGATTGGCTAATTTTATACCCCGATGGACCAAATTAAGCGAAATTCAGATTTTAGGCACAGGAATGTGATTTACATATATAAAAAAGTCGTCGCTTACTTGTACTATGTATAATTATAAATCTTTGCAATGAGGTGATTTATAATATGACTTTTTTACAAAAATTCAATTTGGTATTTGAACATTTAAAAAGTTATTTTAATATTTAATTACACTTGTTGTTAGAGGCAGACAAAAAAACCAATCGACCTAAACCAACCCGTAACCAAACCATAGCAAACCAAAAATATGATTTTTTTTTTAACAATTTGATTTAAAAAAATTTCAATCTGTAAAATTGTACCAAACCATTTTAGAAAAAATATAATAATATTTTACTTATAAGTTGTAACTATAAATCTTTTTATGATGATTTATTAAAAATCATACATGTTCATATGATTTCATTTGATATTTATTATTTGGTGAATATTGATTAAAATCAACTTGCTCATTTTTAAATTTGTTTTTTAGGCTCATGATATATATTATTTTGTTGATGAAGAACTATTTTTTAAGTAGTTTTTTAACTTTATAAAGTATAAAATTTATTTATTTAATTATAAACTCTTGTTATATATTAATTATTTAATGTATTTTATCAATGGATCATTTTATTCATTGCTAGCTTTTGTTGATAGATGATTTTTTCATTTTGACTAAATTTATTGGTAGATAATTAACTTGATGGCTCTATTAAAATATATATATTATAGCTTACTCTATATATAGTTAGTAGATGTATTTTATTGGTAGACAATTAATTTTATAGATGATTATAGATTAAAAGTATGATGAATTAATAAATTATTTTGTTGTGGTTTGCAATATAAACTTTATAAAGTGATATAAATATTTAAGTATCTATACAAACGTAAAAAAACTAAAATAAAGAAAAATCTTAGTTTGAATTTTGATTTAATCCATAATCCAAGCTGAACAAAATCATTATTTAATGGTTTAGAAAATTTCTGGCCCGAACTACATCGTAAGTTAGTGGTTTGGTTTGGGATGAAAAGAAAAAGAAGAAAACAAACCGAACTATGCCCACCCTTACTTCTCATGGTGTTTTTTACTATCTCACTAATACAATTTCATATGTTTCCTAACGTGGAAGAAGAAGCCTATCAATGCTAGACAAAATTAGAAGAAGTAATAAAAAATCAATGATATGCTACCTCTTTCAAGTTAGCAAACAAAGTAAATGGTATTAAGGAGGTAGTAAAAATAACTATAAAAAATTTAATGAAGTATTAAATTATCCATTTAAAGTTTAGATACCAAATTAAATTTTTGTGCAAAGTAGAAGCACCTAATTTGATATTTACCCTATAAAAAATAAACATTTGAATATATTAAGTTGAATTAGTGAGTTCAAAGTGACTTTTGATGAGGAAATACATTGTATAACTGCCCAATTAAAGTAAGTAACCCCTAATTGACTCAATGTGTTTTTGAGTTTTCTACGTTTCATGAGTTGATTTTCTATGTGTTTGCATAGTTATAAGACCAAATTGCACTACAGCTAGCATTGAATATTAGACATACCTTAGGGCATGACATTTGGATATTAGTATGATTAGAAGAGTTATTATGGGAAGCAAAGCTAGTGCCTAGATACTAGGATTGGATGTTCGAATGCTAGGCATTTTTCACATGACAAGAAAGTTTCTAACCATTGTGCAATAGGCAAGTTTGTAAGTTGCTTCATAACTTTCTATGTATGTTTTGCAAGTGATGTCTAAAACGTAGTTGACAGAAAAATAGCTATTGGAGCTTTTAATATAAGGACAAAAGAGGAAGAAATAAGCCAATAATAAAAGTTAATTAGACTTAATAATATGGAATTAATACACTTGTATTCTCCTTTTTACAAATTTGCTCTTCTACTTCTTCTTAAGAGAAAAAGAATTGAATAGTACCATTTATTGCTTTAGTTTCTAATCCTTGTGAGTCGCTACTCAAGCATTGTTAAGAGATTTTGTAAGAGTGAAAGTTGTGCCATTAGTGTTTTGAAAATCATTGTAATATTGTTGCAACTATATTTGTCAAAAAAAAAAAAATTAAGTACAAGTAGAATCACAAGATATGGTAATGATGAGATTTGTATTTCTTATAGCTGGTAAAGCCATTTGAAAATAAAGTCCACTTATGTCTCTAAAGCAAATGAATCCATGATATGGAAATTTGACTTTAGTAGGTTATATGTGACAAGGCTTATATTTGAAATAAGAGCCACTTATAATAGAATAACAGTTCTATAGTTTGAGATAACTACTAGGCATGAAGCTAAAATTCACCTATGGATTCAACTTAAAGTAGGAGGCCCCAGGTTGTTTTTGATGGTTTGAATGTTTAAGCATTTTAACCCAACAAACCTGGCCGATTATGATGAAAACCAGTTTAGACCGCAGTTCTTGCACTCATGGTCCCTTTAATAACCTAATTTATATGATAAATTGGATGGTTTTAAGGTCGGTTTGTAATTAGAGCAGTCTACTAATCTATGATCACTATATTTAAATCACCCTTTCATATTGTACTTCTTTTATGTGTTCTCTAAAAAAAAAAATCTTATAAAAGTAAAATTTTTATATTTTTAAATATTAATTACACATATCACAAAAAAAATAAATATATTGAATATTTTAAAAAAAAATTCCAACATAATTTCTCATATATTTGTTACACTTTTCAAGTAGAGGAAGCCACCAAGGCCTCGATTATGATTATTCCATGAAACCACCATTTCTAATAAAGATAATAGGTTGTAAAGGTACGGTAAAACTTTATGGAAATCATATATATTTAACTTCCTCCATGTTTCGATCATTAGATATATGAAATAATCAAATCAACGGCCTTATTATATGTTCTTTGTTCAATTATGACAGGTCCTTCTATGACATTTATATGATTCGGATCAACGAATGCTCCAATCATATCCTCTCGTTTCGAATATTAATTATAATTAAACGTGGCAGCATAACGTCCAAAAGATTCTAATATTAACGTTATGAGGGTAGAATGAACCTATTACTATAAATTTCAACTTAATTCTGTTGCATTTGAATTTATTGAGAGCTTCTGTGGTGAATTGAACGTTCATTCAACTATCTAACTATTAAAATAAATATAATAATTAAAATAATAACTATTTTAGTTATTCGATCACGGTTAGATATGATTTGAGTTTTTTGATGGTAACGAGATTGGTCCTATTAAGATTAACGGACCATATAATTTCCTTGAATTTATATTATCGTATGGTGTCGAACTTGTAATTCTAAATAAATTTCATAAATACTTAGTGGAGTTGTGACAACTTTTATCATAAATACTTTTATCATATGTTCCATGAAGATAAATCTTGCACATATTGAAATGTATCATAAAGAAGTTTGATAGCAAACAATAAATCTCTATACAGTGTTTGCAATAGAGGAGAGAAGATAGGAAGGACAAAAAAAAGAGAGAGAAAAAAAAAGAAAAGAAAACAAAGTTAAAATAAGTGTTTGAATTAGAGAAGAAATTAAAACAAATGAATTTAAAAAAATATATTGTCAAAATACTAAAAAATCTTATAAGATTTGAAAGATATCTTTTCATTGAAAGGATATTTATGTTATGTTATAAATTTTATTCTAACAAAACAAATGAATTTAATCTACTTATAAATTACTCGAATTAGACTCAACAATAAGCGAGTTGTAAATCTAATTGAGGTTTAATCAAGCTTATTTACTAACCGCATTAAGATAAATTTGCATGCTAATATTATTTTAATTTAAAAATATTTTTATAAAAATTAAATTTTAATTAAATGCAAACTTAATCTTCACAAGAATTGCTAAAAATCAAATGATCTCAATTTTAATTCCATAGTATACCATTTTAAGTTTTCAACTCAAGTAGTTTATTATAAATCTATTAGTATCACATTCTAAATAAATTTGTATCTGTTTTGTATTTGTATCTTATATATATCTGATTTAATTTTATTTATTTGATTTTACCACAAATTAAATTATTTATATTTTATTTATATCTATTTTTTAATAAATTATCTATTTAAAAAACAAACACATCATGCTATTGTTCCAAAGTTTTGTTGCTGGGATATGGACTACAAATAAATCTAGGCTGTAATAAGTGAGTTAATCACGTCGGTCACACCACTATCCATCATCGTTCCTGACAGCGCCGCTCAGGTGATTTATACACTGTGCGGAGGCAGTGGTTTTCCATTGATGGATAGGCGATGGTGATACTGATATCATCACTCATTAGTTAGGTTGACACGAACCCCATCCTATCACCTCGTACATTGTACATAATATTATTATTGTTGTTGTTGCTCATTATCTGTTCTCTCTTTACGTCATCAAAAACGATGTCCACCGTCCGGTTTTACTTTTCTCTCTTTGAGTTCCGTCGTAAAGAGATAAAAGAGAGATGGTTCGTACTGGACGATTACGTCCAACTGCCTGAAATTATGGCAGATTTGGATCGGCTTATTACACGTTAATAACCCTTTTTTTTTTTTTGGATAAAGTGATAGTTAAATATCAATATATTTTGAAAAAAATGATGAGGATGGTTATAATTTTATAAAATTATTTAAATAAAAAATTTTATCTATAATTATATATTATTAATCATTTTACTTGGATAACCAAACGGACCCTTAAATTTGATGTCCGATTGCTCCTTACATGGATGTTAGTTTTAATACAATTCCTACCATCATGTCCTTCTTGGTTACAAAACGTGCACGCCATAACCTGTGCCGACTGCCGACTGCCGACTTCCGACTTCCGACTTCGTTCATCTTCTCTCCGCATTGTCAACTTATGTATCCCCCGCGCGTATCTTGATGATAGGTGACAACAACGTCTCATGATATGTTTTGTATAATTAACATTTTTAGCCTTTAACTTGATCTGATGTATAACTAAAAGTATGGTCAAACATTTCCTCTATGTAACATTTGCTGCTCAATTTTCAACATCTCACCTCAGGAGATGGAAATTTGCTCTCGCAAATGTTGTTTTTATTCTTCACTAGCGAATAAATAGTTGTCATAGGTTTGTAAAATGATAATAACTGTTTGTTTTATTATATAAATTTTTTAAAATTTTAAATTTATTTAATATATAACTAATATTTATTTGCTAAGATAGAATGAAGACACTGTTCCTAGAATAATAAATATTTATCCTATCTTAAGTGTAAGATAACAATGGATTTGGAAACATATATGCATGAAATCCCACTCAAACCTATATGTCAACAACTGTTTGAACCTCCCTGAAACCGCTATATCATAAGTCGGGACTAGACAAACCTAGATTTAACCTACCAATGCTCAGGTCGGTCCATCCACCCAAATCACCAGTTTATGGCTCATTGAACTAGCCAAGTTAAATAGCTTAAAAAATAAAAAATAAAAAAGTACTCTTGAATAAAATTAAATAAAAAATTAGTAAACCATAAAATTAAAAAGTAGAAAATAAATTTATAATTATATTAAAAAACTTCTCAATTTGAAACAGAATTGGACCTAAGAGTAATACCTTTTAGCCTATTTGTAGGAACAAAGCTTAAGGGGCGTATTTATTTATACACAGATACATCCACATGTAGTTTTAAAATTAGCAATATGAAACTTTAAAACTTTAAAGATTAAACTCGTACAAAAACAAGATAAATCCCATATTGTTGAAAAACTATCTTAAACACTCTAATGGCAACCTGAATCCAGGATAAGCCTAAGGCTTCCTTATTCTATCAACGCTTAATCGAATGCAAGTTACCATGCAACAGATTTAGCAAGCTGCAATTGGGAATATATTCAGAAACCAAAAGTTTTTTCTCCTTTCTGTAATGGTAAGCCAATGGTGCCAAGATAGACATCGGCACGGTTCGGGTCTGTTCTGGACCCGAACCGCAATCGCCGGTTCACGGTTCCACATTTCGTGGAATCGGAACCGGAACCGCCAGAGCCGGGGCGGTTCCCGGTTCCAAGGAACCGCCGGTTCTGGCGGTTCCGGTTCCGGTTCCACGTGAACAGTTTTTTTTTTTTTTTTTCTGATGATCGTTTCCTTATGTTTTGTTTTTTTTTTTCTTTTTTTTGTCATGTTTTGTTTTTTTTTTTTTTTCATTACGCTTTTTTTTGTTGCCCCCGGCCCCTACCCCACCATCCCCCACCCAACCCCCCCCCCCCCCACCCCACTTACGCCCCTGCACTCTCCCCCCCCGAAACCCAGCATTTTCGTTTCCCAGTTTCGTTCGCAGTTTCGTTTCCCAGTTTCGTTCCTCCTTTTCCTTTCCCAGTTTCGTTCGCAAGATATATATATATATATTTTTTTTTTTGCCGGTTGGAACTGTCGGTTCCGGAATGGCGGTTCTGGACCCGGTTGAACCGCCGGTCCCACCACGTCGAACCGTTTGGACCCGCAGGAACCGACGGGTCCTTAGACGGTTTGGAACCGTCACCCACGGGGCGGTTCCCAGTTCAGGAACCGCCAGTGATGGTTCGGGGCGGTTCGCGGTTCGGAACCGCCCCGTGCTGATGTCTATGCCAAGATGTTTTGGATGCTTCAGCCCTGCAAACCGCCTCATCGTGGATTCGAATTCATTTTTCCCCACTGCATTCATCTCCCAAAACCTTTTCACCGCTACGGACAATCCATTATGAACCTAGATTATATAATATAACTAAAACTTTTATATCATTTTCTATTTTGATTATTTATATTTGTTGCTACTTACATTTAATGGAAATATCAACTCACAATTTAAATCAATACCATATTTATTCGCATAAATGGAAAAAATTGTCGGTTTATCAATAGCCATCCTCCAAGTATAACATTAAAAATAAAACAAATTAAATTAACATGGAATTAATAAAGCTATAAACTTGTTTAAATTAAATAATACAAAATTTGAACTTATTGGGCTAAGAATATAATTGTCTTTAACCCACTTGTTAAAGAACAATTGAGAGCGTGCATTTATTTATACACAAGTACATCCATATGCAATTCTAAAATTAGCCATGTGAGATTGTAAAACACTCAAGGCAAACACTTAAAATAAGTTACACATCATTAAAAAACTAAAATTTACTTTTACTAGAAGCTTATAAAAGTCCAACTAAATATCCTTTGATAATTATCTACTATGTGTGTTGACAATAATGATAAAACATTTAATGTAGTGAATAAGTAATAATTATCTATTCGAATGGAAATGAGTTTAAATATTTTTTTTTTTATTTCTTGTTTTTTCTCTCTTTCATCTTTTTTTCCCTTTTTCATTTTAATTTCAATGTGTTTGACTTAGCCAACTCATTAAGTTGGCAGGTCGGAGACCTTAATCGACCTTGACCCATTAACCTGATGGGTTGTATGCGAGTCATGACTTGCATGGCCGGGCCAGGCCAATGGCATGACCCACTAATGGCGGTTCGAGCCGATTGACGGTTCGACCTGGCTCATGCTTGTGTCTACTCAAACCCTGTACGTTGTAATTATAATTCTTGCCCTCCATGTCCATAACAATATAATACATCATCAATTGAACCTTAAAAAATAGTCTTCCATTGAGTGGTGAGTTACAATTGGCACAAGCATCCTTATTAGTATTATTATTCTTATATATTTTAAACATGTAGCTAAAGTATATCGCTAATCTACTTCTTGCTATCCTCTCTCTTTATTACTATTCTAGTAATCTTTTTTTACGAGCATATTCCATTTTAAAAGGCAAATAACATAAGCTTAGCCTCAATATAGTTCAGTTAAAGGTCTCATCCATGTCATTGTTGATATTACATTTTATATCCATTTGGAGGAATGCCTTACAGTAATGCTTTAAGTTTATCCTCATAAGATTTCGATTTGTTTCAAGATTTAGTTCAATTCATTCTTGTAATGGTCTCATATCATCCAATTCAGTTGGTGTTTTAACTTAACAACAACTCAATGATCTTGAATTCTTTTTTTCCTACAATTTATGTTCAAAGAAATGTCTTACACAATAACAATGTTCGATAAGAGAATCTTCTTCTCACAACCTTGTTTAAGCCTTGAAAATTGTTGACATTTTTATATTTTTGTTAATTATTTTTGTTTATAGGTTCAAGTTTTTTACATGTGTATGTGTGCATGTAAATACTTTACATGTAACAAACTCAGGAAGACCATTTATTCATATCACATACTTTTCTACCTACATTGTTCTCTCTGTTCAAGCGCACATCATTTACTTCCTACTGTGTTCTATGATTTGTAAGTGATCTTGTTTTGATTTCGTGTCAATATTTCAAGTGTTTCCATGGTATCAGAGTGGGAATACTAATCTATATCAATTCTATTTTACATAGAGATTGTTGTTTTTTAATTGAATATCATCGTTGAAATCGAAGATGTCCAGGTTGCAATTACATATATTGATAATTTGTATAATGATCCTTATTTTCTGTCTGGATTTGATAATCATGAGTATTACTAACAAATTTAGCTTTAATGGATCTAATTTTCACTTTAATGGATCTAATTTTCATGGATGGAGTCGATCTATGCATCTAGAGTTAAGTGCAAAAGCGAAATTGGGATTTATTGACGAAACATATAGAAAACTTGATAATAATAAAATTGATTTAGAAATATGGACAAAAAATGATTGTATGATCAGATTTTGCAATTAAACACATTGTCAAGGATTTAGTGAATGCATTCATCTATCTGCAATCTACACACGAGTTGTGGAAGAATTTGAATGATAGGTTTGGCATGACTAATGGTTAGTTATCTATCGGTTACGATACAAAATAACAAACTTGAAGTAAGGAAATTTGGCAGTAATTGAATGCTTCAATAAATTGAAAAGGTTAGGGGATAAAGTAGCCAATCTTATAGACAATCATTTGTGTGAATATAGAGCTATGGGAAATTACAGTTGCAATTTGAAATTGAAGTTGTAGAATCAAGAATATAGAAAATCAATTAATGCAATTCCTCATGGGATTAAATGACATGTTTGAGTATGTACAAAATCAATTGCTCTCAATGGATCCTTTATTGAATGTAAGTAAGGCATACTATGTGATTTGTCAAGTGGAAAAACAAAAGAAGATATCAAATTTGTTAAGTAGATCTTTAATAATAATCTAAATGTTGCATTGACTATCAAAAACAACCAAAATTTGATAGAATGCAAAAGAGGATACAGTTGGATAGAAAGGAAAGAAAAGGTAGACTGTATTACAATCATTGTAAGAAACTAAATATACAACCGACAAGTGCTTTGAAATTATTAGATTTCCTGAATGGTTTAAATGACCAAGACAACAGTGTAGTGATTTAATGCAAAGGTATAGAATGAGATGCAGATACTCCTTTAGAACCAAATGTTGGTGGAATGCTTGATAGTAATAGAGATGTAGGTATTTGTAGAGAATCGGATCTTATGACAAGAGTTTGTCAAGAAGTAATGAAGGTTCTCATGAATATTCAGGATGACGATCAGTATGTTGTAAATTTTGTAGGTAACACTCTTTCCCTAACTTCTAATTTTGATAAAAGTGTGTTCAAATGGATTGTCCATATGGGAGTTTTAGAACATATAACTCCTTATGCTAGCATTTTGGAAAACCATCATACTTCAAAAGAACCAATTCATGTCAAACTTCCTGGTAGTCATATTAAAATGGTTAACATTGTTGGAAATGCTAAACTTAATGACCATTTATTCCTTGAACAAGTTCTATTAATACCAGAATTTTGTTATAGCCTATTATCTATTAGCCAACTCCTTAAACGGCAAAAAATTGCAACAATCTTTGATTCACGTGGTTTCTTCTTCTAGGACTAGATTACTAAACTCACATTTGTGTCTGCTGAAGCAATGTATGGGTTGTATGTGATGGATCTTTTAACCACTTAGATGTTTCTTCGAATCCTAGAGTAATAATGATAAATAAACATGTAGCCAATTCTTCTATAGTACATGAGAAAGTTTCTATAGATTGTTACATCAAAGCCTTAATCATATATCAATGTATGCTTTGTCACATTTGTTTCATTTTCCAAATTGTAATAGAAATCAGTTTGTTTATGACTCATGTTTACTTGCAAAGTCCATAAACTCCCTTTTCCTTCTAGTGTATCTAGTCAAAATTTCCTTTTAAATTGTTACATATGGATAAAAGGGGTCTATTTAATATACTATGTTTTTTTAAGAGAAATTTTTTTCTTGACTATAGTGGATGACATGATTAAATGCCTTAGAATTATTTGAGGAAACACAAAAACAAAAGTTTGACGTTATTAACCAATTTCCTTGCTTTCATTCACAATCATTTCCATGTTGCTCCAAAGACCCTACGAACAAATCAAGGGAAAGAGCTTCTTTCTACCAAATGTCAAACTTTATTTAAAAAATTTGGCATATTACATCAAAAGAGTGTTGTGTACACTCGATAACAAAATGGAATTTGTAGAGCAAAAACATAGACATGTATTAGAAACGATAAGAGCTTTTAGATTTCATGCCAATTTACCTAAACACTTTTGGGGAGAATGGTGTTAGCTACTACAACACTTATTAACAAAATGCCCCTTAAGAGTCTCAATTGGAAACCACCATATATGAAATGTTATACAAAACACCACCATCGTATCAAGACCTTAAAGTCACTAAGTATTTATGTTATGTGGCAACTATAGCAAATAAAGGGGATAGATTTGATCCGAGAAGAAGACATGGTGCACTCCTAGGATATCCATACAGACAAAAAGCATATGAGTTATATGACTTGACTACACACATCATCTTTGTATCTACTTTCTAGAGACGTTATGTAAATCCCGGTTTTCTTAGTAACCGAGTAAACTCCGAAAATTGGAAACCAAAACCCTAAACAGGATTAGTACGAGCGACCATAAAAAGTGTTGATTCTTAAAAATTTTCTATTCCGCGCTTTCCCAAGCTCCATTACGGAAAAGCGAGCCCCGGAACTAGAAACTCAGAAAAATATTCCGAAATACTCTTTAGAACCGAAATTTTATAAGGATTTCAAAAATATATGTTTTATAATTTTTCGAGTTATAAAAATTAAAGTTATGGTCTTTTCCCGTATTTTATTTACTACCGGTAAAGTAAATGTCTTATCTACTATTCACAAGTACAACCTACTACACACACACCCATACCCTAGTCTTACAACCTTACAAACACTCAATTATATTTTCTTTTCCAATAATTTTTGTCTCTTAATAAATTATTACATTTAATACTTTTTAATTACATATATTACAATTTGAAACAATTTCAAATCTCTCTCTCTCTTTTCCCCTTGGAGACCGGCGCACCCCCCCCCAATTGACTCTAATTTGCTTTATTTTAGTCCTATTATAATATAAAACAAACCCTAATTTCACTTAATATAAATAGTCTTTTACTTTCTCTCTCTTTCATTTTATTTTATTTGTTTCAAAAGCTCACAAAACTCTCTCTTCTTCCTCCCTCTTGCCGTGACTCTCACCACCATCACACCCACACACACACACACACACACAAGCTTCATTTCTTCTACATTTCTCATCTATATTCAAGCTTTAGGTGATGATTCTTAAGCTTTCCTACCATTTAATCTTGTAATGGTAAGATTATTCATGAGTGTTTTCACTCTAAGTCCCCATGAGCACTTGCTAGGGACAAGAAAATGCTACTACATGAATATCAAGCCATCACAAGAGTAGATCTTGTGTTTGATTAAGTTTTTGTTGAAATATCTTCATGTTCATGCATGTAGAAGTAGAGTAAAGTAGAGATCTAGCATAAAATCCCATGTTCATGCTTAAACTTCATTTCATACATCATAAGTAGTAGATCTAGCTTTTAGATGCTTATACTATGCTTGACATTTATGATCTTATGGATGATTTATGTTTTCATGCATTAATGCTCACGAAGGCTTTGTTTTGAGTATATAGATGTTATAGTTGGTAGATCCTTAGGCAAATAAAACAAGGAACTTACAAAGGAAAAGTTTTTGTTTGAAATGTTCAAAGATAAATTCGTATGATTTCAAAGCCCTATTTTAAAAACCCTTTTATCAATTTTAAAACTCATGTTTTATGTGAAAAATAAAGGGTATAGGTAATAGGTATCATTAAGTAGTAATTTTTATAAGTTGAAATAGTTTTGATGAGATTAATGTGTAAAACAAGAAGTAAAATCTAGATGGAAAATTTTGAGTTAGTAGTCAACATATGAAATTCGTAATTTTGAATGTAGACCATAAGAACACCTATCATCTAAGCTCAAAATAGAAGTTTTATGTATTAAATGGAGTCCTTAAGTAATATGTATCTTAAAGTCTTAAGTTTTAATGCATTAAACAAGTTTTTCTCAAAAGAATCATTCAAAAATTCAATTTCAAGAAATTCGGATTTTTAGATAAATCCTATTTGAAAACATATTTGCAAAGTGTAAAATGCAAGTTTTTATGTAGAAATGAAGGCTTGGGTAATAGGTGTAATGAAGACTCAATTTGAACAAGGATAACTTGATTTTCTTAAGAAAATAAATCCAAAACAAAGGGGATGGTCAAAGTTAAGAAACTAGTTTTCTTGAAAATAAATAGTCATGGAGTTTTACAAATAAAAAATTTCTTGAATTTCCTTTTAGTAAATAATGTCAAGAGCATGCATGCATCAAGTTCATATCATGTCATTCATGATAGGACATCATCAATATTGCATGTGTAGTTAAACTATATGCTAGAAACATCACAAACATTCACAAAACTATTTTTTGGAATTGGAATTTTTGACCAATCAGAAATGATCAGCTTATTTCGTGACCTAGACATTTTCAAAACTTGAAAATAATGTTAGGAATAGATAGATCTTTCGAAGTAGATAGAAATCGATATATAATATGCACAATTCCGAGTTAAATTGAGTTAGATATGACCATTTTAAATTAGGACTTCATCTTAGGCGAAAATTGACGAACTTAGTAAATAAAATTGTTAAGTTTGTTAGAACTTTATGAGAAATACTCATTGAGCGTATTCCTTGTACTTAGGTGACTTGGAGGACGGATTTCCACTCCCCAAGGACTACTACGACTAGTGGATTTCTCTCAATGGCCGAGTGAGTTCATTCCTTAAATAGTTGTGCTCATGAATGTGCTTGTAATCGTAGTGGTATTAGAATTAGGAAAAGATAAAATTATGATGATTTGTGATCTAATCTTGGTTGAATGAATGATAAGTATATCGAGTCGAGACTTGTTGAAAAATCATTGTATGAGCTAGTATAGACTTGGATTGTCTGAAATTCTGTATGATCGCACTTAATCTACTTAATTAATATGCCACGAGTGTATGAATAAACTGTACATGCATATCACGTAGTGAGTCACATTGCATAAGTTATTATACCTTTGTTGGAAGAAGGCATAATAATTTGGGCAACGAGGGGCCTGTAAACTCGAATGTTAGCATATGGGCTGGAATTGAAAATGTGTGTAGGTGGGCACCTATATCAACCACAGTAAAAATTTAAAAGTGGTGGATGGGCACCTGTATCAACCACAATAAGAAGTGAGAAGAATTTAAATGTTGGTCGTATGGGCCTGAAACACCCAACCCCGAATGGAGGGCGTAAATCCATTCAACATAAGATTTCCGGATGGTCTTATGTATTGTATGATTATGTGTTTGTGCATTTCATATGGTTGCTAATAACTTGTCTGTTATATACTGTCATTGAGTATTAAATATTGGGAAATGAATCTCACTAAGCCTGTAGCTTACACCCCGATAGTTTTGTTATGGTGTTCCTATTTTTGGTTGTTCCGAGAGAACACTTTTCACAAGTTATCTTTTGGATGAATGAGCTTTTGAAGAAGTCGGGACCTAGCTAGAGGCATGGACTTCTAGGAAAATCTCTTTAACATAAACCCTAACGTTTGTAATATGGTTTTAGACTGGATAGACTTCTATCACTATTTTGACGGGGGTATGCCCCCTTGACTTTTGTAAAGACTTAACTTGTTTATCCTGTTGTAATTTCTATTCTTAATGCTATTTTATGCCTTCTTAAGAATATTCGATTCAAAGTGTGATCCTAAAAATTGTGCAAGTACACCTTACACACGATATGTAAACTTATAGGATAACTAAGGATGTTGTACTTATGTTTAAGTATTAAGTGTGGTGGACTGTCGCGTTTTGGATACCCTTTGGGGCGTGACACATTATCTTTCATGAAGACATTTTTTCTTTTATATATAAATAAGACACTTTCTCACTGTTATATTCAAGCTTTCTATCCTTCTAATATTCTGCTTCCTTTATCCATGCTTGTTGACATAAATGAATCTATAATGCCTCGGTTTTAATTTGGTGTTCCATTGCATACCACTAATGCACATATTGATGGTTGGAAACAATGATTTTGTACCTAAGTCTCTTATACTTTTTGTTCAATGTGTCATTCAACTAGGATCAAGAAAACACCATGCTAGTTAAAAGATTTTGTATATATGGTCTATACGGCTGGTTTAAATGATGCTACCTATTCCTCCCATACTTCCTACCCTATATTCTTTTTTCTTAACTTCCAAATTTATCCTAAGGAGTATATTGTTTCTTTAGCAAATGTATTTACAGCTCATGAAACACATTCATATCAAAAAAGCTAAGGATGACCCAAAATGGGTAGAAGCAATGGGAAAAGATTTGTTGGCTTTAAAGTCTAATACTATACGAGAGCTTACTTCCTTCCTCTATTAAAGCAAGCTATTAGTTGTAAGTGGGTGTACAAGATTAAGTACAAGTTCGATGGTATTATAGAGTATTACACAGCACGATTGGTTGCTAAGGGGTATAATCAAGCATAAGGAGTAGATTATACCTATACATTCTCGCATATAGCAAGGTTTCTATAGTAAGATTACCTTTTGCTATTGCTTCTAGGAGAGGGTGGTATTTACATCGCCTATGTAAATAATGTGTTTCTTCATGGTTATTTAGAAGATGAGATTTACATGACACCACCTAACGGGTACATCACTTCTCCTGGGCAAGTTTGTAAAGTTAAGCCATCTCTCTATGAGTTAAAGCAAGCTTCTCAAGAATAGAATAGGGGACTTACATGGCATCTTAATGATTCTAGTTATGTGCAATCAAACACATGATGTTTTGCTATTTTCTAAGCAAACAACTAAAGGATTTTGTAACAGTTTTTGTTTATGTTGATGACTTACTAGTTGTTGGGATGATTTAGAAGCTATTACAAGCTTAAAGACATCTCTTGATTGTGCATTCACAATCAAAGATTTGGGAGAAGCTAGATTCTTTCTTAGAATTAAGGTGTTTCGTAATGATTTTTGCTTTCATTCGTATCAGAGAAAGTTTGCTCTTGATATTCTCCTTAAAGATGGGCTTATTGATGCAAAGCCAGTTTCAATACTTTTTCCTTCTAGTTTTCACTTAGATAACCATATTGATGATGTACTAGCTAATCCTAGCTTGTATCGTCAAATTGTGGGTCGCTTATTGTATATAACATTGACAAAACCAGATTTGTTTTATGTAGCACAACAATTAAGTTTGTTTGTTGCCCAGCCACACCAACCTCATCTTATGACTGCATTTCATGTTTTAAAATACTTAAAAGGGTCTTTTACATGAGGTCTATTCTACTCTTCACACACTAGAGCAGCATATTGGTTTTTAGATGCAAATTAGGGCACCTCTCGTGTTGATCGCAAATCACTCACTAATTTTTGTGCTTTCTTGGCAACTCGGTTATTTGCTGGAAGACTAAAAAAAAAAATTGATAGTTTCCAACTCCTCGGTTAAGGCATGGTATGGAAGTCTTGCATCCATAGCTAAAGAACTTCTATGGATCTCTTTCTTAGTCCATGATTTGGGTATTCCACTCACTCATCCTATTTCCCTTTTTAGTGATAGCAAATCAGCTAAGCAAATAGTGGAGAATCCTTGTTTTCAAGCATGTAGAAAGCATATAAAAATCGATGTTCACTTTGTCAGAGACCATGTTGAATCTAGATTTCTTCAAGTCTAACACATTTCTTCTTCGCAACGGTTGGCAGATTTTTTAACCAAATCTTTTTAACAATGTTAATTGGATGCAACATGTCTCAAGTTGGGCCTTTTGCAAAGTCCCACATGAGGAGGGTGTTGATATTTATATATTTGTTAATTATTTTTCTCTACATGTGTTAAGTATTTTATATGTGTACATGTGCTTATAAATACTTTTACCTATTACAAATTAGCAAGATCGCTTATTCGTATCATATACTTTTTTGTCTACATTGTTATCTTCGTTCAAGCGCATCTCATCTACTTCCTGCTATGTTCCTCAATTTGTAAGTGATCTTGTTTTGATTTCGTATTAATGATTCTAGTGTTTTCAAAAACAAGCATGATAATAATCAATGTTAATTACTATATGTGATTAGTTCAAAACAAGTTTAAGGATCAAAATGAACTCTGACTAAGCTTTTTTTATGTCACTAATAATCATGAAACCCTGTGGGTTAATGATGTTTAAGGGCAAACTACCTCATCTATCTACATTTTTATCTACAAGTAGGGTAAGTAACACTTATCCTTACCTATAGCAAATAATGCTCTCCTTTAAATGCTTTTGTACTAAAATTCATTTTTAAAAGTTAGGAGACATTTCGATATCATAATAATTTTAATAGATATCTAATTAAATTTCCATTAATAATCCTTCCTTCTATCCAAACAATTTTTTTTTTCTCTATAGTCATGTTCATTGTTTGCATTGTATGTTTATGTTGCTATAACTTTGTAATTAACGGGAAACATAGTTGTTTTATTTAGGACTTATAATTGCTAACAATATTTCAAGTACTAAATCTTTGGATTGAACAAAAAAGATAAGAATGATGCTAATGCTACAGAGTTATACTTGTCAATAACAATATTTTAAGTACTAAAATACTTAGATTAGATCGGTAAATAAGATCAACATCATCTCTCTCGTCTCACTTTCTTCCTTTGTCTCCTCTTCCCTTTTCCAAGGCAAACCTTAACTATTGAAGAGAAGAGAGACCTATGGGTTGGTTGTCCTTATTGGCTACCCCTAATGCAATAGTTTTTAGGAATACAACCAGGGCAGGTTTAAGACAAATCATTTATACAAGATCTAGACTCATCTTACTTTCCTATAGGATCTCCCAAACTTGACTTGAAACCCTATGGTGTTTTTATTGCAATACCTAGACCTTCCCTGCTCATTTAACATGATAGTGAATTCTTCTTCTTCTTCTCTTCTTCTCTCTCTCTCTCCTGTGTCACATTATTCAAAACAAATATGCATTAAGAATTTTGTATAAATGACAAATGTCATTACATCCTAAGAAAAATGGTATCAAGTACGAGAAAGAAAGAGGCTTCAACATCATGATATTAATCTTTTCAAAATATTAACTCTGCAATAAAACCTCTTTTTTCTTTCCGAAGTGTAATATGCGTAAATTGTATACACGATGCATTATAAATGTAGGTCATGCTAGCAAAATTAAAACAAATACTTTTAACAAAGTTCTTTTAAAAATAATGGACTTTAAATAAAAGATAGTATAAATGGTTCCTAATGTATTGATTATCATTAAACTAATATAAAAGGAATGATGAAGAAATCTTTTTTTACTACTAGTTAGATAAGTTAATGGCTGATGAAAGAGAGAGTGTGTGTGTGATGGTTTGATAAAGTGGAGTATAGAGGTTCCAAGGCATTTTAATATTTTTTAGTTTGTTTTTAATTTTTATTATATTTTAGCGAGTTGAATCTCCTAACGAGTCTTTACTATGACAAGTGATCCTACCATAAACCCTATAAGGTTGTTAAAAAAAAACTCAAATACCTCCTAAAATCCTATGGGGTTTTTAGCGGGTCAAATATCCTATAATAACTTACTCGGTTGCATACTTGATGATTTCTCCCTTCTTTTCCTTTCTTTTTCTTCTTCACTTTCGAAAACCAAATAAAAACCCTGTCATTCACCTTTTATCATCTCCTTTTCCATTTTATCTCTTAAGCACTTCAAGTTTATATGCTTATTTTTTGAGGATTTTGAAGCCACTGCCAACGAGAGTGTTGAAGGATTTGATATTTTAGATATCAACATTACAATTCTTGAACGAAAAGTGTTTCCAAGGTAGAAAAAGAATCATTTTTCTGTCAAATGTGTATTTGAATTGGGTGTTTGTGTCCTTTTTTTTTAATTGGTGCCCTAGCCCTATGTAGGTTTTTTCTCTAATCAAAATATAGATCTTTATTCTTATGGTAGAACATTTTATTTATTCAAGAGTTTTTTTGTATCTTTTTTTTTTATTATTACGAAGAGGCCCTTAAGCCAAAACAACAATAAATTACAAACTAATAACTAGAGAAGATTCCAAAGTATCCTGATAAACAAGCAAATCCATATTGGATAATTAATTGAAGAACACCACACGATTTCAATCACATCCATGACCTAACTTAGCCATAAAATTAGCACATCTATTCAAACTTCTAAGAATCCAGGCCAACTTAACATCTTAATCTTTAGCAAGCTAAGTATCAATCTACGCTACTATTTGATGAAGATTACTGGATCGTCTATGGTTGGTAATAAATCAAACCTCCCCCCCAATTGAATCAGTCTCAACCATCACACGCCTCAACTAAAGTTACCAAGTCATTTGGTAACCTCCTAACACCACCTAGAGCTTAGCCATTAATGTAGAATAGATTCCTAGCTTCTACACAAAGCCAAACACCTAGCTAGCATTATAATCTCTAATAATCTCACCCATTGTATATTGCTTGGAGCTGACAACACATGAGGCATCTGTATTAATCTCATACCACCCTTATTTAGGCCTCTGCTGATTTAAAGTAGGGTTGAATAAATTTGGTTTGTGATCATGCTTGCACTTCTTCATAATATGCCTAAATTTCTCGGTCTGACAAACAATAGTTTGAACAGGATCAAAAGGAGACTCTTGATTTTCCTGGACAAAAATTGATTTCGCCCTCTCCATATCCACCACATAGCCATAGCAAAAACCATTGACAAATTCAAGTGAGAAAAAATTGGTCCCCATCTTTTAGATAAACCATCAAACACCCATTGGGTCATATCACAATTAAAAAAATCATGTTGAAACCTGTGCTCAATAATGCCCATCCAACTGGATTTAGCTAGATTACAATCCTGCAAAGCATATAGCACAGTTTCAATTTCATAATTGCAACGTAAACAAATAGCATAAATATCATGACACCTGCAATTGCAAAATTCTACAGTTGGAAATTCTCTCTCCAGCTACCAAAAACAAAGCTTATCGCATGTTGGGGAGCTTCAATCTGCCATATCTTCTTCCAATCTTTAGAGGCATTCTCTTGCTCATATTGATGAATAATTTGGAAAGCTGATTTTCAAGAGACGACACCTAATTTATTATGAGACCAAAGAGGAATATCCATTCCATTACTTAGAAAAGAAACAGGAATAGGCCTAAAAAAATCACAAATTTGCTTAGGCAAATAAGATAATATGTAATCCCATCTCCATTAACTTGAGTTGTCCACAAATTGATTAACTTTCACCATCAATTCAACATTTTTAAGGTCACATGCAACACGATCAAGAAGACTACCAATACCCTTGAATCAAGAATCCATCTAAAAGGAAACATTTTTACCATTCCCAATAGACCATGTGACCCCCTTACTCCATATATTTCCAGATATAATAGATGACTCGCCAAGTTGAGGAACTATAGCTTCTACTTCGAGTCCCTACTCTAAAAGAAAACCCATACCACCCATATTCACTTTTAAATACTTTGACTCACAAATCATCAGGTCTTGAAATTATAAGCCACCCCAATTTCATCAGTAATGCTTCATTAACAACAGCTATGGGCTTAATACCTAGACCACCGTCTTCTTTAGATTTACACATATCCTCTTAACTGACTAGATGAAATTTCCTCCTCCCATCCTTCTAACCCTAGATGAAATTCTTGATTGCTTTATCAATCTCATCACACACATGTACTGGTAATTTCGCAGTTTGCATTTGAAAAGACTGGAAGAGATTAAAGGACTGACTGAGCTAGGGTAATCCTACAGCCATAGATAAATTCTGAACTTTCTACCCTAAAAACATTGCTTTAACCTTGTCCACCAATAATTTATAAGTATCTCTGGTAATTCGTTTATGAATCATGGGCGAGCCCAAGCATCTACCTAGATCCTTTGTTTGAACAAAACCGAAGCCACTGCTAATAGCATCCCGTAAACCAAACGAAACATTTTTAAAAAGTAAATTCTGGTTTTTTGGTTACTAAGTTTTTGTCCTAAACTGTGACAAAAGTCATCAAAAGACCCTTGAATAGCCCCTACCTGATCTAAGGAGGCTTCCACAAAAAGAAACAAATCGTCTGCAAAGAGTAGATAGAATAGTAGAGGACCATCTTTACTCAAATTTATCCCTTCCACTTATTATCCAAAATAGATTGTTGAATCCCATGGGCTAAATGTTTCGTACACAAAACAAAAATATAAGGTGAAAGAAAATCCCCTTGTCGAATGCCTCTTAAAGGACGAAAGGGTTCAATAATGCCACTATTACAAAATAGTCGTATAGAAGTAGTGATACAAGTCATAATTAGATCAACGATTTTCTTTGGGAACCTAACTAAACAAAGAGATTCTTTTACAAACGACCATCTTAGTCTATCATATGCCTTTTCCAAGCCAACTTTAATGGCCATCCAACCCCTTCTACCTTGTTTTTTTTTTTCATAGAATGGATCACTTCTTGAGTAATAATTGTGTTATTAGTGATTATCCTCCCAGGGACAAAACTACTTTAAGTTTCACTAACTAAACCGTTCATCAACCCCTTTACATGATTAGCAACAACTTTTGCAATAGCCTTATAAACTACGTTACACAGGCTAATGGGTTTGAAATTCACCAAACTCACTAGATTATCAATTTTACCTCAGAAGGAAGATCGCAAGTAGCAAAACTCTCCTTAATAAGTTTAACAACCGAATGACCTACATGTTGCTAGTGGGTCTAAAAAAACAAATGGTTACAATCTTCGGAGCCTGGAGCTTTATAAGCTCCCATACTAAAAATGGCTTTTTCACTTCATCTTCGCCTACTTCACCTAAAAGAAAAGGTTTGTTTGGCTCTTCCATGTACATGTTGAGGTAGAAACCATTTCCATCTTCTTTAAATCTGCTTGGTCCTCTACCTAGTCGCCCTCAATATTTTTCAATCTCTCTATATGACTCTTCTTTCTCCAAATAATAGTACTAAGGTGAAAATATCTCTTGTTTCTATTAGCTTGACTAACCCAGTTTGTTCTTAATTTTTAGCACCACAATAATTCTTCTTAGTGCAAAATATCCTCATATTGTTTCCAAAGCTTCTTGCACTGATAAAAAAATACAAGGATTATGTCTTCTACTCAATCTCTTTTCTATATCCAACGGCCTACCCCTCAAAATTTTCTTCCTAGTAAATATGTTCCTAAAAACAACCATATTCCAATATTGGAGCTTAATTTCAAAAGAATGGGAATTAAAGCTAAAGTCCTATTGAGTATTCCAATTTTTCTCTAACCAGTTGATTGAAAGATGGGTGCATAAGCCAAAAGGCGTTAGAAAAAAATGGCCTAAGGTATTTAGGAGGAGGAGGAACTCCAAAGAAATAAAGAGTTAAAGCCTTGTGGTCAAATCTAATCACTGGAAAATGATGGAGAACTGCTTCTGCCAATTCCACTCACCAAGCACCATTACAAATTACTCTATCAAGTTTCTCTTGAAGAAAGCCTTGTCTCCAAGTAAATTTATTACCCACACTCAATATCAATAAAACCTCCATAAGACAAGAAATTTTAAAATTCATGACATTTGATAACATTAACATTAGACCCTCCCAACTTCTCATCCCTAAAGAGGTAAACATTAAAGTCACCTATAATCGCCTAAGGGAAGGGATTCTTTTGATTCACATTATGAAGGAACTCCTACGGTTGCTTGCAAACCAAAGATCTTGGGCTAGCATAAACACCAATAATGAGACCTTGATAATTATTTTGAGATCACTTCAAATGAATCTACTGCTCCCTATAGCTTAACATAATAACTTGGATAGACAAAGAGTTCCAAAAAGCTCATAACCCTCGTGAAAACCCCTAAGCATCAACTCTAAATCAACTATCAAACCCCAAATTATGTATAATACCTTCTACTTTCCTACCACTAACATGCGGCTCATATTCAAAGAAGATGTATGGTTTATATTGAGACTTCAAAACCTTAAAAGCTCTTTGAAAATGAGAAGTATAGCTTTTAGGCAATTCCAAGATAATATGACATAAGTAAAAGAACAAAAAATATGCAAATATCTCCGAGGATCAAACCTACATGGTGGAATCTTCAACAAGATTCCCATTATGAACTTTAGGCAAATCAACTTCTTTTTCTTCCACATTAAGTGGGCTTTATCCTAAACTAGGATGAAAAAAAAAATTTGCATATAAGAGCAATATCACAGTTTCCCTCAAGTTCGATAATTTCACTCTTCTTTTCCCCATATCAGGTGGTTTCTTATTGGAAAAGTATTAATGGATCGATTGAGAGTTGAAAAATCAATGGAGAAATTCTCTTTACTTGGGCCAGTTCTTGCATATTCGTTAGTGTCCAACCTTTTTTAGACATGTCTCTCAAGGCCTTCTCAAACAAATGAACCTGGATTATGAGCCTTGAGTGTTGATTTATTAGAGACTTTAGCATTAGGCTGCACTTGGAAAACCAACTGTGCTGCCACTTCTTGCTAGATGCCTTTCAGTCGTTGCTTAACCTTAGCTAACTCTCCTTGCTTGGCTAGCAAATTAGAATCCTCATTGAATAAGGGATTATCATTAACTTCCATATCTAGAGATTCCACTAAATCTTCCAAAGTATTGAAAAGAAAGCCAAGATTTTTGGAATTACTAGATTTAGCTACATTAGTTGAATTTGTGCTTTCCTTTTTTTCATTCCTTCTATTCTGTATTGGAACTAACATCCATGGGCCAAATCAAGAATCTACAGGCACCTCCTCCGATAAAATTGAATCACGCGGGGCATCTTGCACCCTAACTACATCTGCACATTTTCCTCTCTATTTTTCTTTGGACAAGCCACTGAATTATGACCTGCACACCCACAACTAAAGCAAATGTGAGGGATACCTTCATACTCAACTCTTTGCCAAATGCCATCCAATTGAAATTTAAGCACCAAACGTTTTAACAAATCCACCTAGACTACAACCCTTGCAAATTTTCCCTTTTGTGCAGAAGTAGTGTTATAATCTACTCTTAAGGTTTTACCAATAATATTACCAATTTTAGTTAACACAGTCTCATGATAATACTACATAAGCATTTTGGAAACCTCATCCAAACTACCATATGACATAGCAGCTGTCAATGCTCGAAAGGATGGATACCACTGCCCCATGATAACCTAAGGACCATCTATTAGAGCCCATATAACATCAGTATCATTCGCCAATTGAATAAGAAATTATCAAGGTCTATAACATTAAAATCTCATCTTGGATGCCATAACTCCTGAATGCGATTGCACAAATTTTCATATCTAATCATATAACCCTTGAGCTTCACAATAACTACCTGCTTCCGTGATTTTCCCAAAATTTCATGCAGTTTAGATGATAACCTAATTTGTGGCCCTTGATCATCAACAGTAATATGGAAATCATCCTCTCTAATATCCACTTCCTTTTTATCAACTTATTCTTCTCACTAATCAAATTCTCTTTGTATGAGAGTTTAACCATGCCCATATCATCTCCACCAACATTGACGTTATCACCACCGATATTCTTGTCATTCTCAATCCCGAAATTCTCCAACGAGCCAAAAGATCCTTTTAAAAAGAATCTCCTCATCTCCTTCTTGAGGCTCATCTAGAAACTCATTATCTTTATCCTTAAATTTCACCTTTCTAGTCGGATCATCCCCAATGATTACATCAAAAATCTTAGAAATCCATGGTTTTTTCCATGCCAATGGCCTTATAGCCTAATGACATACATCTCTGATCTTTCAAGTGAGGGGTATCAGTTTGATTCCTCTACTTTCCATTGTGATGTGGAAAAAAAATTATGTATTTTTTTGGTGTAAAAGATGTGACTTTATCGGTTAGAGTTTGTTACCCCATTTCTTGATTTTCATATTTTAGTTGTTTTAACTTACTTTTTTTTACTATCAATAAACAAAGTTTGTTGTTCTCCAAAAAAAAAAAAAAAAACCAGAAAATAGGAGTAATGTTAACTCTATAGAATTTTATGTTTTATATTCATGAATAATAATACACAAAGCGTTGATCCATCCTATAAAATTGAGTAGCATATAGGTATTTAAGTGTCATGAATGCATTAAAGAAGAAGAAGAATAAGAACACACATCCTTTATATGGTTTTTGTGGTTAACCCAAAACCCATCTGATAGGCTTTATAGGGTACACAAATCTAAACCTAATAGACCTAATAATTTTCAACTATAATTATTTTATGTTTGAAGTTATCTAAAAAAATCTAATTCTCATAATATACTTAGCCATTTACTCATGAAAATTTTACTTCCAATAATATTTGTGTATGGAATAAATCCTTCCTTAATAGCTTAATATTGCAACAAGTTATCATGATAAATCAAAATAAAATATTATTAAAAATGAATGCTCTACGAATTTAAAAAATACATATACCATTTATTAAATTGAGCTACAAATTTAAGAATATATGTGCCATGTATTAAATTGAACTAGTAACTAAAATGTATAAACTTAAAATTAGTTTAAAATTTAACTTTATTAACTAAAATAAATTTAATAAAATTTTTCTCTTATTAGGTTTGAGTTCCTAATTGGTTTTATATCCATCTCGAAACTGATAAAAACTAGTGAGGTTTTGCATAAATTTCCATAACCCATTCCTAATCTTATATAATATTTATCGGATTGGACGTATCACGTACCTTATAAGAACTATCTAGTTACATCCTAGTAAGAAGAAATGAAATTCTAATGACTAGACAACATTTTACGAGAGTGATAAGACCCTTTCCAACCGAATTGTTTCAAATTCAAATCATTCTATTCAGTTTCGTTTATATCATGATTATTCTTTTTTTCACCATCTTTTTTATACTTTCATTTTCTTGTCTTTATTTGCATCGTATCGAACTTTGCTTCTTAATCATGCTTTATATAAACAAATGCAAGTGGTATAAAACCACTATATGAGGTGACATAAATGTTAAAGTTAGGAACTATTAGATTCGATAGAATAGAGTATAACAAATTAATTTAAATTAAATCAAGAATATGATGTTTGCATTAGAGACTGCTAAGTTGTATTTGTATATTGTTTTCTCTATTTTTTGGCATCACCTTTGGTTCATTTTAATAGATCAAACAAAATCACATTTGTGGTTTAATTTGATTTAAAGTAAATTGTATTAAAATGTAACAATGTTTGAAGATAGGCTTAGATAAAATATCAATCATTTGAGTAATTAAAGGAAAAAATCAACATTTTATAAAATGATTCAAATAAAGAATCAACATTTAAATAGTTTAAAAAAATAGAAAAGGAACTAACATCACATAAAGATGTACAAATAAGGATCCCTTTTTTCTATATTTATTTGTCATTCTATAGTTTATTTTTAATTATTTAAAACCTTATCTTCAATTAATCCACCATATAAAATATAGTGATTCTTTTTAAAAAAAAAAACATTGATCAAAAAGTATAATTAAAGTCATGAAGTAAAAGTTCAATTGCATATTGACATTTCACAACTGTAAATTTTAGGTCTAGGGTTGAAAAAGGGTAAGAAAAAGTAAGACCTAAATTCAGGTAATAATTTTAACATTGTTCTCAATGGTGTTATTTTGGAAGTATTTTAACTCAACCTTAAAGACAACACAAAAAATAAAAAGATAAAATCTCATAGAAAATACTGAACAAAAATAATTCAAATAATAAATTACAAATAGATAAATTTTAAAAAATAAATAATACACTAGCTCAAGTTTCTAAAACTTCTCGCATGGCAAAATATAAATTATATAATGATGCATAAAACAAATTTTTTTATTATTTTTTTCAAGTCTTAGTCTTCTGACCATATTCGTTTTCTTTTTTCAGTTGGACCTACCTTATATTCTTGATGATGAAAGAATATTCGAGAACCAAAAAGGAAAACCATACCGATAAGAGAGGGAACGAACAATTCTTGTCGTTTCTTCCAAGAAAATCCCACGAATCATTTCCACTAAAATCCACCTAAAATTACTTTCTATGCATAGATTTAAATATATATATATATATTTATGAAACTAGTTTTTATTTTCTTTTGCAAAGTCTTAATTCATAAAATATGAAAAATTAAAATTAAGAGAAACATAAATAGAACAAAAAATTATTCATCTAGATCTTAATGTTAAATTTTTTATTCTATTTGAACTTTTTTATAAAAAAAATAAAACCATCATTGGCTCCATCAAACTTTTCATCCATGATTTACATGCATTCCATTATTATTGATATTGAAATTCCTAGTCAATAAATTATATCCATCAACATTTGAAGTAACAAAAATTGAAATTAATTAATAAAAACCTAGCCATATTGTGATAAATAAATCTTGTGAAACATTAATACTCATTATTTGCTTTATAAAATGTTGATTATCTTTTTAATAACTCAAAATATTGATTTTTTTTTGATGAAAGTACTCAAGGTGTAATTTATTCTATTATAAACTAATTAGAACATAACATGTGTTAAGGTGAACTTAAAGTTAATAAAAATTTGATGAAAGCTTTATTTTTTGTAAAAAATATAAAGCATAATGATTGGCATAAAAGGAAAAAAAAAATAGAAGTCATGTATAAAAAGTAGATAAAGTTTAGAGAATTTCTATAATACCATCAGATAAACCATTCAGATTATCATCTGAGCAGTAAAATAAATAATTAAATATAGTAAGATATATATTAAGTATTTCAATTAAATATTCAACTTAGTTAGTATGGAGTTAAGTTATTAAATAATTAACCAAATTGATCTTAAAGAACGCAACAAAACTATAGAATTTTTCATAAAAATTAATAAAATAAAAAAAAGAATTATATGAGAAAAGTAAGATTGAAATAAAGTATAAATTTCAATTAAAAATTTTCCTTATTTGGTAAAGGAATAAAAGTTGGTGGTGATGAATTTAGAAGGAAAAAACTTTCCACTGGCTATAATTTTTTCCCCTTCAAATTGTAGTGATTTAGAAGAAAGTTGTTAAGATTTTAATTTTAAACCTACTTTTTAGATTTTCCTCAATTTTTTTATAATAATAAAGTAATTAAATAATTTAATGTATCTTTTAACATTATTTTAAAAAGTACTCCTTACATATTTATTCTTTCTTTCTTTTTTCTTCTTAATCCAAATAAAATGTAAACTAATCCTTTTATTTTATTTTCATCTCTTTTCAATTATTTACATCCACTTCGCTTTAGTGTAAGTCGCTTCCATATTTCCACACATAGCAAATACACACACACACACACACTTTTCTAATATAAATAATAGCACATTTTATTGTCTATTTTCGTCTGCATCTTCTTTCTTGAAACAATGTCCACTTGTTTCGTCATTTTTCTATCATTTTGGTTTTATTTTTTTATTGTTTTTAAACAAGCTATTTATAAAAAATAGATACCGATGAAAAAACAGATTTTTACTCATAAACCGATTAAATAGACTAGATAGTTATATGAAAAGATATGATATAGATATAATATAGATATTGATGAAAAAAAATCCAAAATACTTATTGTACGTTTTGTACGCAAGAATGAATTGCGATTCCGAAATTAGATTTCTTTTTGAGAATGTGGAATCGCGATCCCATTCCATACTTATTAATGATATATAGTGTAATTATTTTTTAATCCTATTATGTATTCGTAATTTAAATTTATTACTAAGGACATGCGTAACAATTATACTTTTTAGCTATTTAATTCAATGTAATTTTCCAAATATAGGAATGGATTTGTCATTCTCAAGCCCAATCCATTTTAATTCATTCCATTACAAATCATTCTTACCAAACGTGAGATTAGTTGCTAAACTTATACAATCATTAATTTATTTTATACAATTTAAAATCTTGATTTATTTTATTTTAATAAAAAATTATATAAAATAATTATCATAAAAAACTTAATTTTTATTCAGTATTTAATATTTTTTTTCCAATTTAGCAAAATTTAAATTTCATATATGTCCTAAAACTTACTACTGTTTGGTATTTTTGTTTATAGTAGAAATGAACGAAAATGGACAAAAAGAAACGGAAGAAAATGAAATAGTAGAAGTGAAAAGAAGATATTTATGTTTCATGTTTATAATTTATGAAGAAATAAGAAAAAAAAAAAAAGAAATAGAATGGTGATTAAAAAAATTACCTTTTATTATATTTTTATAAAATACCAATAAGAGAACAAAGAATACTTTAGTATTTTGATTTGATTTCCTTCCGTTTCTCTTCGTTTCAGCCTACATTTGGAGAAAAGCAAGGGCCTGATTTTTCATCCCATTTTTGTTAGGTTCCTCAAATTTCTATTCGCAACAAACATGCAAAACACCAGCAATTCACTAATAGTACGTTTGATTCACTGGAATAGAGTAAGATTGAAAAAATAATTATTATTTATTTTATAATTAAAAATATTTTAAAAATATATACACTTTATAGTAAAAAATAATCATTCCATTAATAAAAAAATAAAAATAATTTTTTTATTCTACATCACATAAAATAAATAAATATTTCATAAAAATAAAACTAAATACTAATTCAATTTCTTTCAACCAACAACATGGTGTCCGTTCCTTTCTATCCCTTTCAGTCGACACTTGCCGTCCTAAACACACTGTAGATCTTACATCTTAGCTCTTAAGTTTTAACTTTAATAAAAGAAGAAGAAAAAGTTATAAAAATAAAAATTATAAAAAATTACAACGAAACAACAAAGCAGAACTCTTTTCAGTTTACAAGATTTCTTGATATTATCACTCTCTGTCTCTCTCTCTCTCTACACTCAGTTGAACGCAATGTCAGGTACCACCACCACCCGTCCACCTCCGCCGCCGGTTACCGGCTACCCCGCCCCACCACCACCACACGCCAACGGTCAGCAACCCTACTTTTCCTCCGGTACCGGCTACCCTTATGCTGCACCACCACCATCCTCCAACTACTACTACGCCTCCAATCCAGACCCCCGACGCGCCATCTTCCTCCGCCGTTTTCTCCTGGCGATGATTTCCTTCTTCATCGTCATCGGCTGCGTCTTCTTCATCATCTGGCTCATCCTCCGCCCCCGCATCCCCGAGTTCCATGTCTCCTCTCTCTCTGTCTCCAACTTCTCTCTCTCGAACACCTCCTCCCAAACCCTAACTGGAAATTTCCGCGTCCAGTTCCATGCCGTAAACCCTAACAAAAAGGTCGAGATTGGGTACTCCGACATCCGCTCGTCGGTTTACTACGCCGCCGAGGAGTTGGCGTTCACTACGATTCCGCCGTTCCAACAAGGAACGAAGGATGAGACCACGGTGGACGCGAGTTACGCGGCGGCGAATTCGTACCTGGACGCCCGACCAGCGAAGGATTTGAGCGGTGAGAGGAGTCGAGGTGAGGTAAGGTTTCAAGTGAAGCTGTTGGCTAGGGTTAGGCTGAAGGCTGGGGCCTGGCGGTGGAGGGATAGGTTGCTTAGGGTTTTGTGTGATAATGTTAGGGTTGGGTTTTCGGGGAATAGTACTGACGGGAAGATGGCTGGTGGAGAGAGCGAATGTGCTGTGGGGATTTGAATTTGAATAAATTTTTGTGTCCGTGTTCATGTCGGTTTACCTCGAATGGGATGGAGAATTTCATCTAAATTTTAGGGTTTTAGGTTAGTTTTCATGGTTATATTTTGATTAATTGACAACTCTATGTTTGTATAGATCGTTTCTCAATATAGTTATTTGGAATCAATTTTGTTTTTTTTTTTTTTCTTGGCCATTAATCAAATTTGGTTCTCTCGTGCATATTTCTGATATTGCAATTGCAGTTTCAATTCTGTTCTATCGATTTTTGGGGTAAAGTTTCGGTAGTGTTGCTTGATATTGTTGATGCATTATGATAAAAGATTGGATATAATTCCGGTACCCACACTGCTCATATCTGGATGAGGGAATCTTATTTACTGGATTAATGATTACTGGATGTTCTTTTGCAATGATCGATTTTTTGTTTAGGATTCATCCCATAGGAATCGACTGGTATGCCGGGATTGCAGTGATTAGATATGAGTGGTGGAGTTACAGTTTGAATTTGTGTAATAGGAGAAAATGTCCACGTGTTTGGCAATACGAATTGGTCATCTTGGTATGTGATTTTTGAAAGAAGTATATGAGCTTGTGCCCAATTGCGCCCAAGTATTGATTATGTTTGTCCATGTGAAGGTTTGACTGTTGACTAATTGATGTGGATTCAAAGTGGTGATGTTGGGTCAAAAGATGCCCAATGATTGTCTTCCCCAGCAGAGCAAGTGTGGAGATGTTGCTTTTATACTGTGAGAATGCTAAAGTTCTTTTGGTTACAGGCGAGAAGATGAAAATGTCTTCCTCTTTCTGCTGGCATCTTTTAAATCCTCTGTTGGTAAGGCCAGACTAACCCTTCTTTTCTTCTTCTGTCATGCAGTGTGCTATGAGTCCAGTTGATTTAGTCTCATTCTTATTGCTCTGGTCCCCCCTTAATTGTACAGAGCTAGTTTGAACTTTTTGGCATTTCGTTGTTGGAATCAGATTTTATGGCATGTATGCTAAAAAAGCAGAGCATCTAAAAGCATTGTTATGTGCGTGTTGGCTTAGAAGGAACACTGATTACATGAAGGAAGCAGACATATTCTCCCTTTTGCACATTGCTTTATTTGAGATTTTTTGGTGGATTCACATTTTGTTTGAGTGAGGGAAGGGCCTGAAAAGCGTCTCGAGGAAAGAAAATTGCATTGGAAGCTGCATTTTGCAATTTTTCTATGCTTTGCATATGTTTATGAAAGTGGGTTGTGGATTCTCCAAGTATTAGTATTACATGGTTGTATAGTGTTCTTAAATTCACTGGTTTTTGCTGGGTCCAGAGCTGGAGGCGAATCCTAAGAATTGTTATGGTAATCTTGGTTGTCCTATCCAAAAGTTGCAAATCTGCACAATGATATTTTGGTCAATATCAGCTGTTCTTACTTGGTGAAGTATGAGTTTTTTTTTTTGACCGAAATGGTGAAGGAAGAGTTTAGACCTTCTATCAGTGTAGCAAAGTTGAAATCCCCCATATCAATTGTCATAGATGATGCAAAAGGGGTTCCCCTTTGCTGTTTCTACAAGTTGTGGTGGTGTAACTTACTTTTGTCTAATGCTTAAATTAAGCATTTGATTTCATAATCAACCACTGGTTGGTGGCCAGTTGTAGCTGATACCTGCTTGGAACTATAATGGGTTTTGGTGTACAAAGCAGTCCTGTCTAGCTTGAAAGATTATACTTGGCAATTATATTATATATATTATATGTCCTGGGTGGATTACTGAGTCCAGGCATCTACTTTCAGACAGGATTGGGTAGTCGCCTTTTTGTTCATTCTTATCCCTGACTACCAGAACCCATTTAGGAATAGCTATCGGGTTTATCACAGGCCAGGTGGTATTACTTTTCTCTAGTAATATTTTTAGTTCACTCTTCAAATTCTTCCTTCTTCGATCTTTTGACTCCAGAGCATGTGTAGAAGGTCAAAATTGCAATCTGTATTGTGTACTTGCTATGTTATCTAGCAGTAGAGTGGGCCTACTTTTATTAATTGTCTCTGGAAACTTAATTTTGTCTTTGGTTTGTGAAATAGTTATCTGACGAGATTGTTGTCACTGTTAAAAAAGGAATCTGCAATTTCTTTATAGATCAAGGGGATAGCTATTCTTTTATTTTATCATCCATATTTACATATCATCCATTAGACCTCTAATGAACTAGAAAAACTAACTATTACTTATCTATTCCGAATCCCAAGATACTTAACTATTATATCTTTATTAAAGGTTGCTTGTGCATTGGAGGAACTTGTCTTGCAAGTTGTTATTTCCATAGATTATTAGGGGGGTACTTTACATGATCTGTAGGTGACTTAGGTCCAGGTATCCAAACTGGAGGTGGAGGTGGAGGTGGAGGTGGAGGTGTCCATGTGACTTCGAAGCCTTCAGGTGTGGTTAGCGTACCTCCTTTAATTTTTTTTTCCCCCCACAATTGCTGTTTGATCCTTCTTGCTGCTGAATTGCTGGGTAGTTGTAATTGACTAATTCTTGAAGTGAAAAATTAAATGCTGTTTTAGGTAAATGTCTCCATCAAGCCATTTATTAGTATCATGTTGAGTTCTTTAACATGTCTTCTGACGTGTGACTTCCCCATTCTACTTCAAGCAAGGTCCCGTTTGTATGTGGGGCTATTGAGTTGATATGACAGGTGCTGAGTCTGATTTTAAATTTCAAAATTTGAGCTCCTTTTTCGGGTTAAGGAATTAAACTTGGAGCTTGATTTAAATTAGGATTCAAACCATGTTGGACCAATTAAGTCCATTTAAGCTTAATCTATTTAGTTTTTTTTCTATTAAGATAATGATATCAATATTTAAATTCAAGTGAAACTTGATTGATAGTTAGGTTGCACTTGAAATTAGTTGAGCTTATGATCTAGTCGACTTAATTTATTGCTGGAGTAGTTTAAGTTGGAGCTTAATTTTAATTATACCAACTTAACTTGAACTTAAGATTCTTATTAGTGGAATTGTTTCATTTATGCCCTTATTTCATCTGCAAAAATTTAAATTGTTTGCTAAGCTTAAGGATTGAACTATTTCTTAAAGTAGTAATTAATAACAAAGGTTGGATATTAGGGATCAAGTTTAAAAAGGGAAAAAATTCTTAGCGATTTATATAGAGAATGAACATTGTGTAAGGTGTCGCAAATTAAGGATGGCTTTGTGATTCCAATCTAACGCCATTGGATATCATAGATGTGGCAAAAATACAAAGGGTCAACCTCCATCTTGCAATTTTCATCCACTGATAGAATATAATGCTACTTTTATTTCTTACCATTTTATATAACATTATCCTTTATTTTCTACCCTTCACATAACATTTATCCTTCACATAAATTAATAAAAACTTTATTTATCCTAAACACACATCGATTATGGTACACTTGGTTCACTAAGATGGAATACAACTTTAAGGGAATAGCAATTTCTTATTTTATAGTTAAGGGTGTTTTTGAAATAAAATATACTTTTTGGTCAAAAATAGATATTTTCCTGGTAAAGGGATTGCATGTGGATTTTTTATTTATTTCACATTACACAATATAGATAATCTTTTGAGAGAATTTTTCGCAAACCAAATAAAAGAATAGATATTCCGTGATAATAAAGCTGGAATATTGATTTCATTTTATTGAATCAAATATATTGTTAATGTTTATTTTTCTCTCGTTTCTTAAATTGATTGCGATAGAAAATTGAAAACTAAGGTTTGTTTGGATTATCTTATTTTTATATGTATTTTATCTATATTTTGTCTATAGTTGATCTATATTGGTCTATTTGATTTGTTTGTAATTAAAAATGCTTGTTTTTTTATCTTCTTGTCAGTCTATTCGAAAAATGGTAAAAATAATATAGCAAAACAACTAGAATAGGACGAACCAAACTGATCCGAAACAACTAATAAAATTTCCCATGTGGCATGGATTTTTTTTTTTTTTTTTTTTGAAAAAATCTATCACAATTAACATTTTGGTGAAGCTGTTTTGTGATACCTATGCATCTTTATTCTCTAGGTGGGGAATTTTAGGATCGGTGGGGACTAAGCATTTTTGTTTTAGAGAAAAGTATTTGTTAATGAAATAAGTTTTCTTAAAAAGTAATATTTTTAAATGTTTGATTAATTTTATGAGAATAGTTTTTCTTTATTTGTATAACTTCAAGATAATTCATATATTTTCAGTATAAAAAATAAATAAATTACATATATTATAATGAGAAATAAATCTATACAAAAACAATATTTAAACAATGAATAATAAATATTTTTTAATAGTAATGATTGGTAGATTATTTTGTAAATCAATAAAAAAATGATTTCGATATTTAGATCTTATAAGTTGTTTTCTACAAAATAAGTTATGAATGAGTCTAAATTTTTCAAAACAAGGCTAAATGTTTTCTATTGATTTTCCTATTTTGTTCTTAAATAAACATGAAAAAATAGAAAGACATTTTCTTGAAAAACATTTGAGTAAATTGTGTGTACATCCGTTGAAAATTTTTATAATTGCATGGATCTCCTATTTTTTTGAAGAATTAGCACTTATACATTCTAAAATTATTTGTGAGTCCTCCTTTTTAATGTGTTGGTAGTTGATGTGTATAATCTTAATGACATGGAATAAGAAATAATTAGATTATTTTTAACATGTCTTCTGGCGTTTGACTTATCCGTTCTACTTCAAGCAAAATCTGGTATGTATCTGGGGCTATTGAGTTGATATAGCAGGTGCTGAGTTTGGTTTTAAATTTCAAAATTTGAGCTCCTTTTTAGGGTTTAGGAATTAAACTTGGAGCTTGATAACCATGTTGGACCAATTAAGTCCATTTAAGCTTAATCTATTTAGTTTTTTTTTTCTCTTTTAATTATGATAATGATGTCAATATTTAAATTCAAGTTAAACTTGATTGCTATTTAAGTTACACTTGAACTTAGTTGAACACTTAAGCTTATGATCTAGTTGACTTAATCTATTGTTGGAGTAGTTTAAGTTAGAGTTTAATTTTAATTATACCTACTTAACTTGGACTTAAGATTCTATTGTTTCATTTATGCCCTTATTTCATCTACAAAATTTCAAAATTGTTTGCTAAGCTTAAGGATTGAACTATTTCTTAAAGGTGTAATTAATAACGAAGGTTGGATATTAGGGATCAAGTTTAAAAAGGAAAAAAATTTCTTAGCGATTTATATAGAGAATGAACATTGTGTAAGATGTTGCAGATTAAGATGGCTTTGTGATTCCAATCTAACGCCACTGGGTCTCATTGATGTGGCAAAAATACAAATGGTCAACCTCTATCTGCAATTTTCATCCTCTGATAGAATATAATGCTATTTTTAATTCTTACCATTTTATATAGCATTAACCGTTATTTTTTTCACTTTACGTAGCATTTATCCTTTATATAAATTAATAAAAACTTTATTTATCCTAAATGCATATCCTTTACGGAATGTTTGGTTTGCTGAAATGAAATAATGCATGAAAGAAATAACAGTTCCTTACTTTATAATTAGGGGTATTGTTGGAACGAAATATTTTTTTTGGTTAGGAATAGACATTTTTCTAGTAAAGGGATGTATGGAGATTTTTTATATATTCTGCATTATATGGAGTAGATAATTTTGTTATAGAATTTTTTGCAAATAAAATAAAAGAATAGATAATTCATGATAATAAAGTTGGAATATTAATTCTATTTCATTGAACTAAACATATTGTTTATATTTATTTTTCACTCATTTCTTAAACTGTAACTTGAATTGATTGTGATAGAAAATTGAAAACAAGTCTATTTAGATTATCTGACTTTTATCTGTATTTTATCTATATATGGTTTATATATTGGTATGTTTGATTTGTTTATAATTAAATATGTCGATTTTTTATTTGTATCTGTTTTTTAACAATTCGTTGCAAAAATGATAAAAACGAGATAGCAAAACAACCATAATAAGACGAACCAATCAGACTCTAAACAACTAATAAAAGTTCCTATACGAGGCATGGATTATTATTATTTATTTATTTATTTTGTAAAAATCTATCACAATTAACATTTTCAATAATGTATACTCAATGGTTTTTTTTATGAACGTGGTATACAAGCAGTTGAATAACCATATAAATATATATCAAATGTTGGTTTTTTATATGTTTGTCGATAGTTTTTTTAATATTTTTATGAGAAATTATGCCATTTTGAAAGTTACAACTGTCCATATGATAGACATAAAATGTTAGGTGCTAAGTATTGCATATTTCTTATTAAGTTATGCAAAGGTTGTAACCTGTCATGCTGATATTGCAACATTCTTATAAGTTCCCTCTTTTGCATAAATCACATACCTATTAAATCAGATTAAATAAAATATAATTTTTAGTTAGCGAAAACATATAAGTGACAGAAAAGACATATATATATATATATATATAATTATCCAAAAGTATTATTATGAAAAGATTAAAAGCTACTTCGGCTAAAAAGAAAAAAAAACGAAAAGATTAAAAGCTACAATAAATAAAAACCTCTAAAATTAGAAATATAGAAGACGTGCCTCTCTCGCCAAAACTGGTAAGGTGCACGTCAAGTTCTAATTTAATGAAGCTACCGATATTGGTGAAGCTGATTTGGGATATCCTTGTGGACATCGGCACAGTTCGGGTCGGTTCCAGACCCAAACCTCATGGAACCGGAACCGGAACCGCCAAAGCCGGGGCGGTTCACGGTTTCAAGGAACTGCTGATTCTGGCGGTTCTGGTTCCGATTCCACGTGAATTGGATTTTTTTTTTTTTTTTTTTGAAAAAAATGAAGAAAACCAAAACCTTACCCCCCACCAAAACCCCTACGCCCAGAAAATGAGATCATCGGTAAAGAAGAGGTATGAAAGTTTTAAATCCACTCCTCTAAACTTTTTATTTGGATTTTCAGCTAATATAATCTGCTAAATTTGTTAATGTAAGAAACAAGTGCCCTGCAGTGTATTATTATTATTATTTACGAAACATGCTCTGCATCATGCGCAGGTTTTCTCCTTTTTTTTTTTTTAAATTAAAATATTTGACGGTTTAGGACCCGGTTGGAACCACCGGTTCTAGTGGGTCCTTGGACGGTTTGGAACCGTCACTGACGGGGCGGTTCCCTGGTCAGGAACCGCCGGTGACAGTTCGGGGCGGTTCCCGATTCGAAACCGTCCCGTGGTGATGTCTATACCCTTGCATCTTTATTCTCTAGGTGGGGAATTTTAGGATCGATGGGGACTAAGCAATTTTGTTTTAGGGAAAATATTTGTTAATGGAAAAAGCTTTTCATCAAAAAATTCCTTTTGAAAAGTAACATACCTATTTGGATTGTTAGATTTTTATCTATATCGTTTCGATTTGGTCAATATATAAGTAAAAATATTAGTTTTTCATTGGTATAATATCTGTATTTGTTCAATATCTTTTCGGCACCAAAACGACGAACCAAACGGGCCCTTAAATATTTAGCTAATTTTATAAGAATAGTTTTCCTTTATTTGTATAACTTGAAATAACTCATATATTTTAAGTATAAAAAATAAAAAAATATATTATAATAAGAAATAAATCTACCCAAAAAAAAATATTTAAAAAATGAACAACAAATGTTTAAATAATAATTATTGGTAGATGAATAAAGACATCTCTTCGGGTTGGGTCCAAATAGGAGCCCCATCCAGCCACTGGTTTAAACTTTATGGACCCGATCTGACAAGGTGAGTCTTACCCGTTCGGTTCACGGGTTTAAGACAGGTCCATATGGGTTTGCCATTTAAATAATAAAAAAGTCTTCGAAAAATTAATAGAAAGGGGGATGCCGAGTCCGTTAAAATTAACAAGGAGATCATAGAATTTCCCTATAATGAATTACTATTATGCAAAATTATCATTTATTGGTTTGTTTTCAATTTTTTTCCCCATAAATACGTTGTCTTGAAAATATCATCTATGTAATTATATTTTCATGTAATAAGTACAAAAAATATTATAAATATTTTATTTTTACTTCAATAATTACTTGTTTTGTTTTTTATACTCCATTCCTACTAAGTTAGTCCATTCTCCCATTTTATACGGTAGAGTCAACGACAGCCATAAGTTTTTATTATTTTCGACTTGAGTTTGAAAATTCAAGTTCACCGAGTCCAGTACTATATAGCTTAATATATAATTGATAAATTACGTAACTTGAGTTGGCAGCATCTTTAAACTATAACTTTTATGGAAGATAAGTATTAAAGTGAATAATTTATGAGTACGTTTGTTTAATTAGTTGGCAAAAAACATTTTAATGGACCGTTATTTAGATTTAGTAGCACGTCGGGCTTTTAGCTGAAGTTAACCATTTGCTTCATATAGAGAATTGACTTCCTATTGTTCTCCTTTCAACGTTTCTTCTAAGATGAGTTTAAATTAAAACCGTGTTTGGATTGGTAGAGATCGACGGAAAGCAATCAAAGGTAACGAAAATGGGCTGAAATTGTCGTGTTTGGTAATTTTTTTTTAAGAGAAATGGAATGACATGAAGGGAATTGGATAGGAAATAAAAGCCATTTTTTTTTTTCTCTCCGAATTTGGATGGAAAGTAAGATGAATGAAAGGGAATGGCATGCAAATACAAAAATCCTTTTATAAAATTACTCTTACTAATTTTTTATACTAATAATATAGGGATAATTTTGCCAATCACTAACTCTATTTCCCTCATTTTCCTTCTATTTTCTTTATAAGTTATCAAACGTAATATAAAGATTTTACTCATTTCTATTTCCATTAATTTTCATTTTCACTCATTGCTTTTGTTCTATTTGCTCTCTTTAGAAAGTTGCCAAACACAACGTGTATAGTTAACTGTCTTTTTTATTTTAGATGTGACTAATTAAATAATCCATCTAATGAAAAGGATAATAGGTTATCTTATGATGGATCACAAGAACATTTGATTCGTTGGTTTGAATCGGTTTGATATCTATTTTGTATCTATTTTAATCATTCTATTTGTCAAAAACAAATACAAATAGAAAAATAGATATTTTGCTCATAAATAGACCATATAAATAAGATACAGATCAAATACGGATAAAATACAAATACAAATAAGATCAGATGCTGATTAGATACATATAAGATTCAGATGAAAAATAAACCCTATGTATAGTTATGTAATCTATGATATAAAATCATAACGACATGAAAGATTTATTATAGACATTAGAATTTATGGCCTAATATGTAAGTTTCATTAAGAAGCGTTGTGACTTTTAATTTAAATGAGTTGACTTTTCGTAATGGGATGTCTTGATGTGAAGTATCAATTAATGTTTTATGAAGAGGTATGATCCTCTCTCTACCTTTCATATATATATAAGTGAAAACTAAAGTTGTGTTAGGAACGGATCAAGTCTACTAAAAACGACGGAAAATAGGAGAAATATGATGAAGAACTGCTGTTTAGCATGCTTGTTAGGAATAGAAATTGGTGTATTTCAATGGAAATGAAATGAAAAATTGGCAGCTTCACTTTCTATCCAAAGTTGGGCTGAAATGGGGAGAAACAGAGAGAAATATATTCGAAAGACTAAAATGTTTTATTCATCTTCTTTTGTTAATATTTTATAAAAAATCATATAAGGATAATTTTGTCAATCACTAATTCTATTTCTCTTTTGTTCTTTCCATTTCCATCATAAATTACAAAAACATCAAATAAAAATATTACTTCTTTTCATTTCCACTCATCTCCATGTGCTTCTATTTCCATTTCTACTTTAAACAAAAATGCCAAATACAGCGTAAAGAAAAAGATATATTTTTCATATTTTTTTCACAATCACTCCATCATAAATTAAAAGGATAAGAGAGAGAAATTATAGTCTCTTGGAGGAGATGGGAGAGATAAGATATTTATTAAAGAATTAAAATCAATCTTGTTCATCAGAATCTAATCAGTACTATGATTGTAAATAAAGGTACGCATCTTATCCATTTATTTATTGTGAAAATCATGGAGTACGAAGATCTTGAAATTAATATTTATGAAATAATCATATCATATAAACTATAAAATCATCTTACATATGGTATTAGAGCATGATTTAAGAACTCATGATTTTCCATTATCGAGACATGATCTCAAATCTCTTATGAAAGAATTTAAATTGCCAATTATAATGAGAATGAATTTTTGGAAGAGATCTTACATGGAATGTTCGTAAAGTATGCATTATATTTGTTTTGTATGACATTATTGTTTTAATGATGCGATTGCGGTTTTGCTTTTGGGTAAAGTCACCATTTTATTGATGAATTACGAATCTAATGGAAACAATTGCTCTACTTTGCTTTGAAGAAACGATTATTCTTGTTTAAATTTGTGAAAGGAGGATTTTTGTTTGATAATCATGAAAGGTGCAATAAATAATGTTTTTATTTGTCTGTACATTCAAATATTCTGAAGCAGCATGAATATTGAATTAACTTCGACAAGAAATAGAACCATTGATCCTGGAAAGTGGAAATATTCAAAAACTGTTGTATGCAAATTGTAATGATAAAGGACGAACAAGTGACCGTTATTAAATTTAGTCTCAATGAAAACATTGTTTAGGAACGGAACATTGAAACGTTACTGATCATTCATTAATATATATATGAACATAACCATTATTGTTCGAAAATTGTTTTAAACATTCATTGTTTGTTGGTTTGTTGAAGCATTGATTTGCTAATACTGAAAATAAATAAAATCAATATCTTTAGTATAATATTGCCAAACGTGCGTTAATGGTTGGATGAGATTGACAGTTCCAGGTTATGCAGAGATTGAAAATTCTAATATGACACTGTGATTTTCTATTAAAACGTTTGTTGATCATTGAAGCATTATTTTCTCTATTGGGAAAATAAAAAAAAAAAACGAAATTGGATAATATATTTTAACTTGAAAATATATAGCTTGATGTTTTCTTTGATGAAATATGGCTATAAATCTTGAATTTTAATTATTGTGGTATATAAGAAATTTATATAATGAATGATTTGCTAGTCATCAAAGTGATCCAATCATTTAATTAATAAATTTCATGGCATTATTAGAATTTAAATTTTATTCATGAATTTTTTTTTGCAAATGACATAATAGAATATGATTTGGTAAATTAAAGTTTGTTATTACAAGGCATTATAAATCATCCAAAGATGATTTTTGTTCTTATAATACATAATGCAAGCGTTTATCATAAGTATATTTTATTTGATTTATTTTTATATCCAAAGATAGTAAATATATCAAATTGTATGTATACTTGTTTGTTGTGACCAATTTTTATATATTTTAGTATCACTCAAAGGTGTACTTTGATACAAATAATTATGTTATTCCATGAGTTATTTTGAATTTGTATGATTGTTCAAAGCATTAATGTACATTGTTTCTTTAATTATTGCAATATTTGTTTGTTTCTCTGCATTCTCACGCTTCATCTATTCCAATATTTAATGATTGAATTTCTCATATTGGTACGAGCAGGTCCAATTTCACTTAGGTGTTTTGGATCTTGATTTATCTCTTCAAGTTGAGAAACCCACTGCTATTACTGATAGAAGTAGTGATGAGGAAAAGCATCTCCATAAACTTTGGGAGAGATCTAATAGATTAAGCTTGAACTCATGAACAGTAGCAAACAACATTAAAGCTACTCTTTCCCAATTGATAATGCTAAGGAATTCATTAAATTTGTGGGAGAGTGTTCTCAAACTACTAACAAGCTATTGCTAGTACATTGATGGGTCTCATACCCTGCATGAGCATGTCCTTGAAATGAGGAATATAGCAGCAAAATTAAGGACCTCAAATGACTGTAAATGAGTTCTTTTTGGTATAATTTATATTAAACTCTTGCTTCCTGAATAGTATGGGCCTTTTCAAATTAATAATAACACTATAAAGGATAAGTGCAATATCAATGAATTGACCAGTATGCTAATTCAGGAGGAAACAAGATTAAAGAACCAAAAGACTCATTTTGCTCATTTTACAAGTCATCAAGAAGTTTCATCGAGGTCAAAGAAAAAGGCTATAAAAGGTAAGAGAAAGGTTTATAAAACTTGAATTAATTTTTTAAATATGCACAAATCCACAAAAGGGAAATCAAGTGCCATTTCTATAGAAAGATTGGACAATTAAAGGAAGATTGCTTAAAACGTAAGGCTTGGTTCAAAAAGAAAGGTAAGCCTTATGCTTTTGTTTATTTTGAATCAAATATTACACAAGTCCCTTATAATACTTGTTGAATTGATTCTGGCTCAACAACTCATATTTCAAATACGATGCAAGGATTCCATAAGACCTAAATTATAAAGCCAAATGAGAATTTTGTGTTCATAGGAAATGGAAACAAAGCTTCAATTGAAGGAATTGAGACTTATCGCTTGATTTTGGAGACTGGGCATCACTTAGATTTGTTCTTGACCCCTTATATTCCCACATTTTCTCATAATTTAGTTTCTTTGTCAAAACTTGATGTATTAGGTTTTTCTTTTAAGTTTGGTTTTAGATCTTTAGTTTGTATAAGGCAATAAATCGTATGGTTCATGAATTCTATGTGATAGTCTTTATAAGTCTAAACTTGATGATTATTTTGTTGAGACCTTAATGACCTTGCATCATTATATTGGAACTAAACATAGTTTAGTTAATGATAACTCTGCTTACTTATTCACATATCTAAAAAAAGATTGCAAAGATTAGTAAAGAATCAATTCTTCCTACTTTAGATTTTACTGACCTTGGAATGCATGTTGATTGTATTAGAGGAAAAGAAACTTGACACACTAAAAAAGGAACCACAACAAATTCACAGCTTCTTGAAATTATATATACAGATATATGTGTACCTTTCGATGCTCTATCTTTTGGTGAAGAAAAGTATTTGATCACCTTTATTGATGATTTTTACTCTATACTTATGTCCATTTTTTGCATGAGAAGTCTCAATCTTTGAATACCCTTAAGGTATATATTAATGAGGTTGAGAAGCAATTAGATAGAAAAGTAAAACTTATTAGATCCGATAGAGGTGGTGAATACTATGGGAAAGTATGATGAATCAGGCAATGCCTAGGTCTATTTGCTAAATTTCTCAAAAAGCATGGCATATGTGCTCAATACAATATGCCAAATACACTAGAACAGAATGGTATTACAAAGAGGTAGAATCATACATTATTGGACATGGTTGGGAGTATGATAAGTCGTTTATCTTTACCTATATTCATGTGGGTTTATACTTTGAAAACCACGGTATATTTATCAATTAGGGTTCCTAGTAAGGCAGTCCTAAAAACCCCATTTAAATTGTGGACTAGAAGAAAATCTAGTTTAAGACACCTGCATGTGTGGGATCGTTGGCAGAAGTAAGGATTTATAATCCACATGAAAAGAAATTGGACTTTCAAATAATTTGTGGATTCTTTATAGGATATCTTGAAAAGTCCAAAGGATATAGTTTTATTGTCATAATCATAGTGCAAGAATTGTTGAAACTAGAAATGCCAAGTTTATTGAATATGGTGAAATTAATGGGAGTAAAGAATGGCATGATGTGCGCATTAAAGAATTTAGGATAGAAGTTCCGATAATTTTACCTTCTAAGCCAATTGATCCTAATATTGTAGAAAATTCACCAAAGTGAAGAACAACAAGTAACAGATCAAACACACCACGAAGTTATAAATGATATCCCTATAGTGGAGGAATCACATGAAACAACATTAAGAAGATTTGCTATTCCTAATGATTATGTGGTTTATCTACAAGAGTCAGAGCTTAACATAGGAATTGACAATGATCCAGTTTCATTCTCACAAGCCATGAAATGTAATGATTCTAGTAAGTAGGTAAATGCCATGAAAGATGAGTTGAAATCTATGGATTAAACCAAGTCTAGGAACTCGTTGAATTGCTAAAAGAATATAAAAGAGTTGGCTGTAAATGGTTTTTAAGATAAAGCAAGACTTAAATAGCAATGTTAAATGACATAAAGATAGATTTGTTGCCAATGGCTTCACTCAGAAGGATAGCATTGGTTATAAAAAATACTTTTTCACCAGTTTCAAAGAAAACTTACTTAGAATCATTTTGGATTTTGTTGCTCTTTATGATCTAAGTTACATCAAATGGATGTTAAGATCGCCTTGCTTAATGGAGATTTGGAAGAAGTTTATATGGACTAATCTGAAGGTTTCTCAATTAAAGGAAAGCAGCATGTGGTGTGTAAACTTAAAAAGTCAATATATGGACTTAAACAAGCTTCTCTCCAATGGTATCATCTTAAGTTCAATGATACCATAACTTCTTTTGGCTTCAAAGAAAACACTATTGATCGGTGTATATACATGAAGGTTAGTGGGAGAAAGTTTTTTTCTTAGTCCTGTATGTTGATGATATTTGGTTGCTACTAATGACCTTAGTTTATTACATGAACTCAAGAATTTTCTGTTAAAGAGCTTTGAAATGAAAGGTATGGGAGAGGCAAGTATGTGATAAGAATTAAAATATTCTGTGATAGATCACAAGGATTGTTAGCTTATCTTAAAAGGCTTATATCAATAAAGTTCTAAAAAGATTTAAAATGGACAAATGTTTAGCAGGCATAGTTCCAATTCATAAATGAGATAAATTTGGTAGTATGCAATGTCCAAAGAATGATTTGGAACGAGAACAAATGGCAAAAATTCCTTATGCATCTGTTGTTGGGAGTTTGATGTATCTTCAAACTTGTACAAAACCCAACATCAATTTTAATGTTGGGATGTTGGGCAAATATCAAAGTAATCTAGGATTAGATTACTGGAAGTTGCCAAGAAAGTTTTGAGATAGTTACAAGGAACGAAGGACTACATGCTCACTTATAGAAGGTCCAATTAGTTAGATGTGGTTATTTATTCAGATTCAAATTATGTTGGATATGTTGATACAAGAAAATCCACATTCGGTTACCTGTTTCTATTAGTTGGAGGAGCAATCTTATGAAGGGTGTGAAGCAGTCTATCATTACTGCATCGACTATGAAAGTAGAATTTGTGGCTTATTTTGACGCCACAATTCATGTCTTATGGCTGCGGAATTTTATTTCAGGACTTCAAGTTATTGACACTATTAGTAGCTACTGAAAATTTACTGTGACAACTCGGAAACAAGTCTTTTTCTTAAAGAATGGCAAGTATTCAAAGGTACAAAACACATGGAGATCAAATACTTGACCGTTAAAGAAGAAGTTTAGAAATAAAGGGTGTCAATCAAACATATTAGTACAAAACTGATGATTACAAATCTATTAACAAAAGGATTAGCACCTAATATTTTTAAAGAGCATGCTAGAAGAATAGTCATTATAGGACATTCTGATTGAAGATTATTGTATTGTTTGTATGACACTCTTGAGCTCAATTATAATGTTTCTAGTATTTCCTATTTTCTATATTGTATAGATAATGAAAATAGAATTATGTTAACAAAAATTGTTTTTTACAAAGACATTTAAAAGACTTTATTTATCCCTGCATTAAGTTATCTTTAAATTATGGATTAATTATGCAGTATATAGAAGGGACTATGTCGAGATAATGACGTGCAACCACTATGACTCTAATTAAATTTTAGTTAACAATGTGATACAACGGTATAATTAACATAATAAAGACTTAGAATAATATTATCGTACGTATTATGTTTATTCTAAGTTATTAAGGCGAAGTAGAGAATGTTAGAATTTATGGTCAATATATAAGTTTTATTAAAAAGAGTCGTGACTTTTAATTTAAATGACATGACTTTTCGTAATGGGATGTCTTGATGGGAGGTATCCATTAATATTTCATGAAGAAGTATGGTCCTCTCTCTGCCTTTTATATATATAAGTGGAAACAAAAGGAAAAGATATACTTTTATATTTTTTTTACAACGAATCCATCATGAATTAAAAGGATAAAAAGAGAAATTATACTCTCTTCGAGAAACAAGGTTGGATTAAGGAATAAGATGTCTATTAAAGAATTAAACTAATCTTATTCATCAGAATTCAATATAGTACCATGGTTATGGATAAAGGTATGCATCTTATCCATTTATTATGAAAATCATTAAGTTCAAAATCATGAAATTGATATTGATAAAATAATCATATCATATAAACTATAAAATCATCTTACAATAGGTCCACTTTAGATCAAAACATTGGAATTGTTATATTATTACATGATTTATTGGTATCAAACGGAAATTACGGTATAATGGGACGCAAAAGTACATGTTGCTATTGATCATTATTGCCATACAAGAAATTGTAACGTCCATGCTTTCAAATCCAGCGCACGGGAAGAATTTACCTTTCGAAACTAAGTTGTAGATAAATGAAAGAGTTGTTTAAAATATGAAAGGTAATTGTCAAATTTTTAAGGGTAAAATTTATGTTTTAGAAATGTTGCCCCATACAAGCATTTTGCACGCAACTAGTGGAAATACAATTATTTCATGAATGCATGAAAAGAAAATTGCAGGGTTGAAAAAAAAAAAGTTGAATGTAATAATGATGTAGTAACTTTGCTCCCAACTTTTTAAGAACAAAACTTCTATTCATTTTCTTTTATATATAATAATGCGCCACTTTTAATTCAGTTGCAATTTTCACATAATTTATTATTATAACAATTTTTATAATCTAAGGTGTCAAAACCATCTCATTATTCCTTTAAATACTATAGATTTTACTCAAAGTTTTAGAAAATAAGTAATAGATTAACATGTCAACTTGAGCGAAAAAAAGGGTTAATGTCACAAACGAATACATGAACTTTGACAAAACATGTAATTGAATATATGAATTTAAAAAATGATCAATTTAGTATCTAATTTAAAATTGATAAATTTAGTTTTCGAAAAAAAAATTCGTGCACACTAACAATATCTACGTTAAGATTTTTTAGGTACTAAATTGATCGATTTTAAAGTTTTTCAGGTACTAAATTCATTGATTTCAAAACTCAAGTATATAATTGTAATAACACTCCTCTCCTCTTCAAACCTCATTCCTGGACAGGTCTAAATAAGTCTACCATTTTCTACCCTCATTTAACTCAAATCATCCAGTTACTAATAAGGGTTTGGTTCCAATTAGACATCTATCTAGGGCAAGTCGAGTCTGAGTCCAAAAAATGGGGACCCAGAACCACCTTAGGGAAGAGACAGGTCGAGATGAGTCCGACCAATCCCTTTCTATTAATTTTCAAATTTTTTTAATTATTTAAAGGGTGGACCCATATGGATCCATGTATCCTGACGGGTCCACTTTAAGGATAAGATCGCACATCGGGTTGAGTCCATAGGGTCAAATCCGTGGCGGGATCGAGGTGGGATTCCTGTTCCGAACCACCCCCCTCCCTCTCCTGTCCTAACCCGGAGAGATATTTCATGTCTACCATTTACTCTAAAAATAGCTAAGTAACGGTAGTCAAGCTAACATGTGATTTACGAGCATTTGATCCAAAGTCCAAAAACTTCAAACCAATTGATTGGGTATTCTTTATGTTGTTCCTATGAATCATTTAATCCTACCCTATGATTCATGTGGAACATTGTTCACATGAAAATCACATGTATTATGTTACAATTAGGGAAAAAAACATAGTAATGAATCGAATAACCATGATTTTTATGTTTTTCATGAAACAAAAAAAGATAATAACTGTTTCGTTCTTACAATTGTGGCAAAGCAAGGATACAACTCTAGCAGAAGTTGATAAATAAGAAGAACATAATGTGTCTTAATTTTAACCTTTAGGTTTATGATAGGCATTATACTATTAAATTCTGTCCCATCTTTAGGCCCGAGACAAAGAATAAAAAAGGGAAAATATGACGCATCACTCAATTCTCCCTTTTACCATGTTAAACGTAGTCTTAAAAAGAATAGGAAAAACTTTTTTTTTTTTTTTCACTTTTCAACTTGTCAACTAATTCCATAAGCATACTTATAGTAAAGTTATGCATATATATTGGTCAAAACATTGATAATTTTTACCAGACAGGTAGATTTCGTGAAACCTACGGAAAAAGCAATGATGGGTAGCTTATCCATCATCCTTTCGGCTTTTGAAGCTCTTGATGCAAAGAATCATTCGTTTTCTCTTTTCTTTTTTCCTAATTGGAACTTTTGCCTTTTGTATTTGGATTCGATGCCTTTTGGAATTTTCCTAGCACCCAAGTGATAAAACTTTCACAATTTTTGCTTTATTCTCTTTTTCATAACTAGTACCCTAATACAAGATGCAATAGGCTGGGGGAAGATCCTTTTTTATGGCTTTATCAGCTAATGCGGTGTAATATTCAGCATCTATTTGGCCAGAAAATTAAGTAATTTTGTGAAATAATTCTATAATTCTATTGATACGATCATCTACTAAATCATTTAGTCATTGAATTGAAATGTCTATTGTATTAATTCCTACAATCATTTCAACTGTCAATGAAACATAAAGCGACTCTTTTGATAAAATTGTAAAAGTTCTCGAAAAAGAGAGATGAGATAATATGCTTTGGTAGTTTGATATTGAAAAGCAATATTCTGCGCTTTTATTTGGAACTTTAAAGAAGAGTTCATGAGTAGGAAAAAATGCTACAAGTAGATAGGAAAAAGAATATCTGTGATGAGATTGATCTTTGGCGTTTGGGTAGGGCTAGGATATTCATATTGTAGAACTAGTTATAGAATAATGTTATATTCTTAAAGGTGCATATTTGTTTGGCCAGGGTTATAACTTTTTGAACTTTAATGTTTACTATGATATAATTTATAATAATTGTATACTAATCTCCTAACTAATAAATGATTGTGGTAATAAATAATATTTAGTGTAAGCAAAGATGTAAGTTAATGCATACTGGCCAAATAACACCCTTATCTTAATATCTTGTTGAAACTTGTAAGTAGTCAAAAATCCCATTGTCTCTTTGTCTTCGATAATGGTACGCAACAATAGTCTCATTGGAGTAGATACACGAATTACTTTAAATACAAGAAGTCGAGTCAGCGGATTAGTCCGAGTGGAGAGAAAAAAAAAGGATTGAACTTAAAATCTTTTCTGGAAATATCCAGAGAAACCGATAAGATATCCCGACACAGCGGCATCTTAATATACCATCAACACTTAATTTGCTTTACAAGATGAAAGTGAAGGGGTTAGAGTGACGGCTACATTAAGATTGGGATTGGAGGTCCTCTCCATTATAATCTTTGATTTGGTGTCAGTTATAGATTTTATAATTCAAACCTATCATATAATACATAAAGACAATCATAAAATTTGTATTCCATAAAATCTATAGGGTATTGGATATTTGATTGGACGTGTGAAATTTTTTCTAATAATTGTTTATACTATGAGTTTTTGAAGGTAGAATATCTAACTAGCATATCAATTTTTTTTCATACGTTTGTAATTAATATATTTATCTATATAATAATCTTCAATAATTTAATCACACAATTTGCAATTGCATATTCATTGTAGGGTTTTAGAAGGATTAATCTCCTTAACTTTTATTTAATAGGCCAATTTGAGCCTAGACTTAAAAAATGAATGAAATGAAAAATTGTACTTTTCCCTCTTGCATAACCACCCAAGTACCTTCCTTTATGGGAGAAACGACTCATTAAGCCTAATATGACACCTGAAATCATTAATGATGTATGAATATCGATAATTTTCTTTTTTATCTGGAGAGTTGCATAAGGCTCATTTAAAACTCATTGGTACTTGCCTTCCACTCACTCAAATACATGGCATATTAAGGTTATTAAATCTTTTTTCCCTTTATGAAGAAACCCCAATTGCTACTAAGTTGTCATCTCTCTTGATTCATCCCATTGCATCCACTATTAGAACAAATAGCAGTATTTATAATTAATTATTTACCTATTAATCCAATAGCTATCAATGCCTCCTTCTTGTACTACTATTGATATATGTTAGCATCTTGAGAGCAGAGAATTTAAACTTATGTACTCCCTGGTGGCGCACGCACACATGAAAAGACAAGACATGAAGTATGTTTTATATATGAGTAAAAACCACCAATTTTGTTACCCTTACTAAATATACACTATGCAGATCTTTAAAACACTAAACCGCAATTGTAGAAACACAAAACCAAACAAATAATAATAATAATAATAATAATAATAATATCAAACGCCATAGCTCCCCAAAGGGGAAAAATAAAACAAAGAAAAAAGAAAGACAGCATATACATATATAAACATGTATAACATTGATTTGGTTCGCAGCTTGAGCGGTTTTTTTATTTTTCCCCTTGTCCTAACTCTTACTCCCACAAACAATTCATGATAATAGTAAATGCTTTAAATCTAACGAGCTAAGTATGGATTTTATAAGTTCCTATTTTTGTTGCCCTATGATTAGTAATAAAAAAATATTTCTATAAAATCTTTTACCATGTGATCGAAGAGATTATAGTTAGAAACTTAGAATTCACTAAGATATCAACAAAATAGTAAGATTTCACACCAATCCCTTCATTTATCTTTTTTTACTAGATTATTAACGTATAGAATCTTTGGTACGCTTTTTGGAAAGTAATTTTAGTGGACGCAAAAGAGCCATTTGTTCAAAAGGGTTTAGGAAATTTTCTGATTTTTTTCATGATTTTTTCAACGCATGTAATGATTGCTTCTTTTCCATTGATTTTTAGGAATTAATCGTTAATCTAGGATTACCATAGGTTAATGATAAAAGATAATAGGTATAGATCATGTATTAATCATGAAATTAGAGAGTCGTTACAATTTCGAAAGTAAAGGATTAATTTTTGGAAGAAATTGTTAAAATTTTCTAACTAAGGCTACGTCTGTTTTTGAAAATGTCTTTTCATTTTTCCTTATTTGTTTAAGGAAAAAGGAATAATTAATGAAAACTGTTTTTCCTTGCTTTGAAAAATAGATACATTCATAAATTATTTTTGGGAAAACTTATGGGATATAAAAAAATAAGTGATTTTTTCATCAATTTACGAGCTCATTAACCAATGATTTACAATCCAAACATATTTATTATTTATTTATTTTAATATTTTTACGTAAGTAAATTTATTTTTCATTATAATATATGTACTTTAATTTGTAATACTTAAAACATATGAACTACTTTTAAGTTATACAAATAAAAAAAAATTATTTCATAAAATTAACCAAACATTTAAAATTATTACTTTTCAAAAGAACTTTTTAAAAAAATATTGTTCATTAACAAATATACTTCTTTAAAACAAACGGGGTAAACGAAAACGACTTGTTAGGAGCAAAGTAAGCCAACCTACCAGGCTCCGCAATGAATAGCCTTTGACCCTGCTTACGAATGGATTGATTGTAAGGTCGTCTACTCCTTAACTGACCACCTATCCTCCCAATCAATGGGATGATCATGTAGAAACCCTTTGTGAACTTAATAAACTTATACGTATAAATGAGGAGAAAATTTATAGTTCCGTCATTAATTTTAACGAGATCAATCCTATCATTATCCAACGGCTCACATCATAATCAACCGTGATCAAACCACTAAAATAATTAATATTTTAATTTTGTATTTATTTTAACGATTAGATAGTTAATTAGACAATCCTACCAACGGGTTCTACTCAAGAATTCAATTCTTTAATTGAATTTAAGCATCAATTTATTGCATATATTGGATTCAAAGGTTGATCGAATTTTTACGTTGTTTTATCTAGACTTTGAGCAAATTCTAAGTACAATTGTTATTGTGTGATGTATATATGTATAAGATAGTCAAATCATGACTAGACTACTAATAGTTAAAACTTTAACCGAGGATGTGTTTAGACACCTCTTTGGATCGGGTTCGAACCAGGATCCAACTTGACTTGGCAATGGTGAGTCTGACCCACCAAGCGGATCTACCTTGGTCTGTGGGTTCGAACGATCCTTCATTCAAAAATACAGGATAAATAATAATTAAAAATTAATATACACATTAAAAAGGAACAGGTCAAATATGTCCTGACCTGCTTTAGGACCTGGTGGATCCACAGGTTGGCCTCACCCCATCTCCTACCTCAGGTGGTTACAAGTCCCGAAAATTTAGACCCGAACATGACGGCTTGAGTCCACGGGTTGGACCCGAACCACCTCGACAAGACATCTAGATGTGTTGTTTGTCCATGACCATCTAGACGCATTAATAACACCTAATAGAACAAGTGAATGGTAGCACTATACTTTTGAATTTATACACTAGCGTTGCTGTGGTAATAGGTTTGTTTGGATTTTATGATTTTCATATTCATCTATTCGTATTCAATTCAAATATGTATCTTATTTATATCCAAGATGTTTGATCTGTTTATAAGTAAAAATATTCATTTTTTTATCTGTATTCAAACATCTGTTTAAAAATAACGAAAATAAAATCTCAAAACGATTTAAAAATAAAAAGATAAGACAAACAGTCTTAATAGGTCGTCGAACGAGGAAGCTACACCTAAACCTAAAACAAAATAATTGAGCAGCGTACCAGCAGTATATGAGACACTAATATTACAATCTTGTTAAAAAAAATTGTACTCCCACAATGCTAGTAGTGAGTTCAATGTGATGGCAGCAATATAGGGCAGAGTCAGTCCTGTGTTTACCAAAAAAACATTATGGAATACCGTAGAAGCAAGACCCTAAATTTTCAGGTAGTGAATCAAAACCTACACGCATAGTGACATTTAATTTTCTGTAGTGCTAAGCCTTACTCCCATAATGAATACATATATCTAAGCCTTAACCAGAAGGGTTGGAATGGCAAGGAATTTAATATATAGAAAAGGAATTTAACAATAAAAGAGTGAGAATGATACATTTATTTGCATATATTAATGAAAAATTTTTATGATCTAGTCAATATAATAATTTATATATTGAATATTTTAGTGTCCTATATATAAATTAGAGTTGTTAAGCCAATGGGATCGTATAATTTTTCATATATTATATGACTATAATTTATTATTTAAATTTTTTTTTACTTAACCTAGAATTATCTAAAAATTAAACTTTTAAGTAAATAAAGGAAAATAAGGTGATATTCGATCATTTATTATAGAAACCATTATATTTATGGTTCAATAACATTTTAAGAATATTTTTTGTACAAACGTGAAACAATTGTTTTGTAAATAAAATAAAAATTTACAATTATATTCATTTTCACAATAACCAATTGAGAGTGATGCTAACTATTACCTATATATCTTTCTTTTTTCTCAATTTCCTGTAGCCAATGCAAAAAAAAAAAAAAAACAAGGAAAAATGAGAGACGATCTAGATCCAAGATAGAGTAAGGACTAAGGAGTGTTTGTTTTCAAGAAGACAAATTATGACAATAACTTTATTTAAATTATGAAACTATTTATCAATGATGACTATACTGTTGGAGAAAAAAATTAAAATAATATATTGGTATATGAGGAAAAAATGAGAGCATGAGCCATGAAGTTTAACAATTAATAGAAAATATTTGTAAAACAAACTTATTTTTTATGACATATCAACACGTATTGTGATATATATGTATATAAATTTTAATTGTTGCAAAAAAAGGTCGTTTTTATTTATTTATTTTAATTTGGGCGAGCCAATAAAAAAAAAAAAAAAAATAAGTGTTAAGAATGTTGAGATTTGACAAAGCACTTTTGATGCACCGAACGTCGTATTAACGGCCAGATGGTGTTGCTTTCCCTTCAAAGCCACGACAAAGGGGGGAATCAGTACCTGAACCTTTATTATAGACCCATAGCCAACCCAAGGGATCATGGTCACGAGCCTTTTGTAACAAACTAACAATACTTCTGTTTGGGGTTATGGTCCCACGCCCACCCAAAAAGCTCTCCCCATCTCTTTCAATCTCAGTTCACTAAAAGTACCCGGGGGCGAGGGGGTTAAATATCAAATCTGATATCTAAAATTTACATTAAAATTTAATTTAATAGTTAAATTATGAAGTAATCAATTTAATACAGATAAAACATTTCAAAGCTATTTTTTCTATCTCTTTTGCTATTTCTGACATGAAAGCGACAGGCTATTAGTGCTAAAAGGTGTTAAGATAATTAATAAAAATTTAATGATAGATGTTCCTTTCATATTAGCAAATAAAAATAAATTATATTGAAGATGTACTTAAAATAATCATAAAAAATTTAATTAGGTATTAAATCGACCTTTTCAAAATCCAGGTATCAAATTTGATACATATCCAATTATAAATATATTTCCTAAATTTTTAGAGTATATTTTTACTACTTTTAACACAAAGCCTCCAATATTATTGTTCTTTTAGTAAAGCCTTTAAGGTTGGGAGTCTTGGGACTATTTGTAAAAAATTTTAAAATGTGAAGTTATATTAAAGAATTTGAAAATCCATCTGTAACCTACAAATAGCGTAAAAGACATTTCTATATTTAATTTATTTTCTTCAATAGACAATGTATAATCATTAAGGCTTTAAATAAAGTGGTTTTAGTTCTAGTTTGAGTGTGAGAATCTCTAAAATCATGTTAACTTAGCCTTCTAAATTTCATACATCTGTCATTTATAAAGCGGAATGGTATCTTACAAGGTTTATATAGTCATATCAAAATTCAATTGAGTTCCTTGTATAAAACGTAATCAAATTATCGAACCAACCTCACAAGAGAGAGAAGCAGATTGAAAATCAACCTCAAATGCCTTTACAATTGAAGGTGAGAGTGAGAACATACAAAAGATGAAAAAATCCTCTCTTTTTTTCAATCAATGTCAGGGGAGATGTTCTTAGTGTACCACCACACCACATATGCCTGGACTAGACCAATTATGATTAGCCTGATAGTTCACAAGATGCTGTTGTTTCGATGAATGATCCGATTTCAGCAATTACGTACAGCATCCATCTAGGTTCGAACATGTGCATTGAACATCTTCATTTGATTCCCTAGGTGTAAAAACCGACATGGCTCATATTTAAAACAAGACATATTTGGTCTCCGACTACATGTAATCCTGAAGTATTACATTAAAGTTATCTTTAAAAGAAAAGTTTGTATAAGATATCTATCTAAATTTACAATAAGAGATAGAAAATAATTAAAAGATTTCATAATTTTAAATTTGTTTAGCAAATGTTTACGATAATCATATTTTTTAAGAAAGCATGTATGTATAATACTTCGTAGCATTACACTAGGCCACTTTTTTGTAAAAACAATGGTTTATTTATAACAATCCCCTAATATAGCGACCAACTAAATCAACTTACTCGATCCAGGGGAAAGAGGAGGGAAAGGGAAAAGAAAGCCTGTGTTAGTGATGTTCTAAAAAGGGGCAAAAGCGTCATTTGAAAATTCGCGATGGCTCATTTTAGACTACCTCCTACTTTTAAACAAATGTTCTACCCTAAGTGTAACGACCCAAAGAAAAGCACACTCCCAACCTGTGGTCATAACAAAAAATACTTTACAAAGAATTAACCCACCACACATGCTAATGCTTTATACAAATCTACTCACAACTTACATTAATAATTCATTTAACTCTTCCATATTTGTATTGTTATGCTAATAAATCTTCAATGTGTATACCAAACATAAAGACTTAGGATGATTAATTAAAAGTATATAGAACTTGATTGAATCTAGGTGTAGATAAAAATAATTTATAAACTTATTCATCAACATACCCAATTTGATTCATTTGAGCGTTTCCTTCCTATCAGCTTAGAGTATTAGCGCTATTGTGTCACGTTGATCACTTTTTTTCCCGCCCATATCTCCATTTTTTTCTTTTAATTTCATAGAACCTCGCAATGATTAGCCAAAAAAGAATAATAATAATATGAGGCAAATGCAATACACAAAAAACATTAAGTTTGTAGTATTTTCTTCCTTGCTAAGACATCCTAGTATAGTATATCCTAAACAAGATTTAACGTGGAATTATGAGCTTTATTCTTGTGAGATAGATGTTTGAATTAAGGAAAAATTATTTCCTAGATAATAATACACAAAAGTTGATTAACATAACTCACTGCAATAGGTATTGTGATCCAAAATCAAAATAAGGCATTAACAGAGCCGTTTTTCAACTCTATACGCTTGATTTGCAATTAAATAAGGCAGTCATGCTAGTTATATTTTATATCTATATAAGGAAATATCTAGCATGCATAAAAGCATATAGTTCCACTATATTTTTTAGAATTAATTACATTTAACAACCCTGGATAACCACTTACTCAATTATATCATCTTATCACCTTTCACTAGGATCATAAATGAATTAAGCAAATAAAATATAATATTGAGGTCAAATGAAGGTTTTGATTCAAAATTATAAAAGTCAAGCTCCACTAAAACTATTCAAGTTTAAAATTTTGAATTTGAAATCGATTTGAAGTAGCATTAGATAATATTAAACTCGACTTGAGACTTGATTTCTTTAATATATAAATATATATATATATTTATCCTAACTGAAAAAACATAAATATGCAAACATGGCTCAAATTCAACACTCAAGTTCGATAAAATTCATAAGTTAATAAAAATAATCATTGTAAAACCTGAATTTAATCAGATAAACCATTTAAATATAGCTTGGTTCCAACTTTTCTGAAACCAAATTCAAATAAATATCCAAGTCCAAATCAGATTTAACTGGTTTTGCATCTCCTACATTTTCTGGCAGTTTATTTTGGATTTGTGTATGTTTATATATACATAATTCAAGATACTAAGAGCAGGGTTTGTGCGGTTTTAACCATACACGTTGCAGCAAATGGATGGATAAGGAATTGAATCCAATTATGTAATGCCACCAAAAATCTAAATAGACGTGCCAACTCCTGTAAGTTCATTACTAAGTAGGAAGTGTATGCAGACACTGTACTACAAAGTTAGAAAAAGTAAACAGGTGGTAAAACATCAATGTCCCACATGCATAGCATTAACATTAACTAAACATTTCACCGGAAAGTTCTAAGAGCTGACATGGTCGGTGAAGCACTGTATGACCATCATTCCATACTTTATTAAATTCTTCCTGTTAATCGTGTTCACTTTCACTTTAATGGTAATTTCATATAGAGTTATCATTTATCAATAGTTATTATATTTAATTCACTGTTACTAATTCAATTTCACAAAAACAAAATTCTCAGTTAGAAAAATGGAAAATAAAATTGCTAGATAAATGTTTATTGCTCAAATAAAAAATAATAATAATGATAATGATCTTTAGAGGTACATGGACTTTTAGTTTTAGGCAAATTAGTGCTTAATGGACTGAAAATTTTAATTTAGTACCTATAACTTGTTCAATTTAATATATCTATTTATTTTTAAAACTAACTTACAATGAATGCACAAAAACTAGAGAAGTAAAGATTAAGCATGATAAAACAATAAAACCCTTGATGCTTTGTGATCTTCGATGTTGGTGCGGCACTATTTTTCTCAAAGCTCATTTTTTCTTTTTCCTTTCTCTAGGGTTTGGACTATGTCTTGAGTTAAAAATATAAGAAGACAAGCGATTATAAATAGATATAAAATGATTATGAAACTGTTAAAATTCTCTATAGTTTTTTTCTTTATTAAATCATCATTGCAAAATTAGTTTTAATTTTTCTTAAAATTAATGAGGTGAAGGAAGATTTTATTTACTATATAGATGTCATTTATGTATAAATATAATGTCCATTAGTTTTATAAATATATAAAGATACTAAATTGAATGAACATGTTTTGGAAGTTATTGCAAATTTTGGAACATTGGGCAGTAAAACTATCCATTTAGGTAAAAGTATATAGAGATGCTAAATTGAACGTGTTTTGAAGTCACAACCACTAAATTGCAAATTTTTGAATACTAAGCACTAAATCATCCAAACTTAAAAGTTGAGGCACTTGTAAAGCATTAATCTAGTCAAACCTATAAATAGCAATTCTTTTTCATAAAATATCCACTTATAAATAAAAAATTAACGTATAAAAATCTAATTACAACTTTATTTTATTATTTAGTAATAGCAGTTGTATTACAGTTTTATACATTAACGAAGTGAAGGACTATTATTATTATAAATAATTTTTTATCGATAAATTAAATGGATTATTAGTTATAAGTTTCATGATAGCACGCCTCTATTTTTTTACACAAGTACACAATTTATTGTGACAAGTACATATGCGTATTAGCAAAAATCATCATAGTTTAGTAGAATGACTAATGGTCTTCTAATGAAATAGATCAAATTTAATTTCTTTCATCACAAAAATAATAAAATTTAATGGGAAAAATATTAGGATTAATTACAAAACAAAAAAGTTTTGATCTTTTTTTTTTTATTCCATTATCTACATATGCCTAAATTCTTTTTCTATTTATACTAAGTAATTTTTACATTTTCACTTTTGATACCCATATTATTATTTATTTTTCCAGTTATGTAACCTAACCTCTAACCACCTTTAAAATAAAAATAAAAAAAGGAAAAAGAAAAACAAAGGAAGAGCTTAAAAGAAACAATGAAAACACGATATGACTAATAATAGTTTATATTTGATAAATTTTTGTTGATTAAGAAAATAGTGACACAGTACATAAATTTTAAAAAATGAAAACTCAAGCTAGGTAATAAAAAAATAATAGCACTAGTATCAAAAGTGGAAAAAAAAAAGTAGGTAATCAAAAAATAATAGCACTAGTATCAAAAGTGGAAAAAAAAGGGGTAAAATTCGGGTTGTACAATTGAAAAAGATAAATAATAGATATACAAAGTGAAAAAAAAAATCTCGAAAATACAGATATGCCTTTTGTAATTATTAATTAACTCTCTAAGTATTATAATAAAAACAAAATTCACCTATCTTCATAGTTTTTTTTTTTATCTATGATAGTATGAAATTAGGGAAAACATAGACATGAACACCCAATTAAGAACAAGAATGCTTAATTTTCATAACTATAGGGTAATCAACATGAACCCAAGTTACTTTAATTACCATGAAATACCACCAATCCATGGTTGCAATAGTCACTATGGCTTTTACTTCTACTTACTCACGGGACCCAACTGAGGTAATGCAGCCGTTTTCCCTACGCAGAAGCAAACACAACAAAAGATAAGGTTTTACCCAAACAAGGAACCATTTGTTATTTGCACCACCCACCCCCAAGATTCATCTAATATTTGCTTAATTTCCTTAGCATCCATTGCTTAACAAAACATTGTTACGTCAAAATGTACATTTGAAAATGACTTCAATAATTCCCAAAATCTCCAATGTGCACTCTTTTGTAGAATCTATGTGATAAATCTAGTAATAATTAAGCTATCGCGTTGTTGACTATATAATAAATTCTTTAAAGGTAAAATGGTTTTTGAATATATATCTATAATGATTTTCTTTTTTTTTTTATGAACTCTATTTTGATTAGAAAAAAATATTGACTCTATATTGGATAATCTTTATGATTCATCAATATTAGTGATATATTCGTTAAAAATGTTTTAAAAAGTTTCGGGTTTATATAAATTTACATAATACATAACACTATTATATTATTTGGAAGAAACAACAAAGCATAAAGTTGCTTTGAACTTTATTTCTTCTCTATAAAAAAAAGCACTCACAAACACTAAGCCCAAACTCACTAGTTCTCACTTGTCAACACAACACAACCCAAGCAACAAAATAAAAACTCCCAACAACCTCTACAAACCCCGCGAGCCACCATGACCGAGAAAGACTGCGGCCACCACGAGGACGAACAGATCCGTCTATACCGCCACCTATCCGCCATCTTGCTCGGCCTCATAATCCTCATCCTCTTCATCATTTTTCTCATCTTCCTCATCCTCCACCCTTCAAAACCATCCTTCATCCTCCGGGACGCCACCATATACCAATTCAACGCCACCACTTCACCAAGCTTCCTCACCACAAACTTCCAAGTCACTATCTCCTCACGTAACCCAAATGCCAGGGTAGGCATTTACTATCAAAAGCTCCATATCTACGCATCCTACCGTGGCCAACAGATAACACTACCTACCGTCCTTCCTGAAAGCTACCAAGGGCACAAGGAAGTGACGGATTGGTCACCATTCTTGTACGGTAATTCGGTTCCAATTTCGCCCTATCTGGCAGGCGCATTGACCCAGGATCAGAATGCAGGGAGTGTTCTGATCAATGTGAAGATTGATGGGAGGGTGAAATGGAAAGTAGGGACTTGGGTTTCAGGGAAATATCGTTTGAACGTGAATTGTCCTGCTTTGCTTGTGTTTAAACCTCAGGATGGTGCTATGATTGCTGGTGGTGCTGATGATAATGATGGGGTTGTTGGTCCTAGTATGAAGATTCAATTGTCACAACATTGTACTGTGGATGTCTGAAAATGAAAAATAAGGAGTTTAATGACTACCATGGTAATTGTAATGTCTTATTGTTCCAAGTTTATAATTAATGTTCCAAGTTTTTAATTATTGATAAAGTTTAATTAATCTCTCGTTTTTCAAATATATAGAATCCTAACATTGTTTTTTTTTCTCTTTTTTTTTTTAATTTTGGATTGGGGTTATCTTCTTGAGAAGGATTAGAGATAAGGTTTTTAGATTCTATTTGGTTGATTGGAGACATTATCGTTCTTAATATTATACGGCTCAACAATATAGAAAAAGCGGAGGATAATAGAGGTAGAATTGGAAATATATTTAATTGGCATTATACCTTTTAGATTTATATATATACATATATATATTGAAGTTGAATATTCTTATTCTTGGAAAGTGTTAGATGAGATTTTAGTTTCAATTTGATTTTGGGAGATAATTGTTTTTAGTATATGCTTAAGAATATCAATTTAAGGAAAAGTGAGATAAAAGGGGTAAATTGGGAATACATGCCATTGGCATTTTGTTACAACCTAACAAGTTTTTTTTTTTTTTTTTGGGTAATTAACCTGACAAGATTTCATAATTTGGGTGTACATTTCAGAAGGTTTGATGTTTATTTATTACCATCATTTATCACAAACATTCATATCATATCCGTTTGTAACTTAAGATAATATCTATATAATATTTAATGTCTTTCAATATTGTCTTAGTCAATTATCATTAAACATTTAACGATTTTAATGAGCTGTATTTGCATTAGAGTATTCGATTTGCTAAGGTATTAATTTTAATTATTGGGAACACAATTAAGAATTTAAGACACTAATTTTAAAAGAACAAAAATTCATAAAAGGACACATGTAATCTTTAGAAATTACTTTTTGTTTGCTTTCATTATTTATCACAATTTAGTCTGTGTAGAGGGCTAGATCTGAATTTAGACTCTTTGGGCTAAGTGACAAGACTCAAAGAGTCAAGTCCATAAAATCGTGATGATTAAAAGAAATTTCACACACTTAAAAAGGCCTTCGATGGGCTAGAGAGTCTATAGAGACATTCCATCATTATAAGGACTCATCTTATCGTATCTTGACTCTACAGCTTCTCTTCATTTGGAGATGGAGAAATTTTTAAAAACGCCACCGTATTTCGAATATTTTTATAAAAGGTCAAATAAGTTTAGAGCAAAAAATACATAATCTTTTCCGTCTAAAACAATGATTATGTTATATAGCTTCTTACCTGTCACTAGTGTAGTCAAACTCCTTGAAATTATTGTTCCTTCTTTTACCATCTCGCTCTTAGTTGTTCCTTGTGTGTGTTTCCACATTACTCCTCTGAGGTTATGTATAGTGCGAGAGGCGCTTTATGCACATGACCACTACAATCAGATCTATCCCACTATAATGTACGATGGTTTGATTTGATGTAGCTTTTTCTTTTCTTTTTTTTTTTTTTTTTGTGGTAAGATGATTGGAGTGGTTTAAAAGGTCATTTAAGATAGTATTTAGGTAGTAAAAAAATCGAGTGGTTAATTAGTTGTGATAAATATAAAATTTGTAGAGAAAAAAAAATAATAATAAGATACAATAAAGAGGTACTTTTTTTCTTTTTTCAATTGACCCTCTATAGAGAACATCTATTGTCATGATTTGTTATGGAATTTACCCAAATAAATAAATAAATGTGGGCACATGAGCTGCACAAATTACAAAGATTTATATAATGTACTTGATTATGATCTTTTTTTTTTTCTTTAATTAAGGATTCGATTAGAATAATGGTAGATTAAGGCAGGAGAAGGATCTCTGACCTCTGTCCTAGAAAAGCACAAAAACAATTTGGCACGTAGTTAATTTTCATAACCAAGCAGAGGTCAAAAGATGTCTAAAATTGAATACTTCAATAGTTTGACATGTCAATATCTTAACAACAAAAATTAAAGAAACAATTCCGAAACAGCACAAATTTTGGATCGTGTTTCATGGGAAGCTACAACGGAGATCCAGTCGAGATAGATCCTGAACCTCGTTATATTTAGTTTATCATCAGTCAAACATTAATCAACGTACTCAAATTTCAAAATCTAATTTAAGATCCTTTTTTTTTCCTTAATGGTTGCAACCACATACTACAACATAAGGATCCAAACTTGATACCTCTAAAAGGACAGTGACTTAATGGTAACGGATCATTTAAAATCTTCAACCCTAAGAGTATTAAAAATAAATTGGATTAGATTTATTAACCATTTATAAATATCCATTAAAAACAATAAAATAATAATTGAATCACTAACAAATGATGATAAGGAGAAATGCGCTCATGGGCCACATGCATTTACCACAAAAAAATAAATAAATAATTAAGCAATCAACGACCTAAATGTCTTATAAACTGCACAGCATGAATTTTTTTTTTTTTTTGGGGCATTTTCTCTAACTAGGTTTTCTTTTTTAAAGAAACCGAAAGAATGAAAAAAAAAAAAAGGACTTTTTAAGGATCTTCTTTATTTATAAATAAGGATATGATGCCTTTTGAGAAAAGTAGGATGTAAGAATGAACAGATAATCTTATTGTATAAATAAGGTACTTGATTTTACACTATTTGATTGAGTATGTCTCAAGTAGATATATTAAAAGTCATAAAATATGTTTTGAATACACATTTTTTGAAATATACTATAATAACTCATAAGGTAGGGTGAGAATATGAAGTTTTTACACCCTCACACTTTGCATCCATCTCATAACCTATTTTGTAATATAGATAGCTGGACATTTAAGGCACAGGTATAAATTCTATTAAAAAAAATTATATAACATTAATAAGTGATAATGTTAATAGTAATATTATTATTCCTAGATTATAAATGTTTTTTTAAAAAAATGCCAAAGTCCAAATGTTGAAGGCCCAAATTTGTTACCTAATTACCTAATACTTCTCTCATAATATTGTTTTCTTTCTCATTTTCTTTCATTTTCCTATTTCTTCTCAATTTTATAAATCATAATCTGTTGCAATTTTCTAATTGTAGTAACATACCACCGTTTTCTATGATGATTATTCTATGATACTTTACACTCTAATATATGTCTTTTTCATTGCATATGCTTGATGTTCTAAGTTATAAATGTATTGATTATCTCTAGAAGTTAATGAATATAGAATTCTCCCAAAATTTTTCAATTATTGGAATTTGCCATAAATTTCACATTTTCGTTTGACATTAGATAAATAAGCTGATATGATGGGAGACTCAAGAAAAAGTCGAGTTATTTAGAAGATTATGTTTGTCACAAGCCAACATTACGAGGAGTCACAATAGATCATAACAAAGTATGATAAAATCAATTACAATAATTGAAATAGCTATACCAGAAACAATGAATTAATGATCATAATTTTCTACAACAAAAATACAAGATATAAGAAGCATGAAGAAGGAAAGAGGGTTGTCCCTGGTTCTTAGAACTTAAAATTGAGTTTGGAGCTACTGGCGCTTGAAGTCCAATACTGAGTACAAGACCACAACATATGCTACTGAAAAAGCAAGAGAATTCTTACCTGAACTTCTTGATCTATGGATCGCGACAGCTGAATATTATATCTGTGGAAAGTTTATAGTTTTATTTGAGGAGGAGCAACATGTGGCTAGAGACAGTACTGTGTCAAGATATATAAGGTTGGATGTGTATTCGTTTCTTTTGTTTGACATTGAAATTTTTATTGTGGGCCGAGCATTATTCTTAATGAAATTGGGCCAAATTTGAATATCGAGCCTATTATAAGATTCACAAGTGTTCAATACTAGTTTCCCATAAGGAAGAATTACTTATTAAATTTCTTTCTAAGATTGTTTATTACAGTAGTAAATACATGAAAGTAAGAGTCCTTCATATTATATGAAATCCATATATTACTTATAATATTAGATAACTTAGAACTTAAGAAAGAAAAAATTTACAGGCTTCATAAAGTACAAAGTAGAGCATGGTTCTGAAGTATCATAAAGTAGGATTTGAAAATAAAATTTTGGCACTATACTCCTTACAAGATGAAATACATTCATATCTCATTCATGCTATACTAGCTTACACCTAACCTAATTACAACTCTTCCATATATGTTCTTTGTAAAAAGTCATGTTATCTTGGTATTATGGAATACACCCCTTAATACATGTAATGATTTGCAAGTCTAAAGAATTATAGGATCATTATATCATAACTGCAAACTAATATTACAGTTTCATGAGAAACAGACACACAGGTAACTCTATGTGAAAATTACAGAAATATATATATCTTCACACGTGTTCCCTTTTATCATCTCATATTTGGTTTTTTATAGTCGGAATCCAGGTTAGACTCTACTATGTAAACTTTACTATGTCATCTGCCACGTGTAGCCGCGTATAAGCCTGTGAAAAACTAATATGTTTTTAGTTCATAAGCGTTAAATCAAACTAGAAAAACCCCAAGTCAAAAATCACATTATTTGATTTTTACATGAATTTGAAGGGGAAAAGAAGTGGAAAGAATAAACGTTTTGATTTTACAAGCTCACACGCAAGAAAAGGAAAGGGAAAAGAAAAATCTACAAATTACCAATTAGCGAAGTGTAGAACACATGGAGTCATGGAGATGAGGAAAAAAGACTTATCATTAAAATAGAAAAAAAAAATCAGACATTATTCAAAGTGCGGTGTTTTTGGAATTTTTTTTAGTTCTGTTATTTTAAAATATTTTTAATTGCATGCTTGTCCATTTCCCAAAATATATGTCCAATTTTTAGAATTTTAAATGATTGATTAAATCATTAATAATAATAATAATAATAATCACCGAGATGTACCAGGCAGTTTAATCGAAGAACAACACCTGACACTCGTCAGTTCTCCTAGATCAATCCCGAGAAAGAAACCAGATTTCCCCTAATGTAACACTAGAAAATTAAACTCAGTTGCACATTCATTAAACCAGAAATTTACAAGAATCGCTACAGGTTCTACCTTCATCTCTCTCCATCCACATTTGATTTTTCCCTCTCCTGTTTTTGTCATTTCCGGGAATTTATATTCCTCGGCCATCTTTTCAACCTCCTAAGAGCAGCTCTAAGATTCATTTATCAGGTAAAACACTAGCACTCTTATAGCAAATCATAGCATCCTACCTCAAATTTTGGACGTAAGATCAGAACTTGCATGAGATCATGAATTCAAATCCCACTGAACACGCTTCTGGGCTTCCGATATAAGCACAGCTAATACTAAACCAGTGCGTGGATCTTTCATGTGGCCGGTGTAATCAAAATGTAAGAATGTTTTGCCAAAGAAGGATTGCCCCAACTTTCCAATGGAAGTATGGAACTACAGGATAAAAGTTCTTGACTTACAAGAATAATCAGAAAAAAAGCCAACATCATAGCTATTGTTCCTTTGCTCTCTTTCGTGCCAGAAACCGTTCCTTAGCTGCAGAAATAGCATCTTCACTTCTTTTATGGTGGTCTCGTTTTGGCCCATCAATGGATGAAGGTTTGGCAGATGCCTCCTCGTGAACAGAAGCATGAGAGACCTGTTTTTGTGCAATTCGCTCAGGGGTTCTCTCGGAAGTGGAAGAAGTTTCGGCATGTTTTTCTAGCAGGCTTTCCTCAGCATGATCCTCCAATAGCTTTGATTCAGGGTGCCTCTCTGGCTGCCTTAGCTCAGCATGCCCCTCTTGCTGCTTTGGTTCGATGTGCTTCTCTGGGTGCTTTGACTCAATTTGCTTCTCTCGCCTTGATTCAAATCCTCTTCCACCATAAGCAACATTTTTCTCGAGGTTGAAATAGAAATCAGTCAAATCGCTCTTCTTTGTGACCTAAACATAAAGAAGAATAAAAAAGATTAGCCATGCTCCACAAATGCACTTACTGTAGCAAATTTCCCTTGGAAGAAAACTCAAAAGAGGGAAGGCAATGACACTAACAAAAAAGGAAAAGTGGAAAACCCTATCAAACACCAAAGCCCAGTAAGACATTGTTAAACAAAGATTTGATAGTCTCTTAATGCAATTGAATCAGCTTAGACAGCACAACCACAGCTTTGACAAAAAACAAAATAACCATAAAACTGTGTGAAAGTTTGCTGTGTGTGTGCATTCGTGTCTGTGGATAGGTGGCTCATATAGTGAAGATCTACTAAGAAGAGACTAGAAAACCGCAAAGATCAAGTCCATCAAAAATTGCACTAAGAGACATGGAGACATACATCTTCTCTCTCTTCTCGAAGCTCTCGTAGGCGCTCTTCTTCCATCCATTTAGCCTGCTCTGCAAGTTTTTTTTTGTAAGCACTTGTAAGGAACTTGTCCTTGCCAGCGTAAAGGTGATCCTCTTTGCTCCGCTCTTTGGCTAGTTTCCGCTCATATACTATCTCATGCTCTCTCTGCCGTACTTCAGCTTTTTTAAGCAGATTCTGAATGTATTTAGGCTGCAAGACAAACCAATTTTTCATAAGGACAGTCTCAGAGATTTCAGCACCACATACATGATCAAAATGCATACGCCCATTATTTCTTTCTTTTGTACATACATTACCATCAATATTCCCTTCAATTTGCACTGTATGTTTATTGATATAAAAGCATAGAGTAGGAAGCATAGCTGACAAATCAACAATAAATATACAATGTAAATTGACCTTAGCATGCATCGTATTAAGCAACTATGTATTATAAGCATCCCATTAACCATCAAGTAAGGCTATTCGCAATTTCACATAACCTGGGAATCAAGTGTTGCACTGTGGATCACTCTTTGTTAGTCCAAAGTTTCCCAAATCACCCAGAATAAGAAGCAATCAATACCAGTACACTTATTAATTCATCACTTAGTATAATCTTTGTAAAGTATTTTTTGAAATGTAACTAAAATAGACCCTACACCTACACGGGCAGTCGAGTAGTTGCTAGTAAGTCAAGCCAATTTACAACCACAAACTTCTTTTTCTAGCAACAAGTGAGTGAAACAAACTCAGTCACAGCATTACTTAACAGAAATCTCAACACTGAAGCAAACTCAGTCGCATAAATTGAAGCAAATTGAATAACATTAAAATAAAAAATAAAATAAAATAAAAAACAAACAAACAAACAAATAAGAACCTTTCTTTCAAGACGATCTTGCGCTTTTGGCTGTATGGTCTTCTGCTTCATCTCATCATACACCCCGTCATAATCAAAAACAGTGGGATCTTCTTCTAATGCCTTTTTATGCTGCTCTTCAATCTAAAAGACATTCAAAAGGACAATATCAAATCAATTATCAATCTCACATCACTTAACAAACAGCTATCAGGATTGGTTTTTAAAAAAAGGGGGGGAAAAATCTATTTCTTCTCAGCCAATCCCATTCATTATCATTAAATCAACCCAAACCCGAATTAGGGCAAATAAAAAGGACAGAGTAATAATAATCCACCTCCTTAAGAGCCTTGTTCTTAGAGGCTTGGCGAGTGATCTCTCTCTCAATACGGTCTTCATCATCATCGTCGTCATCACGAAAGCCGGCAGGGGGAGGAAGAGGAGGTCTTGTTGCTGGTTTCTTCTGCTGTGATGGCGGAGCCCTAAGTTGCAATCCGTACTTCTTCATTGGATTTTAGAATATAGCTAAATTGAAGAAAACAAGCAAACGAGAAGAATTAAGATTCAAAAGTGATGATTATTTGTTCTACATGTAAGACTAAATTTCAAACGATGAAACAAAACCAATGCCAGAAACGATAAATTTGTCAATAAAACATGAAATTAAAAATCAATAAACCATAAGAATTATTTTAATTTCACGTCATAAACATAAAATTTCAAAAATAAATTTCAAAAATAAAATCTTCACAATCACCACCAAAAAGAACCTCAAAATCAAAATGAACAGACATATTCGACTTCGACCTCCCCCTTGATTTTCCATACAATCCAGCATCAAAACACCATCACCACCAAAATAAACCACAGAATCAACGAACTTAACCACTAATCACACACCACACAGGAACAAAGATCAGATTTCCAACACTACTCCCGAACACTTATCTCATGCAACAAATTTGAACCTCATGACAAGTTTCCACAAGAACCAGCATCCGAACACCGATTACAAAAGCAAAATTCAATTTCAAAGTCGATCAGTTAACCAACGAACATATAACAAACACGAATCGCTACGGCACTGGTAAACTCGTCCTATACAAAATACTTCACCTTCATGAGAATGGACATAAAAAGATAATATGACTACAGAATGCAAGATTGGCTTACCAGCTGAAACGCGATGCGGCTAAGTAACACTCTTCGGCGTGGACACTGGTGGAGATAAACAAAACAGATAGGACGAAATTAGAGAAGGATGAGAGAGAGAGATTGAAATCGGAAAATCAGAGATGGGTTAGGGCAGATAGGCACAGATTAAAAGGAGAATTAGGCAAGCACTAGGGTTTGAATCGACAAGTAAAATTGGAGATAATTAAATTAGAGAGGGTTAGGGCAGATGTAAGAAAGATGTGCAGAGATTAAAAGAATAATTATATTCGAGATGCGGGGATCTTGCTACATTCCTTTCTGATATAAAAATTAATTTTTATCTATCTTTTTTATTTTTTTATTTTACCGCTAAAAAAAAATTTAATTTTTTTTTCCATCTACTCTGTTTGTTATATCTTCTTCTTCTGTTTTTATTATTAAGTTATTCGGTTATTATTAAGTAGATTGATTCCATTCTTATCGAAAATTATGTTACTTGATCTTAACTCTTTCCTTTCCCTCTCCCCCATAACCTTCCGTCATTTCATTTTTGTTTATTACACTCCTATGGGAAAAAGAATAAAATTTTGTTATTTTTAAAAATAATTACGAAAATACCATTGAGATTTAAAATAATCTCAATTTTAAGTAAATTTACATTGTTTCTTCAAGAGACGAGATCGTTAGTCATTGACCTCGTCTCTTCAAGAGACGAGGATTTCACCACTTGAGGACCTCGTCTCTTTAAGAGATAAAGTTAGACCCACCAATATCCCCTTGTTTATTTTTTAAAAAATTACTCATTTTTACATTGTTAATAAAACCTGTCAAAATCATATGTAAATAACTATATAAATCATTCGTTAATTATCGTTGTCCATGGCTAAAGAACTTCCAGACTACGTAACCCAATCCATCCAAACACAGCTCCAAACCCAATCCAGGCAAATACAAATATGATAATAAATGAACAGCCGATTGTTTCTTTGAATACATTAAATGTATAGAGAAAAATGATGTACAAGAATCATAAAAAGCTAAGAATCTATATACAATAAGCGTCGTAGAGGGTAAGAATCTATAAACAATAATCTAATAAAGAAAAATCTACTAATATTTACCGTTGCTGTTGTTGTCTGGCCCGCCTCCCTCGTCCCTGTCTCACAAATGTCTGGGAGAATGGTGTACGCAAATGGGGATGCTGTATAAAAGGGTCAATTTGTGTAAGCGTGCCTTCATCGTCTCCACCACCAAGGCTGTACTGACCAAATAGAACAGGGTCTGGCTCAAACCCGCGTGAGTCCTTCCCTCATATCATGTGATGGTGACGGACGCCTCTTTTGTGGAGCTAAGGGGGTATGAAACTCACTGTATGATAAGCCTGGCATAGGAGTGTCTCCTAGATAAGTGTATGATGTAGATGATGGACCAAGCTCGTCGTGAAGGAACTGGGAAGAGCCTGGCTGATCAAATCCTGGCACGTTAGACAGCTCAGGCTCATCTCAGATCTCTAATTGTTGGGCCCTGTCTTGCTTCTGACCTCGTCCTCGCCCACTCCTTTCTCTATTTGGACGTCGTCTCTGTGCTGGCTAAAGCTGTGGGTCACCCTGTACTGGTGTTGGTAGTGGCAGTAGATCATTCCAATTGAGTCCCATGACATCTCGTGCAGCGGCAAGAGTGTTCTCTGCAGGCATGTGGGGGACTCTATGAATAAAATATGCCTAAAAGCAAGAACAAACATGTATATAAGTGAGTGAAAAAACACGCAGCACATTTCATATACAGCTTATGTAGCCGGTAAGCTTACCATGAAGCGTATAATAGCCCATGTACGACTGATCCAGTGCCTGGTGATCGTATAATACAAATCGAAGTAATCATCAGATGTACCAGTAGGCATATCTGGCAACTATAAAATGTGATCGCGCTTGCCATCCCATTCAGCTACCCACCTGGCGTGCTCCGACGCCCAATTCCACTCCGACCATCCTCGCATGCCAATCTCATAGACGGATCTCATGTTGGCAAGCAGAGCTGCGATCCACTGGAAGCCACCAAACTGTCTAAGCACTCTGTCTGGATAGTAATGCTCAACAATATGGAAGCACACCAACGGGACCAGTACACGCCAAATATCATAGCCCGCCCGATAGTGTGGGGCAAAGAGTCCATAATATCAATATAAGGCTCCTAGACGACCTGTTTAACAAAGAAAGTACTGTATAAATTAATGGAAGAATCTAAATGGTCGAAGTTGAAGCAAGTAAGACATTGAAAATCGTACCTGACCCTGAGTCTGTTGATCTAAACATCTTCAATACTCAGTCAGTAAGTGCGTGGCAGAAAGAGTAACATCAAAAGTCGCACCCCAATGGCTCGTGAGTGGGCGTCTCGCTGTAACAATTGTAATCTCTCGACGCACCGGCACAATGTGAGGGAAGTGCTTTCAGGCCCATATTTGCAAGGCAACTAAAGGTCCTACAATGTCCCTGGTGTCAATGTGGGAAGCTAAACATAGTTGCATGTACAACCATGCCAAATAGGCTACTCCCCACGCGTACTGGCCAGCCCTCTCGAAGTCCTGAAGCAGCTGCAAATACATTAGATGAATGTAGTTGGACGACTTGTCCACAACAATAATAATAACCCCCCCCCCCCCCCCCCCCCAGCATTAAGATGTATGCCCTGTCATGGCATCTAATAGTCGCTTGATCAACAAAATCGGACGACACTCTGAAGTGGGCATCCAGCCAGGGCATCTTCAACGAGCACCATCTAAATAAGTCCCAGGCACTGGTCGGAGTCCTAACAAATCATGGCACAATCTAGATCAATCCATTCGGGCGGTGCCTGTAATTGCCTGCCCATCGGTGGGAAGGCCAATGAGGACAGCTACAGCCTCTAACATCATAGTCCACTCTCGTGTAGTCATGTGGAAGGTATGGGTCTCTGGGCGCCACCTCTCTACTAAAGCTGTAATGAGGTGCCAATCTAGCTGGATGAAAGGAATCTGTGTTGCCCCGATGAAACCCGACTGTGACGGGAATGGCACTAGTCGATCATCCAGATGTGCAGGTATGCCATCCTCCCGCCCGAGCCTCACCTCCTTATGGTGGCATTGTAAAACAACGTGCTCCTACGGGAAAATAATCAAACTTATAAGTAACAATCTTGTTATGTGGAAAGTAATTGGTTTAGAAAAAAAGCTTACCTACCCCTCCCAGGCCAGCACCGATCTATGAACTGGCTGCCCCGAAAGTAAAGAGTCATCGCTAGGTCCTGGATCCATCTGCAATAGAGAAAGTAATTAACACTATTAGTAGAGAAAGTAATGACCTTAAAAAAATTGTAAAGTATGCTAGATAAGTATGGTCAAACAAAGCATACAAAGATTTACCACTATGACTCGACTGACCCGATACTATTCTACTAACTGGCCCTCTATTTAGACAACTGCGAATGTTATGCCTTCGCTGTCCACACGACTCACATGAGTAACCTCGTGGGCCCTATTGAATATTCATCTCGTCTTAGTAGTGCTTTTCCCTAGGCCTACCTCTTATCATAATAAGACTTGGGATGGGGTGCCACTTAGTAAAGTCCAAAGGAGTCCAATTAGCCTTATAGGCTGCAAGTATGAAGGAACGGCCATACACCCTAAGCTAGTTGTTCCACCTGTACCAACACAATCCATGTGCAATGTTCCCATTACTGCCATTGCGTGGGAGTATGGAATCTATATGTCTGCCACTTGTTATAGTTTGCCTGCTCTCAACTCAACTTTTTGTATGTGGTCCCCCTTCTAACCATACATCAATGGGCGCGAAGCAGTTACAACTTCAAATATCCGTTCCTGGTAGTTGAAATAGGTTACTCGATGGGCACTTGAGATGTTGTTCCATCTCTCGAACTTGTTTGCAGCATATTCTATGAGCAACTTACCTATACTCATTGCCTCACTTGCCTCTTATCTTTGCTTATTAAATATTAAGTTGCAATCGTAGAATGTTTTTTTCACTAACGCTACCACAGGTAAACAGTGAGCATTTTTTATAACTGAATTGTAACTTTAAACCATGTTTGATGTACCTATCCTAAACCTTACGCATCCATAGTAAGATAAAGTACACATACATGGAGGCAACTCGCAAAAATATGGTGATGTACAAGGATTGCTTTGTAGTGTTGCATTGAAGTAACCATGGAACTTTCTTCTTTGGGTTTGGTATGCGACTCTTTTAACTATTTTCTTACATTCCTTACTTTTGGCCTTCGAATTAAAGTTGCTAGCAACATGCCGGATACACCGCCGCCAAGGCCATCCTCTAGGCCACACAACATTCTCACTTTCAACCACACTCTTAATGCCGGCATGCCGGTCCGTTATCAAGCAGATGTTGGATCGGTCCTTGATAACGTGTTCCAACACTTTTGCAAGGAACCAACTCCATGTGTCCGCACTCTCTGCATCGACTAGAGCATACGCCTATGGAAGTATTTGATTTGCCCCATCAACTGCTACTACAATAAGTAGTTTATGATTGTACTTCCCGTACAAGAAGGTGCCATCAACTGTGATCACAGGTTTGCAAAGAATTAATAGATACAACTTAGTTCATGGATATTAATATTGTAAGTAAATAAATCATGTATGGAAAACATGCCTACAATGCTGGAATGCTTCAATGTAAGGACCAAATGCCCAAAACAGTTTGTCTAGGAATACGTGGCCGATGGTATTTGAATCAACAGTTCTCCACTCAACTTTTGTTCTTGGATTAACCTCCGTTATTGCATTGAGTACATGCGGGAGCTCCACATATGAATCTTCCCAACTTCTATAGACCTGCTGAATAGCTTTTCTCTTCGCCTCATAAACTCTCTTAATATGAACATTGTACTCAAACTCCTTTAAAATGATCAACTGGAGGTCCTTCGCCCTCACATCTAGAGAATTACGGATCTCCAATATGATGCACCTGGATATGCTTGTAGAGTCCAGCTGTGAGTGATCCCGTCCAGTTATTTCATCTAAGCAGGTGTGTGTTCCTTCATATTTAGTGATGTGAAACCACTCACCATGCTTCTTGTAACTGCCTCTAAGTCCCCACTTACAACCTCTGTTATGAGTATCAGTATATTTAACTGCCCATGATCTTGGGTCCGAATCAACCTCCTTGAAATTGTAATGATTCAATGTGTGTCGCATTTTAACTGCTCGTATTAGATTATTGTTAGTCTTAAACTGCATCCCAACCTTGAATTTATCACTGAAGCTCTAATTCCCGGCACTCAGTTCCTACTCATCATTGTACGCAGCATAACCACTATCAACTTCAGCAGTGAAAAATGACACTGACATTGAGCTCCCTACTGAATCAACGTTGGTAGGAGCACTAAAGCGGCACTAGTCATTCATCATTGGTTGTACTTGTGGAAAAGCATATTATTGGGGGAAAGCTTCAACATTATCATTTCTACCATTACCGTAGTTATCACTTGATTCACTTGTTGTGGAGTCTAGAATGACATCCATATCATGACCGCCTATCAAATTCGATGCACAGATTTGAAAGTTACCCATATGCAGCTGTTTGCTGCCTATTGTCTGAATTGGAGTAGAGTTAGACTCTGCCAAACCTTAGCTCGCAATATTTCCAGTAATGCCTATTTCCCCTGCAGGTGCCCGTGGCACTTCATTTTCGAATGTCTGGACATAAATAGCTACTAACCCTTCAATGTACACTAATATCTCTTGTGCAGTATCATCATCGATCACTGGACTAATATCATAACGCAACATCTTATCTCCGACAGCTATCCTATGATATAACTTCACCTCATGTGTAAACCTATTTACCTTGAGTCTATTGCAAATGATGTCCAGTATTTGCTCATATGTTCAGTTCCTATTAATATTGACCCCAATAACTGGCCGCTTACCATAACCAAAACCATCATCGCCTTGTACAATATTCCCATGAGCATACGGTATAAACTTTGCCTTATCCATTTCCTGACCAATCCTGCCATCTCATAAAATATAGTTCAAATGCATGAAAGCTGCATCATCAGTTATCAATTTTACTCCCATAATATTTAACATAACTCCTACTACTACTATATCGACCTTGGTCTTATAAGAGTATATTTAACACTACGTGTTAGATGGACCTATTTTATTAATTTAGCCCATATGCACTTATTTGTCATATTTTAATTTAACAAATAATCTAATTTAGCTACTATATTGGGATTAAATTATTTAAACCTACAGTTTATGAAGTCTAAATCATGCTCGGTTCACACTAATCAATTTCGGTCCAGATTTTACTTAATATCGGTTCAGCACATGTATCAAAAACAAGACTGGCTCACTATTATATATATATATATATTTTTTTTGCCACTAAAAATAAATTTACTTCGGAGAAAAATACAATACTAATAATCTCATATAGTTATACAACAATGCGATCACTAATCAAATATAAAAGCCACATAATGTACTTAACAATTTCAATAAAAAAAATACCTACGATACCCAATATACAACAATACAACATCAAAACAAAAAAGATATAAGAGAAAAATGCAATACCGATTCGAATATGGTGCGGAATAATGTGGGTCGCCTCGTATGGATTGCTTCTCCTCTCCACCAAATCAACACTTCTACAACGCTTGGCGATCCAAATAAATAACTATATGGACTCAATTGCATGAAAAGCGGTTCGATTTTGTTGAATGAGGGTTAAGGTTCCCATTTCCATTTGAGGCTTTTTGTTTCGTAGCTGCCAACTGAGGAAGAAGAGGGCTCGCATTGGATTTATTTGCACGGACCTCGTTTTTTCAAGAGACAGGGTACGGCATAGAACTACTTCGTCTCTTGAAGAGACGGGATCTTCCAGTAGTGAGAACCTCGTCTCTTAAAGAGACAAGATCAATGACTAATGACCTCGTCTTTTGAAGAGACGAGACCAACTTGCTTAAAACTGGAATTATTTTGATCATAGTGGTATTTTCGTAATTATTTTTAAAAATAATAATATTTTATTCCTTTTTCCCCACTCCTGTTATGGTTTACTTTATGTTTTGTTATTTTTTACACACAGAAGGCGAAATAGATGTCTACTAGTTAGATAAAATATATCCTTATTCTTGAAGTAAAAAGATATTATTTGTGTCTTTAATATTTTTATAACTTTAACTTGTTTATTATTCTTAATTATAATAAAAACTCATTACTCTTTTTTCGATCCCTTTATTCATCACTCTCAATAGTTTGAATTAGAATTATACTAGGAAAAATAGGAAAATCATACCATACATGATCCTATATATAAAAAAAAAAGTATTTTCTATTTTACTCAAAATCCAAATAGATTTTTTTATGGTAAAATAATAGGGAAATCTTACCATACATAATTCTTAAAAAAAAAAAGTATTTTCTCTTTAACCCAAAACCTAAATAAAGTTCTTATGATCAATATTTTAATATTTTACAATAAAAAATTAAAGATCTTTTTGTAATGCGGATACAACATCTACTGATATAAGTAATAGAAAAATAAATTATTATGATATTATACAATGATACTACCGATGACCTATGATACTTTTTTTTTTCTTTTTCATGTTTTGCTACCATATTATTATTAAGCACATCATTTTTCATTGGTATCAAAAAATAAAAGCTAAAGTATGACAATTAGTTATTTTGTCTTATTCTATTTTTTATATTTATCTTTTAATAACCACCTCATCCTAAAAACTTTTGTCACATTCCATCAAACCGTATTACTATAACCCATTTCATTTTGAAATATCACTCATCATGGCAAAAAATTGTTAATTCCAATTCTATGCCTTCCTAGTTCCAGGACAACTATGAACTATAGTATTTTCTCTGTTAAACTCTATCTCGTCTATCTTTTAATTTTTTAATCTTACATTTTAAATTTTTTTTCCATAATATTTCTCATTCGAAAAAAATATATTTCTATTCTTAAAGCGATAAGATATTATTTGTCTCTTTAAAATATATAACTCCATTTTATTTATCATTTTTCAATTATAAATCAAACTCATTACTATTATTTTTTAAATAAAAAATATTTTGTCCACATAACTCCATATACTTAAATTATTATTTTTTAAATAACTACTCACTCTACTCTTCACTTTGAATGGAAATTTATAGTGAAAAAAAAAGGAAAATCATACCACACATGAGTCTAACGGAAAACAAAGTATTTTCTATTTAACCATAAATTTTAATAGAAAATTTTGTAGTCAAATAAGTTAATATTTTACAATAAAAGATTCAAGATCTTTTTACAATTAATATTTTATGATTTAATATTATTAAATTAACACATGCAATATAGTGCACCATCCGCTAGTTACTATTAAGCCGATCTATTTTCATACATGTCAAAAAATTACCCTACTTTATCTTAACACCTTTCTCCTCTCCTCTCCCCTCTCCTCCCCTCCCATGGTTGCTATGTAGTTTTTTTTTTTAGATTTTTTTTCTCATATTTATCTCCCATGTAACTCTTTAATATTTTTTTTCTTATGGTACTTATTATCATTCACTCTATGTATACTTATTATGGTTCACTCTATGTTTAAAAATTATTTTATATTTTATTTAGCCACCTTACTATCATAACTATTATTATTTTGTGTATATTATTTTACTATTAAGCAAATCTACTTTTGTTTGTGTCAAAAAATGACCATACTTTATATTAACTCCTTCTCTCTTACCCCTTGCTCTCTCCTTCTCATTACTTTTTTTTTTCTTTTATAGCTTTTTCTTTTCTGGTACTTCTCTCTCGTGTGGTTATTTAGTATATTTTAATAGATTTGTTGTTATTCATATTCTTAATTTCTTATTATGTTTATTATGATTCACTCTATCTGTGATAAATATTTTACATTTCATTTAACCACCTTACTATTATAACTATTATTATTTTCTGCACATGTTAAAAATTAAACTATCATTATTTTATGTTTAATTTTCTATTCTCACGGAAAAGTGGATAGAGAGGAAATTAAAAAAAAAAACTCACATAACAAATCAAACTATTTCCTATCCAAAAAGAATAGAAAGGTTACTAGAAATAAAACTTTCCAATTTATCTTATTAGTAAACAGGGGCTCAACACATGTCTAGGGTTCATGTGGAAAAATATTACCAATATACAATTCAAACGAAATTAATTACAGATATATCACACCAAAATCGCGTTTGATAAGCGAGACAAGTTTTTTAATATGCAAATCGCTATATACACACGTGATATAATGTTTTACTACCGTTTCTACACACACGTATATCGCGTAAAAAAATCGCGATATAGCATGTATATCGTGACTACCAAACGCGATATATGTATGAAAATAACACGTATATCGCTTCTTCCTTTCGCGATATACTACGATACTGTAACTTTTGTATATCCTGTTTTTAAGTCGCGATTTAGGAGCGGTATATTGGTAATTATTTTTATATTGACCTTAAATAAGTAATTAATTTTTATAAGTATCCTAAATTGAAAATTATTTCTAGTAAATAGGGTGATATAGTGTATTTTGATTATATGTATTCTATTCTTCTCTATTACCTTTAAATAGATAGGTTTTAACTTATAAGACTTTACGTATTAATGATTTACTAATAAGATTATTTTATAATGTATATTTTTCATTTGAATTTTTCATCTGAATTATAAGACAGATTAAAAATAAGCATGAAAGATTATGAAAATAAAAAAAAACATTCAACAACTAAAGTTTGGCGCTAAAATTTTTGCATTTATGATGAGTTAGAGTTTGTGACTACATCAAGCAAGAAAATCTAGGAAAAATTTATATATATATTTTTTATTTTTTAAGTGATAATAGAATGAGATTAGGATTATAGTTTGATTAATGAGGTAAAATGAGATAGGATTAATAGGGTAATTAACATGATAGTTGATAGGTGTGTCAAGTGATATAAAGATAAAGTGAAACAAATTGGAATGAAATTAATAGTGTCATTCATATTTTTATATATGTCCATTGAAAGGATTGGGATGCAATGCATATTGTTGCATGTGAAAATTTGTCGGTAATGAATCCAAGAGCTTGCAACATAAAAAAAAAAAGATAGAAAAAAGATCAATGGTGAATCTAGGTAGTTTGCCACTTCGATGCTTAAATTAGTAATGGATCATTGAGAGGGATAAAGGACAATTGTAAAGATAGTATGTGTATGATCTTACGTGTCTAAGAAGATTCGAATTAGTTTTTTGTGCCATATGACTTTGAGTTTTATTTATAGGCAATAGCCATATAAGAATTGAGCCCACGAAACATTTCTTGTTCACGCTACACTTCCTAGTAAAGGGTAGAAGGAGGGTGGGGACCCCATTGTCGATATCTAACCTAAACCTAAGGTGGTGGTGGTAATCATTCGATAAGAGTGGCTGGATAAGTCGATAGTTATGGTCTTAGAACATCCCTAGGAAGGCTTGGGCACCTTTTTATGGAGAAGTGACTAGATGAGGTAATGTCTATTTCCTTCGAGGAGGAATGCTAGGGAGGTCTAAAATACCTCAATAGAAATACGACATATCGAGGAGATGTTCTTGTCAGTAGGATACCACGGTTTAAAAAGAATTATAGTTTGGACCATCGAGAGTTCAGGAGATCGACCCCCAATGTTGATTAGCATAACCTTATGGGCAAGGACAATCGAGGCACTTGATGGGCTCCAATGACTCTTTGTTTTTGGGTCATCTTATAAGTGCTAGGCCTATTGGACCATGATTAGATAAAGCTTATCACTACATATATAATACATTTGTAAAAAATACCTCAATGATAAATATAAACAACAAATTTGTGATAAGAAAAAAAAAATTGATTTAGATATAACTAACAGGGACACAATTGAGTGGTGATTTCGTGCTAAGTAGGCCAAAACAAATTAGAAAATTGAAATTTCCTATTAAAAGTAAAATTATTTTATAGGTTATGAATTCATTTTCAAACATAGCAAATAGTATGAAGCTCATTCAATAAAATTGAAAAATGGTAATTAATCTTCCACTTGATTGCTATGGCTAATGCTAATGCAAACATTTTGATAGTTTAAAATTTCTATAGCACTCCGGAAGCTTACATTCAAACCATATCCAATACTTAGAACTAAAGGTGGGTATAGATCGGTTTGGTTTGGTTTTTTCTAAAACAAACCAAACCTCAAGTAATGGTTTGATTCGGATTAAAAATTTTCTAAACCATTAAATAATTATTTCATTTGGTTTAAATTACAAATTAAATCAATATTCTAACTAAAAATTTTATTCGCTATAATTTTTTGCATTTGTGTAGATATTTTAACTTTATAAAGCTTATATTGTAAATTACGATAAAATGCTTTATGAAACATCATACTTTTAATCTATAGTCTTTTATAAAACTAGTTATCTATCAATAAAATATATCCACTAATTAGTATATAGTAAGTCATAATTTTTAAATTTTATTAGAACTATCAAGTCAATCATCTACTAATAGATTTAGCAAAAATAAAAAATCATCTATCAACAAAAGTCATTAACGAATAAAACGATCTACTAAAAAAATATGGTAAACAATTAATACATAATAAGAGTTTATAACTAAATAAATAAATTTAATATTTTATAAAGTTAAAAACTATTAAAAAAACAATAATTCATCATAAAAAAAATATTTATCATGACCTTAAAAAATAAATTTAAAAATGAACATATTGATTTTAATCAATATTCATCAAATAATAAATATTAAATAAAATCATATAAACATATATGACATTTAATCAATCATCATAAAAAAAAATTTATAATCATAATTTATTTTTAAAACAATTTGATTCGATTTTACGGATTGGTTTCGTTTACTCTTCTAAACCAATCATAAATTTATAGATATGTTTGAATTAGAAAAAATTTAAATCAAATTATTAAAAAAAATTCATATTTAAAGTTGGGTTTGATTTGGTTGGTTTTTTTCCCACTTCCATCAACCAATAACCAAGTCCCACCATCTGTCAAGTTTTACACATACAGCCTTGTAATTCAGATGGCTTGTTTTAAATGGTCTAGGTCCTTTGGAAATCCCATGTATATGGGTGCTGCACCCAAAAAAAAAAAATACAACGGTGGTATGCGACTTGTTCGGATGACCAGTAAATAACTATCAGTGTAATTTAAAAATATACAAGAACTATATAATTATATATAACTTATTGAGAATTTTTAAGATCCTGTCCGAGCATCGTGTAATCAGTATTATCCAAATTAAATCGATGATAAAATAAATTAGTATAAAAAGTTTTTAAGAGATTCAATTACTATTAAAAAAGATCTAAATCATTTATTAGTATGTCCAAACTAATCACGTTATAATCATCACGGAATTATAAAACTTTCCATAACTTTTATAAAACTCTCCTTATAAAAAAATGTGACATTTTTCTCCCAAAGTCTCTACTAGCCACTGTAAAATTGGGTCTGTTTGTGAAATGCTCATAACTCGCCTAAAAGCCGCCGTCTATATGGCATGACAAATGGCGCGTAGCTTCCTATTCGAACCATTAGAATTAGACCACCTCGGATTCAATACGGTGGTTGGCGGGTTGTTTACGTACACGTTCTTAAAACGACAACCACCTCAAATTTAAAAACGACAACATGAACTTCGCTCACATGCGTCTCGGCATTACCTATGTCTCTGTCCTTCACACTTTGCATTGCATGGTCTATTTAACAATTAAATGCCCATAATTATGATTCTCTCTTTCGGGGGCAAAAAAAAAAAAAGAGAAAAGAAGAATAAAAAAGATACTGGACAATGTGCTTGAAATATCCAAAATTACTAGGTGAACGTTTTAATAGTGTGTATAAAAAAAAAAAAATGCAGGATTTTACAAATTTCATTATAGACAAGTTGAGTTGAGGCAATGTAGTGTCAAATTTGAATTCAACTTGAACTTGATTGGGTTTTAATGTTCAAGTCCAAACTTGATTAGAATCGATACTCGATAAACTTGAACTCTACTCGATTAGACTCGATTATTCATAAAAAAAATTGATTAGACTAAAAACTAGGTTAGGATTGAGAAATGGAATAGATTTTTAAATGATTTGGTCTTAAATGCCTTTTTATGTTTGATTTGTTTATAAATAAAGATGTTTGTTTTTGGTCTGAATATGATTTTTTACAAATACTATGTTTGAAAATGACAAAAATAATATGCCAAAATCACATAAAAATGAAGAACCAAACAAACACGTAACAAATACGAATCATCAAACATGAGGGAAAAAAACACAAGATAAGAAATTAGACTTAAAAAATGAGAAAACACAAGTTTTATAATTTGTTTATAAAAAATATTAAAAGCTCAAATAAGCTCGTTAGCTACTTGAGTCTAGTATTTTAACCCTTGAACTCGACTATTACTCGAGTAGCTCTAACTTGAACTCAACTTGATTGCAGATGGTTGAATTTGAGTTATTATTAAGTCAAACACGGATAACCTGCAAGCAGTCTCGACTTGTTTACGATCCTATTATAAATAATATAATACGTGTCAATTGCTTGATCATTTAATTATAATAAAAATATTAATTACATGCGTGGATATGACACACTTATTATGCGTTAACTAATATATCATTAGGTTCTCTTTTGAATCCGATTGATAACAGACTTTTTTTTTAATCATCTTTACTAAAATTAATAGAAGTTATCGCCTTTAATGTGCTAATGGTTGTTAGAAAGATTTTAAAGACAAAATATAAGTTGATTTATGAACCATCTTAAAGTTGCCGTTATATTATTATAATTAAAGCGTAACGCAAAATGGAAAATTTTGAGTCTGTTTTTCTGAATAAATCATGTGACTTTTTAAATTGGGACAAAAAAAAAACCTTTCGTTATCGTGATTCCATTACAATATATATGTCCTGTAAACTTTATTACACGTCATTTTTAACATTAAAATAATGTTCATTGATTAGAAATGTTTTTCTTTTTTTTTTTCCTCCTTTTATTTGCTTAGAAAATTGGCGAGAAAGACTCAAATAAAATAATAAGAAGATTTCACAATTATCCTTGACCTTGAAATGATAATCCCATTTATTTGTTCCGGTACATATTTACGTTAAAATAATAATTTTTAATGGTTGGTTTAAATTTATATTTAATTTATTTTATTTTTAATGTGATTTTATATATTATTTAGGAATAATACCACAAATGGTACTTGAATTTTAACAAAATATATAATTAGGTACTTAAACTTTAAAATTGATCAATTTAATACCAGAAAAACTTTGAAATTGATCAATTTATCGTACACGAAAAGTTCATTCAAGTACTAAATTAATAAATTCTAAAGTTTATGTATTAAATTGATCAATTTTAAAATTTAGATATTTAATTATATATTTTATCAAAATTTAAGAATCATTCACGAAATTAACTCTTTTATTTATATTCAATATTATACCAATTAAGGCTATTACATGAAACTAAAACGATTGACAAATCATAAATTTTATACACTATAATTTGAACTCATAACTATCACACACTTATCATCCACATATAAATAAAACAAGAGTTAAGGGGAAAAAACAAAATTAAATATAAATTCTACACTAATTAAACCATAAAGCCAATCCCTATACAAAAGTCAATTTATCGGCATATTAATCCAACTTCAATAATTTTATGATAATTAATTCACTATCCAACAATAAAATACTCTTAAGAATTTAAAATATCAAGAGAATAAAATAAAATAACAAAATAAGAAATTAAAAAAAAAAGAAAAAGAAAATTAGAAGTGCTTCCCTCCACATCTATATCCGAACCAAATTCCCTCCCTTCTCTCTTTTCTTCCCTCGTTTTTCTGCTTCCTCTCTCTTACCCGCTTTTTTTCCCCAAAACACCAAACCCTTCTCCCCCCTTTCTCTCTCCTCTTTCTCTCTCTATCTGATCCTCTCTTCTTCACTCCATCACTCGGACTTCTCTCCCCGATCCCATCCAAGTTCGAATCTTTGCCCTAACCCTAGTAAACACATCAACAATTTGGTCCAATTCTCTCTCTCTGCAAAACCCCATCAAGAAACGGCTAAATTTTGGGTCTTCATCTTCATTTGATGTCCGATTCTTCGCCACTGAAACCAACACCGATGCAGCAGCAGCAGCAGCAGTCCCAGCAGCATTTGGACAAGCAATTCCCTTTTTCTTCCATGAAACCACCCTTTGTCCCTCCTGGGGATTACCATCGTTTTGCGGCTGATGTTCCACGCCGTGTCGGTGATCAAGAGGGCGATGCTATTGCTGTTCGATCTCCGGTACGTGTTCGAGACGTGGGTTGCGTTTGTTTTGTTAAAGTTTTGATTTTTTTTTTTGTCGGATTTTGTTAAGTGGGGTTTTGTTGGTCTGTTGGAATTTTGATGGATCTGGGTTCGTGTGGTTTATGTGATATGGATATGTCGGGGTTTGCGTAATTGGCTGTTTTGGGGGGTGAAAGTTTGTTGCTTTGGGTGCTTTAGCTCAGCGTTGAGAATTTTGGATTTTGGTGATCTTGGACTGGTGGGTGTATGAAGCTTTTCAGTTGGTGAAGTGGGTGTGATCAATAGGCTTTATATTTGGTTTTAGACTGTAATTAAGAAGCTTACAAGTCATATCCTCGAGTGATGCTTTGCTGTTTTGTATAGTCTTTTTTTGCTGAATTTGATGATCATGGGAGTGGGTGAAGCGTGAGCTGAAAAATTGTTCTCTATCAGTACAAGCAATGAGGAATAAATTTTTGTCCCGAGCTTAATCCCGGCAGCTGATGTAAGAAGCTTGGATGTGTAGGGATCTTTTGCTGACATCGATGACTAGTCTGACAGAGAAGAGTCCATTGTTCATAAAGATGCAACTCGATGTCAGTTTCGGTTGATCTTGTTGCATAGCAACTGTTTTGTGGTTTATCAATCAGCATCCTGCACTAGTGCCCAAATCACTTGCAGTTGGGTGTGATAATATCGTATTCAGTTCGGCATTGTCTAGTGTTGTTTTTCGATTTGCCAGTGGGCTTCATGAGCAACATGACATGATCATTTGGAGTGATAATTGTTTCAGCTTTCTAGTTTTGCATTTTGGTGACATGTCTGCGAAAAATGTTTTGATATCGTTTTAAAAGGTTGAAACTTGGGAGGTTCGCATTCCAGCATACTGTCTTGTTGTTTGAGACTGATGTCGGTTTAGTTTGGCATTGTCTAGCGTTGTTTTCTTTTATTTGTCTAGTTAATCCATCTTAGATAACTTTTGGAAGAGAAAAACCTGTATAATTTGCATCATAAACCAGTTCATTTGATCGGTTGGAGTTTCTCTTTGTTTCATTAAAATCGATTCAGCTGCATATTAGTTCTATGTGTTTTTGGTTTTGCTTCTTTTACAAAGTTTATGGTTTTTCTCTGTGGAATCGCAGCTTGTTGTTTCAATGTAATTTTGGTTGCGATTGTCTGTTTTTGTTCGTAATTCTAGTCTGAGATTCGTTTAAATGGTCTGCAACAGCCTCTGAAGCGGAAGGGCGATGTGGTGGACCACAAAGCAGAATTTCATGAGTGGGCCACTGGAGCTGGATATGTGGAACATAGTCCCCTTCATACACCAGCATCAGGCAAAAGTACAAAGCCAAACAAAACTTCAAGGGTTGCCAAGGGCAACAGGTTGGGACCACAAACGCCAGTTTCAAATGCTGGTAAATTGGGATTTCTTTCTTCAATTTATTTTTATTTATATAAATTTTTTCAGTGCTTATCAAGCTACTATTTGTCTCATGGTTATATCAACCACTGTGATTCGGTTGTTGTAGTTAAGTAAATAATGTCTATTATGTAGCAGCACCCGGATTTTTGTTTAAGCATCTTTCATTGATTTCTAAGATGCACTCATGGCATTGATGAATTTATTCCAAAATTGCAGGCTCTCCAGCTGGGAATAATCTTACTCCTGTGGGTCCTTGTCGCTACGACAGTTCATTAGGTAATTGAGGGTCTGCTATTATGTTTGATAAAGTATCCTTATAGGTATCAACTATATATTCTATATTTGATTCAGGTCTTTTAACGAAAAAGTTTATCAACCTAATAAAACATGCTGAAGATGGAGTTCTAGATCTGAATAAGGCTGCTGAGACTTTGGAGGTTAGTCCTTCACATTGTGGTGTATTTCAAATATTAGTATAAGGTTCTCTTATTGATTATTTTTTTTCTCACTTTTAAACAGGTGCAAAAAAGGCGGATTTATGATATAACAAATGTCTTGGAAGGAATTGGGCTTATTGAGAAAAAACTCAAGAACAGAATTCAATGGAAGTATGTTGTTGCTCTATGGACTTAATTAGTGCGTCTTTCAGTTTCAGAGACTAGATTTCATCATTATTATTTAGATTTTACAGAATGACTTTCTTTTCTTAAGTGTTTATCATTTCTTTGAATGTGTTAAAGTTCAATAATTACTTTATGCTGATTGCTAATAATACAACAAAAATGTTGCTTTTATTTATATTGCCAGGGGACTTGATGCTTCTAGGCCAGGGGATGGCGATGAGAGCGTTTCTAGCTTACAGGTATCTATGCTTGGATGAACTGTTTACTAATCCTGATATTTTGATGGCTTAGACTGATCACTGATGTTTTATAGTACCTTTCACTCTTGTAATTTATTTAAAGTTTTTTAGAATTTTTTAATCTGGTTCAATTTTTGTGGGCTTCTAAATGTCTGGAAACAAATGTAGGTTCTGATGTTTGTGTCCATATAGTTTTTATTTAAAATAGATTTAATCTCATAAGTGATATGCAAGATTTCTATGTTTTACGTTGCACAACTTCTCATCAGTCTTCAACTGTTTAAAAAGAAAGATCAATGGCAAGTTATTCTCATCATTTTATGAGCTTTCCATGTGAAAGAGCTTTTGCTTGCAGTGTCCACATCCATTATGCTTGAATTGATTTCTTTTTGTATCTTTTACAGGCAGAAGTCGATAGCCTTTCTGTTCAGGAGCGCAGGCTTGATGAACGTATAAGGTACTTTATTTCCTGCCACTTCATTTCGATGCCTTTTGTTTCTTTTAGTTTTATGATTTGTGAAACTCATTTATCGTAGAGAAATGCAAGAAACATTGACAGAACTAAGCGAAGACGAAAACAACCAAAGGTAGAGGTCTAGCTTGTGTTTCACTTCAGTCAGTTCCTTTCTTGTGTTTTTATACTGATCGACTTTTCTTTCCACGTTCTTGAAGGTGGCTATTTGTCACTGAAGAAGACATCAAATCATTGCCGTGCTTCCAGGTTAGCTTCTTTCCTCTGCTGTATTCATCATAGAGATTTAGTGCCATGGTATTTCAAATCCTTTTCTTATACTTTTTAATTGAGAATTGTCTACTGCTTCAGAATGAGACTTTGATAGCTATAAAGGCTCCGCATGGCACCACCCTGGAAGTCCCAGATCCTGATGAGGTAATGTCAAATCCGATACGGTTAAAGTAATTCAATTTAGTCTAGCAGTGTTCATGATTGGGTGACATTTCTTATTTTCAGGCTGTTGATTATCCTCAAAGGAGATACAGGATTGTTCTTAGAAGTACAATGGGTCCCATTGATGTTTATCTTGTGAGGTACATGGCTTCATGTGTTTTATTGGAAATCATGCTTCTATTGCACTAATCATAATAATGGTCAGTCATCTCTCCCTCTCTCTGTTTAAAATTCTTGCAGCCAATTCGAAGAGAGATTTGAAGAAATAAATGGTAGTGAAGTACCTTCAAGTATTCCGACAAACTTAGGGCCTAGCGAGAACCCGACAACTACACCTGTGCAAGAAGGCAGGGGCAAGGAAGTTGAAATCCAAGGGCAAGATGCTAATACAACATGCTCAGATTATATTACCTCACAAGACCATGTGGGTGGGCTAATGAAGATTGTTCCTTCGGATGTAGATGTAAGTCTTACCTCAAATCTGCTCTCATGTTATAGCTCTGCTCTTTTGGGGGTGGGACTCTTGAAACAGAAGTTTGTTTGCTTACATCCTAGTGTTGAAGAGTTAAGATTTATTAACTCATGAGAAATACAAGTCTATTTCTTAGGGGTATACACCGAGCAAGATAGATTTTATCGGTGCATAGGTATTGTAGGTTGTTTTTTTTTTTTTTTTTTTTTTTTGTGGGCATAGCTAGTGCATTTATGTACTTTTCCACCATTAAAAAAAGTTGCCCAAATGGTGATTTTGTGCAGTTGAAGGAATTATAAGGAGATATTTCAACCTGGCTAATTGATTTCTTGAGAAATGGTGCTAAAATTACTGAAAACAAAGCAACAGCTCTATAGCTACTCATATGTTACTTTCTTGCAGGGGAGAAATCCTGCATTGATAATGAAGTCTATGCAAAATCTCTATACCTACATACATACTATTGGTTTGAGAGTGGCAAGGATCTCAACTGATTAAGATTGTAAATCTTCCACTGCTGTGCAATAATTAATGCTTCAACTATTTTATGAACTACAATGCTTGGAGTTTTCATCTACTTCTGATAAAGCAGCTTGACACCATAAGAAGTGGATCTGCCTATAGACCCTGCCTGACATGGAGTTTTGGTGGTGGGCTAGTATCTTTTGAGGAGTAGAGTGATCAGGCAGCTGAGAACAGATTGCAGACTGTTCATGTCTGCTAATCCTTGACTATTAACAGGCTGCAGATGCTTGTGGCAACTAATTTTGCACACTTCTTTCTTTCCCTTCATTCACGTGTCAAGTGGTTTTAGGAATAATGCTGGTTTTTAAGCTAGATCCAAAATGCCATGGCTTATCTCATCAGCAACAAATAGCTAGTGTCACATAAGAGTTTACTGGATAAAAGATAAATCCTCTGAAAAGCAAAGGTTAATTTTCTTAATACATACTTACCCAAAAGTTTGTTTTCTCGAATAATTTATATTATCTTCATTTTGTTCTGTAGTCAAGTCTCCATTCTCATGTTGCAAGATAAAATCATTTTCTCATATCCTCTGAATCTTCATTTAACATGGGCTCAGGGATTTGCAAATTAAATCCTGATCCCATGAGGAAATTTGCAAGGTTGAATGATTTAAAGTGTCAAGTTCAAGTATCTTTTTCTTTACAAGATCCTTATTTGATCTCCCATTTTCACCAACATTTAACTTATCTCTTCATAAGCTATGCTCTCTCAAGATGACTGGTAAATTTTGATGTGGAAACAGCTAATCTAAAAGCATAATCTCATAGCTAAGGATTTTATAATTAATACTTGGCTGAAATTGGTTTAGGCACATAATGGGGAAGGATTAAATAGGGGTGATGTCATAGTGAATGGATAACTTGGGAACTTTTATTCTGATATTATATTAAATTTAGATTCACTACCGATAACTTACCATTATTTTTAACTTTCCATTTTTCTAGATTTACTGTCTAAGATTTCATATTTTAAAATGATTAAACATATTTAAGAATTTCTATGATTTAAGTTTTGAGTATTCTTGGTGAACCAGACATCCCAACTATGTAAGGGCTTGGAAAGAAGAAATCGTGAAGTCTGTTTGCAATTCATCAATAATGGAATTGGGTGTGTTGCACTAGGACTGCTCATATAATTTGATAAGTTAAAGAGAGTGGATATCATTTCCTTTTAATTTTCTCAATGTGCAAATTAGCTTTTGTTTGGATATTCTTGTGTACACCACAGGGGTTGAAAGTGAAGATTTTTATTTTTATATTTGATCAAATCTGGAATGTCATTTGCGAGTATTCAGGTCATGATTTTTTTGGAAGAGAGACACAGGAATAACTTCTTTTTCCCTGTTGTATTTCAGGCTGATGCAGATTATTGGCTTTTATCAGATGCAGAGGTTAGCATCACAGACATGTGGAAGACAGAACGTATCCTTTTCTTGTTTGCACATTATGTTTTCTAGGTAAATGTTTTTCAAAATTTTAGATTTAGCTAGTAATGTCACATATATCTTCTATTTTCCAATTGGAAAAGTCACTGCAGATTACGATAAAAAGGAAAGTTCAAAGCATATGTGTTTTATTTTCCCTCTTGACCTTCACTTTTGGAAACAAATCATCATTGCATAGACGGCAAACAATTTTCTGATTATTTCTATGAGATAAAAAATGAAACTCAGCACACAAATTACCAGTCTTCTCCTTGTGTTTCCTTTGAAATTTTGTAGAATTCCAGGACTTTATTTGGTGGTTAAACTGTCTCTAATCATTCTACTATTTCTTGGAATTTTGGATTTTCTGTTTTACCTTACATGGCATTTACTTCCTTAATCCTTGGAAAAGGAAAATGAGCTATCTCATTTGATGCCTGATGCACTAATCCTTTTAAATTAATAGCAGCAATATTACCTGTGTGCCATGTGGCATTCTCTTGCTATTTATTCTGTCAGTTGGAGTCTACACTGTTCAACAGTTCCGAGAATTTAGTGCAGCAATAGTGAGAAGCTAGCATATGATGGTAATTACTAGAATTTCGTGTGTTGTGTGAACATAAGCAGCAATAGTGCAAAATAATGGCACATCCAAAGCTGGTAGTTGGGTTCCTTAACTTTCAGCCACAGCCGGGATTCAATGGAATTGTCTGGGCTCACTTAATGAAGACTTCAGCATGCCAAATGTCAGCACGCCTCCTGCCCAAACGCCGGCAGTGAATATGCCTGAAATTCCTGGTGCTGCTAATTCTCCTGGGAGATGAACCCTATTTATATCAATAGATTCCACTGCCATGTTATGACAATCTATGATGTCCATCCACATAGGTGGTAAATGAAACACCGCTGAGATAGAAAGGCTGCTGATGCTGAAGCTTGAGATGGATGGGTGTTAACCCAGTCTGCCAGCACAAATTTGCTTGAATGGTCCATTTGAGATCTGAACATGTTCGGTGACATGGGCTCGCGGGTTTCTTGTAAATATGATTAGTATGCAGTTACGGAAATAATTGTACACGATAGAGTATGTGTATACTCAGCCCTATTTCTGTATATTAATTCAGCACATCGTTTTGCCAAGTAGAGTGGGTAGCATGTTTTTTAAGGCTAATGTTTCCAGCAATGGAAGGCCTATGCTTGTACCATATCTCCTATCTCCTTTGAAGCTCTGGATACAAGACTTCATCCTCCCGCACTTGAAATGTGTCACGGAATTGAATAAAGGTCTTGTTTGAATTGAAGTGGAATATCAATATGATGTCAGTTACATATCACTACATTATATGGCCAGATACTGGCATAAGGTGTGTATTTCTTTTTCTATCCACCTGGGACTCCATTACAATTGTGCGAGAATAAGGGAGCATTCCTTGACTTACAGGAAGCAATACACAAGTTCAATGCAACATGTGCAATCCCTACAATGTCAGGAAAAAGAATTCACTAGAAACAAGTGCAGGGCTGAACATAAGAAACTTGTTATCACATGAGCTTGCTATGTCTGCTTAGCTTAGGTGCTTGTGCAATTGATTTCGGAAAGAATGGGGTTGTCATTTATAAATCCACCACAATTAAGAACTCCATATTGTTTGGCATAGTAAAGTTCAGGACAGTAAGAATTTCCAGTTCCTTGCATGCAAATGCTATCTGTTTTATGGAAAGTTGCAGTTTATGGTGCTCCAATTTGTCTCCTGAGAAGATATTACATTATACATTCATAATTGTGGCTACAGAAAATATACGGTAAGACTCAATCTAGGAACTAGCATTTAGCTCTTAAAATTGTCTTGTCAACAACACAGGAGTGTCACTTTTCCTTTTCAACCTTCTTTCCAATCCAACTGGCTACAATAGGAGTTAGAGCTACTGTTGGAGGAAACCTGATGGGAGATGCTGCCTTGTGTGCGGCATAGGCTAAAGCAAATGTTCCAACCTTCTCGCCAGTCTCATCGACCGTGATCCCCACCTGCAAGATGATAAAAAGATGAATTATTTAAAACTGCCCTAAACTTCCATTCTTGTAAATTTCACTAGAGTTAGTCTTCCCGCATCGACTAAGTGAGACCATCTACCTTCTGCAACAAAGACTGAACATCGATTCCAGCACTTATAAGTGCATAACAAAGTGAAAATGAAATCAGAGAAAGTGTTATTGATGTGGCCAGGTATGCTCCTCCATATTTTGCTAGCAGTTCCTTGGCTTGATCTGTCCTTGATTTCTCGTTGCCACCTTCCTTTCCTTCCTCTTTAGATCTGAATATCTAACATATGTCGATCAGGAATCAAGGTTAGGATCAATTTTGAAAATTTTCAAAAGCCAAGGATAAGGTTTTGTGATCTTTGAGTTGATGATGACCTTTGAACAAACGATTAAGTACTGTAAAACCAATGATCGCATAAATGGCAACAGTTTTGCAAAGACACCGAGTGCCAAATTGGACAAGCAAGAGTAAAGATAAAACACATTCTTGTCAAATTTGACTGAGCTCTATCTTTGTACTGTTTAATTTAGATGATAGGTTGGTTCAAAATCCAAGATTTGGATGTGAATGAATCGAAATAATGCTTAAACAATAAACTTTCTATCTATTCATATACGTAATTGGTCCTATCATTGATTTAACAGGATTGATCATGTCATTGATTTTAATAGATCTACTTCAATTCATATTTAATCATAATTATTATATTTACATTAACGTGGAAAGGTTGACTAAATGATACAGGATTGTAGAAATTTCATCCATTAATACTAATAGTGTCTCGGTGAGCTTCTTAATTTGACTTAACAAGGAAATATCTCAGAAAGGAAATCACTAATTACTAATTACACATTTTACAGGAAATATCGGCGTTTAAAAGAAAAAAGAATGAATATATAACAAGTACGAAGTACCTTGGAGCCTGCTAACATTTTCCTTACTAAATCCAGTACTGACAGAATTCATCTATGATGTTTCTCAAAAGAAAAATCACATTTTTAATGCTATAAATCATATTTTAAAAACCCAGATACAGAATTGCCCAAACCATCCAAATTCCTAATCAAAAGTTTTGCTTTCTGAGTAGCTATGGCAACAAAAAATAAATAAAAATTCTCAGAAAGGGTTAAAATTTATTAAGAAAAGACAATGAATTGAAGTAAGAGGGTAATACCTGCCAGAGACCTGCTTCAAGTCCATACTTTTTGGTAACTTCTTCAGCTGAAGAAGAAGAAGAAGAAGAAGGGGTTTCTACTTCTTGTGTTTTCTCTTTAATGGCTTTAATCCTAAAATTGCAAGCTTTGGGAATATATGGTTTCTGGGTTGAAGCTAGAGAGCAGAATCTGTAATTTCCACTAGAGTAATTCAAGATAGAAGATGAATGGAGGGTGGAGAGTAGGCATGTAGCTTCCATGGCGATAGGAAACTATGAGTTAAAGAGCTTTAACTTACCTTAACAAAGCAATTAGCATAGCCTCTTAACTTGGTCGATGACAAAATGGATGACATCTTTAAAACCAAAGGCATAGGATATGCAAAAAACCAAGAGTGGAAAATACTGTCATTTTACATTTTTAGCCCTCAAGAACTTTTTGGAGAAAGAAAATGTTTTTATTAAAGAGCACAAAGGACATTTGCTCATATTTTTATGCATTTTTCGTTTTGGTAAATCTTACCTTATATGTCTATGTTTTTATTTCCTAACCTTGCATTTTATATATATTTATTTATTTATTTTCACCATTCTGTGTACTTATATATATATTATTTCGGTAATTGTGTACTTATATTTTGTTATTGTTTGTTAAAGATAATATTCTAATTTTGAATTTGTTTCATATAAATAACAAAATAATATTATATTATCAAATATATTTAATTGAATAAAACAGCATAAATAATAAAAGTTAAAAAGCTAATAATAAAAAATAAAAATAAAAATACAAAGGGGTGAAAATTATCTTTTTTTAATTAAATTATGTAATTAGTGTTGAAATTTGAAAAAAAAAAAAATCCATTTGTGTGCCCTCTTAACAAACCCCTTGAATGCCAAATTAACGATTTCCTTCCAGAAGCTGTAGGGATGATTTTTCTTTTGAAAATTTCATTCAAGGTCGAAATTTTGAAGTAAATTTTTTTTTTGTATTTATACGGAAATTTGATTAAATCACTATGTTGCAATTAATTGTGCTATCTACAGTTTTGTTTTATGTTTTTAAATTTTATTTGATTCCTTTGATTACATTGAATCAATTCTTTTGCTTGTACTTCTCATAATAGTGCAAGGTTTACACTATTAATAATATATTTTAATTCCCCTAAATTCTTATAAATTAATAATTTACCTTTTTCTATTATAGGAAATATATCAAGATCAAAGTTTAGAGGGGTCAAATCATATTTTGATGGGTCAAAAGGTGTTTTTGAACTGAATTTGAAGACTCAAAGATTAAAATTAGAGTTATTTGCCAATTCATTATATTTTAGAGAGTATGGAAATACATAATCTATTTTAGAAAATTAAGATACATTCACATCAAGATCACTAAATTTATAGAATTATTTGAACTATATATATATTTTATGAATTTCTCATGTAATTGTGCTTATACGTGAATGATTTGATTGTGCTAAAGATTTCTAACATACTTATCCCAATTATGATAATGATAAGACCACTAGCTATGCTAAGTATCTCCAAAATATGAATTTGCTAAGTTCTGACAATTCGTAATAGGTCTTTAGTTTTGGAGTGAAACAAGGTAAACATGATCATTCAAACTTTAGGATATCCAATATGTTCTCTTGGGAAATAAAAAAGAAAAATGATGCTGAGACAACAAAATAAATTTACAGTATCATCAATTATGAATCCTCTTCATTGGGTGGGAAAATTGGAGCTAACTGAAAATAGAAAAATATAAAGACGGATATTTCCGTCATTTTCTGCTTTTTTTTTTTTTTTTTTTTTTTTGTTTTTTTCCTCCTGCAGGTTATGGCTAGTAGAGGAGCCAAGTAGCAGCACAAGGACTACAAAGGCTTAGTCCGTGCCACATGCCATCTTTCCGCAATTCCTTTTTAAGTGGCAGCACAGGGACTACAGGGAATGATCCCATGCTGTCCCATTTCCTATTTTCCTTTGCCTTGTTACGAGGGTATTGAATTCTAGTTTAATAGAAATATAATTATAAAATTTATTTAGTATAAAAATTAAAATAAATAATAAAAATAAAAATAACAATAAAATATTTATAATATTTTTTATTTTTATTACAAAAAAAGGATAATTATATAGATGATATTTTTAAAATATAGATATTTATAGCAAAATTAAAAAATAAACCATTGAATTGCAGTTCATGGATATAGATACATGAATTGTTATTCATCATTTTATATAATAATAATTTATTTTGAATTGTCATTCCTATCAAACGAATACCATAATAGTAATTTAGGTAGAATAAGAAGAAAATTAATAGCAATTCATGTAAAGTGAATATGCTAAATATCTAAACTTTTTATAATTATACATTCAATTATTCAAATTTTAAAATAGTAATATATTTTTATATTATTTTACTCTTAAAATATTCATTTCATTGCATCAGCCCTTATAACTATTTTAGTTAGAAACATTCTAAAACAGTTTATAGTTGTACATATATATATATATATATATACACTACCAGATACGTACCAACGATATGTGTGTAAAAATTAAATACTATAATATAATCAAATTTATACGAAAAAATAATTATTGAATCAAACTATATACAAGAAAAGAAAAGAATTTTTACATACATAGTAAGGGAAAAGGAAAAAAAAATTCTAAAAATTACAAAAAATACTACTAGAAAGAAAATAATCTCATATTTAGATAACTTAAACTTATCTAGTGAAAAACAAAGTCAGTTACTAACAACCTATGCTTAAAATCCTATCATAAAAAAGACTCTCTCCCAAATAGCTGATCTCTTTCTTTACTCATACCATGTATAAAGTTGTAAAATCAATTCTGTCCAGCGATCCTAAAACTTGGATCGTCATTGGCATTACCATTGTTAGCATCATTATTCTTGCCGAGACTCATCACTAAAGTGATAAAAGACAATGGATGATTTAATACTCTGAGGTAGAGAAGGAGAAAGAAAAATAAAGAAAATTTCTTTCTATTATTAACTCTCTTGAAATTCTCTTTACATAATACAACTCCTTTCATAGGCTTTAATGAATACTCTAGAAATTAGAATTCTAAACAACACAAACTTAAAGAGCTTTAAATGACCCATAAATGACCAACATTTTCCCTTTTGATAACTCCTTTTAAATTAGTCTTAAATATCATATAATTCAATACATTTTAAATTTCCCAACAAACTGTTATAGAAAATTAAGTTTATAATTCAACACCCCTCCTTAAACTTAATTATATCTCCATCTTTCATGCCAAGAAAATTCATAAATTTCTCAAACAACTTGATAAATAACGGCTTTGTGAAAATATCAACCACTTGATCTTCACTCTTCATATGAACCAATTTGATATTTTTCTCTTTCACATGCTCCCGAATGAAATGAAATCGTACGTCGATCTGTTTGCTCCTCTCATGATGCATTGAATTTTTAGCCAATTATATTGCTGACTTACTATCCAAATAAATTTCAGTAGCCTCACCAATTTTACCTTTAGGGTTCATTTTTTTCTTGTATACCCATTTGACACCAATAGCCTTATGACCTTTGGGAAGAGAAGTGAGTTCTCATGTGTCATTTTTTTTTTGATTGCATGCATCTCATAATCCATAGTGGCTCGCCACTTATGATCTATAATCGCCTCTTCAAAAGAAATATTTTTGCCTTAAGCCAAGAGACACACCCAGTGCAACTCACTTGTTGCCTCGTACAAGTCATGTATGCTCCTTGTTTTTGGGGTTCTTATCTCCCCATCCGATGAATTTGCCTCCAATGTTGTAACTGTTGGTGCCTCCTTATGATTGTTGGATATCAACTTTGACATATTCATCGGTGTGGATATCTCCTCTCTTGCCTTCTCATGAAAAATCTCCAACATTGAATTCCAATCCCACATGGCTTCTTCATTTTCCTACACATCTCGACTAATATGCATCCTTTTGTTAATGGGATCAAAGAGTTTATAGGATTTAGACTTTTCATCATACCCTACAAAAATCAACTTCAAGCTCTTATCATCCAACTTAACACGCTTTTGACTTGTCAGCCTTAGACAAGACAATCATTCACACCTTACTTTTGTATTAACTTTTTATATAGCTAGTCCTATTGAGTAAGGGAAGGGGTCGGTAGGCTCTCTATCTCAATCTGAGGAACTGAACTAGAGCTCAGAAGGAAGCCAGCCCTAAATCCGCTTATGAGAACTTCACTTCACGATTGGACGACTAAGCTAAGCACCAACTTCCGCAATATGTGTGCATACGCCACGCTACAAAACACTTTTAAATGTGCCATTGGTGGCTTCAAACCACTTCATGCTTCTTGTGGAGTTATATTCCCCAAGCTTGATGTTTTGCATTGATTTAACAAATAAATGGCACAATCTACCGCCTCCGCCTAAAACTGTTTTGGCATGTTCTTACTCTTAAGCAAGCTTCGGACCATGTTGAGAATAAGCCGATTCTTGCACTCTGCGACTCCATTTTGTTGTGGTGAATGTTACGCCCTAAAGGGTACCCTAAATATAACAGTCCACCACATGCTAAATGAGACTTAAGAATTACTATCACAATCATTCAAAAGTCTTATATTAGATGCTAGACATTTCCTTACGATAATAGAATACATATGCAGTTGGAGATAGATAGTTCAACTTCATAGTATAAGTATGAAAACATCAACCATTGATATCTCAGGATTAGTTACAAAATACTAAGAGGCATTACCCTGCTAAACAAAAGTCCAAACTTTAGCTTTCAATAACATTCCGAGCGTTTAAGGTTTACTATGAAAGACTACACAAAGCTAATCATTAACTTCTAAGGGAAACTCCTAACTTCGCATTACCTGATTTTGCCAGGTCTAGGGACGCAACCATACGTACGGGAACTGTATAAAAAAGAAGCTATAGGGATATAAGCTACACTAGCTTAGTGAGTTTCACTTCCAAAATTAAATACTCCATCAACAATAAGACAAGCAAGTTATATTACATAATCATATGAAATACACAAGCACGTGAGCATACAATACATAAGACTTTCCAGGAGTCCTATGTTGAATGGATTTACGCCCTCCATTCGGGAATATGTGTTTCAAGCCCATACGACTATAGATTTTAATCTTTTCTCATTTATATAGTGGTTAATTCATGTGCCTACCCACTCATTAAGTTTGTAGTTAATTCAAGTGTCTACTCCACTTCCATTTTGATTCAGGCTATTCCATGCTAATATTTGATTTTTTAGACTCACTCGTTGCTTAGCTATTATGCCTTCTTCTCTCAAAGGTATAATAATAAATGAAATGTGGCTCAACACATGTTATGCATGGGCAATTTAATTATAAGGTCATAGCATATTATTTAAGCGATTTATAGACGATCGTAGATATTTCAAGCACTTCAATTCTATACTAAATCATACAAATATTTATAACACGTCCCATTTCAATATTCTTATCATCAATTCAACCAAGTAGAATTCACATGCACATTCCTATTTTATCTTGTCCTATTTCTAATGCCACTATTATTACAAGCACAATCAAGAGCATGCAATTTAAAGATAGTGAACTCACTCGGCCATAGACACCGGTCTCTAATGATAGCAATGTGGAAACAAGAATTTTCCTCCGATTCAAAATTACCTAAATGAAAGAAATACTCAAATGAGTATTTCATACCATAACTAATTCCAACTTATTAAAAAAAAAAAACTCTTGAATTCGTAATTTTCGTGGTAGATGAAAATTCCAACTTAAAACGGTCATAAATTGGTCATTTTAACTTGAAATTTCGCAAATAAGCTATTGATTTCTAGCTACTTCGAAAGACCTATCTATTTATGATGTTATTTTTAAGTTTTGAAAACGTTTAGGTCTTGGAATGCTCGGATCAAATCTGATCAGTAGCTAAAACTTGCATTTCCAAAATTGTTTTGTAAAATTTGCATTATTTTTACCATGTATATTATATGTGCATGCATTATCTATAAATTATTATTATGAATGACATGATATGAGATATCTATATATATTTCCTTAATTATTTTTGGGTAAAAAGAATTTTTCGAAAACTTTTACTTTGCAACAATGTCAAGAACACTTGTTTGAGAAAACTAGCTTTATCTCTTTGAAAATCATCCATAATTTTACTAGAATAAAGCCTTGATGACCTATATCCCTAATACCTTCATTATATTAATAAAATTCTTCATTTAAAAGTTGGAAAGTAGATGTTTAAACATTGGTTTTGGCTAGTGACGAATTTTACACAATTTTAGGAAATGAAATTATTGTTTGATCCAAGTTTGGAAACCTTTTCTTTGTTTTAGGTTTATACTTTGATAAAATATATTTAATCTTATAAAAATCAAGTTTTTATTACATCTATTCCCTAAGGCTTCTATTTTTCTATTAAAATTCTTATTTTGACATTTGGAAATACGTGTTTAAATGGCGGTCATTTTTAGATCCGAATTTTGAAACTTGTTTTTGAGATTATTTCTTGTGAAAAACTCATGTAATCTTTCTAAAATTAAGTCCTAATCAAACCTACTCCCCAACGCTTCCATTTTTTTAATAAAACTCTTGTTTTAGGGTTGGAAATTAGGTGTTTGCTTAGCCTTTCATCCTAGTTACGAATTTTAAGCTTTTGTTGGGGTTGACACAAGTTCCAACTTGTCTTTTATAAACTTTTTCTTGTTTTGAAAACTTCTCTTAGTAAAACTAAGATCAACTTATAAAAATCATTCCTTGATGATACCTATCATCTAAGCCCTTCATTTTACATGTAAGATATTCATTTTGGAATTGGAAAATAGGTTTTCTAAATGGTTATTTCTCAAGATCCGAATTTCAAAAATCACTTTTTGAAAGAAACAATATGGATCTTGACTTTTGGCAACATCTTCATTAAGACTTCATCTTGCAAATCTTATATGTATGTAAGGCAAGTAACTATGGCATTTAAGTACTCTAAACACATAGATCTATTATATTATTCATGTCATGGATGCAAATGCAACATAAACAATATGTAAATGAGTCTAAAGAAATATTTTTTGTATAAAATATCTATAAGATCAACATTTAGAATTAATATAGCAAAATAATAGTAGGAAAACTTTAATATCAAGATCCACAACATTGTGATGGCAAGGATCTCATGTTTAAGTGTTTCCACATCCCTAGCATAAAGCTCATGGGGATTTTAGTGTAACCACACATGTATGATCTTGCCATTACATGTTTTAGTGTGGTAGGGTCAAGTTATATTATCTATTTAGATGTGTGGAGTAAGAAAATTTGTGTGTGTGTGTGTGTGTGTGCATGTGAGGGGAGCTCACAGCAAGAATAGGAAGAGAGAGGAGAGAAAAACTTTTCAAAAGTTTGATTTGTAAGAAATAAGAAAAAGTGAAAAAGTGAAAGATGAAATAGATATTATATAGGAAAAGAAATTATGGTTTTGTGCGAATAATTAATTGAAAAAAAATGAAACAAATATGGCATGTACAAAAGGGGGAGGGGCACCGTTTTGAGAGAGAGGAGAGAAAGAAGTGTGTGTTGATTTATTTTGTGTAATAAAATTCAAATTTAATAAGTAATTTAAGTAGTAAAAGTTGTATTGGAAAAGAAAATGTAAGAAAGATGATGTGAGAATGTAAGAATAGGTTGTAAGGATGTAAGAATAGGGTATGGGTGATTGTACTTGGTGAATAGTGTGAAAAAAATCAGAAAGTTGATTAGACAATTAAATTACCGATAGTAATGAAAATACGATACAAAGGCTATAACTGTAATTTTTTACAAATCGAAAATTTTTTATAATTATATTTTTGGATTCCTCATTAAATTTTGATTCTAACGAGTCCGATATATTATTTTTCTATCTTCGAGTCCCGATGACTGGTTTTAGAGAACAGATCCCGATCGGGTTCGAAACAAATGAATTGTTTTGAAATCTGATCTTTTTATGCTTTGATAAATTATTTAGATCTATATTTTAAAGCTAACTCATTTTTATTGTTTCGGAGTTTCGGTCTCGGGATTGCTAGACATAGAGTTTCCAGATCCAACTAGTCTAGGCATATTCTTTAAGGGCTTCAGTTTTTGATTCTAATCTCTGAAACTGAATTCATATTGCTAAGAAAACGATGGCTTACAACGAATATGGCGCTGTTAAGTGCCGTCGAATACCATGTTCTTCACAAAAAAAGTTAAAGGCTGCCGAAGTAAATTCACCACCTCAATTCGATGTCAAAACCTTCATATAATAACCACTTTGTTTCTCAACAAAAATTTTGAACCTTTTAAAAATTGCAAAAGCTTCTGATTTTTCTTTCATGAAATAAACCCAAGTTTTGCGAGAAAAATCATCAATAAAAGGTTATGAAATATCTGTTCTCACCAATTGAGCTTGGCTTGATTAGCCCGCAAATATCGATGTACACTAATTCAACGAGCTTTTTTGCTCGATAGTATGCCATTTCCGGAAAGCTACTCCTCGGATGTTTGCCAATCACGCATCTCTCACAAAACTTGTCGAAAGAATCAATTGATGACAATTCATATACCATATTCTTGCTAGCCATTTCTTTTAAGCCTCCAAAATTAATATGTCTAAACCTCAAATGCCACAACCAATTTTTGTATTCTATGCAAGTCTTCAAACACTTCGCTTGAATATTTACCAAGTTTAATTTAAACATCCGGTTTTTGGCCATCTCAACTTGGGCTATTAACCGATTATTTTTGTCTCACAAATAACGACATCGGTTTTTCATAAACACCATGTAATACCGTTCCAACAATTGTCCCAAACTCAAAATATTAGTCTTCATTTCCAGGACATAATTGTCACGCACCAAAAAGTACACTAAATGCGACAGTCCGCTACACTCAATATCAAAGCTGAGGTATGACAACCTTAGTCATCCCATAAGCTTTGATATCAGGTGTAAGACGTACATTCACGATCATAAAGGACCATCTTTGAAATAAGTTGTTTAAGAAGACATTCATATAGCAGTTAAGAATGGAAATCATAACATAATATCTGAAATATGGAAATACATATAAAGGTCTTACAAATATCAAAGGGGTATTCCCCTGCTGAAAGATATAGTTCATCAAGGTCTATTGAAGTCTAATCAAAATAATTACATGGAGATTTACTTAGAAGTCTAAGTCTACATCTACTCTTTGACTTCTTCTAAAAACTCCTTAAGCTAAAAAGGTAATACCTGTGAGAAATATCCCCAGGGCTTCTACCATAAATAGGAAAACTGCAAAAGGTATCTATAAGGGGATAAGCTTCTTGCTTAGTGAGAATTAAATCCACAAGTAAAGTACTCAACAATCAATAATCAAACAAGTTATTTAATCAAACATATGAGATGCAATCAATCACGTGCACAAACAATACATACAATTTTTCAGGAACCATATGTTTGAATGAATTTACCCCTCTATTCGGTTGTTAGGTGTTCCAGACAACGAGGCCATAATTCGCAAATGATAATTTTTGTAGTTTTATGCCGATTCCTACTAATCGCTAAAATGTAGTTGATTCTAGTACCTACTCACCATTTAATTACAGGCAATCAAAGCCATAGAATATAATTTTATGTCATCGACATCATTACTATGCCCTTGTCCTACCAAGGGTATAGTAATGAATGTAACGCGACTCACTACGTGTCATTGATGAATCATTTTATTTAAGTAATCATGGCATAATATTAGTCATTTTATAAGCGATCATATAATTTACAGACAATCATTCCTATACTACATCATACAATATTTAGTTAACAATTCCTGCCTCGATATACTTATCGCAATTTCAATCATATAAGTAAAGCACATGCTCTATCATGTTTTATTTTTTCCTAAAGTCTAGTGCTACTAAACTACAAGCAAATACATAAGTACAATTGCAAGAATTTAAACTCACTCGGCCGTAGTAGCAGAAGCTCCTTAGTTGAAATAGTCCTCTAAGTAAGGTAGCTCAGACTCCACGTCACTTATACAAAAGAAATACTCGAAATGAGTATTTCTTGGAAGTTCTACTTAAACTTGCAACTCTATTCTACTAAATTATTCAAAATTTAGAATGAAATTCCAACTTAAAATGGCCATAACTTGCTTATTTTAACTCGAATTTCGCATATTATATACCGATTTCTACCTACTCGAAAATATCTATTCATTTCTAAGGTTATTTTCTACATAAAATATCATTTGGGTTTTTAAAAGCCATGGTACATATTCAAAACGAAAATCTCAGCCTTTGTAAAACAATTTCCTAAACTCATCCTTTTTCAAAAATCTTTTAACAAAAATATAGATATGTATATCGTTGAAAAATCCTTTGAGTATATATATATGTAGACTCATAGTATATGTGAAAATTCTAATGGAGTTGTCTCAAATTATTTTTCGTAAAATAATTCATCTTAAATTGTTGAAACTTAAACTTAGCAAATCATTTTCTAAATGTTTTGGAGAAACTTTATAATTTCTTAGGTTATTGTAAATAAGTATATTCTTATTTTGTTTCATAATTTCTTTTCTAAAACAAACAAATTTTTCTTAACTTTAGTCTTTTACAATTTTGCTTCTAGTGACAAGAATAAAGTTTTCAAAAATTTTTATTCAGTTGTTTATAACCTATTTTGAGTTATAGATTTGTCCTTAAAAATGGTTTTGATAAATAAGTCTCTTTCCTCTTATGTTTTTATTCATTAGATCCTTAAATTTTATTTCTAAAATTTAGTCTTTAATTTTCCTTTATCGATTTTATTTGAAAAGGAATCATTTTTTAAGTTATTGATAAAATCCATTGTTTTTGAATTTATCATATTTATATTCTTTTTATTTCTTTGAAAATAGATTCCTTCTTTAGAAACTTTGAAAATCATTATTTTTCTAAGTGGGTTTATAAATTAGTAAGTTGATTTTATTTTAACTTTGAAAACTAGTTTACTCCCTGGTTTTTATTATGAAGTTAAAAAGACTTTAATTTTAAGTTTTTTATGAAAAATTTGTATACCAACAAATTATTTTTCCTAGGCCTTAGGTTATCTTGTTATAAAAAGAAGGTGTTTATTTTCTTTATTTCCTTAGTAAAACTATTCTTGTTGTCATTTGAGAAAACTTTGAGAAAGCTTGAAAAAAGGTTGCAAAAATCCATTTGTAAGTTGTTGATGATAATTTCCTTATTTAGTGACTAATTATATGATAAAATTTTGGTTTCAATTTCTTTTATTACAGAAAAATTCTACTTTAAATATTGTTGAGACAATATCATTATAAAGATGCATGTATATGAGCATATAGTATGAAAATGACAAAAATATAAGATAAGAAGGAAGATAATATGGTTAAGTATTGAGAACCTTAGCTTCATCAAGGTAACCCGATTAAGTATTGGGAGTCTTAGCTTCATCAAGACAACCTAGGACTAAGTCCCAAAAAGAAAATGAAAAAAAAAGAAAAAAAAGAAAAAAAAAGCAATAATAAGAGCCATAATAGTATAAGATTTTTAGTGAGTTAGTGAGCATTTAAGCTCTATAATATACATATAGATAGTAACACACATATATGGTTAATTTAGAAGCATAATAACAACAATAACAATATAGCATCATAACAATAACAAGATAGTAAAAATCAGAATTCTTGGCATGCGAAAGAACAAAGCATGAACATGTTGTTGCTTCTACAACTCATATGAGTTTTTGAGAAACAACACCATTGTCATGCTAAGTTACATAACATGGAAAATAAATGATAGAAAATGTAAGAGTATTTACCTATAAAGAGAAGATATGGAAGTAGTCGTATAGGGAAAATTTGGATAGTGTATGTGTATAGGGAAAATGGGTAGTAGAGGGAAAGAAAAGAGAGGTTTTTGGGAGGGAGTGTTTGTGGAGTGAATTTGGGAGAGTTTTGGTATGGTAAATGAATGTGTGAAAAAAATCGAGGGAGAGGGGGTATTTATAGAATTTTTAGAGTGAAAATTGTGTGAATTAAATAAATTGAAAAAGAAAAATAAATGTGTGTATGTGAGAGAGAGGGGTGGCCGGCGTGAAGCATAGAGGAGAGAGAAGGAGTTTGTTTTGTTTGGTTTTGGAATTTTGTTAATTAAAAATAATAAGTTGTAAAGTTTGATGTAAATGAAGATGCATAAGAAAAGTAAAAAGTAGATAATAGGTATATAGAGAGTAAGAATAGGTGTAGAAAAGTAGAGATATGTGAATAGTAGTGAATAGTATAGAATAGTAGATAAGATAATTTAATACCGGTAGTAAAGAAAATATGCGTAATTAAGCTATATATGATATTTTTATATATCGAAAAATTATAAAATTGATATTTATGAAATTCTCATACTTTTTACGAGTTTACTGGTATTATCGGAATATTTTTTTCGTCGGGTGTACCAAAGCACGGTTTTAGAAAACTGATCCCGTTCGGATCCGAAAGACACTAAAAATGATCGAATATAATATTTTTATGCTTCCTTATGTTATTACGAACTATTATCTACTACTTTATCAATTTCGTTGTTTTGTGGTTAAGAGTGCGGAATTGCCGGATCTAATCTACTAAGGCTTGATGTATATTTGTTAACCTTAGGGTTTTCGGTTGACTTTCGGTTTAAGGTTTAAACATGGATTATAGCATAAAATCTAGCGAATTACAATAATAAACATTTGAAATAAACTTTTGTGTCCCATCTTTCAATTTAATTAAAATATTACCTTGCCCTTTGACACGCACTTTGGAAGTGTCACCAAAAGAGACATGACCATTTGTTATCTCCACAAAATCGGTGAACATATGCTTATATCTGCACCTGTGGTTGCTTGCACCTGTATCAAGATACCACACATTCTCTTTTTCGGGACCGTTCTCCTTGCTTGCCAATAATATAACATCATTATTTTCAATTTCTTCCTTAACAACAAAATTAGCATTTTCGTCCACCTTTTTTTCCATACCAACACTCATTTGCATAGTAATCATATTTGCCACAATTATAACATTCAACGTTATACTTACTTGATCGATCGCCTCTTCCACGACTGCGTCCTCTATCATGTGAATTGTTGTAGTTTCTTTCTTTGTTTTCACCTTGTCCACGATTGCGGCCCTTACCACGACTGAAACCACGACCTCTATGGTCGCGATGACCTCGACCTCTACCTCAATCACCATTGCATGGTTTCTCTTCTTTTAGCATAGCTTTCACTTGCAACACTTCTTTTAATAGTTCTTGCTTCTTTTTCCTTTTTCTTTGCTCGTGAGCCTCCAAGGAACTTGCAAGATCGTCAATGGTTATCTCTGCTAAGTTTTTTGACTCTTCAATCGCACACACCACATTCTCGAAATCATCAATCAAAGACTATAGTATTTTCTCTACCACTCTTACATCAGTTAGAGTCTCGCCATTTCTTTTAAGTTGATTAACAACGGTTTGTACCCTCGTTATGTAGTTAGAAACACCTTCAGACTCCTTCATTTTCATCGCCTTAAGCTCGCCACGTAGAGTTTGTAGCCGGACTTGTTTTACTCGGTTAGCACCTTTGTACGCCTATTCTGAAATGTCCCATGCCTTCTTTGATTTTTTCACGCCGATGATCTTCTCAAAAATAGATTCATCAACTACTTGAAAAAGGAGATAAAAGGTGGTTTTATCTTTCATATGGTTCTCTTTCAATGCCTTCAATTGAGTTGTTGTCATATTAGTACCCGTTGCACCCGTCTCTTCATAGTCGGTTTTAACTACTTCCCATGCATCTTGGGCACCAAACAAGGCCTTCATTTGTATACTCCAATTATCATAGTTGTTCTTTGTAAGGTGTGGTAATGGAACTTGTCCAAATGATGTCACGCTGGAGCTTGTCATGGCTCTTATACCAACTTGATAAAGGACAATGAAGGATTTAATACTCTGATGTAGAGATTTCTATTATTAACTCTCTTGAAATTCTCTTTACATAATACAACTCCTTTTATAGCCTTTAATGAATACTTTAAAAATTCATAACATAAAATTAGAATATTAAACAACACAAACTTAAAGAGCTTTAAATGATCCATAAATGACCAACATTTTCCCTTTTCATAACTTCTCTTAAATTAGCCTTAAGTACCATAGAATTCAATATGTTTTAAATTACCCAACAAACTGTTATAGAAAACTAAGTTTATAATTCAACATAAAGAAGAAATAAAATGAGGCTAAAGTTGATTAAAGAAGATTTTGGAGCTTTCTTGAAAAAATTTGAACTATTTCGTTTTCCTTAACTACCTTCGCCTCACTGGTCTTACTTTCACTTTCAATGACATTTATGTCTGTTGAAATGAAAATATATCATCATGAAGTTAAAAAGAAAAGGAAAGAAAATAGAGATATCAATGTCATCGTTTGACGAGATATTAAAGAGTGCTAGTGACAAACAACCTCATATTTTCAAAAAATGAGGTCAAATTGCTTAAATCTGGAATTATTTTTTTTTGGTAGCATTTTCATAATTTTTTAAATATTATTATTTTTTCCTTTTTCCTTTTCTAAACTATGTTTCTTTTAAAAAGACTAAAAATGTATTCAATATTTTTCTCTTGTTTAAAGAATATAGATTGATCTAATGAAAAAAAATGGAAATAAAAGAGGGCTAATACACACATGTATATATATATATATATGTTTTTCTTTCTCTTCATATGAGGAATATAACAGCCTATATAGAATTATTTTTCATGAATCTGCATCGTGAATAATTTGACCCATTTTTTCTTAAGTTTGAACTTTATAGTATTACAATCCAATGTTCAAGAAGCATAGCGAATGTGTCTATTTGTATTATTTGATTTTTATCCGTACCTTACCTGTATCTGATCAATATCTGCATATGATTTGTTTGATTTGTTTATGAGTAAAATTATTTGTTTTTAATATATATTTCTTTCCTGGTAAACATTTTTTTGAAAACAATAAAAATAAGATGTTAAAAAAAAAAATATGAAACAAACATAATTATTAAGAAAAAACATGAGATCAGGATGTAGACATATCTATACTACTATCATTTTGCTTTATATTGGACAAATTATATTATGATATTATATAATTTAGCACATAATTAAAGTAGACATATTTTTTTATTTAATGTATTTTTGTATTGATTGAGGCCGCATTCAAATGGTAAAATATAATGGTTGGGTATAATTGAAAACGTATCATTTACTTTTTTTCTCAGCTGTTCAAAGATGCCTATATTAGATGTAAAGATTGTTCTGTACCAGGGCAATCTCCCCATTACAAACATTCAAATCAAAGTTATACTAGATGTAGCCAAGGTTTTGTTGCATAATAACATCATCACTTAATTTATCAAGCGAAAGATATCCGGTTTGATTTCTATTTTCCTATTGTAACGATATTAATTTGGGGTTAGGACAACTTTTACTTGAAGGTTGGAATGCTGTTATCAAGGTTCGGGATCCACTTCTCAGTTCTCATTGGCCATCCTGATTGATTGGCCATTGCCTGAAATGAGGACGATGGATGAATTAGGGTTTCTATCTAAAGAAGGATAGCGGTCAAGTCAGTTGAAGTCAACTACACATGCTGCGAAAGGCAAGTGAGATGTTGTGTAACTTGTGTCAGATTGGACCATGGACAGAACATGGCTGGGTCCAATATGAGTAGTACCTGATGGACAGTATGACTAAATAAATAGCGGCCTTATTACATAATAGGCCTCAGTAACTAAGCCCATGATAGATAGACGCTGAGCTAACACTTATCATATCAAAGAGAGCTTTTACGGTTTTATTGATGGGACCGTTTAATTAATCATCTAATTGTTAAAATAAATATAGTAATTGAAATATTAACTATTTAAGTAGTTTGATCAAGATTGATATGATGTGAGCTGTGGTTCTATCAAAACTAATGACAGGACCATAGAATTTCCCATCAAGTAATACTTTGAGAATCTATTGCTCCTTAATTGCTTCTATTCGAGCATTTCCATCTTCATATCAAATAAGAGAGCTTCTATGGTTTTATTGATGGGACCGTTTAATTAATCATCTAATCATTAAAATAAATATAGTAATTGAAATATTAACTATTTTAGTAGTTCGATCAAGGTTGATATGGTGTGAGCTGCTGGTTCCATCAAAACTAATGACATAACCATAGAATTTCCCATCAAGTAATACTTTGAGAATCTACTGCTCCTTAATTGCTTCTATTCGAGCATTTCCATCTTCATCTTGCATCATTTATTATTATAATTGCATTGCCTTTTTCCATTACCCACTATTGAAGAGTCATTTTTAGCATCCACTCCTTTTCTAATAAGCTTTTCATTAAAATAAACCTTAAATAGATTAAGATCATTATAGAAATAAATTATGAATTTTCTAATATCTTTCCTTGAGAAGGAATTTTTTTTCAAAAGGACAATCTTTTATAAGAACAGGATATTCTTCTTAAAAAATCTCGAGTTGACATGGATTAATTTTTAACGAAACATATTATCAAGATTCACAAAGAAACCTTTTTAGCAGGCAATTGCAATGTTAAAAGGAAAAAAAAAATCCTTTTAGAACAAGATTTAATTTTAAGAAAAAAGAACCTCTTTCTTCTTGTATTGAGAAAACTATTGACTATGTTGGATTCTCTCTTCAAGCATGCATTTTTATTAGATAAATAAATCAAGATCACAAACATTAAAGTAAATATGTAAATGCACATTTTCAAGATATTGATTTGATAAATAGCGAGTACTTGCAACCAATATCAATAAAAACTAAAATTTATGTCATGTACGTTGGACTAAATTTCCATTAATTCAAACTCAATAAGGGAAGTCATATTTCAAAATTATGACCCTCTTTAAACACGGTATAGAATCCTAACCACCCCTTATTACCCGCACATACAAGAGGTGATATTTCAAATAGCAAATATATCCCTTGACCTAAATGTCCCCACAAAACCTTAATTCCTATCTACTATAGAGCAAAATCAAGCATAGCTATTTATTACTACCACATTGGTCACACACATATCCCTTCATTTTCCTTCCTACTCAGTTTATGTGGTAAATGTTGAAAACGACAAATACCTAGAACAAAACCTTATACATCCCAAAACTGAAAATCCTTGTATCATAACTTTCATGGTAAATACAAGCAACCAAAACCCAAAAAACACACACAATCCTACAGCATAAATCTTTTACTAACCTATCCTTGTGATGTCTACCAGTAGGAAACCCCAAGGTCTCTTTAAAAGCATCACAAAATCCTACAAAGGCTGTGGTGGATGTGGCAAGCCTAAGCTTTCCGAGGTTGTCCAACCAACAGCCCTAATCCTCAAAACCCTAGCAACCCATGAAAACCCTAGCACTAATAATAAAGGTTATGACGCTTGTTGCCATTCCTCCTCATTTTGTCCCAATTTATCTAAGAAAAACTTTGATAATACCCTAAAGGGGAAGGAAGATGAAGGAGACTCGTTCACATCCACTACTACATTATCAGCTCACACTACTCTTGATACACCATCCTCATCAATGCATTGTTGTTCCGAGTCCGAGAATGATTCTATGAATCCTAAAACCATGGCGGCGAGCCCTTTTAGTAAGATTGATAATAGCATTGCGGTCGTCAAGGAATCGGATGATCCTTTCCTGGATTTCAGGAATTCTATGTATCAAATGGTCCTAGAAAATGGTATTTATAGTAAAGATGGTTTAGAGGAGCTTCTTCATTGCTATTTGCAATTGAATTCTCCATTTTTCCATGATGTTATCATCGAAGCATTCACTGAGATCTGGCATGGAGTCGTGTCCGACAAGATCATTCCAAAGAAATACGAGAAAAAACGAGAGTCACACGAAAAGGTAGCAAGTGATTAATTAAATTAGCTGAATGTGAAGAGCCATGTGAATGCATTAATTTCCCATGTGGAACAATCATGGTGGTAGTCCTTTTTTTTTTCCCCCCAATTTTCATCACTCCTTTGAATTTAGGTAGCATTATTTTTTGAATTATTAATGAATGGAAATGATATTTTGTTCTTTATTTTTCCTATTAAAGTTTTCTTTAGGGTCTTATGCCAGAAGATTATGTTGTTATGTCTTCTCCATATCTTCTTAGTTCTTCCTACTGAAAATTATGGTGTTAAGATTAAATAGCCAAAAACAAAAAAAAATCTATAGGTAGAAGAAAATAAAATAAAATAAATAAACCCTTTATTGGGCTTTATTTTTTATTTTTTTTCTAGGGCTTAGATTCGTATTTGAATTTCCACTTGTCCATCTTATCACACTCATTCATCACACTACAATATTGCAAAACTATACATATAACTAGAATGTACAAAAAAAAAAAAAAAGATTAATGATTATAGGGATCATACACTTCGTGAAAAAGTAAATACTTAAAATATAAAAAAGGGATTTTATTAATTAATGAGTTACTATTATGAAAAATTATACGGTCCATGACCATACTGTTATTATGAGATCGGTCTAGTCACACCATTCAACGGTTTATATCTATTCAACGGTGATACTATTAATATTTTCCTCTTCTTGATTATGCTATCAATATGTCTTAATTATGAATAATTAAGAGTGAAAAATGACCACGTTAATTTAGTGAAGTCCAAATTAAGAAGAATGTATGAGATATTGCAACTAGGGGAATATTATAGGACAGGATTCGATTGGTTTAACTTTCCTTATGGATCAGTTTCAGTTCTAAAGAAAATATTTTCCTCAGCCAATTTTAGAAGAGGACCTTTCATTTTTTTCAAATTTATATTTATATCTATATAAAAGGCAAGATCATGTCGCTTCAATTATCCTCAAGGTTCACAATCTTGATTCTTGGCAAAGATTTACTCCTTCCAAGTTTAGAAAAGTACCTTTTTATTTTTTATATTATAAGGTCAAGTTCTGTTGGTGTGATTTTTCCGGTTTATAGTCTCGATTCTGATAAAAAAAATTTTCTTTTAAGTTGAAAAAAGATATACATATCTGTGTGTTTGTTTGTTTTTTTTTTTTTTTCATGTAATATTTTAACGAGATTCCGTTTCCACCGGTTTGGTTTTCCTCATGGTTCATAATTGTAGCCCATGGAGATAGACATATCTCAGGGTTGGGGTTGAATCAGGATTTGACTTGGCCTGGCTACGGCGGGTCCAGCATTGGGCTTGCTGTTGTTTAGAACCGCCAGGAAGGCCTACCGGTTGGCGGGTCCTACACGGGTACATGAACAGGTTTGAACTGGTGGGTCCAACTAAATTATTTTTTTTTGTTTTTTAGAAGGTGGAATTTTTATTTTTATTTTTAAAAAGGGTTCGATTTGTTTGGATTGGTCCTATAAACTAGTGGGTCCACTGGTCCGCATTGCCCCACCATCAAGATGGGGAGGTTCTGAGTCCATATTTTGAGTACCTGAACCTAGCGGATTGGGTCCAACCGTGGACTTAACCTGCTTCAGGGAGATGTCTACGTGGAGATGTCTATTTGCTGGAAAAGATCTTCACCTCCAAGGCTCCAAGTTTAAAACTAGGGAAAGTTCTATGATTTCATGGCGGTTACAACGTGACTAGTTCTATTGTATCGATCAATGATCTACAATTTTTTTCAATTATGATTGAATCCCTTAAATTTTTTTACACTCATTTTTTTATAATCAATTTAATTTTTATATTATTAACGGTATGATCCCATGACAGGACCATAGAAGCTATAAACTTTTTCTCCTTTATCTCTACACAAATGTCCCCATCGAAATATGGATAAATAAAATGCATTTTAGATGCATCGGCACAAATTAAAAAAAACAAAAATCCATAGAGTTTCTCATTATTTAGATGCGTTTAAAGGAAAGAACACATACGAGCTAAATAATAATAATAATAAAAGAATTTACCCTATTTTTCAAGTAGATTGTGATATGAAATTAATTTTCTAGGTAAAATTTGTCCTCCTAAGAGCATTAATTATTTTTGCTTAGGCCAAATCGTGGAAGATTTGAGCTGCGCGTTTCTCGTATGAGCAAGGAAAATGAAAGTCGAAAATGTAGGATATTGGACCCTACCCTTCTTAAGTCTTGACAATATAAATTGTAAAATGTCAGTCCATGGACACTGGTTAAGATGTTGTATAAAGGAAAATGTTTACATTTCCGTTTATGTACTTAAAAAGAAAATAGATAATTAAGATTGATATTAAAATGGCTTATTTTAGATTCTTAACAAGCATTTCGGGATACTCGTTAATAATATTCATGTTACATACATATGAAGATAGACATTGTGACGGTTCTAGAATCGAACTGAATTGAACCGGATCTGGAATCGCTAGTTCTGGGTCTTGAAATTGAGGAACCGGAATCGGAACCGTCTCCCACGGTTTTGGTCCGTTCTATGGAACCGTCGATTTCTGGTTTCGGTTTTGAAACCGCGGAACCGTCTTTTTTAAAAAAATATAAATAAATAAATTTTAATTTTTCATAAAATAAATTTTAAAGTCAAAATAATTATTGGATTTAAAAGTATTAAGTTATTTAACCAAAGTTTTTAAAAAATTATTTAGAATGCACATTTATATGTGTACAAACACATTCAATATCAATTATAGTTAGTATTATGATATTGTAAAATACTCTAAAAGATAAAAAGAAAATTACAATACAAAAAATAGTCTCACATTATTAAGAAAATGAATTTTGTTTTAAAAGAAGTATATTTAAACTAATTATATATGATTTTAAGCTATATTTATTTACATTGTTGATAATAAAATATTAAATATTATGAATAAGTAATAAATTTTATTATTTATATGAAATAATTTAAATATTAATAATTATATATTTAATATTTTTTTCAATTAAATTGGGCGGAACCATCAGTTCCTTTGATTTTAGGCTAAAGAACCGCTATGAACCATGAAACTGACGGTTTCATAGCCGGTTCTGGAACCAGTCAACCGGTTCGGTTTTGGTTTTGAAACCATCGGTGAAGATTCCACTTCCATTTTCAGTTCGGAACCGAACCATGCCTATGTCTACAAGAAGAGCAATCCTAATCATAGATGATGAGTGTACGCAGATACATCAACAGCACTATATTAAATTCTTTAGAGCTTCTCAAGTATATACACATCAAAATGCTAAATGAATTGCCCAACAAACTCATCGTAAGGTTAAACTATTGTTTCTCAATTTTCCTTAAGTAACAACCGCCATGAACAGCTCTTAGCCATTTTGCCATGAACAATGACCAAAGGACAATTGGGGTCATAGGTAAACAGACGTAAGTTTGTTTAGTATCAATCCGACAAAGATTAAGATAGCACTTAAAGCACATTAAGGATAACAAGCATTGTCCTCATAATTACCCACTAGATTGTGCACCTGCTTCTCATTTCCCCACACATTGAATCCTCCTATCAACTCAATTCCACGCACAAGTCATTCCCTCGCTTGAAAGTTGACAGAATTAATCTTCTTGGTGGTTTTCTTTTTCTTTTTTATTTTTATTTTTAATTGTTAATTTTAATTTTTTTCTCCTTCTTGTAAAGAATTTGCTTATTGATCATGAGAATTAGATGTGCTTTATTAAGGGAAAAAAATAGCAAATAAGTTCTTTTTATTGCTTTTAAAGGCAATAAGATGTGTCTTCTAGACAAGAGATAAGGAAGAATTTTATCACTTATAAGTGATAAAGATAACTAGGGCTACAAATTAATCAAGTTAAGCTGAAGCTTTAGGGTCTGGGCTTGGCACTTTTTAAAATTATCAAGCTTGGGTTTGGCTCGTTTAGCTAAATGAGCTTTATTTTGAACTTGAACTCGACTCGTTTAGAAATCAAACTCGAGATGAAACGAGCTTTCTGTTGAGCCTGAAATTTAAATCAAGCTTAAACTGGACTCATTTAGATAGCTTATTTATTTTTTAACCTAAAAATAACATAAAAGAGCTACTAAATATATATACATATATGTTAAATAAAATTAGTTTGCATTATTTTAAATATATATATATTTATATATAATATATCATATATAAATATAAAATTCATAAATCTGCTGACGAGTATGTTCATGAGCCTTCTAGTGAGCCTATTCACGAATCAACTCACGAGCCTAAATTGAAGTTCGAGCTCTGTTAGTCTACTAATCAAACTTAAAGCGAGCTGAGTTAAAGTAATTCGAAAGTAGCTAAGTTCATTTGCAACTCTTAAGATAACATGCATTTTCTCAACTCTAAAAAGAAGAAAAATCTTAATATGCTATAGCATTATGCGTTTTATGTGAAACTTAATACAAGAATCAATCAAAGTACTCAACTAATATGATACGGATATTCATCAGATAAAGTATTATAGTGTAGTAATCAATCATACAATGTGTTTCCTCAGTTGTAACAATCTTATATAAAGAATAATAACATTTGGATTATTGCCATGTAAAAGGAGATTAATACTTCGTTTTTGTCCTAGACTCCTTGTTCCTCTTAGCTTCAGTCAAAATGTTGCTACATTTTGAAAATGACAAATTAAAATTGTTTTCCATCATGATCAAGATTTAGCCAACATCAGTTGTGGGTTCATGATATTTTATAGGCTAATTATGAGATGTTATTTTATGGAATAAACCCACCATAAATACATTAGCCCTAATACTTCTTTAACTTATTATTTTTGAACCAATCTAGCATAAACACACCACATCTATCACTTTAGATATAAGATCCAATGATAATCTTGCGATTTCCACACAAGTCATAAGTATTAATAATTTCCCGGCCAATTATAAAGCCCTTCACCATAAATACATACCATCGCTGTGCCATCACCGTGACTCTTATCGTGTCAGTAAAGTAAAAAATCTTTTATAGGCTAAAACAGAGTTCTCATGTCTTTTGTACAACTATTGTTCCCACCCCCCTCTTCTTCATGTCTCCACCATTAAGTTCCCATGACATGTGGTAGTCTTTATCCAAATTTTTCTCACTCTTTGAAAATTCGGTAGGATTATTTCTTTTGAATTATTAATGAAAGAAAATAATTGTTGAAAAAAGAATGTTTCGTTTATTTTTCTCAATAATTTATCTTTTTGGGGGTAGATTATATTGGAGGTTTTACATTCCAATAAATAGATTTTGGACCAAAAAAGGAAAAATTGATAGAATAGAAGAAAATATAAAATCCTTCTTTGGGCTTTAGTTTCATATATAAATTTTCATGCTTATCATATATATTTATTTTACTACAGTGAAACTACTATATTTATGTGGGCGGCCATGTTAATAAATGTCGAGAGGGTATAACTAGGATGTTTCTCTTATATATACATATGTATTAAAAAAGGATAATGTCACAAGTGGTAGTTCAATTTTGATAAAATATGTAATTAGGTATTTGAATTTTGAAATTGATTAATTTAATATCTGGATTTTAAAATTGATAAATTGATCAATTTAGTTTGATTTAGTACCGGAAGTATTGTTAGCATGCACAAAAAGTTTTTTTAGATATTAAATTAATTAATTTCAGTTCAAGCATTTAATTATATATTTTATCAAAGTTCAAATATCATTTATGACATTAACCCTAAAAAATAAAGCATGTAAAGATAAAGAAAAGGTTTTTTTCAAAGATGATTTTTTGAAACTCTTAATAAGTATTCTGAGAGCATTTTTAAAAAGTTCTAATATAATGATAATCAAATGTAGAATCATATATAAAGTCATCACGTAAATATAAGTGATGTTGGATTGAGGAGAAGGCATGAACTATCGCAGCTGAAATTCTTTGTCAAAAAAGAGGAATGTTTTATTGATTGTTAACTCAATGAATCACCGCTATAAGTTAACTCAGGGCAAACTTATCTAGTCGCTACTAATATTTGTTATTTTGTTTTGCCCATGGTTTTTAATATCTCTCTCTCTCTCTCCCTCTCGCTCTCTCTCTATATATATATGTATGTATATTCATAATGAGTGTAAAATAATGGTATTAGTATAGTATAGAGAGCCATTTTCGGTAATTGAGCTCTTAGCTCAATTTAATGCTATAGACTGGTATCTAAGTTGGCGATTGGGCTCAGAAGACCAAGTCCAATAAAGGATGCCATAAGGACATTTGACTTGGTAGTCTCTGAACAAGGATTGTCGGACTAGTTTATTTTGTTTTCGGCCTAATTTGGTTTTCTTGTACATAAAAAATAGACTCCAAGTATATTTTTCTCTATTTATTTGGCCTTTATTTGACTAAAAGAAGGCTTATATAGATTAAAATAAACCTTAAATCCTTTTGTATTATAAATGAGTTATTTTAAATAGATAATGAACTTCTTTTATATTATAAAAGCCTTCAGCCTCTTTCCAAACCCATTTGCAAACTTAGCCCATTACTAAAAGAAAGAAGGGTCAAATTTTAGTCGTTAGATACTTAAGAATGTTTTAACGTCTAGCATAAGCTTTCAACTTCTATAAATAGGAGGATTCTATCATGACCCTTAAAAGGAACCTAGAAGGATTAACTTAAAGTCATCATTTCACATGTGCACGCGTAATATGAGAACCGTCTTGCAAGTCAAAGTTTTCAAGACTCTACCTGAATAATTATTTTACGAAGTTCTAATATATAAAAATACATTTGTGATAAATAAATGAAATCCAATTTCCTATAGTCCACCAGAACCGCAAAGAATCAATATCTCTCACCACATAGTAAAATAGAATAGATCATCTATATTTTACAAATTTTAGACTATTACACAACTAGTCTTATCCATAATCTAAACTTGTTTTACACGAAGCAAAAACTCACTAACTACACTATCCATCTAATTCTTATTTCAAACTTCTCTTCTATCGTTAAGGATTCTTCTCCACACAAACTTAGCCTATTCCAGATGCTTTAGCTATTTCTGCACAAAAACTATAGGGGTATGAGCTAATCCACATCTCAGTGAATAAAATAATCAAACAACACATCAAACAAATGTTAAACAAGTTTTATTAATAAACATATGCAATGCAATACTCAACCATATGATATGCACACTTTGGATGACTAGAATCCAAACCAATAGAGATTTATGCCCTCTTTTGAGGGTTGAAGGACTAGCTCAAGTCATTCACACTTAGGAGAAATTGAAACGAAGGAAGGGGAAACTTTTTCAAATCATCGTTATTTATATATACATATATTATTAACATAACGTCAAACTTCTCCTTAGAAAGATTAAGAAGGGAGGATTTCTTTTGAAACTCTTTTGTTATTTGTGTATACATATCATCAACATAATTCCCATTTCGCCTTAGAACGTTAAAGACTCCCTAAGTATTACTCTTAAAGACGACTCTAACACGGGTGACGTTCTTCGGTGCTTGCTTAGTTCTCATGAAGCCGATAACCTTATGGTAACCTTACTAGATTCATTGGACCTATCAAGCATTACCACAGAATTGGAATATTAATACGTGACATAATTACCATGTTAATGCAAGTTATGCTTGTAATGCAATGCATATCTAATTCATTCAAAGGTCGAATAAGATTTATATCATATTACATAATGACCATACCAATTTCAAACAATCAATAATTCTTATTTCACAATCAACACCAAACAAATGTCATCACTTTTATTTTAATGAGTTGTCAACCAATTCAATCACCAAACAACAAACAAATCCCTGAACCCAATGCAAAATCAATGATATTTAGATTAGCATAGATGCAACAACATTACAAATACAAGCAAGATGATAAGGTTAATGTTACCCACCTGATATCCTATCCAAGCTATAAAAATATTCTAGAGCTTCTAAAGGTTGATTCATTTGATTCTCCTATGAAGAAGAATAATACTCACTCATCAACTTTCTTAATATAAACCTTATTATATTTTAGTATTCAAACTCACTTTCAATTCTTTATTTACATTTGATGGAAATAAAGTTTAATATTAAACTTATTTGATCAGACACTAAATAGGAACGCCACCATGGCTGCAATAGTTATTTATTGCAAAACATCATCATATCATTCATATTCAAAATATTCATTTTTCTTAACAAACAAATATTTGAAACAACATATACTCTATGTTAATTATGATTTAATCTTGCACATTAAGTTAAACCAATTACAAGTTATTAAGCTTTCATTAACTTAACCTTAGCCAAATCGATTAGAATTAATCATTTAATTAAATTACTAAGTTAGATTGATTAAACTTAATCAATGTAATTCATTTTAGTTTACTAAACTTCATTAGGTTAAGTTGAGCTTAGATTTATTAACTAATTCATTTTATACTTAACATCCACATTAATTTTGATTAGCTATTAAGCCTTTTATATTTCAAGTTACATTTAGTATAAACATTATTTAACTTAGTTAAGTTATATAGAATTAATCATTCACTCTAGTTATTAAGTCATAGTCACTTGTTCTACTAAAACATTGTTATATGCCCTATAAGACCTTAACTAGTCTAAGTCAATTTAGTTCATTAAGTCTATTAAGTTAAGTTGGGCTTAGATTGATTAACTGGTGCGCTGTATCTAACCTAGTTTTAAATAATTAATTCTTAATATCCCTTTCCTATAATCTAGTCAACGCTAGACAAGTGTACCTATTGTATGTAGTATAAGAATGAAACATAAGGTTGTATTCCTTGGGTTTGTCGACAAGTACTATTACTCATCATATTTATTATTATCTAGCAAATTCAATTAGGTCATAAAATTAAAATTAAACAACTATCTAATTCTTTAATACAACTATGCTTATTACATTAATTAACAAAATTTAATTACTTAACAATTAACAAAACAACAGACTTGCTTCACCAACGAATTAATATGTAATACATATTCATTATTTGTTATGTTATATCTTTCCTAATTGCGAGATTCCACCTTTTAGTTCAATATCTCTTTCGTTTCTATTGAACCTTAATTCTAGTCTTGTTTTCTGAAATCTCTTCCTTGTTAATAGCCAACTAAGATCACATTATAAACATGATCCCAAATTAACTTGTCAATTTATGTAGAAGATTTCATAACCCTATCTCTAGACGTCATGAGCAATCCCTCTCTATAACTTAGATCTATTCCAAGGGTAGATTTCTTAATTATATCCTAAGGAAATATGGTCTAATCCTAAGTCGTGCCTTACTTAGAATTATCATACTACAAAACACTATAGAGATTAGTAAATTCTATAACAATTTAGCATTCATTCCATGTATGCTAATGCATGGCTACACAAACCTTAAGGACTACTCATGCATGTTGTAAAGGAAAACAAAACGATTCAACATAATGAAAGTAAGAATTTCTTGAAGAAAGAATAGGAAAACAACCCTTAAACTAGGGATGCAACCAGGGCGGGCCGTTATAGGGTATTCGCCTACCCGCCCTGCTAAAAACCCTATAGGGTTTAGGGTCGGGTTTTAGGTTATACTCATAACCCGTTGGGAAAACCCGATCCGATATAATTAAAAAAATTAAAAATTTTAGTTTAAGGAATCTACTTGTTCATTAGCTGAATGATGCTTTTCATATAATCATTTTGTTATTCATGTATTGAGTCACATGATAGGATATAAATAAGTCTATTTATTCCCATGAGTAAGGATAATTGATTGATTTTTCTTTTTTTCTTTTTAATTATTTTTCTCAGCATGTACTATCGGTTTCCTAAAATCGGGTCGAGTTCGGCTCGGGTCGGGTTATGGGATACCCTTTTATAATCGGGTCAGGTTTTAAGATAGAATGACCCGTCCCAGACCCACCCCGTTTATATTCTTACCTTAAACAATGAATACTTCAAGATCTTGTTCAATAACAATCTCCTACATGAGTACAATGATTGTAAAATGAATGATCACAACAAATGGTTATATGAGAGACAAATGGTGTGTATTGCAATGATTGATCTACTGCTCCTCTCTCCTTGCAATGTTTCGAAAGAGTATTTATATGTATCCTCCATTGGGTGCATTTGATGGGCGGAAATCTGCATCACTTGGACTTCATCTCTCTTAAAAAGGTGCAAAAATCTAAATTGGTGCGAAATTATGCAATCAATAACTGGCATCACGACCATAATTCGAGCCGTTATCTTCGGGGAAATGGTTTTCAAAGGCATATCACGGCCGCATGGGAGGATGTTATCTCCTTGGATTGAATTCTCACATGCTGTTACGGCCGTAATTGCTTCTTCCATATGCTCTGCAATTCCTTCCCCTATTGGTCATGGCTGTATGAGAGGCCATGATCTCTACTGTGGTTCTTATATGTTCAACGAATTACGGCCGTTACACTCCGATTTGATAAGTCTAAGAAGATCACGCCCTATAGTATGGCCGTATTAAAGGTCATGATCTCCTTTGTGATGATTTTCTCTTATTCTCTTGTGGATCATGCCTGTAATCATCTCTTCAATAACAATATGAGATGATTAGTGGCTTGAATACGTGTGTTATTTGACTTGTATGACATCTTCAACTCCCAATTCTTGTTCAATTTGATCCACATATTGATATTTCTCCTTTTAATCCTAAAATGGATAAATTTCCTAATTATGTACCAAATATTTTAATTAAGCAAGGATTCAAAGCATTATTAACCCTAAATAAACCAAAATGAATATGATAAATTAGCCTATCATTAACTAAGTTCATGTTATATCCAAATGTTCTAAATTTGGGTTATGAATTCCTTAGTTTATTGGTCTTTAAGAGATCATAAAATGATATACACAACCACATACATTTAACTAGCAAAATCATTATGCAAGTTGATTTGGATTTGTTGCAGTTTAAAACAAATAAAATTTAGGACTTGATGCTTTTAAAATTTCCAAAAACTTAAAATATAAATGTTATAGAGCTCTTTTTAAGCTTTCCATAGTATTTTGAATCACCTTAATCCAAATTCGAATGAAAAAAGATATGATTAAAACACAAAACAGTGTCAAGTTAGAAAAATTTGATTCGAGGAGATAACTCCGCTTGTCATGGCCGTAATCTGGGTCGTGTCATTAAAAAATTCATGTTCCAAGGACATCATGGGTCGTATGATGCCTGTGATGAACATGGCATCCTAGTTACGTGTTTCCTTATCTTTTTGCCTTGATTTTATCAACTTATAACATCATACTTTAATCAAAATGTCATAAAAGCAGCGCACAACCTCATTTTCATAACTTTTAACACTTCTATACTCATTCTACCTCATCAAACATCTCTAAACCACTTCATTAAACCCTTCTCCATTCATACATAAACCACATATCTATCATTCATTAATTTTATCACAAACCCAACTTGTATCTAGTATCAATTCATCATATACATATGTAAACAACAAATAAAGCAAAGGAAATAGCAAAACTTATTTTTGTAGATAAATCAAACTTCTTGATTTTCTTTATCACTACTTCACCTAAGTTCTTGAAGCTTTTTCATGCATGATCTTCAACTTCAAATTTGTTTTCTATCTTCATTTTATTCTTTAGCCTCTTTTAAACTTGAGATTTTGAGGTTGATTCTTGAAGAAAGAAAGGGAAATGAAGAAGAGCAAGAAAGAAAAAGAAAGAAATGGGAATGAAATAGAAAGAGGAAAGAAAGGCATCAAAAGAAAATAAAGGAAAGAGATATTAATGGATTTTTAAGAATAAGGGTTTTGATTTAAACCTTTCAGATTATTATATTGAGTATCGAAAATAATTTGAGAATCTATACAATAGAAATTACTATCTTGGTTTATAAATCTAGTCTTGGAGTTCAATGTGTAAGAAATCGATGTCTAGCTTCAGTCTAAACATAAGATATGATATTCAAGACAATCAAATGACTTTGAAATTTATGGGGATAAAGGAAATAAGGTTTAGGTTAAAATGGCTAATTAGGTCCTTTTGTAAAATTTAGATGATTGAAATTTTGAATTTAGGTTGATTTGATAGTTGAAAGAAAAGGGGTCCTAATTAAAATTGGTTGAGATGATACCGAAATTTGATTTGTTGGAAAAAAATAATCAAACTAAATAAACAAATTGAATGGGATAAAGTTTAACTTGATAATTAGAAATATTTAAGGAATTTTGATTGATGAATTGGATTATTGAAGCAGATAAATGAATGGAAAGGAGTGTCTGAAATCTTAATTTCATTTATATCAATTTATTAATTTGATTATGTTAATCTATCTATTTATAACCTATAATTTAATTTACTTATTTTAATTAAACTATGTACGCTTAAATTTTGAATTAAATTCTAATCAAAATTCACAATTAATCGTTTATTGGTAGTTAACATTTTTTATTAACTTTACTATAAATCAAGAGCTTTCGATTGTTTTAAGATATATTGTTTCACTAATTCTTTCATTATGCTATTCTAACTATTTTAGATTTAATTTTTTGGTATTATGTTTCACTTCCATTGAAACTTTGAGTTATTTGGCAATTGTTTTCATGTTTGATGTTTGTTTATTGTACGTATTATATGATTACATTATTTTATTGTATTGATTTGGTGTTTCTTGTCATTTTTTTTATAAAGCATCTTGAAATCTGAATTATTAGATTTAGCATCATTTATTTATAATTATTTATTTATTCATCATTTATTTGTTTAATTATAAGGAATATTATATTCTATAACCTTTATTATTACTATCATCTAGTTACAATATCATTTTCATTCATTTATGTATATGTTTCAAATTTTACTCTTGTTATATTGGTGGGGTATTATCAAGAAGTTACAGAAAGGTTTTATCTTGAAATTTTGTTTATAACAATTCAAATTTTTATATGGCAATTAAATTATTCATCTTTTAATATTCTCTAAAATTTTTATATTATTTACTTAGTCATTATTATTTTTAAGTTGTAATAATTTGGGTAATTGCATATTCTCGTCGCTTTTGGGGGTACTTCTACATATTATTAAGGTTAATAGCAATGCGGAAACTCTGCTGAAATATCTCTAGAAAGGATCAAAGCAACTACTTGGTGAAAAACACGTCAAGAACGATCGAATCTATCTGATTGGATCTTCTGTCACACTAGCATGCTTGAGAAATTGGGTTTGCCCATTCCTCCTCCCATTCCTCTCTCTACGATATCTGTACAAGTGTCATTAGTTCAAAACTTCCCTTAGGTCAATCGACACGCCTATTGCACATGATCAAATAGTTGCAACAACCCTACCACACATATAGTAGAATAAAGACAAAGAAATAAGATTATTTAGTTTCTTAGAAATTAAGGTAATTACCTTTTCTTTTAGTTAGACATTATAGTTATTTGTCAAAAAAATTTAGCAACTGTTAATTTAAATGTTTATTTTATCATAATAGAGAGAATTATATGGTCCTGTCATGTTTTTCAATGGGACCGGTTCCTTCATTTATTTAACTATTTAAATTCAAATCTAATTGTGATCATACTGCTAAAATACTTAATAAATAACTTACTATATTTATTTTAATAATCAGATGATTGACTGGATGGTTTGATGGACTGGATAGTAGAAGATCTTGTCATATAATGTCATTAAAATTAGAAGCAAAATGGAAATATGTCAAAGTTGGTATTCAAATTTAGTCTACTTAATACTAAATCAAACTTTTTATGGCTATTTTTGAAATCGAAGAGATAATCTATTAGTACTAGATGTCGTTAAGTAAGATAATAAAAATTTAATGATAAACTATCTTTTTACACCAAAAAAAAAAAAAAGAAAGAAAACCTTGAGTACATGATACTATAGATGTAGTAAAAGTAGCTACAAAAATTTTGACTAGATATTAAATTAGCCGCTTCAAATTTTAGAACTAAATTGAATTTTCATGTAAAATTCAGTATTATATTTGAAATTTACCCAAAGTAAAATTAATTTTTAAAAGGTAAAATACCAAAATGTTGTATCCCACTTAAAAAATACATATATTGAAAAATATCAATAAATTCTAAATCAACAAATTTAATTTTGTTTATGCACTAATGTTTTTTGATGAAATGTGTAATTAACATTGAATAATGTGGGAAATTTCTTTAATAAACTCTTAATAAGTGTGAAGGCCATTGTTGCCTAATAATATAAGCACTGAACTCTTAGTGGTATGGACTAGGTTTAATTCCCCATCTCCAGAAGGTGAATCGTAGAAGTAGTTAAAAAAAAAAAATCCTTCTAATACCCTTTCAATGAGTACCTTGAAGGATTCATTGATCAATTCATGTACATTTTATGTGCAGGTTGTGGAGAGGATTTAAATATATTTATTTCACTTCTTTCCTTTGATTGAAAATCTCTCTTCTAAAGAAGTGATTTTCACCTCTAAGCTTAAACTAGAGTCTTTTATCTTAGATATTCATAAGGTAATAATTCCGTAGGATAAATTTCCTCATGGTTCATAATCTCGAATCTTGGAAAAGATACTCCCCTTTAAGTTCAAAAAAGAATGTTTAAATTTTGGGTAAATATGGCGGATTACATCTCAACTTTGGCAAAATATCTAATTAGGTATCTGAATTTTGAAATTATTCAATTTGGTACTTAAATTGAGAAATTAATCAATTTAGTACTTAAATTTTTTTTTGTGTACGTCAATGATATCTCCATCATATTGGTTAAAAATGCCATATAAGATTATGGTTTTAACCAATTTGATGGAGATATTATAGATGAACATGAAAATTTTTCCCAAGTAGTAAATCGATCATTTTCAAGGTTCAAGTATGTAATTACATATTTTATCAAAATTTAGTTGTCATTTGCGACATTAACCTTTATATTTTTTAACAACGGGTTATAATTTGAAAACTCGTGGAAGAATTTCTTTGTCTAGTTTTCTAGTTAGAGATTTCCCTCTCATTTGAAGAGTATTCGCACCATATGAATGTGCTATGAGCAAATGTAGACTAATTTTTCCATCACACTTGAAGGATAACTGGAAATTACAATAGGCTTAAGCATACTTTGGCTTTCCAATAATTAATATAGTTACAACAACATGACAAGCTAGAGGGACTATAAATAAGGAGTTGTGCGTAGATTCGAGTACCCATAAATTAGAACCAAAGTTTTAGACTTTCTTCTTCTTCCTCATCTATATTCTTCTTGGAGTTATACTGAGGCTTGAATCCAGTAAGACTTCTTCCTTCCTTCCATTCTTTCTTACATGTTTACCTTGCAATATATATTTAAATACAAACTTAGTTTAGTGAATTTCAAATACACACAGATTCCTATAAATCTGGTTATCACACTATAAAGCAAGAAACATAGATAATAGTTGTTTCTTTATAGGATTTTAAACAGATTAACATTTGTAACAAACCCTAACTGTGCAAGTAAAGAAAGAACAAGAGAAATGAAAAGAGAGTACCTGTGGAGTCCTCGAGAAGATATTGGCGACATGACATCTAAATAAGATCATTAGACTTTGTACTGAGAAGTTTTATTTTATGTTGTACTATGGAGGCTATATTGGAAAGGCTATGTATTGTTGGGATGGACTGTGTCTAAATTAATCTGTGTTATGAAAGCTTAACATTAATGCTTTCATTGAGAGAAATCATGGTTGATCACACTAGAAATCATTCAAGATTGCAAGAACAAGTAGAGAAATAGACTGGAAGCTTTGCTAAATTAGCTAATGATGTGGAAGATTTCAAGAATACAAGGAATAATATGAATGATAACATGAATGCAGTTAAGAAATAGTTACATACACTTTCTCAGTCAGTGAATTCCAATCAAGTGGGGAATTAGATTGGTGCATCATCATTTTCCATTGCTCATGACTTCTGAAGTAATTTAATAGGAATGCAAATTTCCAATCAAGGCAATCGAGATCAGCAAGAGAATCAAATTGTTGCAGGTTTTTTTGCATCTTCAACACATTATTAGTTAGAACATTCACCTACAGTGGTTACGCATATCAATTTGGAGTTGCCAAAGTTTTTTTGGGGGAATCCATCTCGATGGCTTTTTAAGGTCACTCAAAATTTTTAATATCATGATGTCTTAGTTGAAGAAAGACTACATTTAGCATCTTTTGCATTAGAGGATGAAGCAACAGATTGGTTTAATTGGGTGCATAGCAATCACTTCGTATGTTCTTGGGATCAATTCATACACGTAATCAAGTTTAGATTTCCTTCATCTTAATATGTAGAAATTTAAGATAATATGATTGATCGAACTAAATTAGATATTGGAAATTCAGTTATTCAAAAAAATAATGAAAAATTACCCTCTTCAAATGTTTCTATCATTCTTAATAGTATTAGGGTCACTATTCTCCAATTGTGTAATGATATCTATAGATAATAATGTGAAATGCTCTGATATTAATTAGGGATTTGAGTCTATGGAAGGCAATGATGAGAGTGGTATCGGTTTGACGCATAAAGAAATCATGAATGCATTTGAAAACACATATAATGAGGAAAATGATGCTTGTGAGCATAGAGAAGGAAAAATATGAATCTGTAGATGTTCAACATCATATGAGTGCGGATAGTTCTGAGATGGAATAGGATATTGAATGTGTGATGAAAAATGATATGAATGGAAATGGTTTGGTAGTGAAGTACCACGAAAAGAAATTGCTAAAATGAAGAGGTACATGAGCGATACTTGTTGGGTTTTCACAATTTAGCTCAGGGATTTAATATCAATAGCAAGCTACCTACTACCTACATTTCTATTGAGATGGGTATCGAGCGTTTTTCATATTGTTTTCGTATAAATTTAAATTTGGTTATTGGAGCTGCACATCAAAGTGTTACGACCAACACATTTCAAATGGGGTATATTATACTAGTAGGTCACAATGTTTAAAGGTAAGTTCATTTTGGGGTCACAACGTTTGGAAAAGTAATTCAATCTAGGTGACACATCAACAAGAGAAGGGTGAAACGTCTCAACAGGAAAAGGTAACACGTGTCCACCGTGATTTGAATTGAATCAGTTTTCCAAATGTCGTAATCTAAAATGAACTTACCTCCCAAGTGTTGTGACCAAAAATGAACTTTTACAAACGTTGTGACTCAAAATGAACTTACCCCCAAATGTTGTGACCCCTTGGTGTAATTTACCCATTTCAAATGTGGATAGATTACACTTTTCAACCACATCATTTTTCTCATAGCCATTAGTTGAACATATTAGGACTTGTGTCAGGTAGCTTCCAATTTCAACAGTTATGGGACAACACATGGAACTCGAGACCACCGGATGTGGCAAGAGTAACAGACGACACCTCTCACAAATTCCGTGCTTCTCATAATCATCTATGGAGCATTTCACAACAGCAGACAAAAAAATCAAAATTTTGCATTCAGACTCATCAATTAAGAATTATACAATTATGGAACAATGACATGGCATACCCAGCCACTGGATTTGGCAAGTTTTTATGAAAAGGACAATTGATTTTCACATTAACACCTTGAGGACAAGATGTTTTTTTCGATAGGGGAGTAAATTGTTATGAACATACGTAGATGGATTTTTCCATCACAATTGAAGGTTTATTGGATATTACAATAGACTCAAGAATACTTTGCCTTTCCAATAATTAATATAGTTACAACAACATAACAAGTTGGAGGGACTATAAATAAGGGAGTTGTGAATAGAATTGGGAACTTGGAAATTAGAACCAAATTCTTAAACTTTCTTCTTCTTCCTCATCTCTATTCTTCTTGGAGCTATACTGAGGCTTGAATCTAGTAAGACTTCTTCCTTCCTTCCATACTTTTTTGCATGTTTACCTTGCAATGTACATTCAAATATAAACCTAGCTTAGTGAATTTCAAATACACATAGATTCACAGAGATATGGTTATCACACTATAGAGTAAGAAACATAGATAATAGTCGTACAACATTCTTTATAAGAATTTGAGTAGATTGAAATTTCTAACAAACCTTAACTGTGTTTTCAGTAAAGAAAGAACAAGAGAAAGGGAAAGAGAGTACCTGTAGAGTCTTTAAGAAGATATTGGCGACAAGACATTCGGATAAGATCATCATACTTTGTATTGAGAAGTTTTATTTTATGTTGTATTGTGGAGGCTATATTGGAATGGGTCGTGTATTGTTAGGATAGGCTGTGTCTAAATAAATATGTGTTATGAAAGCTTAACAAAATGTTAGTTTTCTACTTTCCCTCTCATCTTACACGACTTTGGTGTGCTTTTATTAGTAATCTACAGTTTGCACCATTTGACTGAATTTTGCATTGATAATCTAGTTTTCAACCTCCTTTTAATGAAAAAGAAAAAAAAAAAAAAGAAAAATACACAAAACTTTTAGAAAACATATACAAATTACAAATACCCAGATGCATTTCAAAATTAGGATAATTTTGGTAACCATTTCGTTCCTCTGTTTTCCTACTAAAAATTGTCGTTTTCTCTAAACTTGCTAAGTCTACATCTCATATATTCTTCTTGTTTTTGTCAAGGTATTGTATTGATTTGAGTGATATGTTGTTGTTGGTTTTTTTTTTTTTTTTTTTTTTTTTTGGCATAGATTAATCTTTGTAGATGGGCTTGAAATTATAATTATTATTAGAGTTGACTCGCAGGTTAGATGGGAAGGCTAGAAACTCTTGTTCAAATATTGGGATGACTTACAAAGATTTGGCTTGATTAGTATGAAACAAAGATCATTGAATTGGTCCGTTTGCATCTAACCTTTCTCGGCCCGGCTCATGCACACATGAGGATGAATATTGACTCTAGCCCATGAGAGATTCATTCAAGATAACCGTGAATTGAGTTTGCTCTATCTCATTCATCAATGATGGAGATAATCTAATAAGTTGTTATTAATGTCAAGTGCCTATAAATACTCAGTTACTCCTTATTTTAGAACTTTTAGAGGGAGAAGACAAATAAGATTCCATAGAGGAGACTTCGATTACAAAGATCAAACAAAGTAACTCAAGTATGTTACTACTTTAATTTGCTTACGGACTGTAAAGTTGATGCCCAAAATCTACTCAAGCTCTCCCTCATTCTCTCCAAAGTTATTGTATTATCAATTGCTACCTTCTTATAAACACTCTGAGGTCATGAGCGAGGCATGGGGTCCATGTAACGTGTGTGTAACTACCCTGGAAAGAACCCATCAGCTACAATCTTTATGTTGTTTTGTTTAAAATCATGCCTTCATCATCTTGTCTTTCTCATGATAGTCCAGAAGCTGATGAGATCTCTCTTGAAGACCTTGCTGGTTTTCAACCTAGTAAGGAGAAACTAAAGGAGATTTTAGTAGTTTCAAAGATCATTGCTGATAAGATTATCAACAAATATTGCTGTAATCAATGTTAGTACATGGAACTTTGAAGGGATATGGGGTAGTCACCATTTCACATATCGAGGCAAATCTTTTTCTACTGCACTTAAATCTAGATCTCATTTGTGTCTCGGATCTTAGATGAGGCCCCTTGGCCTGTTATAAGTCACGGCATAGTTATAGAGCAGTGGGTGGGAGATTGGAGGTTGGAAGCAGTGCCACTGCATTTGATGGTGTTTTGGGTATTGATTCACGAACTATGTTTGAACCATATGTCCATTGGTTGTGCTCAGTTGATTTAATCTTGCTGATAAAAAGGGTTCAGAGCTTGGAAATTAAAGAGGACGCATTGTCCTTCTATATCTTCATTACTGATCCCTGGTGAATTGTCTTGTCCTTTTGAGCAAGCTGAATTTTGTTATTTTCACCAATGGATTCATGGGAAAAAAGAAATGTCATTTAAATGCATATTCACAAAAGAATCCACAAAGTTTCGCATTCTCTAGACATATTATGATGCCTACCGAAAATGATACAATTTTAATCAAATGTCTTACTATTAGGTGTGCTTGATGTGTCGGCTTGATCTCAGTTTGACATCTATTTCAATCAATTTATTTGTCAAAAACAGGTATAGATGAAGAGTAGATATGTTTACTCATAAATAGACTTTACAAGTTAGATATAAATGTAGATCAGATATAGATACAAAACAGATCATCTAAACATATCATAGTCTTCATATCTCCTAATGTCTGTCGTGAAATTGGAGAACACAAAAGAACTTACTGCTGATATGAAATCAAAATTCTATGCGCGTGTGTATATATATATAACTTATCTTTCTGAAAGCGTTAATAATTAAATTCTTTACTCTAAGGCGGAATCATGCTAGAGTGGAGCAGCAATTATGCTGTATAAACTAGGAAAATGAAGCTAATGCTGGAAATGTAAGGATATCCAGCCCTTCTTGCGTCTGGAAAATATAAATAATAAAATGTTATTCCATGGTCAATTATTAAGATGTTAAATAAAGAAAAATTTTCGTATTTCAATATATATATTTTTATAAAAAATATAATCAATATTGAAAGTGTCAATATCAAATTTTAAACCCTTAATAAGTATTCGGGATACCAATAAATGGTATCTATATGAGTACAAAAAAATTTTATCAATACCAATACACCGATTATACTGATTGAATCAATAGTTGAAGATAATAAGTATATGTACATCCATCTATAGCACCATATTCAACAAGTTTTACATTCACTTAATTCTCTAGAGCTTCTCCAAGTATACAATGCTAAATAACTTGCGATCAAACTTATCGTAAGGTTAAACTCTTGCTGCTAGATGGTCCTTAGTGGCACTCTCTCTGAGCAATTCTTAGTTTCTTTCCTTTTTTTTTTTTTTTTTCCACGAGCAATTATATCTAAGAACATCCAAAGTCACAGGTAAAAAGATGTTAGTTCGTTTAGTATCATTCCAACAAAGAATAAGACCACCACCTTAACCACATTAAGGGGAACAAACATTGTTATCATAACCTTCTATTAAGTATTAGCTCGATTCCAAATCATCAGAAGCTCCCAAACCCTAACGCCTGTCAATTTCACCAATGTAGAAGGCATTATATTTACCTTGGATAATTGGTGATCATTACCTTTTCTCGTTATATTTATTTATTTTCCCCTCCATCTTCCTCCAACCACATAGATGTGTTAATAAATCCACAATGGGTCCATCCACCATAAGATACTCCACATTGAATGGACCAACCAACTGGAATCCCAATTTTGTCTTCTTTTTTTTTTAAAAAAAAGAGATTCGATAAGTATGATACGACACTTGTCCGGATGAGTGGCAAGTAAGTTCTAGTAATTTTTAAACAAGTAATGAAAATAGCATATAGCTTTTATACAATTATTTACATGAAAAATTTTACCGATAATTAGAAATCATGCTTGATGAAACTTTTTTCCCATTATCAACCACAAAAATTTAAGACAAGCAGAGAAATAATGCTGCCCCTTCCAGATTCAACAAAACGAAGTCTTCTCACTTTTTTGATATACCAATGAAACAATCTTTCTTGCATTTGGATCTGGTGAAGTCATTCCCTACCATATGTTTAGGCAGTTAGTGATAGGATATTAAATTTCCTTATATAACCTATCCTTTTGAAAGCACTAATTCTTTATGCTATGGCTAAATCCTAAAATAAACAGGAAAAATCAAGCGAAAGTTGAAAAATGTAGGATATCCAGCTCCCCTTGTATCTTAAGAAAATAAATAGTAAAATTTTATGATGAGATGGACAAATTAGTTAAGACGTTAAATAAAAGAAATTTTCACCTCTTTGTTTATTTATTTATTGTCTATATTGACATTAGAAATGAATATATTCTCTTTTGGAACTTTAACAAGTATTTGTGATATTCGATAATAGTGTTTATATATTAAAAACAGATTTTTAAAACGAAAATTTGATCAATTATTCAATGTGAAGAGGATAGAAGTGTACGCACGCCCATCCCCAACCCTCTTTCCATGACCATGCTACCTATTTTTCCCGTCAATGTCAGCAACGTGATGAGCGTTAAACTTGCCTTCGGAGTATATCAATAACGACTTGTTCTTAATTGATTTTGCTTCGTCTATCCTGACCTTCACAGCTATGTTGATGGTTCCATTTCATGGGTCCAGATAAGATGCTCCCTTAATTATGGGCTTGACCATTGACCATACCAAATCCTAAGCAGGCCCCTTCGGCTCAAAATCCACAAAAGAAAATTGCCAGTTGCCTCTCCTAGATTCAATGGGATATATCCACACACACACACACACACGAGGATGCTCTATCTGTGTCGTGTGTGTAAATTTAACAATATCATATTATAAAAATTTAATTTAAAAAATATTAGTAATTTATTATAAAATATTAAAATGATTGAAAAATATTAAAATATAAAGAGATGGTTTTACACAATTAGAAATTCAAATATCATAACTAGATAAGACGATAGCGGTTATAAAATGATAACACATTTATAGGAGTGGAGGAATGGGCTATAAATAGTCCTTATCAAAACTCTCATACTATAGAACTTGATTTTTTGACAACAAATAAAAAGATCCACTTAAATAATAGTAATATATATGTTGGATTTAAATCGAGGCAATGTCATTCCCTCACCTAGAAGTTTAATATTATTCCTTTTGGCCTTTATGTCATATGTCCTTTCTTAAAAAAAGAAATCAAGCAACCAAGAAACTCTTTTGTAAATTTAAGGTAACAACCTAATAAACCTCTACCTTAATTTGAACAATTTAACATACTTGCTTATATATGCAATACTTTTAGTATAACTCTTTCAGTTTAATCTTGCTAATGATCCATTTCTAGGTTAACTGATGCATTAGATGTACTTGCAAACCTTTGCTACCTTATGCTTATGTTGTGTCATTTTCATCCATCTACTCTGGTAGCCATCCCTAGTTTTGACATTGAAATCCACGATCCATTGTTGCTTTTTCTAACCAATACATTTTAGTTATCGAATATTTCTTTTGGACCTTCTAGATTCTATATTTCTCTATGTTTTCTTCACTTTACCACTTTATGCAATGCTTTAATGAAGTAAAATTGACTTTGCTTTTCGCATAACTAGATGTGATTTCTTGTCATAGCAATTACACAAGTATTAAGTACCTTTAACTTTGGATAGAACTACTAGGAATCACCATCCTCTATAATGGAGCTAGGTTTTCAATCCCGACTTTTCTTCTTACCACAAAATCTTCAAGTGACACGTTCATGCTATAGATCTAACTGCATTAGTAGCAAGATCCACCAAACAAGAAAAAAGGTATTTTAAAAGGATAAAGCCAGTGAACTGCTTCCACTTTCAAATTTTGGTAATTCAGTATCCAAAAGTTCACTCTTTCCAATTTAGTGCTTTTATTTTGAATGAAATTTAGTTTAGTGTCTCAAAGGCATTATATCGAACTTCGTTTCAAAGTAAGAATACTAAATTGTAAAGACTAAAAATACTAAATTGGACATTGTTTAAGTTAGAAGTATAAAATTGTAAAAAAGTGAAACTTTAGACATTAAATTGTTAAAATTTAAAAGTAAAGACATTTATACTGTCATTGCACTTATTATACAATAACTCTAATATGTACATCATAAAATATCGTGCACATTCACTTATTGTGTTATTTGAGCATGACTCCTGTTGTACTAACAATTTTCTCTAACCGTTGATGTTAATAGCAACTATCCATCCTTTGACTTAGTTAGTGCCACACCAACAATATTTTTATTTTATCATCTTATATTTAGCCACAATTGTGCCTCTTAGGGCACTATGCTCTCATGTGACCTTTTTTATTTGTAGGGATAATAAACAATACTTAGCCTTTAGATTAGATCACTCACCAGAACATTTGTTATAAATAGGCTGTAGTATATTAGCAATTAGATCATTCCCATCTCACTAAGCATGGATTCCATCCAATAAACTAGCTAGCCCTTTCTTAATACATTATCTATTGCAAAACATAATTCATTAGATAGTTGGATCTCTAGAAGGGCCTTTTCACTCAGTTCTTTGGATTCACCATCCTTCATTGACTTTGATCGCTAATCCAGGCCTTTTTCAAGCCTAAGTGCACAAAGACCCCTTTGCATTCAAACTTACCAGATTGAACTTCAGTGAATCTCCATTTATTGATATCATCTTTTCGGGTAACTTCAAATTTGTAAGATCAAAACTTCATAATATTACAATCAATGACCATCTCCTCTTAAACTATAAGGGCAAACAAGATTGAATTTTTCTTTATAATTCGAAGAGAAAGCTTTTTAATTATTAATTGCGTAAATAAAGTAAATAAGTTCTCTTATGAACTTTGTAGTTATAATGTGAACTTTATGAGAGAGAGAGACCTTAATTATTGATGGGTTTGTAAAGCAAGTCTGTAAATTTTTTTTATATTTAAATCAGTTTGACTCCAATGAATAGAACTAGTTGACATCGTTAAAAATATAAGGTTTTATCGATTGAAAATGTAGATTAAGTTAAAAAAGTAAGATTCTGCACAAAAATAATTTTATACATAAATTATCCTTAAAGAGCCATCTAAAATTATAAACTTATAAAATTATATAAGTAAATTCATGATTTTGATAGTGGCAAAAAAAAAAAAAAAATTCACGATTTTGATAAGTATAGTTATATACCATAAATCATACAACTATGAAAGCTATAACAGGTAGTAAGAGAGAAAGTCACATAAATTTTGCATAGAGACACAAAGGAACAAATGAGATATTAGAGATAAAACCCAATCAGCCTAATGTAGTGCAGTATTTAGAGGACAATTGTTTCTTTAACAATCAAAAAAAAAAAAAAAAAAAAAAACTTATTACAATAAAGTTTTAAGGATTATCTGATTTCTCACTTTATTTTTTTTACTCAATACATAAAATCGTACCTATAGTTACAAGAAGTCAAGTCTTTCTACACTTAGTAGAAGATATTTTAGGGGTTAGAATACTAAATAAATAAATAAAATCAAGATTGTAATGCCCGGATTTAGACCATTATCTGTTTCTGTTTCTTGTTTTTCCCGTTTATGCTCATCCATAACAAGTCCCATGTACACTAATAAACTCAATAATTGAATATGTCCAAAAAAAAAACAAAAAACTCAATAATTGAAAAGAAAATTTCATGTTGTTTTATTACCACTTGGCCACGTCTCCACTTATTTATTTTGGGTGAGAACGACATCACCGATTTCGTTACTGTAGGTATTGTTTAATTTAACATCCCATATGGACGACCTAACTCACCAAACAACATCAAAGCCGTGAAATGACACGAAACTTGTGTTCATTTCCAATTTGCCAGCTAAATATATTAGGCCGGTTACAAAATTTCATGACCACCGACCGCATAAGTATTTGTAAAAATCACAATTTTATTATTAGCTGTGCAAAATCAATAAAGTTATATATTTTAAATTCATTATTTGAAATAAAAGTTTACTTCTAATCATTTTTGCATCTTCTTTATTAAAAAAATATAAAATCATAAACTTATAAAAAAGTATATTTTACTCATCATCTTCTCAATTATAACTGCATTCCAAACAAAAGGCCAAAGAGTTTACTTGAATTATTAAGCTAGATTTCCGTTTCATAGCCGTAAAAAATCTTTGGAAGGAAAAAAAAACACCGTCTTTAAGAAAATGAAAATACACTTGATTGGACTAGATATCTTCCCAGGTCAATTGGGAAACCTAACCCATCGATTTTGGGTTCTCTAAATAGGGACTTCGAACCACCCTTTCTTCATGATTGATGGGTGCACGGACCAACAGGTTTTTTTTTTTTAACACAAATTTCATCTTTGATTTGGGTTCTTTTTATTTTTTAAATTGAAAAGACCTTTTGGACTTGTCGGTTTAGTGAAGTTCTCATGGTAGACTTGGATTGAACTTGCCAACCCGATGAGTACTTATGGCGAGTCCTATCTACCCCACTAGGCTTGACCCGTTATGGTCGGTTCTCCTCGAATCCCAATAAGAATCCAACTCAAAAAGATGTCTAGGTTGGACAACTCCAGAAATCCTGTTGATCGAAGAAGCTTTAGCTAATCTATATTCTACCTTTCACAGGAAATAGAATAACTATTAATAAAACTATAATGAAATTTTTATGTTAGTTTTTTTTATTAAAATTTAATATTTTAGAAAAAGATTAATTTTAGCTTTAAATTGTTATTAATAAATTTAAATAAAAAATTATTTAATATATTTTATAAATTTTTTATAAAATTACTATTATAATCAACTAAATATTATAAATTCTTATTACGATCAACTAAATACCATAATATCATTATTATAGTTAACTAAACATTATAATACCCTTTGTTTTAACTAATTATTATAATAGGTTATAATAAAATGCACTCCCTGAGAAAAGGAATACAAAACACATTGAAGTATCTTATTTTTTTAATGCCAGCTCAAATTCATACCAAATGAATCAAACCATACTCATCAAATAATTAACCGGACAGCTCCATGTAAAAGTATACCATCAAGTGATCATCTATCATATTGATATATGAAAAATAATTTTAGTGCCGCATTTTCTAATTTGCCGTCAAGTTTTTAGAAGTTTTAATCATGGATAGTCTTTAAATTAGCCACTGGGCTTGTAATTAACCTAATAAAAGAGCAGCCTATCAATCCATTAACAAATTAAAGAATTTTAATTATTAATACACTTCTAAACCATACAGCACGCCGGCATGTTTTTCCGGTCCATCATTTACAAAATAAACATCTCTAATTTTTTGAAAGGCTTGCCAAGTTAGCAAACTATCCGAACCGGCTTGATGGCACTTCCCAACGGCCCGGTCCACCTCTAATGTCCTAGCAACCCGGTCCAACCCACCATACAGGCTTGTGCAAAACCGCATCATGTGCTTTACATCATAAACGTTGTTCCCAAAAAACACCCTCAACACGTTCAGAAACTCCTCTAATTTAGCCGGCAGGTGGCGGCGCGTGAGGATTTTCACCAGGTACCCGAAGTCATACGCGCTATGGAACGTGACCCAACTGACCCCATCATTACAAACCAAACCGGACGACATCATCAACTCGGCGAACTGCTCAGAGTCGATCCCTTCGGTCCGGTTCCTCTCGAAATCAATCCCCTGACGCCGCAACAGCTCGATCGAATCCGGCGCGTAAGCGTCACGCGCCACGTCGAAATCGCTAAAATTGAACTCCCAGATGAACCGGTTGTCGGAACCCAGATCGGGTAAGTTCCCTTCCGAGTCAGACAACGTGAGACCCACCTGAATAACGTTGAGCGCGTCAACGTTGGATTTGAGAACCCGGTAGTGGTCGGACGGTCTACGCGAGTAAAAGCCAGGCCTTTTGGGGTCAACGGCTGCCCGAAACACCAAACCTGGAAACTCGGTATCCATAGAGATAAAAGGGTAACGGTCAATGATTTCACGGATTAAGTCAAATTCGGCTTCCAAATTGGAAGCCCATACTTCTCGAATCACGATGGGTTTCGGTTTGCCATTCAATTCGGAACACTTATCTTCACAAGCCATACCTAATAAATCGTCACTTCTCCTCTCTAACTGCAAAAGCAACTAAATACTAAATAAAAAAAAATTCTGGGTCTTCTTGTTTTGTGTATGTGTGTGGTGTTTTCTTGTTGCTGGGGTGTGTTTATATAGAAGGAGTGGGGAGAGAGGAAAAAAAAGAAGGGAGATAGAGAGAAGAGTAGGATGTTGCTTGGAAATTGGTGAAAAGGAAAGAGACGTGAACATAGTGGGGAGTGACAGTCTACATTCAACGCGCTTAAGATTATTTGACCGCTAAAGTTTTGAGGTCTGACTGGGTCATTTTGTCATGTTTTTGTCTTTTTCTTCGGTTAAATTAATGAATTTACGATTCGTTAACTTGTTGGGATTCAGGAGTTACTGTTTTCTAGACCTAATTTAATTACGTCACTCTCGCATGCTTGACGAGATGGTTAAGTAAACTTTTATGGCAAGTTTAATAATTATTTTTTAATTATAAAGAGAGAAGATATTCGAGCCTGGCTTTCTTCTCAAATAAAAGATAAGAGGAGATGAATAAATACCATCTATATGTTTATTTGAGAAGATGAATAAATATTTTATTTCATCCTTATTTTTGCAAAGTTGCTGTTACGCTTTCGATGCACGTTAGCAATTTATATTTCTATATTATAAATTACTCTTCAATAGTTTATTTTATTATCTTTTTATAAATAATTTATAATAAAAATCGTATATCACTAGAATTATGTCTATCATAAATGTAATAAATATTTTATTTTTATGATAGGGATATAATAGATATTTAGTATAACTTCAATATAGTTCCTAACTTTTTTTTTTTTTAATGTCAACTAAATATTATGATAGTTATGTAATATTTATTGTATTTTTGTAACATTCTCATGTGATGGTTATGTAAAATAATTATAGTTCAATTCTCTCTTTATTTCATATAGTTATGAGCCATCATTTTGATTGTTAACATGGTTATGTGTAGTTAAAATAATAGAACGGGTGCAAGTGGAATTTGAATTTAGAAATATGGAAGGATTGTTTTGATTGTCTCAACGAAATGAGCGACGATGAAATTTATATGAATAACATGAGCACAATTTAAAGATGGAATTTATTCAATAGGAATAATTCAGTATAACTAATTCTTATGAATGTAGAATCAAATACTATGTGTTCGCTTGATATGGTAGATTAGATAAGGAAACAATCAGATGAAAGATGCAAATACATCCCTAGAAAATATTCCTTAAGTAGGAACAAATCTTATAAATCTCAAAGATTATTTATGTTTTGAAAATATATGAGTATCTCCACGGTTCTTAAAACCACAAAATTATAACTAAAGGAAAAAAAAAAAACTATGAATAACAATGATTTTAAAGGTCTTAATGATAGTTTAATAAGGGTTATATAGGGGAAACACGTGTCTTGTGTTGTTTGAAAAAAAATACGTAAATTCAAATTATACAAAAACAAATACAAAATTAGTGTTATTATATCGTATATTGGACTAGAGATATCCTAATTTTTACTTATATTGTATATAATACTAGCGATACAATGACATAGAGGTACAAACTTTTTGAAATTTATATATTGCATTTAGGGTTGGCCATATCCTTGTATCGCATTTATGAAGAGCGATACATGTCGCTACACATTGTCTTCCCCAACCCTTCTTTTGCCATTTTAAGCTTTTTCTTCTGCAATTAGCTTAATTTTAAGCTTTTTGAGCTCATTTAGAGCTTGTTTTTTTCACCATTTGCTTTATATGATTCATTAAAATTGATTTCTATAACTTTAAAGATCAGTTTTCACATCCTTCTTTTAAATAAAAAATAATTTTTTTTTCAGCTTTTAGACATCCATAACCACTGACCATTGGACTTCCACAACAGAAAAATTAATGGTTGATTTACTTCTTGCCTTCTCAATCTCATTCAAACTTAGTCCTTCCCCAATCTTCTTCTTCCTCCCTCTTCTTTCTCTCTCTAACTTTTCTCGCCACGAGCTCTCTCTAGCCCAAATCATTCTTGTCGATCCTACTGTCCGCTCACATGATATCATGTGTATCGCATAATGAAGATGTGATACACATGAAAACCTATATCGTACAAACATTATGTGATATAGCAATACTATTCATGCAATATTTTTCTCTAATTCATTTTATGTAATTTTTTTAAAGGTGTATTAAATATGTAATATTCTTGGGTTATATGGGTATTTTACAAAAGTTACATGAAATTAAATGTAGGTTTTTAAAATTTATGAGATCTATATGCACCTAACTAATAATTTGAAAGATATATTTGAACATGTTAAGAAAATAAATTAATTTCTTAATTGAAACATTTAAAGACATTTAATACCACCCTTCTATTTTTTCGATGCTTCCCTTTTCATATGTTGTTTATCCTCTACCAAGGATTAAGAAATCACATACTTGTGACTAATGTCACGTTTAATACACACAAATTCATGTTTTTATTTGCATATATTTGGAATGGAGCAAATGGAACAGGGAGCCAATGGAAGGAGGAAAAATTAATAAGGAATTAGGATAAGATAATAAATCCATTTATTTTAATACATCCATAGAATAAAATGGAATGGATATAATATTGATCAAATATATCTTAATAATATCCACCAAAAAAATATATCTTAATGATAAATATATAAGAAGATAAAAAGATAATGACAGAAATTAATATCAATAAGGGCGGAATGAAATCATAATTTATACTCTAAAAATTATAACTGGATTCCGAGCTAGAATTACCAATTCCAATAAATCATGGTTCTAAATTTTGAAAATGTACCAAAATATAGGAATGTGAATAGAATTCAGAATATTATTTTGCCAGTAGTTTTTAAAATAAGCGGATTTTTTATGTATTTATTGCTAATGTTTTTTACTTTTCTTTCATCTCCTATATAGGATTTTGTCATTTTTTTTATGAGATCTGGTTTACTTGCCAGTTGGTTGAGTTTTATTCTCTTAGAAGAATTTGTATCTTCTATGTGAGATAATTTGACTATAGAATAGCTGTGTTTATTTATATGGTTGGGTAATTATATTCCAACTCTTTGTTTGTCATTTTTTCTTGATGATGATTGTAATCAATGTAATTTCTTTCTAATAAATAAAAACTGTAAATTCTTTCTAATAAATAAAATTCATCTTTAGGAAAAAAAATAGAATTCATAATGATAATTCCATTTTGGATCAGTATACCAAACTTAACATTAGAATATGCATAAAAGATTTTAAATAGATACATAATTAAAGGTTAAGTAAAATATTAAAATACTGGACATTTGTACTAAATTTAGTTAAAAGTTCAATGTTTCTTGTTGCCAAAAATTGTTCATTATATTTTATCCAATACATTGGCCATATAACGTTTAGCAAATAAAATAATTGCTAATAACGTTTGATTTGTCAATCAAAAACAGCTTATGTCGTTTTATATAATTGTAGGCCTTTTATGACAAATTTATGTGTGTGTTTTTCATTTTTTCCCTTTCGTATATCTTATATATATTTAATTATAGGTGATAGGCAATCTTTTGTATCCTCTACGTTATGTCCTATTCAATTAGGTTTCTTCAAATTAGTATTAAAAGCAAAAAAAAAAAAAAAAGGATCTAAGTATATAGATGTATATACATATATATATATCATCATCATCATCATGAAAACCTATACTTTAAGATATCTAAAACGCATGTTTCAAATATATCTATTACCTACAAGAATTATTAAATAATTGTGATGAAAGGTTGATAAACATACATATAGCTTAAAAATAATTACTATAATAGAAGATCAAGTAACTTAAGCTATTCCCTTTGCCATATAACATTGTTCATCAAAATGGGGTTAGTTAGAAAAATCTTACAGTATTCTGATTTATTTGTAAGGGCGAATTGCAGGTCTCTTTTAAAAACTTTAAAAATTACATAAACCCTAATCTATTTAATAGCAATACTTATACTCTAAAAACTAATGTGATGATAATGTGTAAATTTTATTTATTTGTTGCCAACATGCCATTACATATGATATGTTTAATTGATGAATGTTTTAAAAAATATTGAAGAAACTTTATTTATTTATTAATTTTTTAAAAGGGCACGTATTAGTATCTACCTAACCTTGAAAAATTACTTTTGATTTTTTTTTCAATTTTCTAATTTTTTTTCAAAATAATTTCTAATATTTATTTAATTTTATCTAATATTATTTTTATTAAATTAATTTGCTTAGATGAATAAAATGTTAACATGTATCCTTTTAATAGTATTTCATAGTATTCAATATATTGACATATTTGCATGAAATTCGGGTTACCATTTGCTAAAAAGAAAAAAAAAAGAAAATTAACATATAATGTATTTGCAAATATGCCAAACACACACACACACATATATATTTTGTAATTAACCTTAAGAAAATATTAGTCTGAAAATAGAATGACAAAAATTACCTTTCCTTGGTGTAATGTGTGCACTGGTATGTGCGTACTAAATCTTATACATAATTTTATTATGTGAGCTATTATGAAATTATTAACAAGTTTATATTGTTGAAAATTTATTTTAGAATTTTGATATTATAAAATAATAAATTAATTTAGAGGTCCACAAGTGTTATATACCTTATAGATTTTATAGGTCGTAGGTTTTAAGGTGGTTATTATTAAATGTTGTAGGTTAGATTCAAGATTTAAAATTAGGACTAATGTGATAAATAGTACCTGAACTTTAATAAAATATATAATTAAATACTGAAATTTGGAATTGATCAATTTAATACATAAATTTTGAAATTGACAAATTTAGTATTTGAAAGAACTTTTCGTATATGTTAATAGTATATCCATCAAAGTTTTCAGGTACCAAATTGATAAATTTAAAGTTCTATTTGTACCAAATTAATTAATTTCAAAGTTCATATATTGATCATTTTCAAAATTTAGATACCTAATTGCATATTTGACCAAAGTTCAAGTAGGGGTGGATACGGATAAGCTTGGTTCGGTTTTCATTAAAATGAAATCAAATCATAATTTACAGTTTGTTTTTTTTTTTTTTCATCTCATCCAAATCATTAAATAACTGTTTGGCTCGATTTAGATTACAGATTAAATTAAAATTTAATTTAAAAAATTTCTTTGTTATAGGCTTTTCACATTTATGTGGATATTTAAATATTTATATCACTTTATAAAGTTTATATTGTAAACAACAACAAAATACTTCATAAATCATTTTTCCACCAATAAAATACATTCACTAATTAATACATAACTAGTCATAATTTATAATTTTTAATAGAACATTGAATTAATCATTTACTAATAAATTTGGTAAAGATAAAAACATCATTTATCAACAAGAGTCATCAACGAATAAAAATGATCCGCTAATAAAATACATAGAACAATTAATGCATAAGAGTTTATAACTAAATCAATCAATTGCATACTTTATAGAGTTAAACCTATAAAAAAATAGTACATCATCAACAAAAGAATATATATAATGAGCGTAAAAAAATATCAGTTACAAGTAAAATATCTATTTGGTTTGGTTTGGTTTGTGTTGAAGTTTGTGATCCGTTTTCAGTAGCCGTTTTTCGTAGTCAAATGTATAATGAATGAATATTTGATCATACATTTATTATGCATTCATTATACATTTAAGAGTCATAATTTTGGTATTTGTATAATGAATGAATATTTGACTATACATTTATTATTCATTCATTATACATTTAAGAGTCATAATTTTGGTATTTGTATAATGAATGAATATTTGACTATACATTTATTATTTATTCATTATACATTTAAGAGATATAATTTTGGTATTTATTGTCAGCTAGGTGTATACACATATAAATATGTGTTTTATTAGGGTTTGTATGAGAGTGAGAAAATGAGAGAGTTTTAATTTGTATTTTGTTACTCTCTCTCTTTTGTACTCTATTATCGACATATAGTGAATTCTCTCTTCTCTGCCCGTGGTTTTTTCCTATTTGGGTTTTTCACGTAAATCTTATGTGTGCTTTATCATTTTTCTTTATCATTTTTCGTTTTTGCCATTGTTTGTCTTCTAACAGTTTGATTTGGTTACGGATTGGATTTTGTTTGATTGGTTTTTTTTGCCCACCCCTAAGTTCAGGTACCATGGCATTATTTAATTAAAATTTTAATAAATAAGTTCCCACATGTGCTATCCATTTGGTGCTGACTCATTTCTATTAATCTGTTGAGATTTTATCAGCTCAAGAATTCATTTAAGACAATACTAAAATAGCTTACCTTCTTTATTATCCACATTCATGTCGTTATCTACATATTTTACTGCCAAGCCTACACAAACCAAGAGTGAAGGTTACGAAAAGGTGTGCGTTCAGTGTTCAAAACAACAGCAGGCGCCCATTGTGCTCATTGAAAGTGCGTGTTAAGTTGTTTCCTTTTCGGACAGTGAACCTTTGGACTGGCTGGCAAGTTGCCTCTCCGTGTAAGGTTAGGATAAGGATGGAACTTTATATAACTAACCATCCGACATGCAGCAAGACAACAGCTAGCTAGGCACGGAAAGAATTTTCCGCTTACCGATTTATTACAAATTTATTTACATAAATATTAATTATATAAAATAATCATATAGAAATATTGTTATAAAATTATATATAATAAATACAATTTTAAATTTTACACAAAAATTATATATGTTAAATGCGATATAGGATATGTGTACACATCTAGAAATCACATGTAATAAATTTCATTTTGACCTATTTCTAAAAATCACACATAATACATGCAATATATTTTATTTTATTTTCAAATGGCATATTATAAATGTGATTTTGGTAAATTTAAAAATCGCATTTATCACCCTCAATTTACTTTGGTAATATATTATTTTTCAAGAATTTGTATTTTAAAAATTTATTTTATAAGGTTGGTAGACATGTATTATACCTGTATAAAACATTATGTGGATTGATCAATAATTTATAATTTATGGCACATTTAAATATGTGATTTTATAAAATTATAAGAATTTTTTCATATATAAAATTTATATTTACTGCTCATCAATACACCTTATGGGGAATTCGTGGGTATCGTTTAGTGTTTTTCAATGAATTGAAATCTAATAAAAATAAATATGGCATCAATATGAAAAAGGGAAAGATATTACTTCAACCCTCCACATGGATACTTTCAGTAGAACAAAGATCTTACTTCTCCATTTGATGTCATCTTTTGCATATGTATATATACAAATTTAAGGTTGCAAATGAGATGAGCTAACTTGTGATTGAGTTTATTGTTTCAGACTTGGTTTGGCTCGGTTCGTTTAGTTATGACGCAGGGAGTAGCACAACAAAAATCAATAGTTAATCTTAGAAACTAAAACAAAATTGAGGAAAATCTTCACTTAAGGAATTCTATAATATTATATGATGAAATCCGTTGTGTAATAAGAAGATGATGATTATATATTGTCTCAAAAAAAAAAAAAACCTAACTGTCAAAAGACAAAAAAATGAAACCAGAACTTAGGGCTCATTTTGAGGCCTTAATGAAGGTTTTTGGCTCTAAAAACCACTTCATTGGACGATTTGTAGATCTCTAAAAAGCTTTGCGTGCATATATAACAAGAAAACAAAGTTGTATGCTAAGAGTTATGGCTTTCGGAAATGGGCCGCACATTTATTTTTTTTTTTTGGGCTTCTTGGATTTATCTAATTTATTTAGCAATCGGTCCGCAACTTGCTCTATGTCAAGTTAAATGAGTCGAGCTCTAACTCAAACTCAGGCTCGTTTAGCTAGAAGAGTCGAGCTTGAACTTATCTTCAAACTGGCGAGTCTGCTCGCAAAAAACTTGTTAAAGGCTTTGATTAAGGTTCGTGAATATGCACATTAATAGCTTGTTTAACACACATAATATATTATATACTTATTTATATAATTATTTATATTAATTTAATACTATAAATATAATTAAATGTAATAAACGGGCTAAGCTTAGGTCGTTTAGCTAAACGGGTTCAAGATCGACTTGAAAATCCTTAACGGACTTGGGCCAAGCCTACACATTTTAGGCTCATTAAGTGCCCAACTTGGCTTGAGTATGTTAAGGATTTAAATGATCTGAGTTGGAGCCGGCAAAAGCCTAGTTTGTTTGCACCCTTAGAATAGGTATTTCAATTTGTATTTTTAAGTTTAATATAATTATCTAGATGTCATGTATATATACCGATAAACCTAATTATATTTGGACATAGTTGTTATAATGGGTATAATTTTGAAATATACTATTATATATATTTTAGAAATACTTACTTGAAGCTAAAAATACTCCATTGCTACTTATTATTATTCATATATATTTTGTGTAATATTTAATACCCATTAAATCAATTAGGGTAAATTATAAATTATCCCTCATAAACTATCATCCATGTGTGGATTCACTTCTAAACTTTCAAAGTGAGCTTTTTTATCTTTAAACTTAAAAAAAATTCGCACAATTAAAGATATGTAACATTTTTTAGGAAAAATTATAAATTACTTCATTGAGCTTTTACTTATGTGTAGATTCATCCCTAAACTTTCATATATGAGGATTTACCTTCCCGAATTCATGGAAAATATATCTATCTTTAACCATGCCCTTTTTTGAAAATTTAAAAAATCAATAAGAATGATTTGAAAGTTGAGGGTGAATCCACGCTTAGATAAAAATTCACGGAGTAGTTTGTAAATTTTCGAATCAATTATTAATGGTTATAAATTTATGTTTCTTTACACATGAGTGGTCCTTAAACCAATCGATTCATGGAACGAAGCTTGATTTTGAGAATGGTTGCTAGATTGGTGGGTCCTTCTTATTACTTCATTTTAAAAAAAGCTGAAATTCATAATCTTGGAACCATGGAAAGATAAGTTGGCTGCTATTAACTTATATAGATATTTTTAGTAATAGCTGGTTACTAGTTAGTTCATTAGTTCACATTCTTCCACGTGTCTTTCTTTGTTTGGTCCTTATTTGTATATATATTATCTTTGTAACAGCTTTTGTATTCAATTGTGAATAGACTTTGACTTATATACTTTTACATCATATTGCTCTGTGAAGCTCTCTCTCTTTCGGTCTGTTCTTCCTTTTTCATCTCGCAATCTCTCGTCGATTGTTCCTCTCTCGTCTCGCATGGTATCAGAGCTTAAGGTACGACTTTAGTAATCTTTTCCTCGATCATATCTTCTACAATACAAATGTCAAATAGCGCTATCGTTGATGTTTCTGTTTCCAATCCTTTCTACTTGTCTGGTTTGGACAATCTGAATATGGCTATAGGAAACCTAATCTTTGATGGTGCGAATTACTTGAGTTGGAGTAATTCTATTAAACTTGGATTAGGGGAAAAAATGAAGATAGGTTTTATTGATGGTTCCATATCTCGTCCTTTAGATGGTACCATTGAATTAGTCATTGGATTAGGGTTGACAACATGGTTAGGTGTTGGATTATCAATTCTATGACATCTGAGTTGTCACAAACTTTCTTATATGCGAAATCAGCTAAGGAACTGTAGGAAGAAATCAAAGAGCAATATGGAACATCAAAGGGACCACTCCAATTACAATATGAAATCAGTAGCTTGAAACAAGGAAATCAGAGTGTAAGTGCATATTACAACATATTGAGGAGGTATTGGGACTTGAGTTAGGTTATGCTTATCCTCAATGCTCATGTGGTCGTATACAATATTGTACATGTGAATTGAAGGAAATAGTGCAAGAATTTGAGTCTAATACCAAGTTAATACAATTCTTGATGGGATTAAATGACACTTATGAGAGTGTAAGAATTAATATATTGTTAGTTGATCCAATGCCTTCAGTAAATAGGGCTTTTTATCTTGTGCAACAAGTGGAAAAACAGAGGCAAGTGAGTGCAGTGTTGAATGTAGATCCTGAGTTATCTGCCTTTGCTACTAAGGGAAAAGTTTACCTTCAGATAAATGAAAATTTAAGTCTAAGGTGATATGTCAATACTAAAATGAAGGGCATTCAATTGAAAATTGTTTTCAATTGATTGGATACCCAGATTGGTTTAAAGGAAATAAAGTAGTAAAAAAAAAGGGGTGCAATGGCTAATAATGTTAGCATTGCTCATACTGGTTATGTTCCTGTTCTTGTTGCTATGTCAAAGGTTCTAATGCTAGAAATATTTTGCTTAGAGGATGTCCACACCTTTTGATCAAATGACTAGAGTTTGTTCAAATAATAAAGTATCTAATCAAGGGATGGTAGATCAGACCATGTTGCGTGATGTTTGTATGGAAGTGATGCGCTTAATGGAATCCAGAGCTGTTTCATGCATAGAGCATGTGAACAATACCATGGTTTTGCCCGACAATATTGATTTTACAGGTATACCACTCTTTGTTTTTATGCTTCTAATAATTAAAATTCTTGGATATTAGACACAGGTGCCACAAATCATATGACACCACACTTGTCCATTCTAGTTAATATCCAAATTTTTTACATCCTATTAAAGTGAAATTACCAAATAATACTCTTGTAATAGTCAACAAAAGTGGATCAGTTCATTTAACTGATACAATGTTTCTTCATGTACCCACTTTTACACAAAACCTATTGTCTATACATGCCTTGGCAACTAACCAACATATGATTGCTATTTTCGATAAATATCACTGTTATTTGCAGGACTAAAACAATAATAAAATTGCAGCAACAGCAACTGTCTTGAGTAAATTGTATGTACTCCGTCCTCACAAAGATTTTCCTTATAATAGATCTTCATCACATGTTTATACTGGTTTGTCTTGCAAGGATTTGTTTCATTTGATTTCAGTTCTAATCATTTCAATAACAAGTGTACAAAGAATTTGTCTTCAAGTACCTTGTCACATATACACTGTAATTCCATTCATTCCTCTTCAAATGGACATCTTACTTTGTTACATACACGCTTGGGCATACGTCTTTGTCCAAAATGATACATTTGGATCATTGTAAGGGGTATGATTTCAATAAGTTTGTTTATGGAATTTATCATTAAGCTAAATTTCATAGACTTCCTTTTAGTAGAAGTAGTTTTCTTTCTACTTCTATTTTTCGAGTTGATCAGTTGATATGGGGGCCTTATGAGGTAGAGTCCATTACAAATATGAAGTATTTTATTACCATTATTGATGATTATTCAAGATCTACATGGACAAATTTGTTTGCTCATAAGACTCAAGTTTGTGTTATATTGAGGAATTTTTTAGCATATGTTCATACTCATTTTGGAAGGCAACCAAATTATGTTAGAACTGATAATGGCATGGAATTTTTGTCAAAGGATTGTCAATGCATTTTTAATGAGCTTGGCACACTTCATCAAAAGTCTATGGTTTATACTCCCCATAAAATGGATGTGTGGAACGGAAACATAGGCATTTATTAGACACTTCAAGGGCCATGAGGATTCATGCTAATTTACCAAAATCTTTTTGGAGTGAATGTGTTCTCACGGCTACCTATTTGATTAATAGAACGCCAATGAAGAAGTTAGGTTGGAAAACACCATATGAAGTTTTGTTTAGAAAATCACCAACTTATGATCATTTGAAGGTGATGGGGTGTTTATGTTATGTAGCTAAGCATCCTGTTCCAAGAGATAAACTGGAGCCAAGAGGTTAAGATGTATTTTTCTTGGATATGCAAATGGGAAGAAGGGATATCGAATATATGATTTGGTTCATAAGCGTGTTGTTGAATCAAGAGATGTTTTTTACGAAAGTTTTTTTCCTTTTCTTCCTAGTCTTTCGATTGATGGTCCTGTCCAACGTTCTACTCCTAGTTCAATTCATCCGTCTGTCACTTTTGAATCTTGTTCTCCTAATTTGGTCCCAAACACATCTTCCTTACATGATTAGTCATTTACTAATAATGTGTCTGACACTATTCCAAACACATCTTCTCAATCCGCAACAGACACTATTTCTTTCATTTCTCAAAATATTCCTGATACTACTTCTCATAATGTTTCTTTGAGGAGATCTTCAAGGAAAATTAATCCACCTTCATGGCTTGAGGACTTTGTGCATGCAGCTTAACTCACTACATCAGCTGGAGCTACATGTTCTGATGTTATACCCAAACATAGGTCAGTTTTCTTCTTCTAATAACTGCTTATATCCTTTACTTGATTACTCGCTTTTTACTTCATATCCAACTGAAATTTGTGGCATCTTTAGTCAAAGTGTTTAATACACAAGGAACTTGTAATTATCTTGAAGCTTCTAAACAAAAGGAATGGGTTACTGCTATGCAAAACGAATTGGATGCTTTAGAATCCAATGAAACTTGGGAATTGACTTCCTTACCTAAGGGTAAGAAAGCAGTAGGTTGCAAGTGGGTTTATAAACTTAAATATAGACCAGATGGATCAATTGAGTGGAATAAAACAAGGCTTGTGGCTAAAGGTTTTACTCAAATAGAAGGGGAGGATTTTCATGATACTTTTAGTCTATAGCAAAATTGGAATTGTCAAAGTGATGTTTGTTGTTGCTACTTCCTTTCATTGGCCTCTTCATCATATTGATGTTAATAATGCCTTTTTGCATGGTCATTTAGATGAAGAAGTTTATATGACTCCACTGAAGGATATCATAAAGCTCTTCCTAATCAAGTTTTTCGATTACGAAAATCATTATATGGGCTTAAGCAAGCCTCTAGACAATGAAACATTGAGATTTCTAGATTCATTGTCTCTCTTGGTTTTACTCAATCAAGTCATGATAATTCTTTATTCACTCATCATGGTCCATCTGGAAGTGCTTTCATTTTGCTATATGTTGATGATATGTTATTGATAGGGTTGGATATAACTCTTATTGCTCAAGTTAAACTTCGAATGAATGAAGTCTTTACCATAAAGGATCTTGGTTTGGCTAGGTTCTTTTTAGGCCTTAAGTTGTGCAGCACCGATCAAGGCTTGTTAATACATCAATGCAAATTTATTTTAGATGTATTAAATGATGCAGGCTTATCAGGCTTGAAACCAGCCCATTTCCTTTGGCTCATTGCACCGTGCTTGAGAATTCTGCTCGGGATCTTCTTCCTAATCCAAGCTTCTATAGAAGATTGGTTGGTCGCCTATTGTATATTACTTTGACTAGGCCAGACATATCTTATGTAGTTCATCGCCTTAGTCAATTTCTCGGAGCTCCACGTACTGTGCACCTGCAAGTTTATTTCATTTGTTGAGATATTTGAAGGGTACTTTCAATCTTAGCTTGTTTTATCCATCACATAACACTCTAGAACTTGCTACTTGTTGATTCTGATTGGGGATCAAGTCATGCTGATAGGAAGTGACTCTCTAGGTTTTGCATCTTTTTAGGCAATGCTTTGATTTCTTAGAAATCCAAGAAACAACCTACTATTTCAACCTCAACCACTGAAGCGAAATATCGAGCATTAGCTTTTGCAATGAAGGAATTGTTGTGGCTTTCTTATATCATACAAGATATAGGTGTTCATGTTGCTTTTCCTATTCCTATTCATTGTGACAATAAATCCACCCTATTAATAGCTTAAAACCCATGTTTACATGGTTGAACTAAGCACATTGATATTGATGTGCATTTTGTTCTGGATCATGTAAGTTCTAGATTTCTTCAGCCGTTGCATGTTTCTTCTAATGATCAGCTTGCAGAAGTCTTCACAAAGTTCTTGGTTGCTCCTCGTCTGCATACTATTTGTGCCAAGTTGGACTTACAAGCAGCTCCAACTTGGGGGTTTGGGGGGGCTGTTAACTTATATAGATATTTTTAGTAATAGCTGGTTATTAGTTAGTTCATTAGTTCATATTCTTCCATGTGTCTTTCTTTGTTTGGTCCTTATTTTTGTGTGGTGTGTGTGTAGTCTTTGTAACAGCTTTTGTATTCAGTTGTGAATATACTTTGACTTAGATATTTTTACATCATATTGCTTTGTTTGAAGCTCTCTCTCTTTCGGTCTGTTCTTCCTTTTTCATCTCGCAATCTCTCGTCGATTGTTCCTCTCTCGTCTCACAGCTGCTAAAACTGTGGGTGTAATTTGGATTGGAGCTGGTTTTGGCCATAGCATTTCGAAATCCATTAGGAGTTAATGTGGAGCTTAATTGTTCTTAAACTTGGTTTTGAAAAATCATAAAGTCTCATTTAGAATTATGAAATAAGATTTCAATTACTTAATAGTCGGATTTTCACTATTTTGCATTGAAAATAATCTAATAAAATATACTCACACACATTCTTCTTCTTGAAATTCAAATATTCATATCTAGTCAACCAAATAAAATAGTGATATTCCACATCCAATCTTTGTGAATTATGAAAGAATTAACATTATGGATTATACCTAAATTTTGAGAAATTATGTAATTAGGTACTCAAATTTTAAAATCAATCAATTTAGTGCTTAAACTTTGAAATTAACCAATTCAGTACCTGAAAAAATTCTTCATGTATGCTAAAAGTAAATCTATCAATTTTTTTTATATACTAAATTTATCAATTTCAAAGTACAGATACGTAAATGTATATTTTGCTACAATTCATGTACTATTTATTATATTATCCATTTGGAAATAAAGTATAGTTAATCAAATTCCAAAAACTGAATTCCAATATTATTATAAATGAAAGCATCCAGCTGCGGTGATTATATTACGTGCCCGTTTTCATACCCTTAATGTAGACCCACCATATTTCCAATTTCTTCGATATATATATTATGCTGCAGCACTAAGGACCAAGATGGAACAAACCATTGATGAAATCTACCTATATCCACAAGAATTATTAGTAGGACCTCTCAACAAGCATTATTAGTAGGACCCAAACCATAAATAAAAAAAAATAAAAATAAAAAAGAAAATTCTGCTTGTCGGAACGGATCTGCTAGTATGTCGTGTCGACATGTATTCGGATTGTATGCGTGCTTGTACTCTACAGTAAATGAAATTTTCATTGGTTGAACCTAGAAGAAGGAAAAAAAAAAAGAAAAAGCACTAGCATGTCGTTGGCAAGTTTCCACTTTAGAAAAATAAATTGTTTACCGAAAAATACAAGTTATGACTTAGTCTTATGTAGATCTAGAACATGTTAATTTGGACTCATTATCTCCCCTCACTTTCAACTTTTGACCCTTTCTCTCAAACAAAGACAGCGGAATACAAATAAATCCTCTAAACTTTCTAAATTTTAGTTTTGCTAAAATTTGAGCACACATTATCACCTTGTAATTAGTGATTTGTGAGAGAATTAAAGGATTAAGTTTATTGTTATGTCTCTAAATTTAGAAGACGTGATCAGTTGGACTAGTAATTCTATTCGCGACAACAAGATGCAAGACCTAAAATCTACTATTATGAATCATAAAATAAAATAAATCATATTCTTTCTTCAAAACTATCAAATATGTTGGATGTCCTCCATGATCAAAAGAGAAATAATAAACTTGTAATTTGCTAAGTGCTAAGTAGTCTCTAAAATATAATTCAACTGAAAATTGATTGTCCTAATAATTATGTATGAAAGGATTATTGAAGCTAGCTGATTAGATGCAAGAGGAAAATCGATATATATCTGGAGAAACCTTAAGTTGATGACATGTGCATGGATGAATTAGAGAAAGATGTTAGAAGAGAAACATGTTGCTCGATTTCTTAAGTTTATATGTAATAGTGGATCAAATTTGATACTTTTGCTTGTTCTTGATCAATTGATTGTTTTGATCTTTTGTGGAACAACTCCGGTATAGTTTCAACATTTCTCTAAAATTTGCCACTCCTTAGGTAGTTTCAAATGATGAGATGGAGGCGTCTATTCATAAATTTTAGCATTTGATCTTCACCGTTAGATGATTGTGGAGATATGCATGTGGTGTGCTATTAATGAGAGCCATTGGATCGTTTCTAATGATCAATCATTGAGATTAAAAGGGCAAAAAAAAAAAAAAAAACACCATTGAGATCAGTTGGACAAGTAATTCTATTCGCGACATGAAGATGCAAGACCTAAAATCTACTATTATGAATCATAAAATAAAATAAATCATATACTTTCTTCAAAACTATCAAATATGTTGCATGTCCTCCATGATCAAAAGAGAAATAATAAACTTGTAATCTGCTAAGTGCTAAGTAGTCTCTAAAATATAATTCAACTGAAAATTGATTGTCCTAATAATTATGTATGAAAGGATTATTGAAGCTAGCTGATTAGATGCAAGAGGAAAATCGTATATATCTGGAGAAACCTTAAGTTGATGACATGTGCATGGATGAATTAGAGCACCATTGAGATTGTAGCTTCTTAAACCTTTTATAAGAAATAATGCTTCTAAAAGAACATGGCCCCCACTATTCATATCAAGCTAATAAAGTAAGCCCAAATTTTGTAACATAAACTCAAAGCTTTTAGATTAAGCCCAATAGTCGCCTTCTTTAGCGAAAATTTTGCATGAAAGATAATTGATTAAGGTTGAATATAGTGAACTAATTCAATTATCCTTACTTCAAACTTATCAAGTCAGGTTTTTCTAAAACATCCCTTAAATTATGCACCACTTCCTATACTAGCATAGACCTAAGAAGTGTAGTCATGAACTTTAAACTGGTCCAAAGGCTAAATCAATGAAATGGCTCCTATAAACTCTAAACAAAATCTTCTATGATTTAATATTAGAGCAGAGTATACGAGTCAAAAAGGGGTAAAGTGAATTTATATTTTAAATTTTGAAAATTTTTATGTTAATTTATGTGGAAGTTGGAGTATTTATGGTTCTTTGTATATGGTTTGATCGGAATTAATGAGAAAGTTGACAGATTCAAGGTTATGTATATGGTTGATGAGAATTTTGAGTCTATTAGGTATGTTTTTGGTAATTAAAATTATATGATTTGTAGAATTGGTAAAGATGTATTGTATCCGAAGATAATGTAAAAACTCTAATGTTATGCAAATTAGGTGTTAGGGAGCGAACTAAATTTTTTAGGATAAACATCACATTTGTTATCTAAATTTTGTTTAATTTTATAATTAACAACATAAATTTCGTTTATTTTTATAATTAATTATCAAAATAAAATTAATTTAGATATTATAAATAATTTCAAAAAGGTTGTAAATAATAAGATGATACCATTATACCCTCAATAGTCTACTACTAAAATTAATATACTTTAAGTAGCAAATACTAGGTTATCCCAATTTTTTACACTAAGTATTGGCCTTCCCATAAGTACAGTAACATTGAGCTACTTCATAATTTGTTAAAGGAACACACCAACATACAGTAACTAATAGGCATGTTAACTATTTCCGTCCTATCCCTGAAATATTAACATCCAAAGAAACGTAGATAAAATAATGAGGACTTTTATGATCTCATTGATAAAATCATTTAATTAATTATCTAATTGTTAAAATAAATATAATAATTAAATTATTAACTCTTTTAATAATTCGATATGATTAGATATAATATGAGTCATAAAATTAAATCATCAAAATTAATAACGAAATCGCGTAATTTCCTAAATAAAAAATGCTATCTGTTATCGAGCAAACAACCTTTGTCGTTACTAGGGAGGGTCCAGAAACAAATTTAAAAGAAAAAGAAAAAGAAAGAAGGAAAAAAAAAAAAAAAAAGGGAAAACATGTTTTAAACGAAAATTAAGGTTCGCACTTTGCACCCAAAAACAAAAAGAAGAATAAGGCGGCGGTCAACGAGGATAAAACTCGTGCGAGAATCAAGCTTTCTTAATTTCTGCACTCCACAAATTATTTTATTATGGAAATTCGTGGTGTGGAGTCGACGGTGACTTTTTTAAATTAGAGATTTTCAAAGCATCTGGCGACAAATCTTAAAAGACCCGCCTATATTCTAAGTCTTGTTTAAATTTTACGTTTTGTGAGTCTATAGTTTATTGAGATATCAATATTAATTAAATTTGAACATACTAAATTATTAAATTTATTATCTTGTTTAACACTTTGTATATGTAGGGCTCTTTCTAGGTTGTTATGTACATGTTGCATGGATATTATGCTTCACTGTCTTGTTGGTGACTTCTGAGTATTGATGAGGAGATAATACTTGATAATAAGATGGCTTAAAGAAAATGATAGGGAGGAGGAACATATAGTTTTGATATCTTGAATGCACAAGTGACAGGTAAAGAAACTTGAGTAGACCTCGTGCATAACCTCATAATTTTTGAGCAATCGAAGTAGTAATACATTTAAGCAATGTTATCAGAACCGGATCGGGGTTTGACTTGGACAAACTAGGGGGTCAGGGGTCGAAGGGTCGGACCGGGTTCAATCGGGGGTTGAACCGGGGTCACGAAAAAATAAAAATATAAGGAATAATTTAATTATAAAAGACCAATATATGTGTAATCACTCAATTAAATCTATATTTGGATCAAATTCATCAATTAATTATTAAATAAATATGATTTAATAATTATATTTTATAAATTTATAATAACGTATGAATAAATATTTAAATTTATAATATTTTATTTTATTTTATTATTTTTATTTTTTTGAATCCGGGTCAACCGGTCCCGGTCGATCGGTTCAACCTGGTTCGATCGCCCCGAGTCAACCGGTTCAACTCTGTTCGACCCGGGTCAATCCGGGTCTCACCGGTTCGTTCTAAAAACGAGTTTTAGGTGAGATCCGGCCCAGCATTAGTACCAGTTCCGGTCGAACCCAGTCGAACCGGCCGGTCCGGGCCGGTTTTGACAACCATGCATTTAAGTTGCCTTGTGTTGATCTTTGTTAATAGAGCCTCCTTTATAGAGTGTTGTTTGTCTTCTCTTTCCAAAAATTCTAAAATGCGAAAGAGTGGCTGAATATTTATAGGAACTTTGAATAAAAATAAATGTTAGATCATTTTAGTGATTAACATATGAGATGAAGTACATGATAAGGGCATATTATACTCACTTTTTATTATATGAATCATGCTAAATTATTATTGTTTTTATAGAAATCATGAGGAAATGATACTTAAATACACTTATTATGATATTTGAGGTCTTTAAGGACTTAAAATGCAAATAAAGGCAATTGAGAGAAGTTTTATGCATAAAAAAGACATATGACAATCAAGGTCAGCCAAATGAAAATGTAGGTCACCGACCTTCAACAAAAATCAACACCGGACACATCCAAACAAAGGCCGCCAACCTTTTCGTCTTGGAAATCAATTGAAATTTTCAAGGCCGGCATGTAAGTCACCAACTAAAAGCCGGCCATGGAGGAGCTAATGCCGCAGGCCTTTAGGCCGGCTTATGTCCCTCCGTGTCTATTTCCTATAAATAATCTTCTCATGGATCTTGTGAAACAAATGGATGAACCTTAAATGACTTGAAAGCTTATTTCTTTACTCCTAAATAGACATTAGGGCATAAAACAGTAGCTAGTTTTCCTTTTTTACTTTTCTTAAGGATTCTTCACTGGGATCAAGTGGGAAACATCATTTGCACTTGGATTTAAGAACGGGATTTTCCTGACAACGTGATTTTGCTCTATTCTTATATTCATTTTTTGGATGGTGCTCAATACTTGTTCCTTTTGTGCTTATTTAGGTTTTGCGCTGATGCTTTGGATTATCCAGTTGATGATTATTGCTATTGATTGATTCTTTGTTGGTGTTCAATTTGTTTATGTTAATTCACCAAACACGTATTTTGGGTTGATCTTGGAATGCATGTTAGATTATGATTGTAATTGGGAAATTCCTTTCTAATCAATTCTATGATTAGTTATTTTGGATTACAAATCACATACGGATATGGATTTTAATTCCATTAGGGTTTAGTAATTTATAAAGATTAGTCAATTAATCACTTTCCTAGGAATAAGGAAAATTAGTTGGTTAATTTAGGGTAATCACTCTCTTTGGAAAAAGGAGTTTTTACTTCGTGCTCAAAACACTAAATCCATCATCAATTTGGATTTGCAAGCATATCTTGATTAATAGCATACATTTAATTAATCTTTAGATCTTTTGGCTCTAAACTTAATTTGATTATGGGTATTGGAAATCCCAAATTTTATAGGTTAGTTTTGTTTAAAAATCCTATCTTTTTTATTTGCTTAGCTACAATTAAGACTAATATACTGGGTTAGCCCTCATTCCCTATGAACATGACTTAATACTCATCGAAATTTAATCGAGCATATGTACTCGGTACACTGATCAGTAAATATTTGCGCTTTTAAAATGAATTTAAAAAGAGCTCAAAAAGAGTTTTAAAAGGCATATAGAAAAAACGTGATAATTTTTTGGCACTATTACCAGGGAATGATTGGTGCTAATTTCAATTGTTAGGACTTTTGTAGACTAGGTCTTTTATTGGAAAAATCTAAAAAAAAATTTCAAAAAAAAAAAAAAATATATATATATATATATACTAATACTTTCTTCGTTATTTTTGAATACTAGTCTTTGTTCCATTTGTACATATCTACTCGCTTTCTTTTTCTCTTTGCAGGTGCTTGAAGTTTTTGTTGAATTCCCAGTCTATCAGCGAATTTTTCAGTTAGAATAAGATATGGGTAATCAAAGCACTAACTTTCCATATTGCTATACTAAAGAGCTTTGAGGAGAGGTATTATCATTTAAGTAGTGTGAGGGGGAGCCTTTGTCAAATGCTTGGGGAAGATACCATAATTTGATGCGTAAATACCTTCATCATAGGTCACATATTTAGTCTCAGCTGTTATGTTTCCTTAATGGAATAAGAGCTCATGATAAGATGATGATAGAGTCAACTGTTGGAGGGTAATAATCCTTAATGTTAGTGGAAACGGCATTTGGAATGATTTGATAATTGATAGGAAGCTAATACACTGATTCATACATTTTTCCTGTAGTAGTATGTTTTGTGGTGTAATGGATCACATGAGATCTCTCAATGTCAAGGTGGTAGGCTAGAAATTGATCCTAGTATGTCGATGGGAATCAATCTAGCCGGGTTCCAAAGTCGAATACCTAAACTAGACTAAAAGATCAAAGCTTGTTGATTCAATGGAAAATGAAACAAATGGAACTAGAGGATCAAAACTATCCCAACGCTGGTAGCCTAAACAAACGACAAGATCACAGGCGTAGAGAGAAGCGTGGATGCCTTGGATGAGCCTCTCAAGGCGGCAGTGTTTACCATCAACGCTTGGCTTGGAACCCTAGGCAGCGGCGTACCTGGCCGGCTTATCTCCATAAATTAGGCTTTAATGAGTCTTTATTATTATTTTAAATTATTAGTCTTTAATTTCATATTTATTAGTCTTTAATGTCATTAAATTCCTTTCATATTAAGATAATTAGATATAGAAATTTATTGTCATATTAGTAATTAGTCTTTTTGTCATTAATTAAGTCTTTTGGGGAGCTATTATAAATACCCTTTTTGTATTGAGACTCGAAAGCTTTTGGTCATTTGACATTATATTATTGAGAGTTTTTCTCTTGTTTACTCTTATCAATCTATTTCTTAGATTGTGGCGAGTTTATGATCTTGTCAATCTTTTAGATAGTGGCGATCAAACAGATCTTATCAATCTTTCAGATTGTGGCGATCATCGATCTTATCAATCTCTTGTGGCGATCAAACCATTCATCTTTCTTGTGAGTAATATCAAGAGAGATCGAGTGTAGTTAGGGTTGGTTGCGGTAAGTCATATTCGTAGTGAGCGCCGTCCATATCATTTAATTTTCTTTGCATCCTAAACATAAAAACCCTTAAAAAGATCATCTTTATCGTATTTGATTATTTGATTGAGAGATCTGTTGTGTACCTAATTCGAGATAACTGTGCCTTGCGTTTTAGGCACATTAGTATGTCAACTCAAGAGTATCACACCACTTGTGAGACTCCAAGGAAATCATGCTTCGTCTTTTGAAAATTAGTTACCCCAGCTCTAGGAAAAGAGAAAAGTATTGAAGAGCTTGTAAGGGGTTTAGAGTAGAAGTGGGAAGAAAAGTTTGACAAGCAACAAGTTGTTATAGAGAAATTGAAGACTCAGGTAGCAAGTCTAATAGAATTTTTATCCTCTATGTTTTACTTGCTAATTCAAGTGAAGAATGGGAGCATCCTAGTGATGGAGAGAAAAAAGGAACCCCATTTGACTCTTAAAGGCATGATGAAGAGAAAGAGTAAATAGTTATGTCCAATGCACAAAATGGGAGAGCACTCCTTCAGTTACCAATGAGGTTAGAGCAAGTGAAGAGAAACCAGCTTGGAAATAACCATTGAAAAGCTTGCAGATTTAACTATAGAGGGGCTTGAGAAGTAAGGAAAAAAAATTGAAGGTATTGTGAAATCCTCTATCCCAATTGGGCTAATAAATGAGATCAGTGCATAGGCAAGTAAGCCAGTTGAGAATGAAGAGACTCTGACTTCCACTCCAAATCAAATGGAAGATGTGGTACAACAGGAGCCCACTCCTGTAGTCACTAAGCCCACTAGCAGATCATATGTGCCACCAACTCCTTTTCCAGGAAGATCAAGAAGAGGAAAGAAGATGAAGAATATAATAAATTCCTAGAGGTGTTTAAGAAGCTGGAGGTCAACATTACCTTAGCTGATGTCTTAGGGCAATCACCTCATTACACGTGCTTTTTGAAAGAAGTAATGAGTTAGAAAAGGAAGATGAATGGGAAAGAGACAATCATGTTGACTTAGACATGTACTAAAGTATCAAGGATGCACTTCCCCCTAAATTGAATGATTCAGGGAAATTCACTTCACATTGCGCGTAGGAGATACTCAATCCAAGAATGCATTTTATGATCTAGGTGCAAGTATTAATTTGATACCTTTCTCTGTGGCTAAGAAGTTACGATTAGGGAATGCAATTAAGAAAATGAGATGACAATTCTATTGGCTGATCATTCTATTAAAAGACCTAGAGGGGTAGCTGATGATGTGTTGTTAAAAGTGAATAAGTTCATATTTCCTATGGACTTTGTAGTATTGGATATGGAAGAAGATCTAAAGATTCTTTCATCCTTGGGCACCCATTCATGGACTTTGTTAGAGCTGTGATTGATGTGAAAAATAGTAAAATGGTGTTGAAGGTTGGAAATAAAGTTAATGTGAATATCATGAAGCACTGGAAAGAACCTTAAATCCACTAAGGGACAGAACACCTGACAATCCAAGAGCAGAAGCTTGCAAGAAAAGAAAGGATGATGACAAAAAGACTAGTTAAGTTGATCCACCTTAAAGAAGAAAGTTAGAAAGTTAGGCTGAGACAATAAAACAAGTACTGGGTGTGAGGCAACCCAATGATATTCTTCCTGATTTTGTAAATATTTCTCTATGTTTTTTTTATGCTACTATCATATTTTTTCCTTTTGTGTAGATAAGAGGACAATTATGAGCTAAAGAGCATGATTTTAGACCACAAGAGCATGGACTCCCAAAATGAATGTAATTGGATAGCTCTCTTATTGCTTATCAGTTGGAATTTAAACTGCTTTAATTTTCCTTTTCAAAACCGTAGAAGTACCAGTATCCCTTTTCTCTTATATCTTTATTTTTATTCTTTTCCATTTTAAGCTAAATTAGGAATAGTGAGGATACTATTCAATCTAAGTGTGGGGAAAGAATAATAATATAAAGATTGAAGTTGAGTATAAATTGTTGATGTCTGAATTATTGACTTAATTGTTGATCTATGACATCTGAAATTATATTGTACCCATACTTTGAACTTACATCTTTCCTTAAGCATTATTTGGCCAATTTTAGGCTAATTTTTTTCAAAATTTTTCATGAAATCTAGAGATTATACTAAATGTTGTTGATAGCATCTATAAAAATTGTGAAATTGACTTGCCATTTTACTTGCTATTGTGATTAGAATACTTAATTGAAATTAACAAGGAAAATCTTTAAGGAATAAATTTACCTTATATTTAGCTTTAGAATTGAAAGTTTGAGAGTAGGTTGAATCCTTAAGTGAAAAATAAATAGGTCTACTTCTAGGAAAAATTTAGCTTGTATATTCTCTTTTGAGTTGTTTTGAGAACATTTCAATACTTAGTAAAAGAGGTAGAACAAACTCTTTACTTAGTGATCATTTATAAAAAAGTCTTTAAGTCGCTGTAGCGTTGAAAAGAAAGAAAGAAATAAGCATAAGCTTTACTCCAATGACTCAAGTAATTGAGTTAAGAGTATCCAAACTTAAATATTGGGGTGTGAAAGAGTCTGTAGGAGTCCCTTTAAAACCTGGTCACTTGGGTGATGAGCTCGTGATGTGCCGACTCAATGAATTCACTATAATTAGAAGGGAGGAAAGACAAAAGTTCAATCCATGAACTTTGACAAAAAAAAAAAAAAAGTTACTTGTATGAATGAGAAGAATATGAATGCAAAAGCACCAAGTGAAATAAGACTTATAACAAAGAAGGGAAAATCTAGGGAATGAGTAGATACCACATGCTTTCACTCTGTGTTACAAGAACTATCTGCTTGCTAATAACTAGTGAAGTTTAAATGGGTGTTTTTCCTTACTGGATTGTGTATTTACTTTTGGACAAAGGTTCTTTTACTAAACACTGGGATTAAAGTTTGTTTTGTCTAGATTAGCTATTGAATTTTGATTATAGTAATCTAATTATATATACCCAGTCTGGTTAGAGCGGTAGGCACCGGAATTGCAAATCATGAGCTATAAAAGAAAAGATGCTTGAATTTGCGAAAGTGAAAGTTTTGTACTGTCAATGATAGATTTCTCTTTGGTTTGATTTATTTTACTTGAGAACAAGGAAAAGTTCAAGTGTGGGGCAGTTAATAAGGGCATACTATACTCACTTTTTATTATATGAATCATGTTAAATTATTATTGATTTTATAGAAATCATGAGGAAATGGTACTTAAGTACGCTTATTGTGATATTTTAGGTCTTTGATGACTTAAAATACAAATACAAGTAATTGAGAGAAGTTTTACGCATTTAAAAGATGTGACAATCAAGGCTGACTAAATGAAAATGTAGGCCGCCAGCCTTCAACAAAATCAACACCAACACATCCAAACAAAGGCCACCAGCCTTTTTGTCTCGAAAATCAATTGAAATTTTCAAGGCTGGCATATAAGCTGTCGGTTTACATTGAAAGTCAACCATGGAGGAGCTAAAGCCGCTGGCTTTTAGGCTGGCTTATGTCCTTACATGTCTTTTTCTTATAAATACTCCTCTTGTGAATCTTGTGAATAGAATGGATGAACCTAGATGACTTGAAAGCTTATTTCTTTACTCCTAAATAGAAATTAGGGCATAAAATAGTAGCTAGTTTTCCTTTTTGTTTTTCTTGAGGATTCCTCATCGGGATTAAGTGGGAAACATCTTTTTACTTAGATTTAAGAATAGGATTTTCTCGACAAGGTGATTTCATTCTTTTCTTATATTCATTTTATGGATGGTATTCAATATTTGTTCCTTTTGTGCTTATTTAGGTTTTGAGTTGATGATTCGGATTGTCTCGTTGATGATTATTGTTGTTAATTGATTCTTTGTTTATGTTCAATTTGTTGATGCTAATTCACTGAACATGTATTTTGAGTTGATCTTGGAATGCATGTTAGATTATGATTGTAATTAGAAAATTCCTTTCTAATCAATTCTGTAATTGCTATTTTGGATTACGAATCACATAGGGATATAAATTTTAATTCAATCAGGGTTTAGTAAATTATAAATATTATTCAATTAATCACTTTCCTTGGAATAAGAAAATTAGTTAGTTAATTTAGGGTAATCACTCTCTTTGGAAAAAGGAGTTTTTACTTGTGCTTAATTGTTTGAAAAACACTAAATCCATCATCAGTTTGGATTTGCAAGCATATCTTGGTTAATAGCATACATTCAATTAGTCTTTAGATCTTTTGGCTCTAAACTTAATTTGATTATAGGTATTGAAATCCCTAATTTTTGTAGGTTAGTTTTGTTTAAAAATCCTATCTTTTTCATTTGCTTAGCTACAATTAAGACTAATATACTGGGCTAGCCCTCATTCCCTATGAACATGACTTAATACTCATAGAAATTTAATCGAGCATACGTACTAGGTACACTGACCAGTAAGTATTTGCGCTTTTTAAAAGGAAATTAAAAAGAGCTTAAAAAAAAGTTTTAAAAGGACATATAGGAAAAACGTGATCAATAAGCCTAATTTATGGTTATTCTAAATAAATTTATCATGAGCCAAGTCTAATACCCATCATCATGTGTGGATGAGTCTATCTAAAGAAGTTTGGATGATAACTGGTCTAATAATTCATTTTTTATGCCTATCAAGCCAAATCTTCATGAATCATCCTAATAACTGAATCGGTTCGTTAGGCTTTGTCACTCAACCCATAAGTCAAGTTCAAATACAAATAATAATATTTATATTTTTAAGCTCATTTACACACCTAACTTTCAAGTTCAACTAATAATTCTTTAGGGAATCATATATCTATTGGCTAAGAATTAAATTTAACAGGTAAAAGTTTATTTATTTGTTGCTGGAAAAAGGTAAAGTTTAGTTGGATGTGATATCTAGCAAATCTAAGTTTGAAGTACAATTTTTGATATAATAAAAGTTTAATTTGATAATATATGTATAATGTGTGCTTTATGTTATATGTGGCCTTAGATGAGTGGTGTGGAACGTAATGTAAGGGATGATCTTGAGAGAAATGAACATGGAGAAGAAGCAAACAGTCTCAACTCCAAAGAGATATGAATGCATGCATGTTTTGTAAACATCAGAAGGTGTGTAGCTAACCCTATAATAAGGACAATTCTCTTAATTTCATCCCTTTCTCAAATTAGGAGAGCTCATGGTCTATACAGTGCTTTGGCATTAATGTTACTCTTCAGATTGCATTGATAATCAATAGTTCAAATGAATATTTTCATTAATAGATTTCCTATTAGCCCGTATGATGACTCCGGTGCACAAAAGCCATCTCTTAATACTGAGCTCTCTTGTAAAAGACTGAAATGAATGGCTAGTATAATAATTGCTACTTCAAGCCATCATGGTATTTTCTATGTATGTATGGGCTTAACTCTTTTGATCCTATGATATTAATTATTTTGGAGGTCTAACAAGTCAAATTTAAGTTATTAACAGATTTAAAATTCACATATTGAATTTAATCTTTTATAATATTTAATAATATCAAAATTTAAATATAAAATTGAAAAGTACACGTGCTGATTTTAATATTATCAATGCAATTTTGTTGCTTAGAAGACTTGGGTTGGCCTTAGTGGGTCTCTTTCGTAAATGGGAATCCAGTTCAATCTAGTACCACACACACTTTCCTCTCCTTTTGATGATAATTAATTGTCTATTCCGGGGCCTACGCATCTGGTTTTAATTTCAACGAACGTAAAGGCTACTACTAAAATCAGAGAATAAATTCGGATAAGTTCCGACTTTAAGTAAAGCGATATGCTATGCTTTAAATTCTTCTCACATGCAGTTGATGACAAGTTAACGACTTTCGAACATTTCCTATGGTTGTTAAATTACTTTACTGAAAAAATAATGTAAGAATAAAACCTAAGATGCAATTGAAAGTAGCTATTAAAAAGAAAAAAACTATCGATAATTTCATAGATGCGATGCTATTTGAACTTTGGCAAAACATGAAATTAGGTATTTGAATTTTGAAATTGATTAATTTAGTATCTAAATTTTAAAATTGATCAATTTAGTATCTCAAAAACTTTGAAATTGATTAATTTAGTATTTAAAAGAACTTTAAGTAGATACTATTGACATGCATTGAAAAGTTCTTTTATATATTAAATTAATTAATTTTAAAGTTTATGTATCTAATTGTATATTTTGTCAAATATCAAGCACTATTTGTGTGTGTGGAAATAACCCAAAACTATTAGCACAAATATGGATTTTTTATGTCAAAACAAAACTAGGTAAGCGAGAATAAAATAAATAGCAACTGAATTGCTTGAGATATATATACCCAAGGAGCTCATATTAATAGCCGAGGAACATGGATTACACAAGGTAGCTAGGCAATCAAAGGAAATAAATTATTAAACATATCAAAGATTTCCTCAATTTTCTCATTGTACCAACAGAAAATATCCCAAATTGATCTTTAAGGAAATTGTTTATACCTTCCTTAAACTGAAATAGCTACGGTAGACATTAACGTGAGTTGGAATTCCTAAATGTGGCTTAGATAAACAATACCCAAAAAAAAAAAAAAAAGTTACATGATATCACATAAAGTGATGGTTGATCCCAATATGTTTATTATACTTATAAAACCATTATTATGAATATTATGACTAGAATTTTAATCATGATAAATAGTAATGGTTTTCAGCAAAGAGATACCCATATATTTAAGGAATTATTAAGTTAGATTATGTTCTAGGTAGGGATGCAATCAGCTGGATCATTATAGGTAGAGTTGGGCATATAGACCGTGGCCCACGGGCCGACGCATTTATCAGTTTAAAAAAACAGGTCACAACAATTTTTTTGGCCCGTTTAAATGCGGCCAAGTTGGCCGAGCTTATTTAGCTCGTAGGCCAAGAGGTAAAAAAAAAAAGAAAAAAAAAAGAGAAAATATCTAATTTGTTACATGTATAAATTTTGTAAATTCAATCGATTCTATAATAGCTCTTGTTTATAAAAAGTTTGATTATAGTGAATTCCAAATTTACATTTATATTGGATCTATTTGTTTGTTGACAGATTACATACACATACTTTTTTTAAATAAATTATTTATAAAGAATTAGATACAGATAAAAAAAGTTCGTAGTTCTCATTAAAATATCAATATATCAAATCTAGATAAAATATAAATATAAATCGGATATATTTACACATATCATTTTAAAAAGGATATAAATACAAATGAAAAACTGACCATCTAAATAAAACCATTATTTACTTTCAAATCAAGAGAAGTACTGGAAAAGAAGGAAGGCAATGTGCCCTTACAGTGGTTGGCCAGAAGCAGCTAAAAATATACGAAACTTGAAAATTTATGAGAGAATTTACACTAAAATAAAATCAATTAATTTTAGATCTGTTTGATGGGGAAGTTACATTTGCATGTTGCAAAGTGTGCTCCTCATTGTAATGAAAGATGCTCGAAGACACAGTACAAGAAGCATGCTTGTTTTTTCTGCCAAAAGTATTGCACCAAGTGTTTATGTGCGCCTCCTGGTATCTATGGAACAAGCGATGTGTCCATGTTACACCAATTGGAAACCAAGCGAGGAGGCCCAAAATGCCCTTGAATTTCTACCTATCTGCATGTCATACTATCTTCTATATATATATATATATTATCTTTAATATATAAATATATAACCCTAATATAATATAATATTCGAATTTTTACATAAACAAATATAAAAAAATAATAAAATAAAAAAAAAAATTTCATTTGATCCGTGGACAGCCCATTTAATCTGCGGGCTAAAGTGGACCAAGCCTAAAAATTTTGGCCCATTTAAAAGTAGACAAAATGACTAACCTTGTTGCCCACTTCTAATTTTAGGATAACCTATCAGTTTGACTCTTTAAAAACCTTATAAGGTCACGGATCGGGTTTGGGAAATAATATGTTGACCCTATAGGGTTTTCGGGTATCATGGGTCACAATAATAATCCATTAGGAAACCAAAACCGCTGAGTTAAATATAATTTAAAATGAAATCCTAATGCTGTATAATGTAACTCTGATGTACAGTTTTCCAATTACCAAGACGACGCCAGATATTAACGTGATGATGCCAGAGATTACCTCACCGTTGATTTCGCAAAGAAAAAGAGATGCAGAGGTTGGAGAATCCATTCGAGACCAAACCCGCGCTCGTTTGTGTGGCATGTTTTCAACATTATTAGCCACCGTTACTCACATATTTTCTATTATGTGTTGATTTTTTTTAAAAACTCAATTTCAGTGATATTATTTATTTGTAGTTTAATTGAATATATTAAAATTAGATATTATTGTGTTCTTACGATAAGAAGCTGTCTTGGATTCAAATATATATATGTAAAATAAGAATTCAAATTAAAAAGTCTAATATTTAAGACTAATATATTCCTTTTTTTTTTTTTAATTATATTCCATCAACATAACCATCTCATTTCCTCTTCCCTCCTCTAAATAAGGAAATTGTTAATTCGATATTAATTATTAAGTAGGCTAGTAAATTCATCAGGAATTATGCTAGAATTAATTCAAATAATTTTTTTTAAAGGATATTTACACTATTATGAACATATGAGATTGTGTACAAATTTTCACCATGTTAAACTATTCATTTTTTACAAAGTGTATATATATTATATTAAAAATCTTGCACATTTTTTTATTAGGTAACGTAAACACATGTATAAATGCCTTTTTAATGTTTGAAAATAGTTTCCTAATGAAGTGCCTTTAATTTATTAGAATCAGAGTTACCGATTACATTAGTAAATATGAAACAAGACTAATAAGTATATAAAATATTTTTTTTCTTTTTAATATATGCTATTCGAATGTTTAAATATAACTCTTTCTTTTTTCCCAGGATACATAAACGCATTTGCCAGCATTGAAATTTCAGGGTAAAATAAAAAAAATTACCTATCAGTTGAATTGGAAAGACAAAAAAAGGACAAAAAAGAAAATTCAACTGAATTAGATTAAATTACCCTATAGTCTTTTCTGGACTTATTGTTTGCCTTAATATCTTATGTGAGAGAACAACTAAAACACTAATGTCCACACGAAATCATATAATCTCCGAATAACAAAATAAATTGAAATCTAAAAATAAATAAATAAAAGTTAATCCGGTCAACAGGATATGATAGGTCATGGCCAAAACTCTATGAGGATGGATTTGGATATTAAGGAAAAAATCCTATAGGATTGCAGATTAGGTTTAGATGCCCCTATAGGGAATTGAGATGCGTTCGGGTCTTATATGATCCGTCCTAAACCCATCTTGATTGCATCTCTAGTTTTAGATAGTATCGACTGGATTACATTATTAGATTTTGCAAGTGTTGTTCTAGGAATTTGAACTTAACTCTTACTTTAATATCATGATGAAATTATTTTGTTTAGGGTTAATGTCATCCCTTATCTGAGCTTAGTCAAATATGGAATCAATTATCTAAACTTTAGTTTAACAATTTAATAGTTAATTTTACTTTTAAGTGTGCTTTTACTTCTGAGTTAACCTGTGTGTACTTCGTTTGATGATTTGGCATTTTAATGAATAAGAAAGTGGCATGTGTCATCAAGATTAAGAAAAAATGAATCTTTGGCCAAATAAAAGAAACTACAGCAAGCTGGGAAAAAAATTAACAGAAAAAAAAAAAAGAAAAGAAATTATGGCCTTTTGTCCGCCACAAACAAACACCTTGTTCTTAATATCAATCCAACTAAACCCGGGATTTTTCTTTTCTTCCTTCTTAATCATAATATTTTTAGCACCTTTCACACTATCCCATTGATTCGCAATAGCACGGATATCGGATAGAAGAACATAAGCCGATGAATCAAGTAGTTCTCTATGTCTCTTTCAGCTTTATGAGAATTTAGTAAAGTTCTATCCATTCAAGGTTTTAGCTTTTGATAATTTATGTACGCTGAACTTGATGGTTCAAAAGGTATTGGATATTAATGAAATAAGTTTCTCAACTTCTTGAATTTACCTGGCTGGGCTAAGAGCATAAATTAGACTGGACTAATATTCAACTTCAAGTTCAATTCCAATGAAGTAAAAAGTGTTCGGAATGGATGAAAGGCTGTAATAGGTCGCGATGACCCTAAATTATTGAAGATGATTCTCTACGGTTTAAAAAATTTTTGGAAAAAGACAAAAAAATAAAATATATTAGAATCAGATATGAATATGGAGTAGACATCGTTACAGGCTGGTTCTGAACCGAGAATTGACCCATAGATAGCAGGTTCGAACCAGTTGAGGAACCGCTGGTTCTTGCAGGTTTAATCTGTTTCACCCTCAAAACTGCCTAACCCGGTGGTTTTGAAATCGCTAATTCAAGAACTAACAGGAGAACCAATAGTTCCTATGATTCTACACCACAAAAAATAAAACAAATAAAGGAAAAAGGAAAAAAAATAAAAATATCTAATTAAAAAATATTTAAATTATTTTCATGCGAATAGTAAATTTTTAATTTCTATCACAACATTTAATATGTTGTTATTAACAATACAACTAATAAATATATTTAAAATCATGTATTATTGAGTTTATATATATTTTTAATCAAAATGAACTTTTCTTTCTTAACAATGTGAGACTTGATTTTATGTTTGTAGACCTATTTGTATATTTATTTTATAATCTATATTACTTACATAACAACTAAAAAGTAAAAAATTGTATATAAATAAATATATAACTATAATTTTTTTTAAACAATGCGCCATAAACAATAATTATTAATTGTTATTTCTAATTAAAAATTTTTTCCTTACTTAAATTAAATAAAGTAATTTAATTTTTTTTGTTTTTTAATTTCACGATTCCTGATTTCAAAGGAACTAAAATCGAACTGTGAGAACCGGCGGTTCCCAAAACCTGGAGTCGGATTAGCTTCTACTAGTCCGATTCCAGTTCCACTCATTTTGGAATTGGGAATAAGTGGTTCCAGTCCAGTTATGGACGTGAACCGAACCATGACAACATCTATATAGGAGTGAAAATCCAAAGATTGGATGGTATTGATACGATTATCGGCTCAAGCCACCCAAGAATACCCGGAAATATACTCAATTAAGGGGGTAATAAATACATGGGATCCAAATTTTCGATCCGGATTCATAAGACCAAATTGAAGAAAAAGAGTTTCAAAAATGGAAATAATGGAGAGATGGATCAAAAACAACGAAAGTTTGACAATGAAAGGTCCAAATTAGCTGATCTAAGGTTTCATAGTGCCCAACCTAGATAATTTAATTTCAAAATGGAACTCAAAACTTGAAATTGCAATATTTATTTATTTTTGGGTAAGTGTCAATTTTGATACCTTAATTTTACGTAAAAAATCAATTTGGTGCCTAAATCTTGAAGTGGTTAATCTACTATCTAATAAAACTTTTTCAGACTTTTATTACTATCCCTCCAACATTGCTTGCTTTGTCTGGTAACATGGAAGAAACAATTTATCATTAAATTTTTATTATAATTTTTAACACTGTCTAGTATTGATACACTACATATTTCATGTTTGAAGATAAAACAAACAATGCTAATGAAGTAGTAAAAAATGCCACAAAAAGTTTAATAAGATGTTAAATTGATTACTTCAATGTTTAGATACCAAATTAAATTTTAATGAAAAGTTTACATACCTAATTTGACATTTTTTTCCTTTATTTTTTCACTATGAATTGCAACTTTTATTTCTTTAGTTGAAAATTTTGAAATGAACGAAATTAACTTTTTATGGTATTTTATGCCACTTGTTACTTTCTTACTTCTTGGAATAGCCAAGTCTTCTAATAGAGATAACAAAAAATTAGTTCAAGTAATAAAAGCATACTTAGAATGTTTAATTATATATCAAATTGATCAAATTAAAGTTTAAGTATTTGATTACACATTTTGGTAAAGTAGTTGATGCCATGCTAACCCTTTTACCTAAATTATTTTAAATATATAAATCAATATTAAGGACTATTTAAATTCTTAAAATATCTTGTGATAATATTATAATGCCATTTTCATTCTGTTATTTTAACCATTGTACACGTGTAACGTTCTAGACTTGAGACGCAAAAGCTTATAATGTGTCTACAGCAAGGATAGGCACACTAGGGCTTGATATCTGCTAAACTTTAAAATGTTTATTACACATTATAGTATATAAATATAGTATATGAATAGTTTTAATGTAAATCATTTTTAGAAAATGTTTTGTTAAAGGTAAGTTTGGTATATAATCCAAAGGAAAATTGCTCTAACCAATTTTGAAAAGGTTCAGATATTTCTCTCTCCTTTTTTTTAAATAAAAAAATAAGACCCTTGTTTTAATCAGACAATAAACATTCATATATATTGAAAATAGTTTCCGATCATTTTGCATTACGTCACTTTATCAAAATCTCATAGGTCTAGGTCTTATTTAAATTGATTAAGATCTTTTTCTATCAAACACAAATGTACTGGATATGACTTAATCGAACATTTCAAACACAGCCAAGCTAATTTGACTTGTTTTTATGTGGGTTATAATTTCTTGGCCAGCACAAGCCATGGCTAAACCGCCTGTCTGTGGACCAAAATGAATTTTTTTAATATTAATTTGTGTGAAAATTATAATATTTATATATTTTGGAGTTTATATATATTAACGATTAATTTTGATGTTATTTTAATTACTTATATATAAAAACAAAAATTTAAATAATTTATTGGATATTATGTTTAAAATAATAAATATATACTTAAAATATTGTTATAATGCTTACGGTTTGTGTATCAATTCATCCCTTTCCATAACATTATAATATGTAATTATATTACTTTTGTTCTTAAACCTTTTCCTTTTTTTCCCTCTCTTTGACAATGGTTAAAATAACAGAATGAACCCACGTGTTAAATGGGTTGGGCTAATCAGGCTCATTTTTACACAGACCGAAAGAAAAATTGGATGTGGCCTGTTTTTTGTACTGAATAAGTATACAGGTCTGCGGGCCATATGGCCTGTATCCTTAGTTCTAACCATCAACACACCAAAAATGATTTTTCATCCTCGTTTGCTCATAAAAACAATCTTTACATCCCTGTTTCATGAAATTCTTAGAAATCTTGATATATCCAACATAAAGAATCAGAAACTTATTTGTAATTTTTGAAATTAACTCTTGCTCCACAATCACAAAACACCTACGTACAACAACATACGAAAGATGTTACTTACCGCAAAACATCAATAACTTGTCCCTACGACGGTACTCTTTGCTTCTCGTGTTTCAAGAATTTGAAATTGGAGATATATTTTCTTGAAATACACTGGGGGAGGAGAGAAAAGCCCAAAGGAAGAAGAAAAACGCTCACCGTGATGATCCTAATGCAATTGCATTGATGAGAAGTCGGATCGAGCGGATGGGGGAGATGGGAAGGGGGGAACTTGGGCGAAAAAAACAGGAACACCTCGTACCTAAAAATAAAAAATTACTAGCATTAATATATTCAAGAATATTAATATAATATTTAATAACTTTAGGATATTTCACATGTAAATTAAAGAAAAATTTAGAAATTCTATTTCTAAGCAAAAATAGTAAGCAATAATAAAATAATATGTTAGATTTCTCCCTCAGTCACTATTACATCAAGTTCATAATGAAATAAATTAGAATGCAATGAATAAAAAGAGATAAGTTATTGAATAATAAATCCATTCCTTCATTTGAAGATATTATGCAATGGAATGAAATTATCTTAAATATTTTTAGTAATTAATATGGATAATAAATGTATAAGAGGATAAAAAGATAATTATAATCGTAATTATTAATAAGGATGGAATGAAATCGTGATTCTGTCTTTTCGATGGCAGAATCAAATTCTTTCTTAAAGCCAAAATCATTGATTTTTGAAAACGCGAATAAGAATAGAACTTGGAATTGCAATTCTATTTCGGGTAAATTCCCGCATTCCCAATATGAGTAATTTACTAAACAAGGAGAAATTAAAATTAAAATCCAGTGTCACTGTTAAGAACATACCATCTCTTACCTAAACTAGGGCCGGAATGGAAGCAACAGGCCCATAGAGCTTGTTTTAACCATATTAGAGGCCTTTTAGTTGAAAAAGCTTCATTAAATTCACCATTATTAAGAAAGATACTTTTAACATCTATCGGATGCAGAGGATGATCTTCAATGGCTACGACAACGCATTTATTTCGTGAATTTATGTGGCATGGATAATAAGTGTACAGGTCTCAGGGAGCTTCATCTAAGTGTTTTGTGGGACAAGATGCAGACGAGAGTAACTACAAAAAAAAAAAAAAAAAAATAAATAAAAAATAAATAAATAATAAAAATAAAAAAATCTAAATGTGGCTTTGTATGTACTTTGTAGGACCATATCGTCACGCGAGATGAACCGTTTATCATTACGATAGATTCGAAGAAGTACTAACAGGATAGGTGTGAAGAAGTACCAACAGAAAAAAAATTGATAAATAAGAGTTCCCTATGTAGCAAACAAAATCTAGAATGGTGGGTTCTCTTTGCTCTGTGGCATTATCGGTTTGGAACTACTTTAATAGTAGAAGAAAACTGGACAACGAATTGTGGCTTATTTAATGGGTAAATTATATCGGGATGTCATAACATTTGGTTAGTAAGTTTATTTTAGGTATAACTTTTTTAATTGGTTCAAAAAAGGATTATAATGTTTAGAAAAATGGATCAATTGAGATCATTATTGACATGAGTTAATAGAAGAAAAATTTAATTAAAACTCATAAAACCTTTTCTTTTAAGACCTCATCAACATGTATCAATAGGAAAAATATTTAATTAAATCTTAAAAGATACTTTTCCAAATATTGTGATAATTTTTCAAAACGTTATGATTTAAAATAAACTTACTCCTAAACATTATGTTCTTTTTGTGTAATTTATCCCATATTTAATATAAGTTTCTTGCAGTTCAGATTTCAGATTGATGTTTAAGGAAATAAATCTAAGTATACTAATTAAGGATAAAAAAAAATCCATTAAACAAAGCAAAATACTTCTCTCCTCGTTTAAATCGGAAGAGCTATTTGCTTTTGAAAACTTTCGTTGGAGGTTGCTCCAAACATAATGGTAGAAGTTTAGAGTGAAAATCTTAAAAGACGACGAAAAATTAAATGTATAAATGTGGATCGATATTTGTTGTCATGTCAGGTGTTAAATGGTGGTGTGCAAGTACTGGTAATATTTTTAACATATTAAAAAAAATATTAATTCATTTACATATAAACCCAATATCTCTGATTATTTGGGTCATGTATAATATTAAGGACCCTGAACCCTATTTAAGATCTTTAGGTGCTAGCTCAACTTCCTAAGAATATTTTTAAGTGACTTTTTTACTTTATATAAAGGTGTTTTATATAGGGTTTTTAGGTGTTATATCAAATTAGTCTCTATTTATTTTTCTATTGGTTTTGTTTTGACATTTGTTGGGAACTTGAAGTGACCAAACGATTTTTGGGTCCTTCAAATTTGTAAGCTCATATACAATAGTAAGAGCATGTATGACGATAACAAAGATGTGGATTAGTAATCATAGTAACCCTAGATACCATGTTGACTTCCTAAGAATCTCTTCCTTGAGAATCTTTTCATTATATTTGAAGTTCTTAATTTAAGCATATCTAGATACTATATAATACCTCAGATATTATCTATTTAATTTTCTATCAATTTATTTTCACATTTATAATAGCAAAGCCACTAGGGGATGGTTAGTGGGCTTATGGTATGTTAACATTATTGAAATCTTTTTTCCCTTGTAACGTGAATATAAAAGATGATCAATATTATATAAAGTGATGTAAATAAAAATTTCTTTTGTATTAATTTGTTACTCATTTAAAACTTTGGTCTCTTTTTAACCATTTAAAATGTTTATTCCTTATTTTTATCACTTCATATAATGTTGATCTCTCTCTCTCTCTCTTACTTTTTTTTTTCCTATCTTTTCAAATACTGATTCCTTGTTTAAACCTACCTTCAATTGTTGAATCTTCTGATATAATTTTTCCAAAAGGAATAGTACATGAAATTGCTTGAAAAACTATACAATAAATTTATATTTATGGGAAAGGACATGAGTTATACTAGGTAAGTAATCAAAGCAAATATACTACAATATATGAAAATTTCCATAATATGAATTACAATCGTGGAAGCCTAGGCAAAATTGTGATGTATATAATCATAAGGGATGCACCTAACATTATTGCTTTTCATTTGTTTATTAGAAATTTAAATTTTAATGATGAATATTCTAATAGAAGGCGTAAATAATGGGCTAATATCACTAACACTATTTGAACTTTACCTAAATATTCAATTGAACTTTTCTTGGTGAAAAACAATATTTGGCTCAATTCCATTACTTCCGTCTATCTAATTAACAATAATGATGAATAATTGTGTGACACGTATACTTGACCCACCTAGATCATAATCTATGTCAATACTAAATGAAAATAGAAATAATAACATGATGAAGGTTAAGCCTACTCGAAGTTAAAATGCACAGAAGAGATTGGGCATAGCATGATTAATTTGAAAGAGCGGAGAGAGATTGCAAAGAGATAACCCTTATTTGTAAAATCCATCACGTGTAACCTAAATCTCAAACCTGAAAAACCCTATAGTGAGGCACATTCATAGAAACAAAACCCTTCTCCATTGAATGTAGCAACTGTGATACTGTAAAATGTGAGCCCTAAATTGCATGCATGATAGTGGTGGAATAGTAGAATGTTGACCCACAAGATTTCTATAGATTCTTTGTGAAGAAGACAATTGGGAGTGGTGCTCACTCTACCAAACATGAAGCTTAACAGTAGTCACCAATCTTAATCGGGAATGTTGTTATTGGTGGGTTTCAAGCGATTCATGTAGTGGGGGACTAAAATGGATACATGTTGACCATCTTGTTGTGGAAGGTATGATACAAACCTTATTTTTTTTGTGTTCTCTTGCTTTGTGGTTATGGTTAGTTTGCAGATGTTTGTATTGTTCGCACCATATGAAATCCATGTGCTCAAATGCCTTAGTTTCACTTCCACTATAGCCTTTCATCTTTAGTTAATTCAACCCATTTGAAACCCTTATTCCATGTTTCACCAACTTTCTTCATGTTTTCCATGACATTTTTAATGTCAAACACTACAACTTATGCTCTATCAAGATGTGTATTGTAAGATAATGTGTTTTTGGGCAGTATAAGTTGTGTTTTTAATTTTTTGTGCCTTCTTATGTGGCATTATTCTTTGCGAAACTGTATATGTAAGGAACCAAACATGAGGGTGTATTATCTTATAAGGTGGACTTGATGCCATGTGGGAGGAACATTTGAAGTAGATGATGATTTCAGGGAGTATATTAATAGCAAATAGATATGTTGGATAGTAGAGGTGGAAGAATTAAGGAAGCTGCCTTGCTGTGCTTCCTAGGGATGTTGGTTTTCTCAACATTGATAAGATAGCCTTCTTGGTACTTGGGAAGACCGTAGTAGATGGACTTCTCCGGCTTATGTTGGGGGAAGATGCACCATACAATACTATGGTGGCTATTATTGGTGTAGCGATAGTAGGCACATATATGTTGAGCATCCAAAGGGTGAGGTTACTCGTGAGGGGTTAGAATATCTAACCACTGCTAAACTATATGTTGTTTTATCTTATGTTACTTTATGTCTTTAGTAATAATTTTGCAACTTGTGTACATGTTTGTAGAGCCTTGAAGATGAAATTTCAAACCAATACCTTCGGTTAAGCATCACTTTTGAGCAACAAAGCATGATAAGGGCCTAGAAGATAGTACTTTCTAAAGGGATGTTGCCAGTATCGATTATTAGTTAATGGAATTTGTATATTTGAATGGCTATGAACTTGATGTTGTGCGATAGATTTCACATCGTTCATTGATTAGTTTGATTGTACTTTGAATATTCAAGCTGTGTGTTTTAATCAAAATTGTGTGCTTTGACATTGGATTGCAGGTTTTCACTAGGTTGAGTTTAGGCTTATAGATTATGATGCAATAGCTTATAGGTTGAGTTTAAGCATTATGGTTGGGTTGCTTGTGTTAATCGGTTTCTAGATCACCCTAATGGAGCAATTTATTTCTATTAATGTTTTTCAATAAAGGTCATGGATGAATATTTATATGATTCATGAAAGTGCTCTAGTTCATAATAAGGTTTACTATTATTTTTATGTTGCTCAAGTAATAAAGCCTTACAGCTATATTCTATAAAGATATTCATGCGATGAATTTGTTAAGTAATAGTTTGTTTGAATTTGCAGATTTGGTAAGTTAAAAAAATCACATATAAAATTTATCAATAATCACAAGTGATATTAAAAGTAACATTACAGTAGCCTCTTGCAATCGCAAAACATGAAGGAAACATCAAAACGGTATCATTGCAAATCATCTTAATGTTAAGCCAAGTAAAACAGATAAAAAAATATTGCTATTCGCATAGCAAAACCATGGGTAACATTTTTAATAGCTTCCACATGGCCAATAACGAAAAATCCCGACCTTAGTAACAACAAGCATGCACTTGATGATTTTCACCCCGCTTTGCAGCCTTTCTAGCTCTACATAAGCTAAGTCTTTGGAGATTATACGATCCTCTTCTGCCTCTCAACATTTGGACTAAATCTTGCTAGATGTTCCCTTAGATTTTCGAATTTGATCCTCTCTATCGAAGCCAATCTGAATCTTCTTCCAAGAAACCAACAACCTCTCTTTTATGCTAATACAACAACTAGGTGTTGATGCATCCGACGTAAGGTCCTCATGGTTGTATGCCTAGTTGAAGTAATTGCATCTATCATCCCATATACAAAGCAAGTTACATCCATCATCCACCATCATAAAGCGCATCATACAAAATAAAAGACAACACTGTCAAGAATGCACAATGTCATATCATAGGGAACCATAGAATAAGTGACCACGATTTGTCTCAGTCCTTACAATTGCAAGCATCGCCTTAATTTCACACTTACATAGGATATATCCAAATACACTTTTACCGACTCGATGAACTGAAGAAGACAATGAACTTTTGCCTTTTTCTATCCTTGATTTCTCGGAGAATAACTAGGACAAAGGCCATTCAACACCAAGCCTAACAGAGGGACAACCAAGTATCCATACTAAAGAAGAAAAAAGAAACTAAAAAATTGAATCAGCTATGTCCAAAAAATAAAACTATCACAATGCGATGAGGCTGGACGAATGCCTTACATTCGTTGTACCTTAGCTCCTAACAAGACAACTTCCCTTTGTCCAGCAAATGTCATCGATTGGGTTTCACGATTGGGGTTTTTTATTTTCTGGACTAGATTTTCACTTTCCCCTTTGAAGCATTTATTAAGGTTTTCAATTTTACCCGATTGGTGATTGCATGAAAGTATTGGGATTTTCATTTAAATTGTGCTTACTATATAAATTTGACTCAGCCATGGATAACTTATGGGTTTTTTACATTAGTATGTCAAATATTGACATGGATTATTATTTTGGTGGGCAAGATACACGTGTCACACAATTATTCATTATTAATGCCAACTAGGGGTGTGCATTGTACAGTTCGGTTCAGTTCGCCTCTTCAACTAACCCACATCATATATTATGGTTTGATTTTTTTTTTTAAATTCAAACCTAATGATATGATTTGATTCATGATTTTTTTGAGTAAAAAAAAAAAATGCTTCAACACTGTTGATAGGCTTTATTTGATCATGACCCAGTAGGCTAAAAATTAGCAAAGTGGACCAACAAAAGATTCCACTTAGCTTTTTTTTTTTTTTTTTTTTTTTTTTTTTTTTTTTTTTTTTTTTGGACATAGAGTCCACTTAACTTACCAAGCCAAACTTGGCTCATGGCCCTCAAGCCATCCACCAGCCTATAAGATAATCTCCTTCTGTTGCTCACATAAGGGCCTAAATCAAAGTCCTTCTCCTTGTCCTTCTTTTAGTTTTTCCCTTGACAAATGCACTTCCCTAGCTCTCCATGTCTCCTTAGGAGTACTTGTGACTCATCGGTTCTCCATGTCTCGTTTAGTACTTACACCACCCTAGCTCGCCACTTCTCTACAAAGGTATTCTAAAATTCCCTAAGGTTGCTCTAAAGATATAGCTCTCCATCTGTTTGACACTTTCCTCAAATGATTACCACAACTACCTTGGGTTAAGTTAGCTACTAGTAAGAAGTCCTCACTCTCTCTTAAGAATGTGACACATGCGTGGAGAAGACTCTGTGCAGCCCCCGCCACAACCCCCCCCCCCCACCAAATTCTGTATGACCATTGCCTATAAATAACATCTATGTGGCAAGGAAAGGGTAATGTGACTTTGCTCACTCTTTCTCTCACCATTTGGTGTAATCTCTTTCAAGACCCATAACTAACTTAAGTATCGGAGTAGTCGTGCTGGAATGCCCCTTTACACATCATTAGCTGTTTCTTTTGGTCGAAGGCCCTTAAACTTACTACTAATGATTTTCCACCTATAATAGGTATGGTTCGATCTGCGGTTTGAACCATTTTTACTCTTAAAATAAAAATACATTTTATTGAAAAACTTCAACTACATGTTTCTTATTATCAATTCTAATATATACAACAATATTTAAAATTAATTGTTTACCAATAAACATTTAAAACTTATTGTAGGGAGAAGTTTGATCCACCATAAAATTATAATCGTATACTAGTTTTATTCTCTTGAATTATCTAGAACTGTAATGATATACTAGACTCTATCCCAATATGAGCCACAAATTTTAATTCATTGTATACTTGTAACTAATATATTATCAATTATATAAACCAATAAGTGACCAAGTAATAGAAGTAGATTAATTAGTAAAACAATGGAAATTAAAAAGAATTTTCAAAAATCGGAATACTAGAGGCTAAAATCTATCATCTATCTTATTTGTGTACACACTACAATAATTGAAACTTAATATGTTTAATCTAATTTCATTCTTATAAATAGCCATATACTCTTCATCGAATCAAACACCATACTGAACCATTCAAAAAATGAATTAAAATTTCGATGTGCTTCAGTTCAAGTGGGTTTTTTTTTTCGTACAGCCCTAAAAGCAACTGGACAGAAGAAAATAATGAAAATAAGCTAAGTGTATTTTTTTTTTTTTTTTTACCATGAAAAGTTCATACATATAGCAAATTAATTAAACTAAAATTGAGTTAGTTAATATCTAGACAAAATTCACGTACCATTCCTGACATCAGCTCTAATATATCAGATCTATCCACAAATTATGTGAGTAACTATTTTCTTCTAATTCAATTAGACTCATAGTTAAATTGAGTTTAAATTTGAATGCTAAACTTTTGAAAAGATTATTTGACTAAAGACTCAAGAGTCATGTGTGAGCAATAACATCAGGCTGTCGTCATCGGAACTGATAGCAAGGAGTAAATTACGGCAACCACTGGAGCCGGCCGCGTAAATATGAGGCCATAATTGCCAACTCCCACCCAGGTAGACCACTCAAGATATCTTCAATTAATTATTGCAACCATAAAAACTGCTATGACTGCGACATGATCATTGATCAAACCGTTTTGATACTCTCACGTACACCCAAAATTGTGCATCCAATTTATTAATATAATCTTCCCACTAAATAATTGTTTTTCGTAATAAGCATAAAATATGCCCAAAAAACATATATTTATGTATTTTTCCCTTGTTACATAGCTTTGCTTTCCCTTTATACTCTCTCTCATTCCTACCACTTCAAATAATATTTTAGTTGATCTGAACATTCCTACATATTTTTCAATTCATTTTTTTCCTTTTTGTTATTACAATACAAGAAACTGGAATATGATCATTCCATTTAGAAAAACAATATTAAATATAAGCTCAATTACTAATTTTTGAATTGATTTTATCTATGTTGAAACAATTAATATTTATTGTACGAATATAGATTAAATCGGAAATAGATCAACTTTAAAATATTATTAAAATTGTATGCAATAAATTAAAAGGCCAACTTGATACTATGTTCGAGGAAAACTTTTCTTCGATACTTGAAGGAAATTGGCTAACTCTCGGCTTGTCCAACTAAAAAGTATATACTATAAATTATACAAAAATAATTACTAAATTGTCAATGCAAAATTGCATCTAATATATTAACATGTAAGCTGCATGTGAAGCATGTGATTCTTATGTGTGAATATAAATGGTACATCACTACATATAAATCACATATATAACATGCGATTTACATGCTTCACTTGCACCACTGGAAGTATAGCAGTATCTGAATCGCATATAGTATATGCGATTTCTTTGTTAAAGACAGAATCATATGTACTAAATGCGATTTCCCATTGATAATTATTCTAGTATAAGTTATATTTGTATTTTTTTTTTAGCTTGGTAGACGTGTTTTTTATCCTTCATTTTATAAGATGTTTGAATATGTTATTTTTTGAATTTAGAATTTTTTAATTTAATACTTTTCTAGGGATGTTAGTATGATTATCGATTTTATCTAATTTTGTTTATCCATTTGAAAGGGCAAAGTAAGTTTGACGACGATATAAACTCTTGATGCAACTTTGTTGTAGTAGTAGTAGTAGTGATTAGAACTGTGCATGTAGGGCAGTTATGCGGTCAGCCCGCGCAAACCTCAAAAAAATATGGATTGGGCTAAAAATTTTGGTCCGTTCAATGTGCGAGCCAAAATGGTCGGCCTTGCATAAGCGGGCCAACCCGTTGCGGGTCGGGTTGGCACATGAATCCACACTTAAAAAAATTTTTAAAAAAAAGCATAAATCTTATAAAAAAAAACTCTAGTACATTACCTTCCTTATTTCTTGTTCACTTTACTTTTCTATTTTTTAGTTGTTGAATATTTATTATGTAATTTTTTATTGGTGTTATGTTTTAACTTTAAACTTTTATGTTTATTATATCCATGGTCCTTTAATAATACTTTTTTCATTTATATTTGTTAGATATTTGATGCTTCTATTTGAAATAAGCAACATAATAGCAATTGATAATTTCCATGATGTATTTTTTCTTGCCATGCGAAAAAAAAAATTGAAATGGATTCAATTTCTATTAATTAAAAAAATTGGAATAGATTCTAATTTCTATTAGTTAAAATAAATCTATTTACGTTGAGGTAAAAATTTTTAAAATAGAAGTCTACAATTTTTCCATACAAGATTATCATCGAAGATTAGTATGTAAGTAATTTATGAGATAAAAAGAAATATATTTATATTTAAATTATTAAAAATTTGAATTTTAATTAGAATTTTTTATAAATTTTTTCAACAAAAAAAAAAAATATATCAGCGGATTCGTGGACTAGCCTGCATAACCCACCAACTAGCAATAAGCGGGTCGGGCTAAAAATTTTGGCCTGCATAGTAATACTGGCCTAAACGGGCTAGCCCGCATAACCAGCAGGTTGAAGCGGGGCAAGGCGGGTTGCCTTGCATAATCCGTTTGCACAGATCTAGTAGTGATGTAGTACATCACATTATTTGTATGCAAAGACACAAGATCTAGTTGGGTCAAATCGCATGTAGAATATCTATCGCTTTTTTGACTTACCTTCTATCATTTTTTTTAGATAATTTACCACATTTATCACTTTTTTGACCTATCACTTTTAAAATAAGCTTATTATTTTGTGTAAGATTTAACAGCAGATCTTAAATCTTTTCTAAAGCTATCTGTACGCAACTTGATACTAGTTTTTCAATAAAGACTGAACCCACTCTATTATTTTACCTACCTCGAAAAAATTCGTGCCGAAATTTAAATATTTGGATTTAAGTTCAAATAATGAAAGAGAGATTTCAAATAGTACGACAGAATATAACTTAATAACTAGTCCCGGAAATTGAGGAAACTACCGGTAGTCACTCACTCCGCCAGCATCCACCTTAACACCCATCTTAATAGCATATAATGTGATATGTATTAGTTGCAAACGCTTTTCCTAAGGTTCATTTTTTTTTTCCTATTAAATTCTTGGATAAAATATATGGTCGATATGAATAATCCTTGAAATCTTTAAAAATTACATAGACATACACAATTTTCCTGAAAGTCGATATTTATTCTTTTGAAAAACTCGTATGATTAGGTTACATGTTAATGTCCATTTAAATTTCACTTATGTGGCAATTAATTTAATATAATATAATTAATTAATATTGAAAACATATTGAAAAATTTAGAAAACTATTGTAAAAGAAAAATTTGAGGAAAAATATTAAAAGAAAAGGAGAAACTAACCACTCCTTACCCTTGGGTGTCCACAAATTGCCACAAGTATTACGATAGATTGTGACCTATGAAAAAAAGATCTAATGAGCATGATACATTATTGTCCGGTGAGTGATAGATAGTTACCAATGTAATTTAAATAAGGCATTAGAACAGTGCGTGATTTTTATAAAATTTGTCCATATAGAATAATTTTATTAGTATTTATATGTTGCTAATAATTTTACGTGGTGTATCATACTCAGTGAATATTTTTCGTAACCTACACAGGGATGAGTAACTATCTCCTATATTCTTAAACTCCAAAAAAAAAAAGAGATAAATGTTGCGAATGTTATTCGAATTTGGGCAAAATATGCAATTAAGTATCTGAATCTTAAAATTAATCAATTTAGTATTATAATTTTGGAATTAATCAACTTAGTACATAAAAAAAATTTCCGTGTAGGCCAACCGCACCTCGTCATATTGAATGTTACATAGGATGATAATATTATTCAATTTGATAGAAATATTATTGACGTTCATGAAAAATTCTTTCATGTATAAAATTGATCAATTCCAAGATTGAAGTACCTAATAACATATTTTATCAAAGTTGAAGTATCATTCACAACATTTAAAAAGGAAAAAACGAAAACAAAATACAAAGTTTTTGTAAATTTTAACTTTTAAAATCACTTGCAATTTTATTTTATATTTTCAATTTCTTGTACTTTTAATATTTTTTTTAAATTAGTTAATTAAATATGTTCAACTAATTGTCATATGGTGCCATGACATAGAAGTACCGCATCAAGTTTTGAAGGGTACAACTTATAATTGTTGACTTTTAAAAAATACCATGTTTATGCAATTTTCAATATTTTTAAGAGTAGTTTGTCAAATTTACTTTTAAAGTCTTTCATTTTATGGATGAATCTAAACGCAAATGTTCATCTTGTCTCTTGTAATCATTTATTTTATCTATGTATTTTGTTGTCAAATCTTCTAGAGCGAATCCTTCAAAACCTAATTGAATAAATCGCTTATAACTATATAAATTACTGGTTTGTTTGTTTTATCTATTTTTGGTCCTTTTGGTGTCTCATTTTTGTTATTTTCAAATAGATGTATATCAAATCAGATTAAATAGATCAGATACAAATATGATGCATATAAAATATAATGTGGATCGGATACAAATAAGATATAGATAAAAGTCAAACAATCTAAATAGACCTGTATATGAGTAGAAGTGGTTAATATTTATGTGCCATTTGGTGAGATTTCTTTATTTCTTTTTGTTTTTTTTTTAATATTCATTGTATGGGAAAATTGCCCCAAAGCTATAGAATTTTTTGAAATATACAATTATGTATTAAGATTTTCGATTTGATAATATACGTCTAAAACATTTCAAGAGTCATGCAATCATGCTCTTTTATCGATTCGTCCATCATAATTATCAACATGATTTCGTGGCCTCAATGTCATATAGAAAGTGAAAAAAAAAAATTACAAAGAATTATTCGATATGCAAAAGCCAAGACGATATAAATTGTCAAAAAATTAAAAATAAACGAAAGTTAATTCAAACTTTCCAACTAGTTAGCCAACTAACCACCCAATAGACATTGTAAAAGAGTCATAATTATTCACAAATTATTTGAATTCGATTTTATAATAGCATATTTGAATACAAGCTCAAGTTAATTATATAGTTTATGTAATCAACTTCAAGCTTCATAATATCTTTCTCAAGTAGTTTGCATACTTTGACTTTAAGTCGAATTTAGATGTTAGTCCGTTTCAAATCCAATTTAAATGATATTATTGTTTCAGTTAAAAAAACAAAAACAAAAACAAAAACCTCAAAATTTAAGCACATTATGTGTCGCTTTGAGTTGAGCTCTCAAAGTAGAAATTCCAAATTCTAGTATTGATATCTTAAACTTGCCATCTTGATTTCATAACCATTGATAGCCGGTGGTGGGCTGCAACTTAGTGGTGGTTGCATAGCTAGGTGTCTTCATGAGCTACACGAATCGACTGAGGTAGAGCGTGCCAAACAAATAGTAATAGTGGTTCTGGTTCGCACGCAGCCATCAATTTCACTTGTATATGTCCCTCAGGAAAATTATTATAAAATCCTTAATGAAAAAATTTTGAAATTTTGTGCTTTGGGAACTTTAGTATGAATGAACTTATTCATTGAACAGGAAAAAAAGAGGGGGTCGGGTTGGGATAGGGGACCTGTAAGTGCAAGTCATTAAAATCTTTGAAATCAACATTAATTTTCAGTACTTTCCTTGGTGAACTTCCCAGCATGGTGTTTTCAGGAGCTCCATATTCGGAAAATTTTTGTAACTTTCTTATTTTGATATCCATCATCTCTCACACAATCATCCTAGAGCAGGGTCATAAAAATAATTTGGTCCAATTAATATACTTGTCTCAACTTTGATATCACGGTAACCTTACTCTATAAATTATATGATAAATGTTAAATTTAGTATTTATAAAATTAATATGGTATATGAAGTTTAAAGTGGTTCGTTCAATACCTAATCAAATTTTTGTGACTATTTTTACCTTTTTTTTTTTTAACATGATTTACATTATTTGCTGATATAGAAGAGATAATTAATCATTGAATTTTTACTACTTTTAATATTATTCAGCACAATTAGCTGCATTTTCCACGTTAGATTATAGAGTAGGCAGTGTTAGTAAAGTAATAAAAATACTCACAAAAATTTTATTGAATGTTAAACATGCAAAATTTCAATACCACATTTGATATTTTCCCTAAATTATAATCAAATATACTCAATGAAAATAACATGCTTTTCAATTGTCATTAGTTTAAGTCCGGATTTTAAAGTTATTAGAGGATTAACTTCTTTTTTATGAGTTTGAGGATATATGATCAATTTTGTTGCATATAAGTTGCACACATATATCTCAAATGTGAAAAATAAAAAAATAAACAAGGAAAAAGATCAGGAGTTGCACATAACACGGCTAATAGCTTAAAAGAGAACACTACTAGATTTCTCTACTGTCTAAATTCAACCTATGCTAGCTTACAGTGTCAACGATATAAGATTAAGAAAAGGAAAAAAAAAAAAAGGAAAACGAAAATTAAGGGGAAGAAAAAAAGAAACATAAAACATCGATGAGCTGATCGCGATCGACCAATTAACAAGCTACATGACACATAACAAAAACTTGGCAGCAAAGCGCTAGCAAGCAGTCGGTAGACTCTGTGCAAGCAGATTGTGATTGGATCTTTGTAAACCTAAAACCAAAGTTTTCTTCAGGGGATTAATTCTTGCTTTTGGCAGTGTCCTCCGCATTATGGAAATCAAGCAAGACCGTGCTTTGGCATCTTGGACACTTTGGATTGACCTCACTCAGCATCACATACATGAGGCATCTAGGACACCCTACCAACACCATGGAAGTCACCTCGGGGCTGCTAAGGTAGCCAGGAGCCTCTTCTTGCCCTGAGGACACGCATGAGCTTTCGCAGGAAGAAGGTGGTGATGATTCGAACTTCTTGTGATGATCACTAGGTGGTGATAGATTGAGCTTCAATTCCAGCTTTGGGCTTTTTTTGCGACTCATTTTTATAGTGACCTTAGGTAGTGGAAAACCTTGCTATATGTTTATATCTTCCGGGGAGCACTCCTTTGGACTTGCTTGCCTAATGTGATTACAATAATATGTCATGCAAAGTAATTAAAAAAAAAAAAAATCCGAGGTATATAATAACAAATTCTTGGAGGATCAATATGATTTTTAGTTTACTAAATATTATATATCACATGTATATATAAATGATAGATTAGTATTAATAAAATTTTAATACATGACGGTATCTATAAAATATGATTAGTTTTATTTTATAATTGAGAGAGCATGTATTTATTAGAAACAACATGTTTCCAAATATATAAATTGCATGGATATCCACTACCAAACTTTAAATAAGGAATAGGAGCTAGCTTCATACCTTTGATTTAGATAGGCACAAGTGCTTAATCAAAAGAAAGTTTTTTTCCCTTCAAAAATTGAATGGAAGATCACCAGGGAGAAAATGAAACAAGGGATGAAAAATTGCTAGATGTTTCGAGGGTTTTGAAACTATTGGGTCATCTTCTATCAAGTGTCACAATTATATATTGGTTTCATGAGAGTGACAAATGTAGGCTTTTCCTTAAATGCCCATTAATAATGGGTAGGAAAGGAGGGTAGAGGAGACTAAGGGGTGAGAAAAGAACAATAAATGAACTTTGGGGAGAAATAGGAAATAATTGGTAGAAGGGTAAAAATATTAATGCATGAAAACGCTGCAAGTCCAGGGAAATATATAGATGCTGGTGGAGTCATAATGTTTTCTAGATTAGGGCAAGGTGTTGGTAATAGTAATATCACACTTACCAAAGTATATACTTGTTATTCTTAACTTACTTTTTCTAGCTTGTCTCAAACATCAACCATACAAAATTAGTAAATGTTAGTACAATTGATACATGAACTTTATAAATTTGTACCACTTACTACAAAAAATTTATAAGTATCAATTTACTACCAATGAAATTTTTGAATTTATTTATATTACTTAAATAAGGTAGTCAATTGCAGAAAAGAATAAAGTTGAAGTTACTAATTATAAAATTTGGCAAAATTTAGATAGTTAATTGCAAAAGTGGACAAAATTTAAGTAATTAATCGATACTTTTAAACTTCAGGTAATTAATTACACAAATTGACAAAGTTTATATACCAAATGTGATATTCGCCTGTAATTTAATAGAACAAAAATTTATAATCATGTACTATTATCAAACATGATTAATTATAATATACTAGAAACAGGTAGAAATAGAGAGTTCAAAACAGTAAATATCTATTCTTGATATCATATTATGCTATTAATTTACTGAAAGGAATTTATATTAATATTAAAAATTGAAGATAGTCAATGAGTTTTAGGAGCCATGTTACTTGCCCATTTACTTTACAGTAACACCAATTCTGTTAGAGTTAAATAATCATTTAGTACAAAGCTTATCATAGTAATTTAATACTGGAATAGGTTTTTCTATAAAATACCTTTATTTAAATTTAAAAATTAAATAAATAAAAATCTCATTGAAGCTCTATTCTATTCCTTAGTTGTAAAATTCCATTATAGCTTGATTTGTGATTTCTTCTTTCTACTTATATATGATAGTATGTACAAATGAATCATATAAAAGAAATAATGAAAATGAGAATGTATTGATTAAAAAGGAAAAAAGACTTTACGCATAGTGATTAATGTACTATCTCTTGGCTAATTATATCACATTTAATTTATTTCACTGGAACTATTTCTTGCTTACAAAACTGACGTTGTATTCAGTTTTCAATAATTACTTTATAAAATTCCTATCACTGTTAAAAACAGAGAAAAATAACTATTCCTGAATTTGAAAATCCTTTTAAACTATAGAAGAAAAATTCCTCAACCTTTCCTTATGTTTTAATGCTCTATTATGAGACACTAACCCACAAGCAAACCATGGTTAGACCTAGAGTTACTAACATGTCGAGTGAGTCAAGATGATATAATATTGAGTTCAAACTCGAGTTCGACCCAAATCTCAAAGCCCGAGATCGATTAAACTTAAGATTTTAAGTGAGAGTTTGGTTTGAAGTAACATTATATAAGCTCAAGCTTAACTCGATTAAACTCATTTAGGCTCAACTAATAAAAAATTATATTTTAATTATAATTAAAATAATATTAATATTCAATTTTAATTTGAATTTTATTAACATTTATACTCGACTTGAGCTTGATAGACCTTGATTAGACTCTCGAGCTAACTAGCTAAGCATATAAAATTCAAGCTCAACTCGATAGATTATTCAAGTAGTTGAGCTCGAGCTCGAGACTTCTTCAATCAAACTCAAGTAAATATTAAATTGATCTTGAATAGTTTATGAACCGACTTGGTTCATTTGCACTTCTAATTAGATGACCTATACCAAACGATCACAACTAGACTTAAACTTAAGTGAATCACTTGACCACAGCTTCTAGTTCTATTTCTTATCTAGTATGTGTGTTATTTAAGTATAATTAAATTAAATAATCACTATTTCTATTTTATACTATTACTTGCAAATTAGGAAAATGGTAGAACTTTGCATAAAAATTTAATTTAGTATTTAAGCTTTGAAAATATCAATTTATTAGTTAATTAAAATTCTATGGCTAATTTTACTACTTAATAACCTCGTTTGCTCTATTTCAAATATCGAAGAAGCAGACTATTAGTAATACCAAATTTCATATTAGCTTAGTCCCAGTATGTGGGGACTATAATGATGGCGGGAGGGGAGCAGAGAAAGAAAACTACTTACTAATACTCATATTTTATTAATTGCGAAAAATATTATGGATAATCTTGCAGGTGATGTTAAAAGACTGCAACTCTGTTGGTGAAAATTTAAGAAAAGGGCTGTCAGCTTCATCAATCCACATCAATGCCACATGTATCCCAGACGTACAACGACACACCCAGAGTTTGATAGTTCTTACAAGATGGTGGCAAGCCGCAGTAAGTAAAATCATGCTGCGCCTCCTTCATGTCTTAGCTAACTTTTTCTCCACTTACGCAATATAATTATTCCTTCCAATGATCAAATACCAAAATGAATAAATGATTTGCGTACTTCTCTATTTTCAGCAGCCATAAGGTAGATCTGAATCATAATGAGCTCTTTGAATTCCCCTCCTTTTTTTTCTTTTGAAATAGAGGATAAGAAAGAGGTTTTCCTCTGGTTCTGACAGGAACAAGGTTTAATATACATATGTTCAGCCGTCACTTGTTGAACTGACTAGGTTTTAGTGCTTGTGTTGCCGCATATTGTTAAATCATCAAAATTAAATTTCTTCATACCACAGCCTCTCTATCTCAATTCACGTAAACCCCAATTATGTCACTGCATTGAAGGAGGATGTTATTCTATGTTGAAATGCTATTGATTTTAGTTATCTACCCTTATCTGGTTGTCTCCTAAAATACACGATAATAACATATTCAGTAGCTAAACTTTCTTCGGATATAAAATTAACCATTTAAACTTTAAAATAGTCAATTTAATATCTAATTAAACATTTCTTGATTATCAATACTATCTCAATTAGTAAAGTTAACTATATTTATCAAGTTGTAACTCTTAGTGAATGGAGAAGTGGCACATATCAAATAGCCAACAAAAAAGATCAATACCTATATTTTCAAATTAGACAATTAAGTAAGTAAATTAACTCCCAACAACTTTAATGTTTTGTGTTATTCTATTTGTTTAATTGTCATATTTTTAAACTTTTTATTGGCTACTTGACATGTGTTACTTCCTCATTTGTTGGATTTATAAGCATAAAAAATAGAGCTAACTTTGTTAGTTGAGATAATATTTATGAACACGAAATCTTTAATTATGTATTATATTGATTCAGATACCAAAAGTGACAATAACACCTAAAATAATTAAATAGGTGTTTTTACTTATATAAAATTGGAAACAAAGTAAGACAAACTTTTCAATTAGGAAAAAAAAGGCCTCTTTTGACTTATTTTCACATCTAAAAAAAAAAAAGAAAGGCAAGGCACTCCCAACTTTCTTTCTCAAAAATCATGCTCCTCCACCTCATTGTAGGGTAGATATAGGCATGGTTATGAACCAAACTGAATCGAACCAAAATCGAAACCTCTAGTTCCGAGTCTTGAAATTAAGAAACTACAATCGAAGGTTCCTGGTTTCGATTTTGGAATTGTAGAACTGTTTTTTTTTTTTAAGTAAAAATAAGAAAATAAATAAATGAATTTAGTCTTTAATAAAATAAATTTTAAACTCAAAATAATTATTAGATCTAAAAGTGTTAAATTGTGTAAGAAATTTTTTAAAAAATTGTTTAAAATGTGCTTTTATTTATATAGAAACACATTCAAAATCTATTATAGCTAATAATATGAAACTGTAAAATAAAAAAAATTACAATATAAAAAGTAGTCTCGAATTATTAAGGAAATGAATTTTACTTTTAGGAGAAGTTTATATAAATTAAATTATATATGATTTTAAGTTATGTTTATTTGTATTATTAATCATAGCACATTAAATATTGTGAATAAGTAATAAATTTTACTATTTATATAAAATAGTTTAAATATTAATAATATATTTAATATTTAATATTTATTTTTTAATTTTTAATTTTTTCTCTTTTTTTTTTTTTTTTATAAACTGGCTGGAAGCAAGAAATGCTTAGGAACTAGAAAAGCATCGGTTGGTTAGCCAGTTCTGAAACCGTCGATGACAGATCATGGTTTGAAATTAAACCGTGACTATACCTACTATAGGGTTTGTGCATGTTTCTAGCATTTTGAGGTAAGATTTATTTTTCATTTTCTCTTTAACTGTTAGTGGATGGAAACTCAAATTAAGCTTTTTGGTTAATACAAGGTGAAAGAATATTGTGTATAAAAAGAAAAATCTTCAAGTTTAGTGTACTAGTATAGTTCTTTCCATCTTGATAGCCACTAATTATTAAATCCAAATTTTTACTACTATGTGTGATTTTAGTGTAGCTCCAATCTAATTAAGAGATTGAATTTTGATTAACGTGTGAGCCTATTCTTGGTCATAGGTTGCTATTTGGTAAGATTTGTAAAATTAGAAACAACTCCATGTAATTAAGGTTAGTAAGATTTCATCTATTATTTTATTACTGGTTATTATGATTATATTTATTTTAGCAATCCTATACTTGAGAGTAATATGCTATGCTATGAAGACATGATCTATAAATTTAGACTATTACATAGATTAGGAAATAAGCTTTCAAATAAAAAAAAAAAAAAACCTTTTTGACCTTGAAAATTCTAATATTCACATTTTTGCACCGTCCAGAAATTTTTGATCCCTCTATAAAAGGCTTACCAATCTTTGGGAAAAAATTGACTTCAAACAATTACCATTAGGCAAAGGAGCGAGTGTTGGCTAAATGACCTATTGAAATACAAATTTATGATGATGATGCATTGAGTAAGATGAGTGCACAATTGGAAGTCTTTAACTAATTAAGATGATTGGTGGACAATGAATCAAATAATAGGGAATTCTAAAATCACATGTTAGGAGTGTAGTTTGAACGTTTAAGTAGTTTGTTGATGTAAAAAATTAGTAAGAGTGAGGCAAAGCAAAGGACAAGCAAACCTTTGTAAAATTAGAAACAAGTTTAATTCAATTTGGTGTAAATCAAAGATTTAAAGATGCAAACAAGAGAAATCGCAAGTTGTGGTAGGTCATGGTGGAATCTATGAAGCCATACAGTAGTAAATCCAAAAAATGTCATAGGATTATCTTCCTAATTTATTGAGCAAGTCCAATTTGATAGTGAAATTAAAAATATCATGGAAATTTCAATGAAGTGCATGCGAATTGGTTCAAATTCCATTTTAGAGCCCAAAATTTGTGAATTTTTGAAGACACATATTGGTTGATTTCACTTTTTGGAATCATTTGATGACAACCCACCGACTATTCCCTTTTAAAAGATAGGATAATCTTGGAAACATAAAAACTATGATCTATAGCTGTCAAAATTGGTGATTTTTTTGAGAAAATCATGAAAAAAAAAAATAATAACTACTACTTGTGAATTTCTAGGAAACTAGATCAACCAGTTTTGCTCCTTAATCATCTATTGATACCGAAGAACTTGACATGGTGATCCTGGAAGATTAAAGTTGATTATGTATAATCTATTAAAACTGGTGATTTTTAGGCAAAATTGAATGGAATTGCTGGGTGTAAACTTTTTGGGATTTAGATTGGCTTGTTTTACGTCAGAATAATTCAGTAACTGTAACACCTTATCGGCTTTTTTCATTGACCAAGTGGATTTGGAAGTTTAAAGTCCATAAGCTATATACGCATGACATATATTAAATCCATCCTTTCTTGAAGAAATCACATGAATTCATAACAACTTCCTTGTTCTCTATTTAAATGCAATGTGATAAATCCAACCATTTGCGGATATGATTAGACAAATCATTCTAGACGTGTGGAATTATTTCATGGGAAGTTTATTTGTAATTTTAAATAATATGAGGATATAACTTATACCATATAAGAAAAAAAATATTGAATCATGAGAAAAAGGCTTGGAAAGTGTTTGTAATTTGCGATTTAGGTAATCAGTGTCTAAACCTTTAAACTTCTCATTTTTGGACTCTCTAGTTTTACTTTTTTTTTTTTTTGTTGCTTTTATTAGTGTCTCTAGAGACAAAAAAAAAAAATGCAAAGTTTGAAAGTTTATATACTAATTTGTTCAAATTGCAAAGTACAAATACTTTCTAAGTCATTTTCCCATTGAATTATTGATAAAACTACATATATGAATTAGATCAACATTTCCAAATAAAATTCTTATCACTATTGGAAGAATTACAATTGATTTTGATCTTGCTGTATGCTAGTGTAGAAATAATTGATTACATATTATATAACTTTTAATTTGGATATATATAATATGCTTATGATTAATAAATTACTATTGCATATGTATTAGTTAACTTTTCATGACATTTAGGGAGTTGCCTTTTTGCTAGAAACATGAATAACTATTTGTAATGAGACGGCAAGGTTGATTTAAATATGATAAAACTAGCAAAATATAACTAAAATATTAACATATGTAGATGTCATATTTAATATTTGAAGTTTATTTATTTTTATATTTAGTCATCTATTTCTTTTTCTTTTATTTTTTTGGTTAGCAGTTACTAAAGTTTAAAAGTATTATTTTAATGCTTGAATTGCAATTACCAACCCATACTTTACACATTTTTGTAGTTGATTACGTGATCTAGGTATTATAAATTACTTCAAAACTTTATAAGTGATAAATTGATAACTTTAAATTCGAATTAGTTATTTATAAAAATAGATAAAGTTAAGTTATCAAATGTATTAACATCCACCTTATAAAATTCATTAGTTTTTATCCTATTTCTATAAATAAAAGTTTTGAAAATCTTCAGTTGTAATCACCATCACAAGAAAAAGCATGTTATAGAGAACCACAAGTTTGCAGAGGGTTACTTACCAATTATCCATTAATATCCATAAATACAGTCCTCATATCATACATGCTATTTAATAGGTTTGATTTTAAACTTTTTTTTTTTTTTTCACCCCAACATTCTGAGGACATTTTAATTTCGAATCATTTAACACCATGTATACATATATAGCAGGAGCAGATATAACCGTTGTAATTAACCTTGCCGCATAAGTTGTTGGAGATGTTGGGGCTGCAATTAATAAGTCGACATTATGATTGGCGTGAGGTGGATGTATATAAACCTACTTACAAATGGCATAAATTGCATAGGAACTTGAGGGGAATAAAGGGGGCAATAGATTATCTCCTGCTTTTTTTTTTTTTTTTTTTTGGTAATTTGTAGAATGAAACTTGGCGCCAAGAGGACTACTTAGTTTATCTTTTAAAAGGTATCATTTTGTTAATAGTTTGTATGGTATTGGAAATCACTAGAGAAAAGAAGTAATACTTAAAAGGTGTATATATTTAAAAAAAGGTTTGTAGGGAGTTTAGGTTATAGTAAAAGAAAAATTGGTGCATATATAATGGAAGAAAATATAACCATTTCTATTATCCACTGCAAGAAAAAAAGAGCACAAAGGATATTAAACAATGATTTAGAAATTAATATTGTTGTTAATGTCAATAGCACAATTTATTTATCTTATAGCATGCCTTTTAAAAATATTCATAAAGAAAACATTGCAAAATGGTTATTTTTATAATAAATTTCTATGGTTCCATCATGGTTTTTGGTGGGATTGGTGATGAAATACCTAAACTAAATACATTAAACTAAATTGCAAATATATATTGTTTGCAAATTTCATGAATTGATTTTTGATGATATCATTTATAGAATTTCAATTATTGGTGTAACTAGATATTAGAATTTAAACGTGTTGAGTTATATTGCATTGTGTTGATTAGTATATGATATTGGCTGTAATGATTTAGATGAGTTTATTTTATATGTTGGTGTGATTATGTTAATATATTAGAACGTATTAAATGATTAATATGTGAATTGGTTGTGAATAGAATAATTGATAAAGCTATGTATTCTATTATGAATAGGCATTAGAGTAAAGCTTATGTTTGTATTAAAATTTATTTTCAAAGTCTAAGAACTTCATTTTGGTTGCCAAATGTTTTGAATTCCAAACCTAAACTTTCAAACAAATAAAACACAAGCCCAATTTCTAGCTAAAAACCCAAGTCCACAACTAAGCCCATATCTAAAGCCTTTACCAAATTATTCTAAAGATGCCACAAGTCAAAAAGGAAGATTGTTAAACAAGAAAAAAAAAAAAAAAAGAAAAGAGGAATTCTCCCCAAAACAAGAACCAAGACCGATCCTCACACACACCACTCCAAGCCTCGTTCCTTTATCTTCTTCGATCAAAATTTTCTTTAAAACTTGTCAATAATCCCTTCAAGACTTCATTTAAAGATCAAGACTAGCTAAGATAAAGTTTTGTATGCTTTTCTCATCTTTTAAACACTTGTTTCTTGCATGAATACAAAATTGGTCTAAATGAGTTTTAATGGATTATAAGTATTTTGATAGAACTAAGATGATTTTTTGAATTAAATGATTCTTAAGAACTTGGTAGAATCAACAAATGAAATTGTTATGGTTGTTTTGGATGAATAAGTGGATTGTGTAATTAGCATAAGATACTATTAATGAAGTTGAGAAATTATTAAGGAACTTGTTAAATGAAGTGGATGTTGAGTCTATGTATATGGAATGCCATTAAATGTGTAATAAGAGAGTGATGAAGTGGTTTTGGGTCTGTTTGGATTGTCTGTTTTTCATCTGTATTTGTATCTTTTTTAAGATGATATGTGTAAATATATCCGATTTGCATCTAAATTTTATCTATATTTGTTCTATTTGATCTTTTGATGAGAACTGTCAACTTTTTTTTATCTATATCTATTTCTTGATAAATAATTTGTTAGCAAAAAGATTGAAAAAGTGTCTGTATCTGCCAGAAAAAAGCCAAAACAAACAGACCCTTAGTTGTTTTAACTGATGAAGGATTTGACAGAGATGAAGTAAATGTGAAATTTATGTGTATATGATGATGTTAAGTTAACATAATGAGTATATATGAACTATTTGAAGTAAAAGTGTGAAGTTAAAGTGGAAACATAACATGCTTTGTTTTTCAAGATGAGCATAAGGGGAACACAGGGTCGTGTATCAAGGCCTGCTTCTCACTGATTTTGAAAATAAGCTAATCGAGAAGAAACATGGGTGGTACACGGGGTACTCTATTCAACCGTGCTTCTCTCTAATTTGTTTAATAAGTGTATTTTAGGATAGCATGGGATAAACACGACTTATCCAATCTAACCATGTTTCTCTGTTTTTTTTTTTTTTTCTATAAGTTTTGAATTTTAACAATACACAGCTAGAACATTAGTTATTCTATTGCCCCGTGCTTCGCTCTGGTCGTTGAAGTGCTTATGTAATGAGGAAACACGACAAAAACAACGCCACTTTTATCTAGTCATGCTTCTCTCTGAGTAAAGTTGGCAAACCAAACACATGATTTGCAATCCATCGTATTTCTCACTTAAAGAGAAACATGAGGACATGTCAATTGTGTACCTACCCATGTACTCCTTTAAAAAACTAATAATTTGATTTAAAAAAAATTAAAATAATGGAATATGAGATATAAATATATATGTATAAATGTATGCTAAGCTATGTTTTGATAGGGGTTTTGATTAAATTAGATAATTGATAAATGTATTAGTTGTAAGTATGAATTAATGTTAATTATATATAAATAGATTTCTTTTAATAGATTCTCCTACTTAGTTAGATCTATCTGTTAGTCTTCTATCGGGAATGTCAAATCTTTTAGGTACATAGTAACTTGTTTGTTGAATTGTAGTTTAGGCATCATTAAATCAACTCTAATTAAAGATTGACTTAAAAATGTTTGAATTGGTCATGCTTGTGTTGTTTAATCCAGTCTAGAGAGCGACAACCTTGCTTGGAGTTAAGCATGTTAGTTAGGCGATTAGATCACCTTTTTTATGATACAATGACATTTTATAATTGGCTCATTGGGTAATCAATAGGGAAAACAGTATCGATATAATATTTGCTTATTCTTAAAATAATATAATATGATTTAGTTCATGTTTATGTAACTAACTAAGCTAAGTGATATTATGAATTAAGTTAAGTAAAGAGGAGTAATGACTGTGAACTCTAAATAAGATTATTAATTACAAAGTTACATAAGAGATTTAAGTATTTGGGCTGCTTATATCAACCCCCTAAGCAGCTGCTGTTACTTAGGATACCCAGGTTCCCAAGAATTGCAACCGGAGTTTGAATACTCCAATATTGATTTGTTTACTCAATTAAAGATAATCAATTTATTAATTATTGCATTGCATTAGTTAAGACTATGTGCCACTTTGTATTTATTTGTGTTGTTGTATACTAGACCCCTAGGTCCCTTTTTCCCTTCCAGATGTTGATGGTGATGAATTCTATGATGCTTTCAGATATGGGAACGGATAGACCTTAAGGAATTCTTAGACAAGTGGGACGACTAGTAACCATTTCTTGGCGATTTTTATTTTTAAAGAGACCTTTTTAAGACTTTTGAATAGGATGTAATAATTTTCTTTAAGGCTTACTCATAAGCCTAAGAGTTGTAATTTAAAGTATTCAAGTTTTCTATCATATCTTGTAAAGGATCAGGATTTCATAATCTTTTGAAGTACCAACCTGATGATACTATTATATCCTGATATGTAAAGTAAGTCTACTTTTAATGAGTAGTTTTTATAAAAGTCTTGTGTTATAGCAGGTTTAAGCAAGCAATCAACATAAACACCTTCTTTTCAAACAACCTTACCTATAATACCTTCATATATTATGCATGGTTGGAGACATGGCTTGCCTAATCATAGAATTAGGGTAAGTCGAGTCTTTATAGGTGATTTCATCACTTATTTAATAGCTAATATTTATATACTTAAATACTTAATATATTAATTATTAATGATCAAATGATTAATTAGATAGTTTGATTACTGAGACAAGATTTTCTACTATCTTATCTTCAATAGTCAATACTATTAAATTGCTATTATCTAGTGCTCTATCAGTTCAAAATATATTATCCCAATGTCTTTAAAATTTACTATTTCTTTTCTCTCTTTTTTTCTCCTTCTTTTTCTTTTTATCCATATGTGGGGATTGTTGTATGCCGAACATTTGAATAAGTGAATTTTATCTTCTTTGTTGATGACTTAGGTAGTAAACAGATAAATAACTTGTACCCTATTCTTATTTGCAAAAGAGATTATAAGTATATTATCATAGAACAACAATGAGATGAGGGTGATAGATCAGATTAGAAGGACACATTTCTTGAGCTAAAATTAGGTATTAAAACCATTAAAAAAAAGAAAAAAATTACCAAAAAAGGAGAATTTGTACTTTAACCAAAATAAATATCCACATAAGGGTTAAATTTTAAATTAAGAGGGAAAAAACAAAAAACAAAAGGTTCAAACCACGAGTTAAAATAGAGGAGGCAGCTGCATAACAAAGATGGTAACGATACATAGACAAAGGGCAAGTTCTTGTAAATAACCAATAAACTTATTGAGAGATGGAGATTTACTCTCTTAATTGATGATGAATTGCAAAATAGATATTTATATTTTTGCATTCTAGACATCATGTTACTATATTTGAAGCTCGGATATTGAATTTTGAATTATGTAATTCATATTTTGGGTATTATATTCTAAGAAACTAAAATATGTTATTGACTTGTTATTACTTTTATGTTAGACATTATAATATCGATGTAGTATATTTTTCTTATATTGGAAATGTTTATTTTTGGTAGCACAAGTTTTTCTACTGTTACTCTATCCTCTATCTTACTCAGTAATATTATTATATTGCATTATTCCAATTCATGCTGGGTATTGTGACTTATAAGTTGTGAATAAGTAACTTTTAAAGGCTAAGTTGGAGTTTAGTCAAAATTAACATCACAACAGTATACATATATAAAACATTTCATGTATTGACCAGATTTCAATGTTGAATTCAACTCAATTTAATGGATAAAAAAATGAAATTTTGAGTTATATTTTTTCAAAAAAAAACAATTTAATAAATTCATTTCTAAATTTTGTGATTAGTTACATAACTACTTTCAAGATTACCACTTCAATTATTGCCCATATCTATATATTCTAATCAAAACCTTGTTATTAATCCTTATCTTATGGCCATAACTTTATCAATGAAAATTTTATTATTAGTGAAAAAGCTATGTATTAATATAATTAAAATTCATAGATTTGTAAAGAAGTTAAAAGAACCTACTATGTTGAGCAATGCGGAGCACCGAACTGTACCGTACAAAAAAAATTTTCATGTTAGTACCGTTCTAGAGATGTATTAATTCCAAACCAGTGTATCATGAGCAACTTTAATAGGAAGAATCACCCAACAACGACATTTGGATGGAGCGGACATGGAATGTGTTGATGAAGGGTTGGAAGTCTTTTCAGATGCCCTAACGGTGGCGTTTGGATGAAATGCAGTACCATGAGTTGCTATTCACAGAGTTCCGGAGGGGTCCATTTTTCCTTCTTCTTTTTATCTTTTGGGGCCCATAGGAGGGGTCGATTTGAATGAGCTTATGGATGAACCTCCAATTTTTTCTATTATTAACCTTAAAGACTATTAGAAGGCTTTTTTAAGGACATTTTGAGACTATTATTCAGGTTTTCTCAATTATATTTTCCTTTATTAAATGCATTGTTTTTATCCATATAATACCTTAGGAAAACACTCTTTTTGTTTCTAATTTTTATTTGTGAGTGAAATTCTCTTTATGAGTCATATCTTAATGGCTCGTTCACTTTGCCTCAATGAATAAGTGGGGAATCAAATTCCAATTTAACAGGAATGTAATAAATATAATATCTTTTGTGTTTATTAGAGTAAAAAGTAAAATACTATAATGTTTTTGACTTTATTATATAACGAAGATAATTGCATAGATGATATTTTTAAGACAAGAGTATTAATGATAAAATTGAAAAATAAACTATTTGATCATAATTCATGGGTATAGGATATGATTTGCTATGAATTACTATTAATCATTTTATGTAATAACAATATATTATGAATTGTCATTGTGGCAATAGCGATTTACGTAGAATGAGGAGGGAATAAATAATAATTTATGTCAAGTAAACGGATTGTAAGAGTTAAACATATCTAATCCCTGTAACATTATGGATAACCAATTTTGGGATGTGGGCTTTCCAAGCCCAGTCCAACCTATTTGTAACTTGGGCTGGCCCATTAAGCATTAATTCAATGATATCCAAATCATCACAAGTTCTTAGAAGCTTTGAGTGACCTTTAACTCAACAGTTTAACCCTTTGAGTTAAGTGTTAAGTAAAATCAACTAAGTTCACTATATTGACAACCGCTCTTAACTCCCTATTACTTTACGTTCTCCATAACACTAGTAACTGCAATGAGTCTTTCTCTTATATATACCTTTTTTCGCAAGCTAAGTATGCTAATTAGTAACTTCCTTACACTATTTTCACTTATCTCCTACATTGGGTAATCGCTTATTTGACTATCGAGTGGTCACACCAGGTAACCATGGATGCTTTTTGTTTGTATCTTATTTTGCAAGTCCTACTTCAGAAGCCCACATTCAAGCCCAATAACTAATCCATTACTGGTTTTGAACTAATCACAATTGCAATATCCTAAGATAATATGTATTTGTGATTGATCTTGATTTTGAACCAATGGGCTTATGATTTAGTTCTCTCCATTATTTGGCATCTAAGCGCAATCCTAAGACAGTGCATGCCTTTGGGAATGGACCATTGGTGCTAAATGATTTCTTATTGATAAGTAATAAGAGCATGAGCTCACTAAAACTTTAGGCAATTTTATCTTATTGTGGACTGTGAAATTGAGTGCAGCTAATGCCTCTAGGGCAATAACACATGGCAATGAGCAAAGAGAAACCGATAAAGTTGAGGAAGATGATGCTTTTTTTTTCTTTGCCATTACAATAGAGGATGGAGAATTTCAACTTGATACCTTTCACTTGAAAGGCCAGAGAAAATATCACTAGCCTATAAAACTATTGTAAGATAGCACTTTTAATAGAGATAACAGTGGTGAGAGAACATATAGAGTAGAGGTAATGAAACCTTTAAGATGAAAATGCATGACCTAAAACTAGCACTAAACCAAGGAATTGCACCAAATCAAAGGGCTATCGGCAAGTCCAGTTAATTCTAGGGAACTTATGACTCTCAAGTTTTAGTGAAACCATTCTACTAAGTAATACAAATTTGTGACATTTATTGGGTCCTGCATCAATAAGAAAAAAAGGTTATGGGCATATGGTCACATGGGTAACCACTTACTTGGAGCAGCCTTAAAGAGTCAACCTAGCTAGTTTTACTTTTTCCTCTAATGCACAAATAGCTGCTTCTCATGTAGGAAGATTGGTCATTAAGACTTGCCATGCCTTGGCCACATTATACGGGTAGCTAGGAACAATAAAAAAAAAATCATAATATCTTATGTGTTTATTTTATAATTATATTATGATTTATCATAGATAATATTGAAAAATTATTATCATAATAATTGCATCTAACCTTACTTTTAATGAGTAGTTACCTCTTTACTTATTTATAATATTAAAGCGTATACTTTTGATATCTTCTAAAAATATTATATTTTAAATAAAGAAAAAACATGAAGTTACATTTAGGTCCCATTTATTTCAAGACAAATGCTTTTCAAAAAACAATTTTCTTATTTCCCCTGTTTATTATGCTAAAAAAGACCCTTCAAATAGAAAATATTTTTCCTTACAAGGGAAAAAGATTTCCCACAAAAGAGAATATCTTACTATTTTTTAGGAAAATAATTTATTTTTTCAAATAGTTTTTTGAATTGGTTTCTGCAAGTACTTTAACTCTAAGAATATCACATTTATTTTATTTTTATTGTAATTAATCAATAAATCATATTTTAAACATGAAGATAATTCAATGGATCAAAGAATAATGAAATTTCATTAAAAAATTATAAATATCATCTGAGTGTTTATAATAGATATAATAAAAAATTATATTTTGCACTTTTACCTTTAAACAAAATGTTTGATATAATGTATTTATATAGTAACTTGCTAATAATAAATTATTTACATGTGATGATGTATTACATAATATTAGGCTAAACACTAAAAAAAATTTTCGACATAATTTTGTAAACCAAACACATGAAAACATACTATTTTCAAAAAAGACGTTTTTAGGTAAAATAATCTTCCAATAACAACTTTTTCCTTGAAATAAACGGGACTAAGTTTGCAACCATAATCTAGATACGGTGTTCCTTAGTATAATATTAGAGTGTTTGTAAGGGAGTTAGTATCTTCCATATATATTTTTAACAATAGAGTAGTTATTCAGATGATTAGTAATAGAAAAGAATGGTGATGAAGACATATTATAGAATAGTTATACAAATGTGAAACAACTCTAAACTCAAAATACTAAATTATAATTATATATATGTATGTATTTTTGTTTGTTGATTTCATGACTAAATTGTTATAGTTAAGTTATGATAATTTGAATTAATGACATGATGAATTATTAGTATTTCAATGTGTAAGGAATTGAATCATACATGTGTTTGTGGAATTAGGTGATTGTACTAATATATATATGGAATTATACTGCAAAATAATATGATGTGTATTGTTTATTGAAATTTTTAAGACTTTATCTTGGAATTATTTTGTTGAAAACTCAAGCCAAATCCATTCTAATTAGCAAACCAAGCCAACACACACAAAAGCCCAAGCCCATGTCCAAGCATCTTCTGTAGGTTTCTAAATTGCCTCAAAAGTCAAACGGCAACAAAAATATCAACTCCAAAACACTATAATCGTCTCTCTCTCTCCCCCTTTCTATCATCTTCTAAACACAATCAAGCTGAAATTTCTTACTAAAATTCACCCCACAAGATTCTAGGTGAAGAATTAAGATAAGGAACAAGTAAAAGTAAGAATTTAAGCCAAGAAAAAAGAAAGAGAAGTTTGGTTAATTTTAGTATCTATAAAAGTAAGTAAGGTTGATTCTTACATGTTTTGTTTAATTATAGTTTATAGTGGATAATGATGTTAAATAGAAGTAGAACTTACTGTTTTAGAAAAATTAATGATATGCTAACATGTATGTTGAACTAGATATGCAAATAACATATGTACTCTACGTGTTTGAAGAAATGAATTTTTGAGTTTATGATGAAATGATGTGTATATTGATGTTGTTAATGATAAAAGAGTAGGACTTTAGTGATTAGGTTATATTAGAGTTCATCAAGCATGAATAATGTACTTGTGTTTTTAGGATTAAGAATGTTGTGTATAAACATGTGCAATGAACATATAAGTACAAGCAACCTTGATGATATTTGATATTGTGGTTATAAGTCAGTTTTAACATGTTTTTTTACAAACAAATAAGGTCTTAGTAAGGAATTAAAGGATATAAGATTTCGGAATTTTTGAATTAAGTAGCAAAGGATCAATGCCTTGTTCATCATGAGCATTTCTGAGGCCATTACATCTTGATGGTCATGGCCTATATGGCCTGTGATCTTCTTTGTATGCTTTCAAAAGATGAAACGGCCTTGATCACGGGTGTTACCAAGGCCATGATCTCCTCTAATCCCTTTTTCATATGTGATACAACCTATATTACAGCCGTTATATGGACCATGATCTCCTCATATGCTTTTAGGAAAAATTTTAACAAATCAATCATGGGTGTATTCATTAACACGGCCTACATCACCACCGTAATTGGGGGCATGATCTCCTATCACGAGCGTAACAAGGTAGTGATATATATCACGGTCTAAGATCATGGCCATGATGGTACGTGATATCCATCACGGCCCTTGCCATGGGTATGACAGATCCTCTGGTGCTATTCATAAAAAAATAATAATAAATGAATAATAGTAGATGAATGAATAGAGGAATGTGATGTGTATATTTATATGTATATGAATGTGAGACTATAAGATGATTTGAGTTTTTCATAAGTTTAATGAATATTTAATGACTTGATATTTCATTATGTATTACGTGTTTTTTATGAAATGATTGTCTTTGACAAATTCCATACCCAGTTGGATTTGAATACAAGACTTTTATCTAGTAAGTCTATATATTCAGGTACGCAGTAACTTGATTGTTGAATGCTAGGTTAGCCATTATTAAATCAACTCAAATTAAAGATGAGCTTAAAGATTTGTTTGAAATTGTTTATGTGTATGCCGTTGAATCCGATCTGGGGAGCGCAACCTTGTTAACAAGGTTAACATGGTAGTTTACGTGCTTATGCCACCCTTATCATGATGCAATGACTTTCATAAATAGCTCAGCGTAATTGATAGGAGGAACAATATCAGTGTAACATTTGCTTATTCTTAAAACGAAATAATAAAATTTAGTTCACATTTATGGAACCGGTTGAATTAAGTGATATTATGGATTAAGTTAAACAAAGTTGAGTGACGACCGATGAATCCTAGATGAATTTATTGTTTGTAAGTTATATAGGAAATATAAGTATTAGAGCAGTATATCAATCCCTTGAGCAGCTGCTGTTACTCAAGATCTCCAAATTCCCTCGAACTATTATCGAGTTCAATACTCTAATGTTGATTGTTTTACATAAATGAAGATAAATAAGTTTATTTCTTCTGCATTGCATTAGTTAATTGTGTGTCATCTTGTATTTGTTTGTGTTGCTGTGTACTGGGTCTTTGACTCACTTTTTCTTCTACAGGTATCAATGATGATGAATATTATGATGACTTGGATACGACATAGATTTGGAAGCTTTTCTTGAGGAATGGGATGACTAGGAATTTCGGATGATTCCATATTATTTTTCTCTGAAAGGATAAAAGCAAGACCTTGTTTTTGAAATGTAATAATATAGACTATGGATTACTCAAAAGCCTTGTTTTGTAATCTAAAGTATTGAAATTTCCTATCATCTCTATTATAAATATGGCTTTGCAGCCCTTGAAGTACCATGGATGATGGTGCTATCTTATGTATTTATATAAAGTTATCTACTATTAAATGAGTTGTATTTGTAAAGTTCTGTATCTTCACAGGTTGATCAAGTAATTAGTATAAATTTCTCCTTTTCTGGACAACCATATATAATATCTTCATATATTATACGTGATTGGAATTTGACGTGTGAAGTTTTGACAAAGTACATGGCGGGTCCTTACGAAATATGCATATCCATTCTTAATTTAAAAAATAAAACAATATTCTTTAAATAATCTCATTTTTAAAATTTATTTAATAATTTACCATTTTTTTAACATGCATGGTAGCATCAAAGTTAGATCCACTTTAATGTCTTTAAGTGCTTTCAAATATCTTGTTGTTTATCTCCCTTTTCTTAACTTGAAAACCATATAAATCATTTGAAAGAGAATATTTTTGAAGTTCTCACAAATCAAAAGTAAAAGAGCTCACTATCCCATAATAACCATCAATTCTTCCTATAGGCTGAAGACCTCATCTCTCTTTTATGGAAGCTTCTACGGTCCCATTAATGAGACCGTACAGTCAATTATCTAATCGTTAAATAAATATAATAATTAAAATATTAATTATTTTAATGGTTGAATATGACGTGAGCTATTGAATATGGGATCATAAAATTTTCCCCTCTTTATATCTCACCATTATCTTGATATGCTAATTTCATATTTATTTATTATTGTATCAATCTACGTAATGTAAACATAATTTAAGCACAAATATCACGGATGCGTAATCTGATAATTACGAGTAATGATTAAATAAGGGACTTGTTATTTTATCTTTTGTATTTTGAGTTATGACATATGAACCTAAAAATGGATACAAAGAGAATATTTATGATATTAAGTATTGACAATGCAAACAAGTCTTTGTATTTTCTCAGGAATTCTTCTCCCTTTTTTTTTTTCCCCTCTTTTCATTTGGTCTCCATTAACTATTGGACATGGAAATAAAAATTGTGATGCAGGACAAATTAAAATAATTATATATATATATATATATATATATCTAATACCAAATATGATGTAGCAGCGAAAGTAAAAAGTAAAGATATAAGGGAATATATATATATATATATATATGTATATAATATACATTTTGCAAATTGTGCTAAAAATAATAAAAAAATAGTTTGGTAATTTCATACTACTAATGAAAATCTTGATGGAGTTATTGAGATTTTAAATAAAAGAATATATTTTCAAAGATGTGATAGCTTTCTTCTCATAGATAATGTAAGGCCATACAATTTAACGGTGGTGTGAGACTAACATCAAAATTTTTACCAGTAGTATAAGGCTACTAAACTATCTTTTTACTATTTTTAGTGCAATTTGCTAATATATATTATATATATATATATATTTATATCTCTTTATTTTATGTTTTCACTGTCCTACGATTATCAGATCTTTTTCTTTAATTTGTCTTACATCAAAATGTTAACTTGGACAATCAAATATGAAACTATGCTTCACCTTTCCATTTATTGCGACAGTAATTTTTGTTATTCTAAGACTTGAAAATTACATCGGAAAAAATGTTTTCACTTTGTTTTGATCTTTCTATATCTATAAGCCATAAAAGATACATCTCGACTAGAACCAGTATAGTTGGAAAGTAAATCAAGAGATAATAATACCCTGTACTCTGTTATCCATGTAAAAAAGAAACACATAAAATAATATCAAAATACAATTTACAAAAAACCAAGTGATAAGTTAAGCTTGGGGGAAAAGGAAATTAATATTTAATATTTAAAAAAAATTACAAAATGTTAATGAGACGAAAATAGTCTCAGTTTTAGGTAATATGACATCGTCTTTTCAAAAGATAAGGATTTAATGTCTAAAGGTGCCTCCTTTTTGAAGAGACAAAGTAGCACACAGGCCTACCTCGTCTCTTCAAAGATAAGGTTGGTGGCATATTTACTAGCCATCGTCTTTTTCTTCCTCATTTATTTGAACAGCCTTAAAAAAAAAAAAAAAATCAATTCTCATAAACCTAACCCTAAATCCTCCTTTACACAACCGATTTTCATCAAATTGGTGAGTTATCTTCGTTAATTTCAATCACAAGGCTAACATAAAGTCATTAGTTTGTGAAAAGATAAACAATTCGTGCCGAAAGTTGAGTGGACACCAACAAACTCTATAAGTAAGATTCTTGAGATTTCACTTACTTTTTCATGATTATTGATGTTGCATTGTAGATTTTAGGTGTTGTATATATTGTTGGATTTTTTTTTTTAATTTAAATGTTGAAGCACATTGTATTTTACTTGTCAAATGAGCTATATTGTAGAGTTTTTATGCAAATTTTATGTTTACTAAATGTGTTGTTGATGCTACATTTTGGATAATGTATGATAATTTTGACATTATCATATACTTGTAAATTTAGGAATCAAATTATGAAATCATATATTGGTATACGTCTTCCACCTTAATCATATGATGATGTTAGAACTTGCATCAATGAAATAGTTTGATAAGGCTAAGATGAATATACTAGCATTAGTAAACATGTTTGATATTATGGGAATGCAATTTATAACTCATCATCACATTTCATGCATTCAACCTATGTTTTATGATTTGGCAGGGTAGGTAAGGAAAATGGATAAGGCCAAGTTCATATTGCACGCTCATGACAACATGGTGGAAGGGATTGAAGGGTTTGGTTATGATAGGTGGGCAGTCGCTATGGTCAATGTTTGTGGGAACTCAACGTATGAGCAAATACCAGACACTTTTTACAGTAGACTTAAGGTGAATAGGTCTACACATCGAGTTGAATTGTATCATAAGGTAGCCATTGAAAATACGACGCTACATTATGATGTTATCCAGTAACCGATGATAATACTGCATAGGAGATGTTGGTATATATATTGAAGGGTCAATGGTTATATATGTGTAGATATTTGAAAAGAAATTGCCACATGTACCTATGGATGTCATGGGCATTGATGAAAATGTTGGCAGTCAAGGGTTGGCAATTCCAACTCCACTCCAAATCAGAAATGGTGGGCACACAAGTTCTAGTAAGTAATTTTGAAATGAATGCACCTGATTGGAGTTGTGGTCATGATATTGATGCGATGCAAGACTCATTAGTAAGTGAATCTAGTGACGACTATGATGATAATAAAAATGATGCTATAGCAGGTTTGTCCTAACAAGTGATTGCTACCAATGTACAATGTAGGGGTAATGACTACTACTGCTTCATGGCTCCTACAGATATCAATTCAGTGGGGAGATCAGTGCCAATACCCTTTTTCACTATAGATATAAGTAGTGCATATGCTACATTTGATGATGAGTAGGAAATGAGTGCTGGAAATTGGAACTTCAACAATGGACTAGCTAGAGTTATGCGCTTGTTTACTTGGCGTTAGACTCGTGTCTAACGTTGATATTGATGGTGAGCGCTTGAAGATGTCATGGTTGGATAGACACTTTGAAGTGCTACCTCATGATACAGACAACATTACTATTCAATGCCATGCCACGGCTTATATTTTATTGCTATTAGGAAGATTCATTGTTGAAGACAAATCGTCCAACTTAGTTCATGTCATGTACCCGCAGCTGCTTAAGGATTTTGAGATAGCAAGACATTATGCATAAGGAGCAGCTTGCTTAGTATGGCTATACAAGCAACCATGCATGGCGTCGCATAGATGAGTGACATCATAGGACTCCTTGTTGTTTAGTAGATCTAAGCCTAGAAGCACTTCCCACATATCACCCCGTACGGTGACAGATCACTGCAGAGCACCTTCTCATTAGTTATTGGGGCGTCGCTTTTGATGTCACTCTATGCCCCCACACATATGTTGTTTGAGTATAAGGGCTGCTTAGACTGACAGATCTCCAGCCAGGTATCGTTTTATATGTCCTATGTAATCATATATGTACAATTTCATTATTTTTGCTCATGTAAAGCTTCTTTTGTTTTTTTCATGAATAGGTTGTTTAGGAGACACACTCCGTCATTCTAGGTTCCTTACCTGAGTACTATTGGTCTAGCATGGATGTCTGCCGATCATGGGTTCCCCTGGTATGCTTTCATGTAATCAAGCACTACTATCCAATAGGGCGCTCAGATAATTTGGTCAAACTTAGGGGATCCCAGACCTCTCAGTTGATATGAGAGCTTACATGAGCTCGATTTATGGGGGCATTCGGAGTGGAACTAGGCAGTAGAGCATGCCAAGTGGGTCGCACAGTGGGATGACAAGCTCAATCGCGTTGTTAACTTGCTGGTCATCCCTAACAATACATCCGCTAATTACTTTGATTAGTATCATTTGATCACTAGGTGCTAGATCAATCGTACCGATGCCATTATATGATTTATGGTAAGTTTAACAATTAAATAAGGTGTATATGGATGTATACTGTGTTCATTATTTCCAAATCTACATGTTTGATATTGCTTGCAGGCATATTTCATTTACAAAGTCACGGACATGCCACAAGGGAAGACTCCTACCACTGCACAAGATGTCATTCGTTTAGTAGATGAGTTCATGGGACTTTATATAAATGATCCAGTGCCAGCACCAACACTGGATGATCCATAGCCTCAGCCAGAACATAGATGACAGCCACAGAGAGAGAGATGTAAGCGAGGATGGGGTCAGGAGAGATGGCGAGGCTGAGCTACAGATATCAGAGATGAGCATTTGCCCTCGCATGTACATGTACCTGATGACCCTAGCCCTTCGTATTTTTAGCATGACGAGTCTGGTCCATCTTCATCATCATATGCTCATCTGGAAGACACCCTAATGCTAGACATCTCATATACAGAGGTCCACACCCCTCTTGCTCCATAAAAGAGGTGATCGTCACTACCACATGATATGGGGGAGAGACTCACCTAAGTAGATCCATACCTTATCCCATTTCACCCGTACATTCTAGTGGTGAAGATGAGGATGCCGCATTCACATAGGTTGACCCACCTATGGAGCATCCCCATCAGGATGGGCATTAACATACACCATTCCCTCTTACTTTTATCAAGCAGGGACGAAGGAGGTAGGGCACTCAAGAGTAGAGATTATATTTTATCTATTCTTATGTTTTATGATTGTTGTGTGTAGAATTTTCATATACTTTCAATGTAATTAATTGAACAGTAATGCAATCGTTTCATATTATATTTTTATGAGTTTTTTTACGTTGGCAATGAAAGATTTGACGATACAATTGTGGTTGGATGGATTGGATTTAGGAACACTATTGTGATTGGATTATGTAGTTTGGAAGTTGTTTACCTATGTTGGATGGCTAATAAATAATTTTTAGTTGATTATATATGATTTTGATAGGTTGTAATAAGAGTAATATATGAGATGTGTTTGGTTGGGGGAGGAGGGTTGTGTGTGGTTACACTAACTTTGTCTTTTCAAAAGACGATGTCATGTTGCCTAAAATTGATATTATTTTCATCCCAGTGACATTTTTATAATTTTTTTAGAATATTAAATATTATTTTCCTTTTTCCTTAGCTTAAGATTCTATGTGTATTTACTTGTTTTAAGCGAGTGCTGGCCTATATAGTAGATAATAATTAAAGCTTATTTGGTTTTGTTTTTCTAAGATGAAGTATATGATAATTTGCATATATTAAGCTGCTAAAGAAACTCCATCAAAATTCAAATATTTAATTATATATTTTATTAAAATTCAAATAATATTCGTGACATTATCCTAAATATATCTATATATATATATATATATAATTCAATGGTTATTTATTAATTGCACAGCAATTGAGAAAATTTATTCTTCATTCATAAATGTGTCGCTACTAATCATTTATAAGAAGAAAATCTCACTTCTTATAGAACTCGGTTTTGTCTCTTAAAACTATAATTTCCAACTTTTTATCGCACGTTGAAATGTAATTGTATGTTGCTGAATACATATTGACAACTCTGCAAAAACCAAAAAAAAAAAAAAAAGGACAAAAGCTATATCATTTTTGCACTTGAGTTTTCTAAGTTTAACGTTTAACTTGTTATTATTTTTCTATTTATTTTAATTACATTTTAAGCTAAAAAGGCAATCCAGTGAGTTGATCAAAGAACCCACCGGTTCATTGGAGTTTAAGTGACTTTTTTAATAGTACAAAATAATTGCTTGTGACACGTAGCGAACATTACATAATTGGTTTGAGAAAACAATTAGATATACGGATCAATATAGGATTAATATTAGTGTAAATAACCTTTAAAAAGTTTGATTATTTACTACAGTTAATAATTTTAAAGTAAAGGTAATTAATTATCAAATTAACTAAATTTCAAATACTAAATATAATACTACCCCTAATTATCCCATCACAAGGTCTGATCTCCGATTCTAGGCATATGCTTTCATGTAGACGATAATGGAAAACCCAGAGGGGAAAGACACTCAAAACTAACATCTGCAGCTGCTCATTATACAGTGGTGTAGGAACCAAAAATATGCATTAATGGTGACATACAACTAACAACTCGAATACCCCCACCTTAATCATCTATCACTGACTTTCGTTCAAGTTCGATTACATGATGAGTGAAAGGAATTACAGTGCTATTTGCTGTCTCCTTAGTGTTCCGGCATTGCCGCAGTTGATCCTTTAGGCTTCTGACAAGATCATTAAGTTTCTGAATTTGTCTCTCCTGTGATAATATGATCTGCATGAGGCAACAACAAAAGTTATTATTGTCACCAAAGATCTTAGAGAAGACCCATCAGAAATCCTCGGTGTAAAATAAATGTGTAATTACAAGACATGGAGATCGAATAATAGAATGAGCACACGCAATTGGATAGCAGATACTTGTAAGGTATGAGAGTTACTAAACAACTGTCGGTTCAGGCAGCATACAAGCTTGGTCATGCCATGCTCAGGACCTCACAGGACAAATGCACTTTCAGAGAGATAAATAAGCTTGTGAATAGTTGCGGAGAAATAAAAATGTTCTGTGTCATAGGTTTAACAATACAACCATCTGTAAATTTTGTGAAGTAAAGGTAGAAGCATTTACAAAATAGATTACTGGAAAGAACTTTTAGCAATCATTGCACAGGATCTCTTCAAGAGAGATCTCTTATTAAGACCATCATCATGGGCTTTGATACATCCAAAATGCAAGAATGATGCACCTAAGAATCCTTACTACTTGATCTGTATGTAAGCATGATTACATGAGCTAATCCTTTGGACGATGGATTAATTTAGATACTGCTAACAACATATAAGAATATTTAAAGATATTAAAGCAACCTAATCTATAGGTTGATCTTTTAGATGTTGTGGCATCAGAAAGAACCATCACTAAGTACCTTACTTAGGTAAAATGTTGACCTAAGATTTAGATGTCTACAGCCTCTCCCAAGTAATGCTAATGAGATGCAAAGGAGGAAAAATGCCCCCTGGTTCTCGAAATCTTGTTATCTGAGGTAGAAGTTTGTATCAGTAAAGGAAAGCTAAAAAATTTGGGAGGTTACATCTTTCTTCCTTTTCTTTATCAGGCCTCTAAAGCAAAATTTATCTGTAAAATTAGTTCAGGATGTAAGTACTGCGCTTAGGAATGCTGCCACACATCACTGTTGAATTTAGGTTCTTAATCATAATTTTGATGAGACAAAAATAATCAAACTTTGCTAAATTTGCCTAACAGAAGCTCTTATAATGTGTTCTTCAAAAACCGAAGCTTTGCCTAAAATGCTGCTTGAAGGAAACAAGTTTGGTTTTGGAGATATGCACGAGTATCAGGTCAGCTCTGTTGTCTGGATGCTCATCTGCAATGTTATTGAAGTGAGCTCCCAAGCGTGTGGCAAAAACTTCAAAGCACGTGCAGCTAAAGTGTGTAGGAGCATTCAAACTCCAAGTGTGTTAAAAGAACTCAGGAGCAAGCATGGCCAAAGCAGTTGTGCTATAGAAGCATGTATATGTTTACATCTTTTTCTTGTCTTCATTAATTTTCTTCTCACCTTGTTCACTATTTGCTCAATAATTGTTCTGTTTTGTTCACATGAACGGGATTGCCATTGTTTTTATTGCTAAAAATAATTACTTTTTTATTTGGTTTGCAAAAAAAATCATATCATAAGAAAATATCAAATCCATAAAATATAGACTAAATAAAAAATCTCTCTTTCTTTTACTAGAGTAATTGCTATTCATTATAAAACGTAACTTTTATTTTAAAAATATGCCCAATTATAAAACAAAACAACACTAGAGGAATTGTTATTCCTTTATAATCTTATCTCGTTCTAGTAAACCAAACATAATGTTAAGCACTACACTTGTAGTTTGTTATGAGTGCATCATTGCTGTATTAGGCCTTTGAGAGATAAAACTTTAATGTAAAATAAAAGCAGTGCAAAGTTCTAGATTGAAGGTATTATGTGAACATAGAGAGTAAGGGGGGATCCAAAATCTATGCCAAGACTTAAAGTGAACCAAAGCTCTAATTTTCTTTCCTTTTAGCCTCATTAACATGACAAATTCAGTGCCAGAGAGTAAGGAGAAGGAGAATAGAGCAAGGGAAAAGTGATGCAGATGGGTCACACAAACAAATAGAAGGATGTAACAAGCAATAAGGCCAAGCCTGGCCACCTGTACGACACCAACACCACACTAAAGCCAACAACACATTTATCATTTATCATTCTACAATTTAAAAAGACAGGCAAAACACCATAAAAAGAGCACAAGCCCAACTCCACTGAACAGCCATAACTCACCCCCAAGCATAACAATAAACACAACTACAAGAATTTTGCAACTCCTTCTCATGAGAACTGAACCACACCACAACCATCCTCTAAAAACATCCAGTGCAACTCCACAATCACAAACACAAGCAAAAGATTAAAATCAAGGATAACCATAAAAGAAATGAAGAAGATAGGGGCAAGCCATAATTAACAAAGTAGAGATTGGGCATAAAAACAGTTCACATCACCTATTATAAAAGGGAGTTCATACAACATATCCACTAAAAGGCCATACAGGCCCAATAAAAAATAGAAAAGGCAAACAGAAAGTCTAAGCGTCAAAGGGTGGAGGCAGGGGTGTTGGCGGATGGGAGAAGTCGGGCAGTGGAAAGGTGGATATCCACTAAAAGACCACACATCACACCCGTTACAATAATCCCACCAATGAACTTTCTCAGGGGTAATGCCCAATAATTCAGCAATATCAAAAGAACTTTTTTTTCATGTTCAGCCACATAAACCATCCACTGCATTTCAACTGATCCCGTGATATACGGAGTCCTTCAACAATTTATTACTCATATTGATGATCATACTTCTATTTGTTGGGTATATCATATAAGAGAAGACAATGCTTGAAAGATTTTTATAAGTTTCTACAAAATGACCAGTAATGTCTTCCAAAAATTGATTCAAATTTTAAGAAATGAGTATGTTTAGGGAATGTTTTTCAACAACCAGTGAACATAGCATTTTTCATCGTAATGGAAGGATTAGATAGAATCTTTTCCTTGTCTTGTCCTCTCCTCTCTTGTACTCAACCATCTTGTGTACATACTGTACAATGAATGAAGAAATATAATTGAGCTAAATGATTCTTCATTTTTACTACCATCTTAATGTCAATTAAAATGGTAATTCCATACTACATAACTTATTGTTGCTCTTAAATCTTGTCGGATACATTTTTTCACTTTTCCTAGTTTCATATAATTTCCATTCCTATTCAAAGATATGAATAAGCAGAAATGCAGAATCTAAAGACAGAATAGACAACAGGTGAAGAATGAAAATCCACTGGCTTATTAACCCAATTTGACGCCACTTACAACAACATTTGCAACTTCTGTCTCAGCACTATAATGCAAACTTGCCTTGTTCATTCCTATATTTGATTGTAGCTTAGTATAGAGTGGGAATTATATCAACTTGGAAAGCACCATATTTTTTCTATGTGCTTCCCAAGTTAATATATGAATTCCTACACTTTTTAGGGCCTGTTTGGATTGTCAGTTTTTTATATATATCATATTAGTATCGGTTCGGTATCGGTATCAGTTCGGTTTGGTTAGTTTATGAGTAAAGCTATTGATTTTTCATCGCTATCATATCTGTATTGGTTCAGTTTAAAAACGACATCAAAACGATAATCCAAAAAGGCCCTTAAGTTCTCAAAGGTGCAAATTGTGCAAACTCAAAATCAGGTCTAAAACGTTTGGTGCTCCTTTGCGCTGCTGTCTAAAGTTACTTTAAAAGCCTTTGGTAATAGACAGACATTATAAATGTCTTCTATGTACTAGTTCAAACAAAATGTAAATGTTTCCCCCCTCGATATGAAGCTCTTTGTAAGAAACAACTGTTGAGAATCCTTAAGGATAGTATGTTATTAATTCCTGTAGATTCTCCACGATAAATAGATGATAAAGAATGTGAAGAAAATAGAAATCTTATTTTCTTTTTGTTTTCCCTGCCACTTGACCAAATATTGGAATTAAAAGGCTTTAAATCCAGTTTCTTGATTCTATTTTTAATCATTCCAGAAGCAAGTGACGTGAACATTGCCAGCACAGATTAGTAGATATAGGGAGACTGGGCAGTAAATCACCTAACTGAATGGGTTCAAGAGAACTTGCTTGAGGGAAACCAATGATGAAATTGAATGTTGTGCAGGGTTTTTAAGAGCCGTGATACTCAGTAAGATAGTACTTGTGTCAAATATTTAGCTGCCGTAGAGACACTTCTTGAGGACAAATACAGATGCACAAAACAAATTCACTATAAGCAAATCACACACCAAAAGGAAACGGACCCATTGTAATTATCCTATATCCCACTGCCAACTCCACATCCTTCAGTTACATTCATTCTAAGCAGAGATAACCTTGCAGTCAGAAAAACAGCTCTCATCAATCCAACAATAGTGGCCTTAATTTTTGGCACAATCAGGAGTTCCAGAATACAACAAAATTCCAATTGCTGCTCTTGTGTCTAAAATTCAATTTCAAAGTTTCTTTTGCTTTCTTCTCAGATCAAAATTAGTGAATGATTAGCAAATTCACCAGGGTTCTGGCAGGTGTTCCCTGACAGTAAAGCAGGCCAAGGAAAGACAAGGAGCACACAGAAAGCACATACCTACTGGTATGACATAGAAACAAGCTTCTCTAATACATTTAAAAAACACCATGTCAAAAGACCAATATACATAAAACATCATGACATATGCAAGCAAACGTTAAATATTTACCTTCTCTTTAACAGCTTCTTGCTGTTCATCTATCCGGTTTTGCTTCTGTGAAATGTTTTGAGTGCTGTCTACATCGTTCACAAGTGACTGTTTCCACTCAAACTGAGAAGTAATTATTAATATCATCAATAGAATGCAAGTAACATGGGTCTAGACATCATTACAAGTTCTCCTGAAACCTGTTGAATGTTTAAAACCACGAAAAAACAGAGCAAGTAATTAGGCCTCAGAATTGCAATACCGCACATCAAACTCTACTAAGAAGATAGCCAATGTAAATACTCTTTCATGAATGCAGTCAAAAATTTAAGAAGACAACCTCCTTGACTAGATCCTTTTGAAGAGAATAAAGGAAGACTGAAGAGATCACTTTTCAGCTATATAGCTATTGTCCAATATTTCTAGCCCTATGAAAATACAAACATACATACATATACACACATATATATTTCATGATGGAATGTTGCGACCTTAATAGAAACAACCACTGCCTTTAGACACATGAACCACCTTCCAAGGCCTACACTCGATACATTCAATGTTATAAAAAGTTTTGTTGGTGTAGTTTCCAGATTATGCACCAAGAAGCTCCAACTTGTCATATTGCAGAATGAGCCATAAACAATAGACCAACCCCGTCTATGAAAAGCAGGCACTCATTATATCATATTTTGATTTGCTTGCATGCTCAAGGCTGCATTCAATGCCACTTTTTTCCTATAGCTTGTCCACAGCACCATACACTGAAACTTTGGGGTGAAATGATCTATCCCAAATACATTCTTAGGTATTCAAGTGAAATCAACAAGTCCAAATGTCAACTTATTAAATTATTACACTCAGTTATCACCTTCTGTCCATGCTTACCAATTTGCATACCTGGTCACTTTCCCCCACATCAGTATGATCTATTCATTACGAAAACCTAATCCATGTTACTTAGCATTTTGAATTATAGGTGCTTATGCACATGCACGTGTATGTGTGTGTGTGTGTGTGTGTGTGTACACACATTTTAGAAGGATTAAGAACCATTGGTGGATATGGAGAGGAGCAGCTCCCTAGTCATTAACCTCAAATATCTCTGAAAATCATCGTTGGAAAACTTAAATCTTTTTTTCTTTTTTAGGAAAAAAAAAAGACTATTAATTCCTAGGGTTTCACCCAATCTACATTAATTTTAAAATGATCCCTTAACGCCTTCCCTCGGGCCAGTTACCAAGCTTAAAAAGAAGATTCCTTTATCTTTTAAAAACTGATTATACACCTCACGACAAAACAAGTGTCAGAGACATCCGTTTCATTGTCAAAATTGAAATTTACAACCCATCCCCAATCCAACAAATTGCTAAGTGCGGTCCTCACCCCCAGTCAAACCCTAGGGTCTAGATTTTATAAGCTCGCTGCAGTTAATCATCTATCTAGAACTATATTTTATCTTCATTATCACAAAATCTATCCATTTCTCGTTAACAATCACCATAAAACCAACTGAAAATCAGAAAAATCTTAATTTAACAATCTCCATATCCTGCAAACAATCCAAAGTTTCAATCTTTATCTTCACACTAAGCTCAGATTAGGGTTAAAATTGAAAGGGCAAAGAAGTAGAAGAAGAGAAAAACTTACAGAATTTGCCGAATTGGAATTGTGATCATGATGAATCACTGGTCAGATTCGGATTCATATATTTATATATATAGGAATTAGCATTTCATGTTCCTGATTTCAACTTCAACTTAGATGATAAAATAATTGAAAGTTTTGCCCTTTGTTAATTTCTTTTTTCAGGTTGATGTGACTGATTAATGGTTCAGGTGAGCCTGCTCGGGTAGGTAAGTGAGTTGAGTTTCGGATTGAGCGGTTCAAGAGACGACTTTAATGAAACCAGCCTGTTTTCAATTCTTTTGGTTTTTTCCGCCTTCCTTGACCGGTTCATACCGGAGCAGGCTCCCAACGGTGAAAAAAAGATTCAATGAGTATTACATGTCACATGTAATACACATGTAGTATATAACTTTAAATGATATTTTAACACGTAAACATGTGGTGATAATTACTTTGAAAACCACATTCGATGTTGTTCATGCGCTAGAATATCATTGAAAGTTATTTATCATGTGTACATTCACGTGGCGTATAAGATCCACATAATATTTTTCCCTCAACGGTACAGATGTAAGTCTATACGTTTGACATCATCTGCTCAAGTGGATATGTAGAGTGAAATACTTGTTTACCGTTATTTCAAAAAAAATACATAAATAAAAATTATATAAAAATAAATATCAAATTAGTATCAATATGTCACATGTTAAAATGAAGATGTCATAATTTCTACTTGTATTACATGTACAAGCAGCAGTATAATGACCTACTTGCTAATAAGTTTCAGGTCACATATTGGACATGTAATACACTTTCGATCGTATATCACACGTTCAACGAGTGATATGCGTAAAATTATATGTGTATTGCTCATTGGACGTGCAATACAAGTTCAAAGTGTATTCCATGCCTAACATACAATATACATGTAATTTAAAAAAAATTGTATCGCATGTCTAAGGTGCAATGCAGTGATACTATTTCTATAATTTTTTTCATAATTCAATTTTATGTAATTTTTTAAAGTGTATTATACATATAATACTCTCGAATATGTGTATGAAGAGAGGATGCTAAAACACTGATATGTGTCTTTTTCAAAAATTAAATAAAGTTTATATAAAATGAAACTTATCTACTTTTTACTTTATTCATTTTCATCGCGATATCAATCAAGTTCCTTTCTCAAATGTACAAAATATATTTCATAAAACCTTTTGTCTTCAAAAATACTTTTTATTTTGTCATATCAATCATTACCTTTACAATAATCATAACATTGAAAGAGATAAGATACAGATAAAATAACTTTTCAAATGCTAAACTTCATATAAATACAAAAAAAATATAGACAAAATTTAAAAAAAAAAAAAAGATAATCTAAAAAAGCACTAAATTGGTTAGAAATTTTGATGTCCTGCGCAATAAGTTAATGTAGAGTAATTATAAGCAATAGCTAAAAGAAGTAGAGAAGGAAAGTAGTGGAGAAAAATTGTTTATTGGATTATATAAAAGCATATATTAATTATCTATTGATAAGAAATTCATGTTCTTTTAAGCAATACGTGATAAAATCACCCACCTTTATCGTAGAAACAAGTTTCCAATCCAACTCCTCATATCTTTGGTATACTTCTTGCTGTAGGTATTTCCCTATACTACAATAACAAGCATACTATATATCAAGTTAAGAGATAAAAAACATTATAAAATAATTTTAGTATATATGACCGTAGTTGTCAAAATCGCAAGTCAAATATATATTTCTATGAGCTTATGAATTTTTATGTTTTTTCTTAATTAAAATTGATGCAAAAATGACTAGATGCAAACTTTAAGTTAAATTATGAATTTATGAGTACATTTGTATATATTTATGGTTTTTTCGATTTTACATGATTTTGTACAATTCTACTGATTCTCGATTCTATGCATTCCAATAAATAATAAAATCGTGATTTTGATAACTATGCATATGGCATTTATTATTGTGCACATTCACTTGTTGTACGAATTAAACTAAACTTTAGTTATACTAGCAATCATTAATCTTTGCCATTTGTACAAAACTACATGCATAATTTATAGGCACGTAACCTCTCTTTCCCACAACGTAGGTGGTGTTAGAGTCTACAACCCATTTCATAAGTTTTCCCTAATTACCACCCTCTTATTCAATAATCATAATAGCAATAGTAGCATTACCTCTATCACCCCGCATTTGGCCCAAATTTAATTCTTAAGAAACTTTACCTTTGCAAGGATATTCTTTCTACATTAATAATAAACAATACTTTGACCTTTAGATTCCCATTAGAATTGTGGTACCATTAACATATCTAGCAATAAAACTATCTACTATATTGATCTCATCTTTTAGCTCAGTTTATCTTTATGGAGAGTTTGTCTTTCAAAATTATGAAACTATGAGAGTTATAGTTGTGCTTACAACTTTTTGTGAAATTACTTTTAAAATTAGGATTTAGACAAAATTAATTACAAATATACCTTGTAAAATCACACATAAAAAATGCAATTTTGAAACACTCAAGCAATAATTTAGAATCATATATCCTATATGTAACATTTCTAGCTATGTTTCAAAAGTGGCATGTTGTACATGCTCTATCCGTTGCTTACATTTCTAAGGAATTAGAATCACAATAAACCCTATTTTAAAAAGAAAAAAAAATGCTTTTCAGAGGATGAGGAAACATGTTATTTATTTGAAACTAAGACAATAAAAAAGCACATTGAAACAATCACAAGTCTCCCAGCAACTTCCTCATGTGTATCAACACAATATTTAGTTGAATACAATAGGATTCCTATCTAGTATCTACTACCTTCATAAGTCCAATTGTTTTCTTGTATCCTATTTGCCACAATACAATTCCATGTTTGTTGCAAACAAGTTAAGTCAAGTTGATCATTTAAAGGCTCAAGATCAGCTTGTTTAATATTTATTGAACTTAAGCTCGAACCTAACTTTTTATTGAGCTTAAAATTTAAGCTAAAGCTCAACTCTTTTAGTTAAACGAACTTTAGTTTAAGCTTAATACAAACTAAGCTTTTTATCAAGCCCATCGAGTTTTTATCGCGCCTAAGATTTAAGCTCAAACTCAACTCATTTAGATAGTTCATTTTTCATTTTTTTAAATCTAAAATATAATATGTGTAACGCCCTAAATCGAAGGTATTACAACTCATCATGTGTCCTTCTCTTATTAAGAACATGCCAAGGCTATAAAACACTATACCACAATTATATCAAATATAATTACCAAAACTTACACATGGCTTACTTTAAAACATCTCGTAAAATAATCTCTTTGAAAATAGAACTAACAAAAATCTGAAACTATATGTCATCAAACAAGTAAAACCTAATAAACCAGTCTCATAAAGTTTCCAACAACTAATAACATTCAAACATAAAATCCATAAAGTCTTCCATATCTCTCTCTTATATCCAATGCTCAAGATCTACGAGTCTTCAGCTGGATAGTCAAGCCCACTATCGCCACCCCCATGATCTATATATAGATCATACCCAGATAGATCATAAACAACATCATCTTCATCTGTACCTGAAAAATAAAGGAGTAAGCGAAAACGTCTAGTAGGCCATATCACAAGCAAATACGAATAATCATGCAACATACAAATAGCATAAACGATCCTAAACTAATGCAACAACAACAATTTATTATCTTTGATTAGTGAAGCAAACAACACAATTTAGAACCATATGCATCTAGTCCTAAACCCAAAGTAACTTATAACCCCAATTAATAAACCTTTATATAAAATACTTAATATACTTATATTGATGTGGGGTACTCCCCACACATCGTTACGTACAACCGTAAGGCCTGGCACGACTCTTAATCTACCGGAATCATCTCTATGCATGAGTCCACTCGGGACACCCTCACGCATAGATCATCAGAGCGCCTCGTTAGTATCAAACTCTGCACGTTTTACTAACCAAAGCCAAACACAAGCAACACACTTTTCAATTATAGTCCGGATAGAATTTAGTCAATTTATTTTTCTAATCCTACATGCACAAATAGTAAGCAAGGTAAAGTCGTACCTGTTTAGCTTTCAAAAACTCCAAAATCTACAAATCTTTTAAAAAGACTATAAACCCTTATTTCACCGGAAAGTTGATCATCAACATATATCAAATCAAAATCCAATTTCATATTCATAATTAAACCTAACCCTAAATTCACAATTTCAAAACATAAGATTTATAATATTAGATCTATACATCTGTCTTCTAGGATCACCAAACCACGAAACCCTAAAAAGCATATTTCTCCAAATTCCTCAAAAACCCTAAAATCCTCAATAAAAAATAGTGCTATCAGAAAAGATTCAATCTTTTAACATAACAAAGATTGAAAGGATTCAACACTTACCCAAAAATTTAGATTTCACACTTTCTTGAACGTAGAACCAAGATCTCCAATCACAACTTAGGGTTGGTCTCTACCGAAATCGTCTCTAGCAACTTGATTCCTCAAAATCAATATGAAACAACCTTTAGAAAACAACATCTAATCATAAACTCAACTAAAAGAGTTTTGAGAGGGATTCTTACCTAGATCTTGCCTTAGGTTAAGCTATAAAGAGAGAACTAAAGACCTTAGGTATTATATAAGACTTAGGAAACCCTAGCACAAAGGAGGCATGTTTATTTCGTAAATTATAGGCTGGAAACAAAGCTAACGGCTCAATGGCGGCTTAAACTTGAATCAAGGAACAAAACTACATGAGTTGGCACAAAGCTGGTGGCCTTCCCCTCCTACGCTGGTAGGGATAAAACAGGGACGGGTCATTATAGGGTACCCGGCTTGCCCGAACCATTAAAAACCCTATAGGGTCGCAGGATGGGTTTAGAAAATTATATGCTGACCCTATAGGGTTTCGGTCGGGTTCGGGTCATTAAAAAAACCCAATGGGTAACCCGAACCTATCATATTATAAACAATTTAAAAAATTGAGTTTGAAATTTTAAAAAACAAAACCCTACTAATTTTTGTCTTTAAGAATGGTTATTAATAGTTTTAACTTTATTTTGTCTTTTTTTTTCTAATTTTTAATTTTATCTCTTAAAAAATTATTTTTACAATATTATTAATTTTTGTTATTCTAACAAATAAAATAGCTAGTTCTATGAGCCTGTGAATTGGTGAGTGTGCTATAACTAACCTAGCTTGGTTTAGACCATACTGAAGTTTAGCTGCCGGCCTACCATCCAATATTTTATTGGAAGATACAACTGAATTTAACTAAGAGTTGAAAAGAAAAAAAAAAAAAAAGAAATGAAGCGGGTCACAGGATGGGTCAAGGTTAAAACCCTATAGTAGCAGGTTTTGGTATTGAATAAAAAACCCTATATGGTCACAGGTTGGTTTTGGGATACCCTATTGGGAAGCAGGTCGGGTTCAAGTCTTATGCGACCAGTCCCAAACCTGCCCCGTTGCATCTCTATATGCTGGCGGCCTTGATACTTACATCGGTGATTTAAGTACGGCGTTCATTATACACAGCCATCTTTCACAATTTTCCTTGAAAACATTCCAAAGCTCCAAAGCTCATGTAAGGCTAGCAGTGCTCCCACAAAATCTGGCAGCCTTTCCTCCAAAGCTGGCGACTTTAAAGCCGACCTAAGTCCTCCCTTTCACATTCTTCGCGAGCAACTTCTTCGTGTTCAAAATCAACTGTCACATGACAAAATTAACCTCTTAAACAATCTTATATTACATTACTACACTTCAATATGATTTATTTAATTGTATATTACAATATATATAAGGGTTGCTATAAATATATATATACACATTTGACATAAATTAGTTTTTGTTGTTTTAACCATATAGTTATACATAATATATCATATTAATGAACTTATTAATTAATGAGTCTATTAATAAGCTGGTTCACTAGCCAGCTAGTGAGCTTAAATCAAAAGTTGAACTCGGCTCATTTAAATAAACAAGCTTTTTGTTAGGCTCGAACTTGACTCATTTACTAATCGAACTCGAATTAAGTCGAGTTTAGAACGAGTCGAGAGCTACTCAAGCTTAACTTGTTTATAGCTCTAACCTCAACATTATAGGCCACTCACAAACCCTACATTCTAAATATTTTATCAACTATTAGCACTAGTACGTGCTAACAACTAGTTCCCACTAAGCTCTTAGAGATGAGATATCTTGGCTCCAGTCCCTAGCTACGGTGCACCTTCCTCTATTAATCTTCGATCCAACCTTACTCTGATACCATGTAGTTGTGATACTCACATTCATGTGATCTGGCTCGATCATTATTACAGAACACATACGTAAGAGAGAAAAGCATGTCATGAGATCTAACAACAAAATGTTGGGATATCGAGCACGCAGCGAAAATAATAAAGTACGAGGCGGATAATAAATAAATAAAATACGAGCAAAGCAATTAAATAAAATAAATGACACCAGAAATTTAACGTGGTTCACCCTTTGAATAGGCTACGTTCATGGGATCAACTTCGAAAAATTCTTCTACTATAACAATAGTAGGCTTACAAGAGAGATACTTCTCTAGAAAAATATTCTAGAGGTATAATATAAGTAATTGAGATAAATCTAAAATAGTGACACAAGTGTTTCCTAAAAACCCCAAAAATATTCTCACTATTTTATCACTCACTAAAAATTATCTCTCTCTTTCTAAATTATTTTCCTCAAAGCAAAACTTTTGCTTTGGCCTAATTTCTCCTACAGGAGTTTACGTTCATAAGCTGAAAAAACTCTCACAGAAAGTTAACATACTTTCTTATGACAATAATGCCTATTTATAGGCAAAACAGCTTGCTTTTCACGCACCAAAAGTTGGTTAAAAACCGACTTTATCGCCTGGAGCCAGCTTTCACCTTAAGTTCTCATAGCTGGAAATTTCAATACCTTGAAATTTTAAAGACAGCTTGATTTCTTGGTCAAAGCGGTTGGAATTTTAAAAAACCAGCTTGTAAACATTTTTCAAGAGAATTCAAGAATTCTCTATTGCCATTTCAAGTAGCCAACTTGGCTACCTTATCTCCGTTTCCATTTTTTTTAATAAAAATAATAATAATCCATATAGGAGGGATACACAACAATTCTCCCCCTCCCAACTATATGGAGAGCTCCACCAATCCAGGTGCTGATCGACAATATTCGAATTTATCACTTGGAAAGACCTTAGTCAACATATTTGATCCATTTTCATCAGTATGAATCTTTTCAAACTGTAATAGCTTCTTCTCCAATACATCCCTGATCCAGTGTTATCTTACATCAATATGTTTTGATCTGGAATGAAAAGAGGAATTCTTCCCAAGGTGAATTGCACTTTGACTGTCACAAAACAGCTCGTACTTCTCTTGGAGGAAACTAAGTTCATTTAAGAACTTTTTCATCCATAGCAACTCCTTACAAGCTTCAGTTGCTGCAATAAACTCTGCTTCAGTTGTTGAGAGTGCAACAAATTTTTGTAATCTTGATTGCCATGACACAGCTCCCCCTGCAAATGAAATCAAGTATCCTGATGTAGATTTTCTCGAGTCAACATCGCCGGCCATATCTGCATTTGTGTAACCAACTAACACAGGTTTTTCATCTCCAAAACACAAGCACATTTTGGAGGTACCACGTAGATATCTAAATATCCATTTTACTGCAACCCAATGTTCCTTTCCAGGATTTGAAAGCAACCGGCTCACTACTCTAACTGAGTGAGCAATATCTGGCCATGTACATACCATAGCATACATCAAACTTCCAACTGCTGAAGCATATGGAACCCTGTCCATCTCCTCCTTCTCTTTCTCAGTAGAAGGGCACTGCTTGGAACTCAATCTAAAGTAATTAACAAGAGGACAACTAACTGCTTTAGCTTTGTCCATATTAAATCTATGAAGTACTTTCTCAATATACTTCTCTTGAGACAACCATAATTTCTTGGCACCCTTATCTCTGGTTACCTTCATGCCAAGAATTTGTCTTGCTGCCCTAAGTCTTTCATAGAAAAAGACTTGCTCAACTGCTTCTTTAAGCTGTTGATCCTGGAAATATCCTGGCTAACAATCAACATATTATCTACATAGAGCAATAGAATAATAAAATCATCATCAGAGAATTTCTGCACAAAAACACAATGATCTGAAGTAGTCTTCTTGTAGCCTTGCTCCCCCATAACTGACTCAAACTTCTTATACCACTGTCTTAGTGCCTGTTTCAAGCCATACAAGCTTTTCTTCAACTTGCAAACATAATCCTCTTTTCCTTTTACTACAAAACCCTCTGGCTGCTCCATGTATATCTCTTCCTCCATATCACCATGAAGGAAGGTAGTTTTTACATCCATCTGCTCGATCTCCAAGTCGAGACTTGCTGCTAACGCCAGCACTGTTCGAATGGATGTCATTTTCACCACCGGTAAAAATATCTCATCTAAGTCAATCCCTTTCCTTTGGTTAAATCCTTTAACAACTAATCTAGCTTTGAATCGTGGTTGAGAACTGTGTTCATCATGCTTTATCTTGAACACCCACTTGTTTTTCAAAGCCCTCTTACCTTTTGGTAACTTCACTAGCTCAAAAGTTTCATTTTCATGCAAGGATCTCATCTCATCTTGCATGGCCTCAATCCATTTCTTTTTGTGTTCATCATCCATTGCCTCTTTAAAGTCTTCTGGTTCTCCCCCATCAGTCAATAACACATACTGATCTGTAGGATATCTAGTAGAGGGTTGTCGAACTCTAGTAGATCTTCTCAATTCTGGAGAACCCATTGGAGCTGGTGGTTGATCATGAACTCCATCATCATCAAAATCATCTGATGGAAACTCATGGGGAGTATCTGCATCACCTGTCTCAGACTGGTCATTCTGTACTTCATCTCCAACCTCTCTTGCACCATTGTTGGAGGTATTATCTCTAGGTTTGTTGTACTACTGCTAGAACTGGAAGCATTTTTAGTTTTCTCTATATCCTCAATGGTCTCATTTTCAATAAACACCGCATCACGGCTTCTCAGAAGCTTCTTCTGAATTGGATCATAAAACCTAAAGCCAAACTGATCTTGACCATAGCCAATAAACACACACTGTCGTGTCTTGACATCAAGCTTTGACCTCTCATCCTTTGGAACATGCACAAAGGCTTTACAACCAAACACCCGCAAATGATCATAGGAAACATCTTTTTCTAACCATACTCTCTCAGGAGTATCAAACTGCAGAGGGACACATGGTGAGAGGTTCAATACATGAATTGCTGTCAATATAGCCTCACCCCAAAACATCTTTGGTAACTTTGCATGTGAGAGTAAACATCTGACTCTCTCTATCAAAGTCTTGTTCATCCTCTCAGCCAAGCCATTTAACTATGGTGTCTTTGGAGGTGTTGTTTGATGTCAAATACCATGCTCATTACAGTAAGCATGAAATGGTCCAGTATACTCTCCACCATTGTCTGTTCGAATGCACTTTAACTTCTTGCTGGTTTGCCTCTCAACTAGAGACAAAAATTGCTTGAAAGCATCTAATACTTGATCTTTAGACTTCAAAAGGTACACCCACGTCTTTCTAGAATGATCATCAATAAAAGTCACAAAATACTGAGCACTACCAAGTGACTTTGTCATTGGCCCACATAAGTCCGAGTGTACTAAATCTAGTACATTCTTCATTCTAGAAGGAAGGGAACTTTTGAAAGCAACCCTATTTTGCTTTCCTGCCAGACAATCAGCACACTTCTTCAAAAGAACTTGATCCAATCCAAGTAACATATTCTTTCTAGCCAAACGAGTCATACTTTTCTCACTCATATGACCTAGACATTTATGCCAAAGCTCAACTGTATTGTCATTCTCCACTGCATTCACTGCATCTTGGGAGAGCTTTGCTTTCATAAAATACAGTTTAAAGAATTGCTTCCCTCTAGCTACTACCAAAGAACCTTTGGTAAGCTTCCATTTGCCATCAAAGAAGGTATTGCAGTAACCTTCATCATCCAACCTACTAGTAGAAATCAGATTCAAACGCATATCTGGAATATGCCTGACATCCTTCAAGACCAATTGTGTACCATTCTCTGTCTCCAAACAAACATCTCCTTTACCTGCAATTTTAGAAAAATTCTCATTTCCCATTCTTACCACGCCAAAATTGCCTGGTGTGTAAGATGAGAAAAATTCTCTTCGAGATATAGCATGAATGGTAGCACCACTATCGATCACCCAACTTGTCTCATGGACTGTAAGATTGACCATATCATCATCATCATAGACAAGGTTAAACTCCTTGACAACATTCTCTTGTTCATCATCACTGCTATCATCTTTTCTCTGTTCTTTGCCTTTGTTCTTCTTTTGATCTTGCTTGAACTTCCGGCAAAACTTCTTTATATGCCCTTTTTTCTTATAGTGATGGCACTGAACATTGGCATATTTATTTGACCTTCCTCTACTCTTGTTCCTTGACCTTGGACCTCTAGACTGACTCCTTCCCCTGGATTCTGTAACAAAGACTTCTTCCTTTGATGAAGAAGACCCTTGTGTTCTTCGTCTCATTTCTTCATTCAAGACTCCACTTTTAACAAATTCCATATTTACTATACCATTTGGTGCAGAATTTGTAAGTGTAATCTTTAAAGTCTCCCAGGACTCTGGTAAGGAGGCTAGAATTAAGAGAGCGAGTACTTCATTGTCAAAATTTATGCCCTTTCTTGACAATTGCTCTACAATCCCTTGAAAATCATTCAAGTGATCTGCCATTGACGTACCTTCCTGATACTTCATCTGGAGCAACTTTGTCAAGTAAAACAGTTTGTTGTTGCCTGTTTTAGAAGCATACAACTCCTCTAATTTGTTCCATATTGTTCTTGCATGAGTCTCATTACAAATGTGATTATACACATTGCCTTCGACAAACTGTCGAATAAATCCACATACTTGCTCATGCTCAAACTCCCATTCCTCATTTGTCTTGTCCTTCGTTTAGTAGTACCAAACACCAGCAAATGCATCTTTGCCACGAACAAGATCTTCATCTTGCTTCTCCATATGTGAAATTTGTGTCATTAAATTTATCATTTTGCTCGTCCTCGCCTCCATGATTCAAATGAATGAATAATAATCTAACTTATTTTTTGATGTGGAGGATCCACAATTTAGTGGCAACCACAGAGCATACGTTAAGTAGATATATTCACCCAAAGATAACTCTGATACCGGTTGTTGGGATATCAAGCACACAACGAAAATAATAAAATACAAGGCGGATAATAAATAAATAAAATACGAGCAAAGCAATTAAATAAAATAAATGACACCAGAAATTTAACGTGGTTCACCCTTTGAATAGGCTACGTCCATGGGACCAACTCCGAAAAATTCTTCTACTATAACAATAGTAGGCTTACAAGAAAGATACTTCTCAGAAAAATATCTAGAGGTATAATACAAGTAATTGAGATAAATCTAAAATAGTGGCACAAGTGTTTCCCAAAAACCAAAAATATTCTCACTATTTTATCACTTCACTAAAAATATCTCTCTCTTTCTAAATTATTTTCCTCAAAGCAAAACTTTTGCTTTGGCCTAATTTCTCCCACAGGAGTTTACGTTCATGCTGGAAAAACTTTCACAGAAAGCTAACATACTTTCTTATGACAATAATGCCTATTTATAGGCAAAACAGCTTGCTTTTCACGCACCAAAAGTCGGTTAAAAACCGACTTTATCGCCTGGAGCCAGCTTTCACCTTAAGTTCTCATAGCTGGAAATTTCAATACCTTGAAATTTTAAAGACAGCTTAATTCCTTGGTCAAAGCGGCTGGAATTTTAAAAAACCAGCTTGCAAACATTTTTCAAGAGAATTCAAGAATTCTCTATTGCCATTTCACGTAGTCAACTTGGCTACCTCATCTCCGTTTCCATTTTTTTTTTTAAATAAAAATAATAATAATCCATATAGGAGGATACACAACACAAAAATGCTAAGGAAGCAGCATGAAAAACCATGACGAGGCTCAAAGTGAATCGCTAGTGTAACAACATGGTACCAGGTTCACACCATGGAACTGGAATAATGCCACTAAAGCTCGAGTCTGTAAAATCAAGAGATAAACCCAAACATTTACACTATGATGACCTTTTCCCAATGTGGATAATGATGACTTGAACAATGAACATCCGAGGAAGAGGTAAGGAAATGAAGTTGCAAAATTTGCCGACAGTAATTGATACTTGTGATTTACCGTACTGGTAAAATATGAAAGATGGAAAATGACCACAACAATCTACATTTGCATCACATTGACAGAATAGAAAAGGAAGATCCATTTGAGAAAGAGTTTGTTTACAGGATGACAACCTCCAAAGATAGATATACCACCATTCATGTCTTAGTCCAGAAACAGAACAGGACTAGAAAACATGTCAGCTTTCATACAATGCCAAGCCACCCAAAAGTCTGGTTCTACACCAGATCAGTTAGAAAACACTTGGGAAGTTGATGCAGCCATTTCAAGCAAAACACCAACTATTGCTGCTAGTTGCATCAATGCCTAAACTTGAAGCAGCTGTGAGGATGTGGAATTAATTTCAGCTCCTTTAGACCTCCGTGCATATACAACACCACCACAAGCAAAATCAAGGCAACCATTATTCTCGAAAAGATCCTCTGGCCTAATGTTTTCCCTCCAATAGCAGTTGCCAGAAAACATGGCTTCCATCCTGACCACCACGATGCATCCTCCTTGTGTTTGTCTGCATTTTGTTCTTCATTATTTAGTCCCGATTTCTCAAAATCTGTGGCTTTGGAGCTCCCCGCTTGGCACCTCCTCAACGTTGTTTCCCCATTTGTGGTATCCTGTAAAGGAAGAATCTGTGCCATAAATGCTTCAATAGCTTGTCGAGATGCTCTCTCAGCCTCCATCTGAGAAGACTGTATTGGGAGGACATGTTTAGCCACTGGAATTATTTCCTCGTCCAGATTGATTATATCATCTTTCAGTATATCAGCAAAAAAATCCTCTTCAAAATCGGCATCCTGATACGCCACACAGATAGCCTATTAGCTTTCCAGCCTCCAAATCTTCTAAAATTATTGCATTAACTTGAGATACACTAAGATAGCCTGTGTTTTAACACTTTTCACTTACATACCTTGCGCTTTAATTTGTATCACTTATATTACTTTTGCTGCCCTCCATCTAAACTAATTAACTCTCCAATAGTTTTAATCACTTCATGTATGCAAGTGGTCGGGTTTGTATTGGGTTCTTAGTAAACTAAGTGCATATTACATGGCTATAACTAAAAGAAAGTTTAACATCTTCAGGATGGAGAATTAAGACAAGTATTACCAATGCTAAAACACAGGTTATGTTAAGGGTAATTTATGCAGAAGATTTTGTTCAGATACACAAAAACAAGGATGCTGAGAAGATGAAAGATGATGGAATTGAAACAAGTACAGAACAGGCATTAGGGTAAAATAAGTGGAGGGGGACGAACCTTTTGGTGGGTTGTAGATTCTGTTACTGTTAAATCTGGCAAGATCTTTTGGTTGGACTCGGATGCTGAATCATGTGGCTGCTCAATAGAATGAGAGTCATAACTACTTGTAGAAATTTTTGGAATACCTTCCTCGGCAGTCTCATTTTCAAAAGTGGTCGCCCAGTTAACACCACCTTCAGGGTTTAGAGGATCCTTGTTTTTGCTCATCTGATATTTGCCTTTGATCTAGCAAGGCTTGATTTGAGCTCTCATTCAATCGGAACTCGGTGTTCCTCCTCAAACGACATATTACTGGAGAATCCTAAAAATTAGGAGGTAGATAAATCCAATAAGGTTCCCTCGATTATTACATTCACCAGACCCGGCTTTAAATCAAATAAAACAATCCATTGGGAAGAAAAAAATATCCGCAGCTTCTTGTTACTACTAAAACTAAAGCTTTCTTTTCAAATTCAGTACACGGATCTATCAGTTGTTTCTTTTGCTGCTCTAGAAATTAAGGGTCATTGGCAAAGGTCCATTGCGTTTGCTGACATTTTATATGCAAATAAAATGCAACTAACATATGCACAATTTATTTTTGGTCCAGAGATTGTTTTGTTTGATATTCTGATGAATACCATGTTATCATCATACTAATTTATTTCCAAAATGTTTCTCCTGTTAGATAACTAGTTCAGATAATGTGATCATCGGTAAGAAAAATAGGTAGCAAGCACATCTCTATTTATGCAAATACAAGATTAATGATCTTCTTTCCTGTTAGGGGAAATATTAAATTTAGTACTGAACTTTGCGTCAATATCCAGTCAAAATTTTTATGGCAATTTTTATTACAATACTAATATCGTTTGTTTTGTTTTTTTGACATGAATTAAACAACTTATCAGTAGTAGATGGTATCAACGAAAGTAATAAAGGTTCAATGATAGGTTGTCTCTTTCACGTTAATAAATAAGGCAAATGATGTTAAGGAAATAGTAGAAATAGCCAAAAAAGTTTGGTTGTGTATAAAATTGATTACTTTGTAGTTTAAGTACTTTGTTGAATTTTTGTACAAAGTTCAGTATTAAATTTGACATTTACCCTTCTTATAAACAAGCATATTGATTCTTTTGTTCTTCCCAAGAGAAGCAATATCCCATCTAGTTGCAGCAAGTAAAAAGAAATTTATTGAATATTCATCAGGAGTATGTCAAGACTAAAAGGTTGAAAAGGAGGAAGAGACATCTGACTTATCAAGGTCTCCCGCATGGTGTTCAAAAGTCAGTTTCTCGAGTAAAAGATTTACAAATTGTTGCTGATATGAAACAATTTGTTAGGTGGGGAAAATGATGTTGGCCCTTCACATTCTAGTATATCTCGAGGATCAGAAAAACTTGCTTTTTATTTTTAAACTAAACAATGACCAGCAAGAATATACAGAATGAAATATGTAACTATAAAAACAATTAAAAAAAAAAAAAGGAGGCGGCAGAATTGTTTAAAAGGACAAGCAGAAATCAAGAGAGTATCATAATCACCTGGAGACTTCCCATCCATGGCAAATTCGTGCATGATCCATTCTGTCCTTTCCCCCTTTGGTGCTCGACCGAGATGGAAAACAAGAGTCCTTTTTGTACCAATCACTCTGTTGCCGACCTTTACATTTCTTTCTTTTCCAGTGGCTTTCCAATATCCACGTTCAGTGGCCCGTTTACTTTGCAAACCATTTGGATATTTCCTTCCTCGAGCTGAAAAGAAGTACCACTCGGTATCTGAGGCAATGATGGCTTTGCCTGCTCAAGAATAAACAAACATTTGCTAGTCATCAAATTTACAAGGATAATCAGCAATGTTTAGTTATCAATTTTTTATCTTTTCTGGACAACAACAATCAACACCTGTGCTCAATGCCCGATGAAGTAACTCTAGCAAACTACAAGTTAAGTAATGTCATAACATTTAGGATGGCTCAGAAACACAGAGAATATGCCTATATGATACCTCCTAAGTCCTACGGCTAGAAGCCTAGAATTACTCACACATCTTTTCTGTTTCCCACTTGGAAGTAGAGTTTCAAGATTAAAATACAAAGATACAGTATTTGATGCTCTGTTTGGAAATTGACATTTCTTTCCTCCATCAATACCACAGCGATTGTGTGCTTACCAAGATTCTGTCTAATCTCATGATGTTGGTATCACGACCTGCCACCCTAGGCTCTCCACAACGGAAGGGGCCTCATCCTCAGGCCATCCTGAGCAGAATTGCATTGCCAGGTACACTGGCTCTCTTATCGCACCTTAGGTACAACCAGGATACCAAGGTATTATATAACAATTCGAAAGCTCTACCCATCGAGGTATTATCCACTTTGATCACATGCCATATGATTTTGTTCTTTTGGTGCCAACGCTTCCCTGGAGATCACCATCCTAGATTGCTTTGCTCAAAATATGTTTAACTTTGGAGTTTGACAAATTCCAAACCATTACATCAAAAAGGTGCTTCTATGATTAGAATTTCACAATCTATATTTGAAGAGTATTACAGTTGGTCCGTTTTCTTTTTTCCCTAGTGGCTTCACATTAATTCTCATATCCATCACAAAAAGTTCTACCCCAAAGCAACAAGATAGTTCGGCAGATTAAGATAAAGTGTTGTTTCTTATTCATAATTAAATACTCTTCCTCACCTATGGTTGTGAGTAGGGACATTAAGACCTGATCTATCACTTCTAGATGGGTTAGAAGTGATGGATGACAAGAGTTTCCAGGCTCGAGGATTCTATTGATATGATACTATTAGTACCACAACAAACTAACACAAAATCTTTCACAAATAGCTATGAGAAAAGATCCATCGAGCATGATATGCTATGTCAAATGACATAGAGATATCAGTAAAATTTTTCCATTTGTACAGTTTTATAAAAAGCATATACCGTCCCACCATTGGTATAAAAAACACATTGACATTTGTTTGCCACTCACGCATACACGTGATGGACCATGTTGATTGAATCATTTTTTGATAGGTTTAAGTGCATGCATTTTGGAGGAACAGGGCATTTCCAACCATTCAAATCGACTCCAAACTCTTTGTTACTCTTCTGCCCATTTTGAGTGCCATCCCAAATCTTCTCCAGCCTTTTTGTATACGTACAGAAGAGTCACGAGTCACAGCAATTAAACTGGGGATCATAAATACATGCCAAGGCAATCCACCAAATATCGAAGGTTCCACAAGAGTTACTGCTTTCTCGGGCCAGATAGTGTATATGAAGCCGAAGTCAAGTTCACACTGTCCAATATCATCACCAGTCATGTTTGTCTATGCCAAACACGTACAGCACGACCTATTCCATGGATGGAACTTCGTGATCCGGTATGTCCATTGTAGTCATTTGGATAATACCCAGTTGATGCAAATCCTTCTCAAAAAGTATTAATAACAATTCATTCTCTTATTCATCCAATATTGAGATTGCCCTGACCACTTCTTCTAGAAAATTTCTCATATTAATAGTATAAATAAAAACCAATTTCAACCCCAGCCCACGTTTGGTTAACTTTATAAGGATTGAATAGAATAGTTATTCAGGTGCATCACTCATTGTCCTATTTTGCACTCCGAATTGGTTTCCATTGTCAATGTATCAATAACAGTTACAACAATTCAACAGCATTGGCAGATTCATGCCATGGCAATTATATGTATTAAAAGTATTAAATGTTGGTGCTACAGTAATTTGATTTAAAGGCTTAAATTTTTTTTTTTTTTCGGTTTGGCACCGGTTTGTTTCTACTTGAATTAGGCTATTAGTTAAAAATAAATAATGATACTTATAAACAAGTCAAGTCAAATATACCGGATACAGATAAGATTAAGATATATGAAAATCAGATAATTTAAAAAAACTCAAGTTTATAAATATCGTGAGTATATAATATTTATTTATCAGATAACCTCCTTGATCAATACCTATAAATAGATAATTTTAATTTAATGGACATTGAGAATGATTATAGTGCTAACCATAAAATAGTTATGGTACGTTCTTTTCCCTTTTTTGCTTTTTTATGTGAAAAAGCAAAGACAAGGGAGAAAGCATACGGACTAGTGAAGGAGGAGGAGGAGGCAAGACTAGTGATTATCAAAATAAGGAGTGGAAATAAAGGAAAACAAACCTGGCAAGTCCCAAGGTTCATATCGGCAAATTTCAACCTCAGTAATAACTTCAACACAATTATCACTACCTTCCATCTTCTTCTTAAGATAATGAGAAATCAACTCTTCATCAGTTGGTGAAAACCGAAACCCTGGAAAGATGGTAGGGTCCGGTATAGATATTTGCATCTCTTTTGGGCAAGAGGAACTAGAAGGCTCTTGATTACAATCTTTCTTCTCCTCCTCCATATCCTTTTCTTTATCCTCCATTAAAAAAAAAAAGAACAGAGAAAAAACCACCCCCACGATATTATATTACTTGTGCTTTGGTTTTATAAAGAGGAATGATAGTAATTATAATGATGATGGGATTTTGATATTACAAACTTTACTTGGTGAAAAGGCAAAGAAGGACGGAAGCAGAAGCCGTGGAAACCGAGTAAGATATGAATCCGTACGGTGCTTTGCTTGGAGATGAGAATTGAGAAATGAGTTTAAGTTTTACTTTTAGTCGGTGGTGTTGGGGTTGGGGTTGGGGTGGGTGGATGGCTTGCCTGGCAGCAGATGCGTGAAAAGGCACGTTACGACGTTTATAGTAGCACTGAAATAGTGATTTGTCGTGCGGCATGCAAAGGATACGTGTTTTTGTCTGGGTTTGCAAGGTGATTCTTATGTTATCTAAGGTAATGATAGTACGATAAATATTCGTTTCTTGACTTTGTCACCTGTCAGAACACTTTCACTTTTCTTTTTTGACTTGGTATTTGGTAATACGTGATTCTCTGGGTTTCCTTGAATTTGGCATCCTACTAAGGGAAGCGGCCTGTGGTTTTGTCCTGCTCAGTAAATTTGATCTCATCCGATTCTTAGGTTTCCTTAAAGGTAAGGTGGTTGCATCCCATCATAATTAAAAGGGCAAATATACTGGAGTCATGATTATTTATAATTATAAAATAATAATTATTTATATAAAATATGTTTACAAAACTATTAAAAATGTATGTTGTAAAAGCCACTGCCGTGATCGTGTCTCACTGATATAAATATTACATACCCACATTGAAACAACCATGAAATAGATACATGGTATGTTAATGTACATTGACTAGTATGATAATCTATACTCTATTAATTGACATCAGTAGAGCTGTTTGAGAGAGTAATCACTTAGCTATGCCCAAAATCACAATAAGAAGTATAGCTTTTAACCTAGGAAGTTGACCAAATAAAAATCCAATAAAATTGCCAAGATAAGTTGCTATTTTGATGTGGAACGCAAGACAAAGCAAAAAGAGTTAGATTATTAGTGCAAGAATGGAGAATTACAGTCTTTCACTTTACATTAATAGCTATTCATTCCTTCTTTGTTCGACATAAAACTATATTACACTGTTCACTTGAAAGGAATGACAATTCATAATGAATTGCTATTACGTAAAATAATGAATAGCAGTTCATGTTCTTATTCCATGAATTACCATTCAATAGTCTATTTTTCAACTTTGTAAAAAAATATCCTTATTTAAAATAATACCTATACAATTATCCTTTCTGTAATAAATACAAGGGGTATTATAAATATTTCACTTTTACTGTAATAATTACTTGTTTTACTTTTTACACTAAGTGAACATAGTAATAGTCATTACAACTCTATTACATTCTCTTAGAATTAGAATTCTATTCCTCTCTTATTCCATTCAGCGAAGTGAACGGGCTGTTAGTGTAGTGGTATTCTCATAATTTTTGTGTATTGTTTTTTTGATGAAATGAAAGCATGCTTCCATATAAAATGGGTTAACAATCAAAAGTCATAGCTTTGTTCTTGAGATAGGGTGTTTTTTCTTTTTCTTTTGCTAAATTTCTTCCTTTAGCCTTGTGAAAGACTTTTTTTTAGGACATATTTGTTGGATTTTCTTCTGTTTTAGGTTATTTTCTTATTTGGGCCTTATGTAGAATGACTTATGGCCCAATTCACTTTTTTTTTCTTTCCTTATAAATTACTAGTCATATGGTTTGAAGGGGATTATTTTCTTTTATCTAAGAATAATAAAATGGTTTGTGTCTCTATTTTCCTATCTTTCTTGGTATTTTATTAGAATCAATAGGTTGATAGTAGATTCACAATTTTAATCCTCTTTCCACCTAGGTCAATTGGTATTAAAACCACATTCATCCTTGGAGATGATGCTATTGCAAAGGTAGCAACAATAACGTTTGGAAGAGATTTATCAATGGGTTGATTTCTAATTGTATTGAGAGGATGGAGTGGTTGATAGATCAAACATGAAAACACATGATCATAATGTTTGATAGAGAGGATAGAAGAGATGATTATCAATTAGAATAGGGTCAATCCAGTTCATCATAGAAATCTTACCCCTCTACCTAATGAATTGGATTACTCTAATGATGATGAGTTGGTATACTACGAGGAGATGCCATGTAGGATGGATAGCCATGTGTAGAGGAGGATCAGAGATAGTAGGAAATTAAGATACAAACTGAGATCCTATAATTTTATGGCGGCCTCCACCCAGAAGAATTTCCTTGATTGGTTAGCAACAGTAGAAGATTTCCTAGAGTTTAAGGGTGTGTCAAATGACAAATGTGTGTCCTTGGTGGCAACTAGATTAAAAATGGGACCATGACACTAGGGTCAAGTTGGGCAAGTTGATGATAATTTCGCGGAGATGAAGAAATAACTACAAGTGACCTTCCGACCTTATAATTTTTAGAGGGTGGTGTACTAGAGGTTGCAAAACCCAAACCAAAGTACTTAATCAGCTGATGATTACACGATTGAATTTTATCAACCAATTTCTTGGAACTAATTACAAAAGATGGAAGATCAATTAGTGACATGTTGTATTGGAGGTTTGAGGGAGCAAATACAAGACACTATTAATATGCTCCACCCTATCTCTATTTCCATAACACATTAGGGGGCCTTGTAGGTTGAGAGGTAAAGACACATTACAATTTTATGGGTCCCAACTTAGGAAGTGCAAGTAAAAGTGATGCATCATTGCTATTGGACATCTAATATCACAAGCAAGATTAGTAAGCCTAGCACTAGTGATATTAAGTATTGACTTTTTATGTTCAAATCAGCTTATCACAATTTTAATCCTTCTTTCAATAACCTTCTGCTATGTCACTATTATTAAAGCAAAGTTCCTAATTCACAACACTTATGCTTAACTTTTCAAACCAAGTGCTTTACTTTTACCTAGATCTCATTTTAATGCGTAAGTTTGACCTATTAGTTCTTTTCGGGATAAAGGTAGGCCAGGTACTTGTACTTTCAATTTTTTACAATTTAGTGTTTTATTTTTATATTTTGGCAAATTAGTACTTGTATTTTCAAAGTATGTGCGACTTAGTATCTCCATTAAATAATATTTGATAGATTTTCATTTTGACGACAGGATAATAGTATACACTTGACAAAAAAATGCCAAAATCTAAAGATGCAATACTAAATTGCCAAATATTGAAAGTATAATCACTTGGCTTATCATTATCATGTCATCAAAATAAACATCTATCAAATATTAACTAACAGAGACAATAAATTGCACGAATTTTGAAAATACAAGCACGAATTTATCAATTTCTAAAAATAAGACACTAATTATCTTTTTTTTTTTCATATCATGACATGAATGTATTAAATTATATTTTAAATAACCAAGCACAAATCTCATTTATTTTAAGTCATGTGCATGTGAATCAAGCTGAGGGTAACACCAAACAATAAGCTCATTATTATAATACATTATTAAAATTCGCTTAAGTCAAATTCTATTAGATCAACATGTTTTCAAAATCTTTTCAGCCCATAAACAATAGCAATATTATCATAAGAAGCCAATCATTGATAAAAAAATAAGTTATCCTATTCCAACAAGACACACAATCATAAGAAATCTCGAGTAAACGTAAGTCTATTGCCAAAAGTACGCAAATTTCACTTGTTAGAGTCTAGCAAAACAAAAAATTCAGTCCTTACAAGGAAAGAAGAAAATATTCATCGAGTGTGATACAACCAAGGTATGATTAATTAAATATAAATATTAGTAATTTTTTTATGTGATCAGTTTTATAAATATTATATATCTTTCTTATTACTTGTTTAAAACATATCGATATTTATCCACCATTTACTTGGACACATAACATATTACTACTATTGAATCTCTTTTTCTCTTGAAAGATGGTTTTCTTCACCTAACATAGGTAAAACTTATGCCTATTCATAAATCAAACTACAATTTTTTTTATTGATAATCTATTATCAATTTTAAAATATCATATCTTTCTCATTTTTAATAAATTTTTGCATTATGTTATTACCAATATGATCGTTCTTCGTAGAATCATTCATATATTTAAAGTTACCAAACCGATTATATGGTTTAAAATTACTAAAAAAACCTTTTTGCTAATTCACCATTAATTCTCAATTAATTCTATAGATGCAAGGTTCTTTCTAAGGTGGTCATATCTCATGGATCCTATGCCTTGCATATAATTTTAGATTGTTGATGAGGAGATGGCACTTGATGATGAAATGACTTAAAGAGAATGATGGGAAGGATGAACATGTAATCTCAATATCTCAAATAAGTGACAAATAAGGGAGCTTGAGTAGACTTCGCATGTTAATCTTGCAGTTCTTAGGTAATTAGAGTGAAAGTCGTTTAATATGCCTATTTGATTCTTGAAAATAAAGTTTCTCCTATGAAATGTTGTTTATCTCTTCTCCAAAAAGTTAGAAATAGGGAGGAGTGACTAAATATTATGGACACTTGGCATGAATGACAACTAAAAGATCATCTCTGTGATTGACAAATGAGATGGAGCAAGTTAATTCACGGTTATCCTAAATGAACTTCTCATAGGCCAAGAGTAATAACTGTTGCATGAGCATGAGCATGCCTAAGAAAGATTAGATGTGGCGTATTAGTATAACGATCCCTGTTCCAAGACGACTAAGTCAAATCTCTCATAGTCATCTCAATAAATGAATCAGTCTCACTGGCTCTGTCACTTAACCCGCAAGTTAAGCTCTAACAATAATAATAATAATAAGTCCAGTTACAAATTCATATTAGCTAAGATACCCAAAGAATCATCACTTCATACTAAATAAAGAATGATCAATACACCATTTATCAATGTTAGATGACGCATGTATCATTGAATTTACCAAACCTACTTGCAATTACCCATTATTTCCTATTATAGCTATTTGCAAGGTAATTAGGTAATAAATAGCATATGTATATGGTTAATTCCATGATAGTTTCTATTAAGTTTCGAAAAATATATAGCTTAGTTTTGCAAAGTATGATGAATAGATAATTTTATTGCCTAAATTTCAAAAAATGCACATTTAACCCCTAAATAAGCTTTAATTACACATGTACAATACTTTATACGAAAAATATCATTACATTATTTATTATCTTATTATAAAACTCCAGAAATCATAAATTATTATATTCAATAATTTATTAAATTTATGATTATATGCAACGTGCACATATACAAAACTTGGAGTAGAAATTACATGTTTACATTTTCTAAAAATTCATTTAAATTTACATAAATAGTGATTCCTTATAAAGGATCTATATAATAACTCATTAAATTATAAAATAAATAAAATTACCACATAAAAGTACATGCAAAATAATGTAGAATGCAAGCATCTTTTTCTAAGTAAGTTTAGTGTTTTTAGAAAAATGAAATCTATGGTCGCAGTCTTTGTCCCTCTTTGTTTGAGTATCGTATTGAATATTTTATGTGATGATTTGAGTTGAGTACTTACTGTATATATTAGTGTTTTCGCCGTCGTTCTTATTTGACAATATGTCAAATAGCTTATTGCATATAAATAATTTGAATTTATATTCTATTCTTAAGTGAGTTGTTGAGTTGAGTGAGTCCTTTCTGTGGATGCCAGTCTACGTCTCACCATTCGTATTTCTTATGATAAGGATTTAAATGACTCATCGAAAATATAGATAACTTGGCATTAATAAGAGGAATTAAATGGTTTGATTAAATCATACCATGAATATAGGTGCACCTAAACAAGGGCAAGGGTCAGATTAGCCAAAATCCATCAAGCCAAGGGCCCGGTTAAGTGTGGCCTAGAGGCTAGAATGAATGGCCAATCAATTTACAAATAGGTCTATGACTCGTTTAATCGTCAATAACTATTTTTATTGAAAACAAACGATTTAGAAAAAAGATTTGAAAATAATTTTTTAAAGAGATAAATTTGAAAATTGAAAAAATAAAGATAAATTTAAAATAACTAAGACAATTTTATTAATTTAAAATAAAATTAAACCAAAAAACGATAGTTTTTGACTCATAGCTTGAAAGTATTGTGGAATATGCGTATTTATTTATATATAAACACATTTATTTTTACTTCTATAGTTAGCAATTTGGAACTAGAACACACTTAAGACACAAAATAACTTTCAAAAAGACAAAGATGATTGTTAAGGGGAAAAAGAAAAACTTTAGTTAGAAGTTTGTATAAATAAGACATTACATTCCTTTCACAATGTTTGTTACTTGTGTTTTTAATAATAACAACATACTTAATCACGTAAATAGTAATAAATTTTCACCATCCACACGAAAAAATAGTTTAAATATTACTTTACTTACATTTTATTATTTATTTACTCTTTTGTTTATTTGTTATTTAAATTTCTTTTTTCTTTGCTCTTTTTCATTTTTATTTTCTTTTAAAATCGATCGATCCAAATCGATTCACTAGGTTGAAGATTTGGGACTGACCCATTTATGACTCGGCAACCCACTGGCTATGACCCTACGACAAAGCTAGGAGAAGGAGGCAATTTGCCGGTAGCCATTTGGACAATTACTATGCTTATACTTAAATAAGTTTCCAGTAATTTTGAATCTTTCAGTCCCAACTAAGCTAAACACAAGCCACGTCCAGGTACAACTAAGGATTCAATATGTTTATTGTCTATATATCCTGAGAAGTGCCACTTTCATTACAATACAACTCCTCTAATTCATTCTCTACTCATCTATAAATCTATATTGCTCTATTTTTTTTTTATCAGTTAATATATTTATTCAACTCACTTCTCCATGCTTTTTAGTAGAGGTGGGCATACCGATTTGGTAAGCTAGGTGAGCTAATTTCGCTTGCTTTTAAACAAGCTAAAATTACTCGGCTCGGCCTAGCCCGGGGCTAAAATAATTTTTTTCAATTTTTATTTTTATGTTAATATGTGCAAAGATTGGAATATTTATGTATTTCATGGCTTCATATATATCAATGATTAATTTTATTGTTATTTTAATTACTTATATATAAAAATAAGTTTTTTAAATAATTTAGTAGATATCATATTATGTTTTAAATAAATAAATATCTATTCAAAAAAAGATTCTACTAATTCACATTCTCTTGTGCCAAAGAAAGGATATCGCTTTCTCTTGAAAATGGAAAATGTGCTAATCTCAACAGTCATAAGTTCGTTGTTAATATTGCTGAAAAGAAGATAATGACCACAAAATCTCTCCACATACCGATTATTGTAGAAAGCTATTATTTATTTACTCTTTATCTTACACGTGTCATTATTTTTACACGTGTCACACTGGTATATATACTTCTGTACGGTTAGTTAGTTGGCTAATAGAACGAAATTCACAAAATTACAAGCTTCTATTCCTCGTTATTTTCTTCGGTAGCTCTATCCCTCATATTCGAATATTAATTCATTTCTCATTTCACTTTTGGTTACTTAGTTTAGATTCATTTAAGTTTTTTACATGGTACTGGAGCAGTACAAGATATATGTACACACACATATATATATAATATGCTCTTATTGTTGTTTGAAAATGTTTGAGTTTGTTGATTCGAATTTAGAAAATTTAGCTTCGGATTCAATGAATATTAATTCTTGGAGTTTAATTGGTAGATCTAATAATCTTGGTTGTGTGATTATTAGTTGAAGTTTGATGGAACAAATTATCTAGATTGGAGTAGATCGGTAAAGTTAGCTTTATGTGTTGAAGCTAAACTAGGGTTTATTGATGGCTCATGTATGAAACCTAAAAATAATCCTTTAGCATTGCAAAAATGGACAAGATGTAATTGTTTGATTCATTGCTAATTGTTAAATTCAATGATATAAAAAAAAAAAAGTTAGTTGAAAACTTCATGTCTATTAGATCTTCAAAAGAATTATAGGATGATGTTTTAGATAGGTTTGGCCTAACTAATGGACCTTTGACTTACCAATTGCAACATGAATTGGTTAATTCAAAGCAAGGAAGTGCCAGTGTAAGCATGTATTATACTCATCTAAGAAGACTTTGGGATGAAATGCAAAGTATTTCTGTTGTACCAAATTGTTCATGTGAAGGTTGTGTATGTGGATTGAATACAAAATTGGTTGATTTAGAGAATTGAAATAGACTATAGTCACATCCTGAGGGTACCCTAGTAGCAGCATCCAATCCACACATGTATACTATTACCAGATATACTTTTAGAGATGACATATTTTCAAACAAACAATATCTTTTAGTTGCATTGATAAGAAATGACAAATACATATAAGTCACAATATACTAAATAACTGATATCACAGGTCTTGAGTAATATAATATTACAAATCATATTCCTATATCATAATTCTCCAAGCACATAAACTCATATTTCATATACTAACTAATTTACAACTAGGAAATAAAAATAAACAACTCATCCTGAGTATCCAGATTCTTCTAGCTTCTAAATCTTATCGAAGTCATGCTCGTAGAAGTAACAAGCCAAGGTCGTAAAATAAACCTGGAAGGTCTTTAGGAGTGTGAGTGAAACTATGAGCTCAGTGAATAACTAGATATATTACAAATCAAGCAAGTTCATTAACAATCATATATAAGGCAACAATCAAACAAATACTCAAAATACAAGTCTGGAAGATCTAGAATTTAAACAAGTAAGAGATTTACGCCCTCTCATCAGGGTTGAGGATAATTACTTAATGACCCACCTGCCTAGGAGAAACTAAGTATATAGGAAAATTAACGATTTCTCGTTTTAAATTATCACTTTAATTTAAAGGTATTTTAACTGACCATTTTTTTCATCAATTCATAGAAGCTCCCTATGTATTAGTAATTTCAAAGCGATACCACGAGCAGTGTCTTTTGTTGCCACTTAGTTTTTGTGGAACCGACGGAACAAAGATAATCTTAAGTGGACTATAAATCTTTTGTATAGAAAACCAAGTATTAACAGAGAACCGAAATACTAATACATAGCAGGCTGTCACACTTTTGAAATATGCAATAATGCAGTTATGTAATGCATGTTTGTTTTAATTATATAGTCAATACTTTCTTAATCAAGCTTAAGGTGATCATACATTACATATAAACATATACCATGCCTTTCTCAAGTCATTAGACAATTTGTATTATCACTTTTATTATCTTAATTTGTCAATACAAACAAACAGCTCATATCATGTACTCAACAGACTTCCATATCAACCATATTATTATCTTTACATTACATATGCTACAAGTTACAAACATAAACAATGTAATAGATTTGAGTTACTCACCTGCTCATGATGATCAGACATAATAGTTTTTAGGAAAATCCACGAACTGATCAGTATCACCTACTGGATGAATAAATATTCACTAATCAAATATATATATATATATATATATATAAATCCTATTGGTTGTCTAGGTATCTTAAAACTAGTCTTTATCTTTTCTAAGTTATTATTTACCGATAACTAATAGTTTAAAACTTATAAAATATTTTATTATTATCATCATTATTATTTTTATATCATTATTTAGTTTGACCACCTTATGGTAACTAATATTTATTTTTTATTATTTATTTTCATCGTGTTTCTGTTGATCTCATTTTATGTTATTATTAGTTATTTATGGGAATTACATTATTCTTAATTATAACTTATTCACATTTTCCATTCTTATGCAATTACTTATATAGAAATATTATCGAACAATTATCATAATCTATTCTTTTTGTTTAATATAACAAAAGTGTTTCTTATTTGTAATAATTATCAAAGTTTAATACTTAACAAATATCTAAACATACTAATCTTGAATTATTTATATTTATTTATTAAATTTTATATTAAGTTTTCTTTATATATGTATTATTAGTTACGGACGAAACGAATTTCATCCAGGGAAAAATTTACGTGTACATCAGCAATCAACACTGCCGGCATTGAATCTTAGACTACCAGTGTTTGCACATTTTACTTATCAAAATTTTAAGTAATGTGTTTTAGGGAACTCCGGCATGAAGGCCACCAGCCTTTCCATGTACGCTACCGGCCTTTCCATGTACGCCACCAGCCATAGCAATATACGTTGTCGGCATTGATACATTTTTACACATAAAAAATTTTTACGTAGCGTTGTTCTTATGTAAGTTGGCTCGAAGACCACTAGCCTATCCCATGTAAGCCACTAACCTTGGCCATATATGCCAGTGGATGTACGTACTGTTCATCATCTTCTTTATTTTTTTTTATCAGTTTGTATTCCATTTTCTTTATACTATATATGTATTATATTTAATGTTTAGCTAATTTTTTAGTGTTTTTCCATGATCTTCAACTATTATTCATGATACATCTATACCTACCACATCTAAGAATCACTACACATATGATTTTTCAAAGTTTCCATGCATATAATAATTATAGTTAGGGTTTTGAGTAAATTTTACCTTATTTAAACTAATGTAGTGATGTTATACTCCTTTCTTTGGTCTGACCCAATCCCAGGATTACCAAAAACATTAGATAAGCCAATGTTTTATGTGTATACTAACTAAAAACGAAGTTATTTACCTTTGAACCTTATATCCTTAAGCTTGTTTTTGTGTTTGTGTTCGAGCTGTATTTTTGTATATGTTTGCTATGATGTTGGGTTTAGCTTGTGTTGGTTTTGCTTTTGTTCTTTAGATTTTCGGGTAGGGCTTACTCAAGAGAGGTATTGCTTTGTTTTGAAGTATTTGATGCTTTGTTTTCTAGTTCATTATGTCCCTTATTTATAAGCTTAAAGGTTGGTTATTTTCCAAAGCAAGGCTCAGCTGTAGGGGATGTGGTTTTCATCGGATTTGCAAGTGTATGGCAGCTTCTAACATGCATTAATACTCGGCTTATTTGGTGGCTTGTGATTAGTGTTATGTGTTTAAATTGTCGACTTCAATGTGAAAATTTGGGCAATTTGGAGATGAAAGGCAGTGGAGTTTGTTACACAATTTTCCAACCGTTATCCATGTATGTTTTCCACCAAAAATGTGTAGTAGTTAATATAATATTATTTAATTAATTAATTATCTTAGTTTTAGGATAGTTTATTAAGTTTTACGGGTATAAATATGTAAGTTATTTAGAAGTTTTGTCTCTAAAAATTTGTTTAAAACTTATTCAAATTTTCTAGATCATTGAGTTCAATTTTGAGTTTAAAGTTTACATGTTTGATTATTTTTAAGGTTTTATCTTCCACGATTAAGGTTTTCTAAATTTAATAGGCCAATTTTGGTTTCAGTCTTTAAGATTTTTAGAGTTCTCTAACTAGAACAATAGTGTAATCCAAATATTTATTTGGAGTCTAAATTGTTAGTTATGAATCTGTTTTTGTTCCTATTATGTATTTATAACTATAATGATTCATTCTTAAATTATCATTTTCTAACTATAAGCATTATTGGTTGCACTTAGAATCCTATCTTAATTATTTCTATATTTTGAGTTTTTGATACCCATTATAAAATCTTGTCTTTGGTATCTGTTACTATTTAGATGACTTGTTAAGGTTTGAGGTTATATATATATTAATTACTACTCATAGTTTTATCTTAGGGTTTTTGTTGAGTCATATATTAACCTTTTATTTTTATATTTGTACTTTTATTTATTTTTACTAGTATGAAAATTCTTGGGGTTTACAATTGTTATGGACTTAATGATGCTTTTGAGCATGTAAGAAACCAGATACTTTCCATGAAACCTTTGTTGTCAGTTGGAAAAAGCCTATTATCTTGTCTATCAGATAGAGAAGCAAAAACACTTAACTGGTTACATGAGTAATTCTAGTGATAATATTGCTTATGTTATACAAAATGCCATGAAGCATCCAGGACTTGATAAGAGGGACAAGAAAAATAAACAAAATGCTCAATTGGTTTGTACACATTGTAAAAGATTTGGTCATACAGTAGATAAATGCATTGAGATCATTTGATATCCATGATGGTTTAGGAATTCCAAAAGGAAAAATACTTCAAAATTTGTAGTACAAGTAGACAAATGTGTACTGGAAACTTCACTTGATCGTGATGATTTGAAAGAAGGAAGTTCTTCCATGAATATGGGTTTAATTTCCAAAGTTTGTTTTGAGGTAATGCGGATGATGAAAGGAAATCCAGATGTTGGAGATAATGTATATATCCTCTATTTATCTAGTTCCTAATAGCCATAATGATAAACTAGATGGAACGTGGATAGTAGATTCAGGCACCTCAGACCATTTGACCTCAAATGTTCATGCTTTGACCAATAAACAAATTGTCACATCTGATAAAGATAAAAAATACCTAATAAGACCTATCAATTAGTCACTATTATAGGTGATGCTCAATTGACAACAAGCATAACCCTTAAAAAAGTCTTGTTTCTACAAGATTTTTGCTATAACCTACTTTTAGTTCATAAATTGCTTGTTGATTCCAATCTAGTTGCGATATTTTATCCAAATAATTGTTCCTTTCACGATCAGGCAATTAGATCCATTATTGCACATGCTTATGGACATGATGGACTTTATGTAGTAAAACAAATGCCAATAAAATCTTGTTTAGTTATTACTACTATTTATTGTAACAAAATTTCTTTAGATGTCATAAACAATCATTCCAAGTTTTGGTTTCAAAGTTGACACACCTTTTAGATTGTAAACACTTGCCTTTGTCAAATTTCATTTGTAATACTTGTCAAATGACAAAGTTTCATAGACTTCCTTTTAATGTTAGTAGTTCAACTTCATTGTATCCATTTGATTTTATTCATGTTGATAAATGGAGGCCCTATAATGTTACTTCTATTTCTGGTGCTCGAGTTTTTCTTTCGATAGTGGATGATAAAACCAAAAACACATAGACTTATTTGATGGCTTATAAATCTGAAACCATCATTCTCTTAACCAAATTCGTCAAACTTATCCAAACACAGTTTTAGGCATTGCCAAAAGTTATTCGAATAGATAGTGAGTTTTTCCCCAAATAATGCGAAAATTTGTTTGATAATTTTGGTATTATTCATCAATAGAGTGTCATTTACACTTCTTAGCAAAATGGAGTGGTTGAGAGGAAGCATCGACATTTGTTAGAAATGACAAGGGCAATTACATGCTAATTCGCCAAAACAAATTTGGGGAGATTGTCTTTTGATTGCTACCACTTTTATTAATAAAATGCCACCTAAAATCTTAATTTGAAGTCTCCTTATGAGCTTCTATATAATAAACCACCTTCTTTTTTCTAACCTTCACACATTAAGATGCTTATGTTATGCATCTATCATTCCTATCATGAGAGATAAATTTAATAGCAAAGGTAGAAAGTATATACTATTGGGGTATCCTTATGCACAAAAAAAATGCAGGTTGTGTGATCGATATTCTCATCAATTGTTTGTAAATCAAATGTAGAGTTTCATGAATCAAATTTTCCTTTTAGAAGTTCTACTTTATCTAATTCCTCTTATCCTTTGTTTCTATATTCTCTTAATGAGAATTTCACTTCAGACTCATCTTCTTGTCCAGTAGAAACAAACATACTTTCCAATCTAGTTGATACATACACATTTCCTTCACAAAGCATTCCATCAAGATTTGACTTTTCACATAGGAATGATGATGTCCTAGTTAGAAAGTGTTCTAGAGCTAAACAAGTGCTGGATGGCTTAATGATTTTGTGCATAATGTTCATCATAATTCATCTGTTAGTGTAACTTAATTTCTCTCATTTCATACACTTATTCTTCTCCATACCTTCTATTTCATAAACACTCTTTTGCATCTTTACCTAATGACTTTGTTGTGTCCTTGGAAAATATTTTTATTATTCGAGAACCTAATAGTTATCATGAGGCAATCAAGGATCTTAGATGGGTGGAAGCAATGCAGTCATTGGCACTTGATTTTAATCAAACTTAAGAGTTAACTCAATTACCATAAGGAAACAAGTAATTGGATGTAAATGGTCTATATGGTAAAATACAAAGCTGATGGTTCATTTGAACATTTCAAAGCTAGGTTAGTGGCAAGAGGTTATAACCAAGTTAAAGGAATAGATTACGCTCATACATTTTCACCATAGTTAAGCTTATTTTAGTCGGACTTCTTTTGGCAGCAGTCGTTCCTAAAGGGTGGATTATCCATTAATTAAATGTAAATAATGCTTTCTTGCATGGATTTTTGGATGAAGACATTTATATGAAGCCACCTAAGGGTTATCTTGATGCTAAGGCAAGTCAAGTGTGTAAATTGCACAAATCTCTTTATGGGCTTAAAGATACATCATGACCATGGAATAAGGAATTCACTAGATTCATTGTTTCTTTGGGATTTACTAATCTAAAAGTGATTACTCCTTATTTACTCAACACAATTCTGATGGTTTTATTGCTATTCTAGTGTATGTTGATGATGTGTTGATTGTCGGTAATAATTTGTCAAAATTTATGCCATAATGGCCGCTCTTCATGAAGCTTTCACAATTAAAGATATGGGAGATGCACATTTCTTTTTAGGAATGGAGATTTTCCATACTTTCTTCAAGTTGTTTTTTGAATCAAAGGAAATTCTTACTTGATATTTTGATGGATGTTGGAATGACAGTGCTAAACCTCTCAAGACAACTTTTCCTTAGAATCTAAAGCTGGATCTTGATAGTGGTAATCCAGAGGATCCATCTATGTATAGGCGACTCATTGGACGTCTTCTTTACTTGACACTTACTAGACTTGATATCTTATTTGTGGTTCAACAATTGAGCCTATTTGTTTCTACTCCTCGAACAACTCATTTGAATGCATCATTACATGTTCTAAAGTATTTGAAAGGGATTGTTGATAATGGTCTTCATTACTCAGCTGATAGTAATCTTTGATTGTTAGCATATTCAGATGCGGATTGGGGAAGCGTAAGATTGATAGAAAGTCGTTGAGTTGCTATTGTGTTTTCCTTAAAACTTCCTTAGCGTCTTGAAAAACAAAAAAATAAGCTACAGTTTCCATATCCTCTGCAGAAGTAGAATACAAGAACATGGGTACAACTTTAAAGGCGTTATTGTGGATTATATACATATTGAATGATTTAGACATTGATCTTTCTTTACCAGTCCCACTGTTGACAGATAGCCAATTAGCTAAACTTATTGTAGAAAATCCATGTCTTCATTGTAGAATGAAACATATTGAAGTGAATGTTCACTTCATCTGATATCATATTGCATCAGGCTTTATTCAAGTTGATTTTGTTCCATCTTCTCTATTGCTTGTGGATATCATGACCAAGAATGTTTGTGCAGCCCAATTACGTATCTTTAGTCATAAGTTGGGACTTTTAGAAAGTCCAACTTGAGGGGGGATGTAGAAAGCTTGTATTTATTTACAAAATTACAAGCTCCTATTCCTCTTTATTTTCTGTAATATGTTCCTCATATTCGAATAGTAAGTCATTTCTCATTTCACTTTTGATCACTTAATTCAAATTCATTCAAATTTTTTTATAATTATTTTGGCTTCTACAAAGGGGGATGCCAATGAAACTGTTCCTCTAGTGCTTCCATAACATATTTTTAAAGGTCTTTTTTTAACAATTTGATTGGCGGCTGGGACGAGCTAATTTGGTATACTTTCAAATGGGTTGAAAATAGCCGCGAACTCGGGCCACTAGCTGTATGCTTGTCTCCACTTTTTAGTTAACAATTTAGATTATTACTCACATTATATCCTGGAGTTTTGAATTCAATCCTAGAAGCACATCGGTTTTATTCATGCACTTACTTAGCTAAAAAGTCCTGTTCTAGTTTCAATATAATATTCTTTGTATTTCATATTTTATTATTCAGAAAGCAATATGGTGTAGCATATCAATATTTATGTAAGTTATATGTTGGTTTCATGTTAGTTTATTTACTGCATTTCTAAGTGATATTTTCTTTTGTTGCACTCTCAAATTAGGAAAGCAATAAACGAACCTATTCTTCTACTCAAACACCAAAGTCCTTAAGACATGTAATAGCAAATTCATGTGTCAACTTGAAAATGATATTATCAAATTTTAGATTATAAATATCTATGATTAAAGTTTTCTACATTTCTTAACTATCTTATGATAATATATTATCATTGTTTCTTTTTTTTTTTTCTTTTTACTTTTCCTTTTAACATTAGATATTAATTATATATAAATTAGAACAATCAAGGTTTTAGAATTTAAATCGGTGGTACTTTCCAGTTTTGAAATTATAGGTCCGGTTGAAATACCTTAAATTTTTGCTTAGTTAAGTTAGAAATGGTTTAATCGAATAGTATAATAGGTGGATCATCTTGAACTTGAATTATAATTTAATTTAGAAATTTAACTTAAATGGTTTAATTAAATAAATTAAACAAAATAGTAATAATAGAGTATAACTAGATAATTTGGCATAATCAATTAGTAAATAGATTAAATTGAAATTGAGATTTCAAATATCCTTTTCAAATTATCTATTTATTTCAATAATCCTTTTTTCATGGACCAAAGTATTAAATTCTTCCCAATCATTCATTTTAACTTCTTTTCTTCTGTTTTAATTCCCTGTATCTTCAAATATGTAATTTAAGTGTTTTGTAAATTTCTAAACCCTTAAACTTTAGTTTAAATTTCATTTATTAAATCCTTACAATTTTTGAAATAAATTGCTTGTTTAAAAATATCAGTTCCTAAGCCTAGATCCAAATTAAATATCAATTTCTTACAAATTAAACTCCTAGGCTAAATTTCTAAATCAAACCTTAAAGTATTTTATAATTATTTACGATGCTTAAAATAAATATCTAAAAGTTTAAACCCAAAGCCTTTACTTATAAATATCTTTTAATTTCTTTTTAATCCATATCCTTTCCCTTTTTCTACTCATTTTTCCACCTAACCTCTTTCATTTCCTTTTCCTTCTTTTCTTCCTATCTTTCTCTCCTGTTTCTTTCTATGTTGCTTTCTCTTCATTTCTTTTCTTTCTCTCAAAACCCAACTCAAATCTCAAATTTAAAGAGATCATAAGAGAAATTAAAGATAGAAGTGGGAAATCAAGTTAGGAAATACTACATCAATTAAAGAAAAGCAGAAGTGGGGAAGATCAAGTAACTTAAGTTTGTCAAACAAGTAAGTATAGTTGTTTTTCTTGTTTTGATTACTATTATTGCATGAAAATTATGAATAGATGCTACTTATATGTAGGGTTTGGTGAGGAAGAGATATAGGAACTTGTGAGATAAAACCTAGGTTATGTTTATGCAAGCATAGATTAGAGGTTGATGAAATGATCTTATTGATATATGAAGTAAAAATATATGTTTAGAAGTGTTTAATTAGGGATAAAAGTTGTATGTTATTATTAAGATGTTGTATATTGACTTGTGATGTAAAACAAGTAGTTGAAATAGATTAAATTTTGAAGAAACAAATAAAGAACACGACTGGTACACAATTGACCCTATCTAACCGTGCTTTTCACTGTATCGTCAACATACACAACTTTAAGAACAGCACGATTGGAAACACGACTTCCCTATCCCCTCATGGTTCTCTATGACTTGAATACGCCTAGAAACACGACTTCTCTATCTCTTCGTGTTTCTCTCTGATTCTTGAATACTTAAAATTCCAAACTTGCACGACTCGAAATGCGACTTATCCAATCTTCTCATGCTCTTCATAGATCTTTGACCTTTCTTCAATTTTGATTCGAAATTTAATACAACTTGGTAAAATCTTTTTCCAAAAGCTTTTATCATCTTCTACCTTTCAAAAGAGAAAAATTAACCAACTTAAGTACCGAGTCTTAGTAATAATTTGTAAAAACCTATATAATTTAGTAACTAATTAGACTTGAGATAGGTTTTAAATGTCAAATGAACTTAAATAATAAACCTTGGTTCAACTTGATTTAGTAAATCTTAATGAACTAAAATGAACTAGATTAAATGATTAATTCTAATTAACTTGGCTAAGTTAAATTAATATAGGCTTAATAACTTGTAATTGGCTTAGATTAATATGCTAGACTAAACCATGTTTAATAAGAGGAGTATGTTGTTTCAAAGGAATAATTGCTAAGAAAAATAAGTATTTTCTATAAGTTAATAATTTATTTAAAAAGTTACATGAATGATAAGGAACAAAATGTTTTTATAATAGATAATTATAAAAAAAGGAAAAAAATAAATTAATATACAATAAACAACTGTCTGCATCTTGGCATGATGATTTTCACAGCTATAAAGGGGTTCGATTTAATGTTTGATCAAATAGGTTTTTAATATAAGTTTGATGTAAGTTAATAATAATTTAATTACTTATATGAATGTATTTCATGAACAGATATATAAATAGCTGATTTATCCTCTGATCTTGTTCGGATTGTGAAAGTTATATAAGGTACGTAGTGACATGTATATTGACTGTTTGGGGTAGGCATTTAAAATAAAATAATACTTAAATTATAGCTTAATTAATAAATGTTACTTATGCTTAGTAGTTGAATCTGGTTCGAAGAGCGACAACCTTGTTGGTGATGCCAACACGGCAGTTAGGTGCTTAGGACATCCCTACCCATGTGTGGTATATTGATGTGGCTTGGCGAGTAGCTAATGAGGCAAACAGTATCAGAATAAAGTTTTTTTAGACTCGAAGAGAAGTGATTAAATAAAACTCTTAGCTTACTGCGGGATGGAGTCCTATTATATTATGGACATAAATAAATAGAGATGTGTAATCGATGTATACCCTGGATGGCACTATTTTTATAGATGTTCTTATAGGAAATATAAGTATTCGGACTGCTTATATCAACCCCCTGAGTAGTTGTTGTAACTTAGGACCCCAAAATTCCCAAAGGTATGTTCTCAAAGTGTTAGTACTCCAGTATTGATTTACTTCGCTTTATTTAAAGATATAAATTATTGATTGATGCATTGCATTAGAATAAGAATGTATCATCTTATGTTGTTGTTGTACTAGGCTTCGGCTCATTATTTTCTTCTTTCTAGGTGTTGATTAGATGATGATGCTTATCTTGCATTCTGGAAGAGTTTGTTGAAGAGTGAAATGGGTTAGAATCCCCTAATATGTTTTTTTTTTTGTATAAGAACTATATTTATCTCTTGAACTTATATTTTCTTTAAGAGCTTGGTTATGGAGTCCATGTTTTGTAATTTAAGCTTTAAAGCTTTTATTTACCATCAGAAATTGGTATTATGATGAGATATCTAGTAGTACGATTGTTTTTGTGAAAGCTTATCTACTTATGAGAGTAGATAAATGAAATGTTTTTGTAAAGGATTTGTTTTGTCGCTACTAAATTCAGTTATTTTCAGAATTTAATTAAATGATTTTAAATCTTAAAAGTGATTAGCAAATGTTCTAGATAATCCATTTCTTTTGGGATAGCTTGAGCATATAATGCATAAGCCATAACATATTATACCTAACACTGGACACGATTAGACCTTGATTCGGGGGTGACACCGGTTCTAAAACCATAGAAATGGGGTTTTAGTTTTTTTTTTTTAAAGAAAATACATAATTTGGCCATTTTGAGGACTACAATATGCAGTCAAAGACACTAGAGTATGGGACATATCCTATTCCTTCAGATCAACCTACCTTGTGCCACGATTTTTTTAATATGATATGTGAATCAGTTAAATCTGGCCGTTTTACCAAACTCTAGACTGGAAACCGGTCAAAAGCTGGGAAATTCATGGTGTTCTAATTGGTTCAATTCCGATTTTAAAATAACTATTCTGCCTCAGAATCGAACCAAAGCTACACACAAGAATAAAAGAATTGAGAGGATGAGAATGGAAAGTTGTTGGTCTAAGCTTGTTTATCCAATGGTCATACCACAAGCCAAATTGGCTTTGTCTTCTCCTATTAATGCCCAGATTCATTTTGACAGTATTCCTTCATGATGCACTAAACAAATCACCCTACCTACTACCGAGGACTGATCAAACTTAGATTATCCAACCACCTAGGAATTTGCCAATAAACTATATCTATGCTTCAAAATCGTCGGAAAAATCAAATCAGAAGTATTTGATTGTTCTCCTATAAATAGTGACATTTCCTTATTGACAAGAACATAGTACAAAACATAGTTTTTGTACAAAACCTGGGTCATTATGTCGTCTCCTACTGAAGTCAATATGAACGATTCTGTTCCTCCGGTTTCTTCATCTGCATCACCAACCACATTTCGAGCTACTGTTGTTCAAGCTTCAAGCATTTTCTACGACACTCCCGCATCTCTAGGTCCTATAATTCCAACTCTTTGACTTTGTTCCTGTACAGTTTTACATGTCTTGCATACGTGAAATTGACTACACATGAATATGGTAATTGGTTTATCTTTGTTATGTTGACCGGAAATTGGGATTGATATGTCAGATAAAGCAGAGAAATTGATAGCTGAAGCAGCAGGATTGGGCTCACAGCTAATTGTGTTTCCAGAGGCATTTTTAGGAGGGTATCCAAGGGGAGTAAACTTCGCTGATCGGACACCAAAGGGCAAGGAAGATTTTCAAAAGTATCATGCATCTGCTATTAATGTACCAGGTATCACGATAAGTATAATTGGTAGTTATCCACCTTGTATATATACATACACATGGTATGTACTATGTATTTAATATATTTTCCTTCTAGATAGACTTGTGTGACTTCATCTCCCATAACTTTTCAGAATGTGCAGATTGATCCTCAAAAGAATTTCTAGAACCCAAAACTATTGTTAAAACGATCCATATTGTATCTAAGTTAACTAATTCTATGATAATGGTGTAAAGACCACTCTCTCCAATTTAACCGGGACCACGGTTTCTGGATTTCTATCATTGCCAATATAATTAGCAAAAATGCAAGAGCTTTTGACTTTGGTGTGTCACTTTTCTACATTATAGGACCTGAAGTTGAGCGTTTGTGTGCCCTGGCTGAGAAACACAAAGTTTACCTGGTAATGGGGGTGATAGAAAGAGATGGATACACACTTTATTGTACAGTCATCTTCTTTGATTCTCAAGGCACGTATCTCGGGAAACATCGAAAACTCATGCCGACAGCTTTGGAGCGTCTTGTTTGGGGTTATGGGGATGGATCTACACTTCCTATTTATGATACTCCATTTGGAAAACTAGGCTGTGTCATTTGCTGGGAGAACAAAATGCCACTTCTAAGGACAGCCATGTATGCTAAAGGTGAAATCTTGTTTTTGCCTCCAAGCTAAGGTTTCAACTGTCCTTTTTGGTTACGCTTATGGTTTCCATTACATCATTCTTTGTAGATCACATAGTAACATCCGTAGTATATAGTATTTCGCAACCTTGCTCGCAAACAATTCTAGACCCTTGGTTATGAGGAATCGATAAAGGATATAAATAAGTTAAACTACTCACGAGCTATTTAATTAGATTGGATATTTGCCAGAGTTTGACTTACAAGTTCAAACTTAAGCTACTCAAGTAATTAATTGAGAGAGCAAACTTTATGTTTTAACAAGCCTATTTTCAGGGATTCAATGTTTGAAATTTCACTAATCACGCAGTTCCCCTCTATCTCTGTAGGAATTCAAATTTACTGTGCTCCAACAGCTGATGCAACCACTATTTGGCAATCTTCGATGATTCATGTTGCCCATGAAGGAGGATGTTTTGTTCTATCAGCCAACCAATTCTGCCGAAGGCAAGATTACCCTCCTCCACCTGACTATGTAGTTAGCAATACAGATGACGATTACAAGCCGGATTCGGTGGTCTGTGCTGGTGGAAGTGTCATTGTCTCCCCATCAGGGACAGTCCTTGCTGGACCAAACTATGAAGGTGAAGGGCTCATCACAGCTGATCTAGGTACTCCAAACTTTCCTTGAGAAATTTTCTTCATGGCATTAACGTCAAATTTTAAACGGATTGTTGGTATTGTAATGTAGATCTTGGAGAAATTGCGCGAGCAAAGTTTATGTTTGATGTTGTTGGGCACTACTCCAGGCCTGATGTGCTGAGTCTCACGGTGAAGGACCATCAGGCTCGTCCAGTCACCTTCTGCTCAACTGCTACTAGTAATAACTGATAAATCCTGGCTCACTTAGAGAAGCAATCCACAGGTTAATGCTCAGTCGTTTTGCAGGTCTTGTCTTGTCGGTCCCCAGTGTGATCTTGTATTATTAGTATAGTTCTAAGTAAACTTGAATAATGTAAATGAATGTAATGTAATTTGGCATATCATGTCGTGCCAATGTTACATATTTGTTTCTTGTTAGTCAAATTCTGCCATTGTTGTATATTGTTATCTCTGCTCAAGCGAGTAAAAGCGAGCCAATCATCATGCTTGCAATCCGCATTTTATGGGAAAACCTAATGTTGCCGTGCTAAATGTATTGAAATTTAAGTGTCAATTGTCTCAAATACAGGTTGCTAATATATTGGAATTTTTCTATCTTTCGCGATGCTAAACTTGAGTTAGCCTGTTATAAATTGTACATGAAAAGCGTAATTGAAATAGTTAAAGCTATTGGATAAAAGCGGGTTTTAAGTTGAGTTAAGCCATGGGTAAAGATCCTTATTAAGACCACTTATGGCAAATTTGATACTTAGAAATAGGTCTGAATGAAATCGCGATTTCGGTTTTCTTTCTCTATCTCAGTATTTGGAAGCGTTTTCAAAAGCCAGAATCGTGATTCTTTGGAATCGATGACTCCGGCTTTAAAGGGGAATTCGATTCTGCCTTTGAGAAGACGAAATTGCAATTTCAGTCAACTCTTATTAATTATATAAGTGTAGTTACTTTTTTATATTATCATGTATTAATATTTTGCATTTATTATTAAAGGCATTCTCGATAATTACACGTTTAACCATTCCATTCCATGTAATCTCCCAAATATAGGAAGTGATTTGTCATTCTCAAACTCATTCCATTCCAAATCATTCTTCCGTACCAAACGTGACATTAGGATTAAAACACATTTTGATTTACTTGCAATTTTTGTAAGCATATATTTATATAAATATTAAGTTAATATATTTATAGATATTATATCCAACATATTTTTTTAAGATTTAAATTATAAAAACTTGAATTGCTTGAAAAATTTTAATGATGATGATGATGATGATGATGATGTGAAAAAACTAAAAATTCATTCGGATAATTTCTCAAACTTAAAAGAAAATGATAAATATATTTTTCTAGAAATTAGGTTTTTAGTAAAAACGATCTAAACTATATTTGTAAAGATTCTTATTGAGGTTGCTTAACCTTTAAACACATTATCACAAGTTATTAATGTTAAGCTTACCCCAAATGATGACACTTCTACTATAATTTAGTTTAGCTTTCGCACCAATTTTACTTTCCTTCTTTCTTCACTTTTCTAAAGCTATCATTTAATCTTTTATTATCAATTTTAAACCTCATCAGTGATTCTTACAAATTCTTTATTAAAATAATATTATTAACCAAACTCATTTAAACTTTATTAACAATATACCATTTAAGCTTGATGAAGCATACAAACTAATTGTATTAAAGACAATAAAATTCGAGCTTAACTTAATAAATTACTCAAATTACTCAAGTTTGAATTTAAACTTAAGTCCAACTATCATTTTAAATCAAACTGAAAAAAAAAAATTCAAATCAAAATCTAATTATTTGATCACCCCCATGTTTCATCTACAGGCACACTCACCACATATGTAAGTTGCCATATTCTCACTCTCTTATTAATTCCTTGTGTCCACAACTAATTTAAATTCTCCCTTTCATACTTATATTTAAAAAAAAAAAAAAAAAAAACCTTTCACTTGTGTTAAACTCACCATAAAAAATTAAATTTTAAATATAGAAATTTTGTTATGAAAAATTAATAAAAGAAGTTTCATCTCTAAAGATAGAATCAACGATAATACTTTTTGTAACAAAAGAAAATGTTTTTTAAAATTTAATTTTATTATAATAACTCACGTTTTATTTGTAAGTTATTTATTAATATATTTGATATAGCAGATTTAGAGAAGTGGACTAAGAAAAATCAATGACGAATTGAAATTAATCTCAAAGCTTCTGTAGCACCTTAATAGGCGTTTGTCTTGACAATAATAAATAAACGACCCGTGACACTAGCTTTTGATATTACACATATTTAATACCTTTCATAATTTTTTCCCTGCAATTTTCCGTTAAGTTATTTATTTTGTTTCTGGTAAGGTTTTCCTTCAGATTTCAATTTCTTTTTTTTTTTCCATTTTTTTTACCGTATTAAATTTCATATTCAAATATGGGATTGTATAGATAATTTTTTTTTCATTCATATTTATATCAAAATGATATGTAAATGTATTTAATTCATAATCTCTCATAAAAACTATTAATTTTTTATTTATATATTTATTTTAATTTATTAAAAAAATTAAAAAAATTGCCGGCCGCCAGAAATAGCCAGCCATTGAACATTCATAAAACGTCCAGAAACGTCCATGTCCCAAGGAACACAGCTTCAGATTACTCTCGCTGGCCTGTTTGTTTGGTCCTTACTTCGTCACAGGTCACACTAGCCATCTTGTTTTTGTCTTCTCCTCTTTACATTTTACCATCAAAACCCAACATAATAAAAACGATAAACAAACATGGCTCTAGTTCCATCCGACCCAATCAACGGTGGATCCTTAATCCCCGAAGTAAACATGGGTTCCGACACCTCCGCACCCACTGTCCGTGCCACCGTCGTCCAGGCCTCCACCGTCTTCTACGACACTCCTGCCACTCTTGGTAATGTGGCTCGAGAAAAATTTTTTAACCCATGTTGAAAGTTTTAATTTTTATGTGATTGGAAAATGAATTGGGTGCAGATAAAGCAGAGAGGTTGCTAGCTGAAGCAGCGTCGTATGGGTCTCAGCTTGTGGTTTTTCCTGAAGCATTTGTGGGTGGGTATCCACGTGGTTCAACCTTTGGTGTTACTATTGGTAACCGCAGTGCCAAGGGTAGAGAAGACTTCCGTAGATACCATGCTTCCGCTATTGATATTCCGGGTACGATGTTTCGTGATTCTCGTATGATTCAACAGTGGATGATCTTATCTTGTTTGGAGGGTATTTGTTTTGTGTGCATAATTTTACTGTTAATGGAGAAGGGCTTGGAGGATGATACACGTGAAATATGAAATATACAGTAAATTTTGACAATAAACGTATCTACTGATACTAGTTATGATGGAAACTACCACTGTTTTGACACATCAAAGTAAAATCATGTCAAATAATAATAGGTAGGTAGTCACCGGTTCTGCTGGGAATATTATTTTTCCCTGTTAATGTGTGTGGAGCATTTTATGAGCAAGTACTTCTTTTAGTCTATTCGGCTTATTATTTAACCTTTGAGATGGTTATAGGAGATAGTGCGATGTGGAATTCAGTGACCATAGGACAACAGCTGATGAGCATATAACTACTTATATCACTTGATAAGTATATTTGCATTTTTCAGGGTAGTGGTAATGCATTTGTTTAAAAATTATAAATTTTGTTCATCAAATGCATGTAACAAAAATGTGAAGGCACTTATTAGCAAAATTGCAGTGTAATTTAGTGTTTGTGCTAAACAAATACTATACTAGTCTAAGTTTCCATAAGAATTGGTGCTACTTAGTGAGGAATAGCACTCGGCAATGATGGTGTTAAGTTATAAATGTAAAAAATTCAGACATATCTGTCAGTTTAACATCTAGATGAGAAAATTGCTGGAGAACCTGAATTCAATTGCAATGTACTCATTTCACTTCATCAATTAAGTTAAGTCTACGTCCATAAATGAAGAAACGATTGAGTAATATATATAAAAATTTGCATCGTATCTACAAATTTAAGCTTTTATATGATATGGTTATAGTGGTAAACTTAACAGGGATAGATAATGCTGGCCTACATTAGGAGTGATTAATAACCACATTAGAAATAGCAAAAATTTATAAATCCTTCTTTGCCAGTCGCCTTTAAAATATCACAACATCCGAGACATGTCTCTAAGTCACATCCCTGCACATGGCATATCCATCTTAGTATGCTTCCCTCTCATCTTCTCATCTTTGGATACTACTCTAACTTTCCCATGAATACGGTTGCTTCTTGTCTTATCCATTCTCTTGTAATAGCACATCCATCTTAGCATTGTCATATCTGCTATTCTTTATCCTTTGCTCATGTCAGAAAATTTATCATCCAACTTTGACGCCCATATTAGTTAAACAATACATTATGGGATACTACCAATTTGGAATCAAGTAAAGCCTCCATGTTCTTTTGCAACTCAAGTAAGTTCTCAATGTAAGGAAAATCTTTCTGAAACTTCTTCAATATGGCCCACTTGGAACTTCCATATGAATTGTGGGTTTATTGGACTTGCTAAAGGCATAAGATATTTGTTTGATATGATAGCATATATAGGGGATGTAAACTATCGTTATTTGCAATATTTTCATTCTCTAAAAGTTTGTGATTTTACATACAGTAGATGCATCTTTATGCTTATATATAGTAATTTATTAGAGTTGATGGAGTCATGATATGCAGGTCCTGAGATTGACCGTTTGGCTGGCATGGCGGGGAAGTACAAAGTTTACCTGGTGATGGGCGTGATTGAGAGAGATGGATACACATTGTACTGTACAGTAGTGTTCTTTGATCCTCAAGGACGATACCTTGGGAAGCATCGAAAAATGATGCCTACTGCGCTGGAGCGTGTTATCTGGGGTTTTGGTGATGGATCAACCATTCCAGTTTTAGAGACACCCATTGGAAAAATAGGTGCTGCTATTTGTTGGGAGAATAGAATGCCATTGTTGAGAACTGCCATGTATGCTAAAGGTTAGTTTGTTTCATATGGATGTTTTGATAATGACTGTAATGCTGTAAAATTAGTTCTGATTCAATTTTAGTAGATAATTATTGATAATTTCCTTAAACAAGTTGGAGCAGCCAGGTTCGTGTATGCTGCAGCCAGCATTTATGTTACACTTTTTGTTCGGCTATCTATAATTCATTTTTTTTTAATAATTTAATGTCTAAACTTTCTTCTTTTTCTTTAACTTTTCTCTTTTCTTTTATTTATTTATTTCATTTTCGTGCCTTTACTTTTGTTTTGATTGCATTTACATCTCCGTTTGTGGGAGAAGTTAACAACCGTTACAATTTTTTTTTTTTTTATCGTATTAGGGTTTGTACTTTAATTTTTATTGCATAGTGGCGCCTAACTACTCATTAATATGTGAAAAGTTTTTTCTTATAAATGAATTTTTTTTAGGCACAACAAGAAATATTTTGTGTGCTGAAAAGTTTCAACTATGCACAATTTTTACGGTACCATATCCAATTTTGGCTTAGTTTGTATCATTGGAAAGCTTGTGACGTGTACTTCTATTTGAGAATAAAATTTATTACGTATTCTAGACCACTTGGATAGGGTAAAGGTGCCATTGGCCACAAATACAAATTTTTGGAATATGTATTATGAGAGCAGCCTGTTGCTGCATTCATACTACACTCTTGTTTGGATTTATTTATTAATACGACACTGCTTACCATTTGGAAACCATCCTGATATCTCCTGGAAGAATGATATAGCTTGAATCAAGACCCCTAATAAGCTTAAGCTATCAAGATCAACAACAGTTGTTACTTGTTAGTTAGACTTACTCTAAGCACCCAAGGGCATCCTCATATTGGAGTTGCTAGTCCTTGGTAGTTGTTTGATAACATTTTCCTATTTTTCTGTAGATATAGATGGAACTAATGAATGGAGATTGTTTGAGGATGTGGTGCCAAGCATTTTTCGTATGTATGCTTTTTGCTAAATAAGCCATTTATGAGCTTGAATGTTCTCAATTTTCAGGTGTTGAAATATATTGTGCCCCTACTGCTGATCCTAGGGATATATGGCAAGCATCGATGACTCATATTGCTTTAGAGGGTGGATGTTTTGTTTTGTCAGCCAACCAATTTTGTCGTCGGAAGGATTATCCACCTCCTCCAGAATATATTTTCAATGGGACTGAAGATAATCTAAACCCAGACTCTGTTGTTTGTGCTGGAGGTAGTGTCATAATATCACCCGCAGGGAACATTTTGGCAGGACCAAATTATGAGGGCGAAGCACTTATATCAGCAGATTTAGGTATATCCCTTTCCTTCTTTCTAGTGTACCTGTAGCTCTAAATGTTGCAATGAGGGAGGTCTATTAGATGCTCTCTCTCTTACACATGAACCAATTCACTGTGTGTGCACAAAGCTCAGGGGTGGGTGCAACTAGGGTTGTAATCTATTCAAGTGAAGTTGATATGTACCAAGTTCATTGAAGCTCTATCTGAAATATCAAACTCACACTTGCTCGATTGTGAATTTTTTAGCTTAAGCATAGATTAAAGTTATTGGTGAGCTTCAGCTCAGAGCTCTACTTACTCATTACTTAATTATATAATTAATTAAAAAAAAAAAAAAAACCAGGGGGGGGGTGGGGTGGGTGGGGTGGGGGAGAGGAAGGGGAGAAGAAAAAGAAAATTTTTCCTCTTAAACTAATGTTGATGTTTAGAATTCGGTTGTGTTATTAAGTTGAAGTTAAACTAATGCTGAACTCATGCCCGGCAATGCTGGCTAGTTTGTTGGCAAACAAATATAAAAACCTCACTTTATAGGCTACTCAAGTAGCTTAAGTGTGAGTACATTTCAAGCTGAGCTATAGTTGCTAGCTAGCTGAACTCATATACACTGCAAGTGCGTGTGCCCAAACGCGCGCGCGCGCTCACACACAAAAAAAAAAAAAAAAAAAAAAATCTATGGTGCTTATCTGTATATCTTTTATGATGGAAACCTTAATACAACTTTTGTGTTATGTACAGATCTTGGAGAAATAGCACACGCAAAGTTTGATTTTGATGTCGTTGGCCATTATTCTAGACCAGAGGTGCTTAGCCTAGTTGTCAGGGACCATCCATGTAATCCAGTTGCTTTCTCATCAACGTCTGAAAAAACGGAAGGCTCTCACAAATATTTGTGATTTATTTGACTGCCCCATGTTGCATCTGTGCAGTGGTTTTAGGTGGCTAGAATGATGCTAATAATTCTATTTGGCAGGTGATTTGGACGCGAGGGCTCTTGTATTAAGTTACTAATCTATTAATATGCAGGGTTATTGTACTTATTATCATCTTTAGCTGATCTGAGCCCAGAGTGCCCCGGATCACTGGGGTACATTATAATTGTGCAATTTGCACGAACTGTTTGAATACTATATGCAAAGATATAGTCTTTTCTTTGTTACATTCCACGGCTGTCTATACACGAAATGACCCCGAGTTGTATGTTTAGTTAATGTACATGTGATCATACCAGGAATTTAAGGAAGAGGGGGAAAAAAATGCTGTATGGTTTCAGACCATGAAAGAGGGACTTGGAATTCGTGCATTTCTATTTTTCATGCCATGTTCTCTGCACCAATGTGTCTACTTTCCACCTGGTTATGTGTCTACTTTCCACCTGGTTGTGTGCTAGCTGGTTGGCCTATTGGACATATATAGTGTTCTATATACTTGGAAGCTTCTGTACAAAAAGCCAGATAAAGGCTTAAATTTGATTTAGTCACTAATGGTTCAATCATGACATATTGGTAGGGCATATAAAGTATTCATATGCCAGTTCATGTGCTAGATATCATTATACCTTTGATGTTCAACCACCCTTACGTGCTCAAATCATTGGAAGCATCTTCCACACAATCTCTCTCTCTCTCTCTCTCTCTCTCTCTCATTGCTTAATCAGATATCAGTATCTTTTCATGCCTTTTAACTTTGTCACATTCACAACATTTGCTGACTTTTCCAAATTTTTAACCTTAAATTAATAAACAGGCATCGGAAAGAATACCTTTTCCCACCAAGAGAACATGGTTATGATGATTAGTTTTATCAAGAGAACAAACCTTTCTTAACTACTTTGATGGAAAGTCTAGTTTCACATCATTACTATGAGAACTGACAATCAACAGTTAGTTTGAGAAATGAATAATCTACCTAAGTTTCTTAGCAATTTAGCATCTTATCTTTAGAATTCAACAAATTGACACCTATATCTTTAAAGTATGTGTGATTTGATATCTTTGTTAAATAATAGGATAGATAAGTATCACATTCTATTACCAACAAATAACAGCTACAGAGCTGCACTAGTAGCTGACCAAATGAAACTGCTGATGCTCGTACTCTATACAGTGGGAACTAGCATTCCATCTTTTTAATACAGTATTAGTACAATATACATTAAGTGTCAAAAATTTTCGAATAGGACATTTTTCTGGTTCATAGAGATTCAAGCTCATGGTGCGTATTTGCTTTGTGGAGAACATTTTCTACATTTCTTTGTTTTTATTACGACCAAAGCTTCCAGTTATAAAAAATTATCATAGTAATATTAAGAAGTTACAAATACTGGTGGCTTATAGCAGTGATGATGGAAGGCAGCAATGGTGGTGGTTGGAACTAATTATGGCGGTGAACCACCATGGAAAATGCTCATAGATTATGGAGAAAAATGAGGAAAATGATTTTGTTTTCTGAAGAATAGAAATCACTTTCTTCATTTCCCAATAACATTTTCCATAATGGTTACTATTACCACTCGCGATCAATAACCTTTACCTCCCACCATTACCTGCCACTAAAAACCGCTAGCACTTGTAACATCTCAATACTACTACAGTAATATTTGACAAATCTAAAGCTTTGATCATAATGAATATCGAAAATAGTTTGAAACAAAGGCACCGACCTAAAGGCAACAGGAAGAAAATTTTAAACACATTCACATGATCCTTCAATCTCGAATTGCTTCAATTCCGCAGTCACTGCCTATTTCAATCAATCCAGCTTTCAGTTCATACCCTGGTAGAGACAATGAAGTCTCCCAGTTCTCTTTCCCACTATCTTGTGAGGGTACAGACCGGCTCCACTGCTGGATTGGACTGACAATGCTCTGTTCTGGAACTATTCTGGAAAACTTACTAGGATTCTTCCCACTTTTGCATTTTTTCACTTCACTTTCATTCTTTTTGCTTAGAGCTTGAGAAACAAACTCGAATAATCTATCTCGGTCGAAGCCATTCAGATTTTCATTGTTTTTTGAGCAAGCATCCAGGTTTTTGCCATTAGAACCTTCCTTTGTCAAGCAAATGCTCCCCCATTGTATTTTCTCTGAAAGGGACCTCCTCCCATTTATATCCTTGTCTACAGAAACCCTCTTAGCATCATCCTCTTTGTTGTCATCCTCATGAGCATAACTCCATTTATAACTCCTGGTGGTGTTATCCATGTTCAATTCAATCGAATGAAGCTCACTCTCATCTGAGTCATCCCCATCACTGTCTTCCCCATCTGCTGCTGCACCACCTTCAATCTCTACAGAGTATCCATTAGCAGTTGAGTCGAAGTTTCTATTATTGGGAGCAGACTCAAAGTGGCTACTCTTCAACAATGCCTCAAGTTCTTTAATTTTCTCAGACCTCGGTGATCCATCATCGTTACCAGCTTTTGATCTGAGATAGGACTCAAGCTCACTCTTCAGCTTTTCTACAACTGCATTTTTCTCCTCAAAGTGATATTTGGCCTCTGAAAGTTTCATCTGGACCCTCTCTTCTCGGAGCACATCAGCAAGCTGAAGCATTTGCCTCTCCCTTTCGACCTCTTCAAGGACTTTGGCTGATTCTTTCTTAAGCTGTTCAACCTGAGCTCTATCTTCACCAATACCTCTTGCTAACTCATCGCAAACTTGCTCCAATATCTCCTTTGCCCTCTTCTCACTCTCAAGCTCTTTCAATGTTTTTGATAGACACGCCTTCGCATCAGCTAGTTCCTCACCCAGCTTTTTGTTCAGTCTCTCTGCTTGTCTTCTGAGTTTTCTCTCCACTTCAAGCTCATCAGTCATGCGAGCAACTGAGTTACGAATTCTCTCTCGCTCCTTGGCCTTCCATGCTGCCTTTACTTCAGAAAAATGCTGCATAAGGATATCAACCTGACTTTTCTCAGACTTTTGTTCATGGATCACTTGGTCAACTTCTAGAAAAGCTCGATCAAGCTCTGCAAACAAAGCAGAGACGATAGACAGAGTTGATGAATGCTGCTTTGTAAAGCCCCCAACACGGCATAGGACTTTAAGGAGCTCTTTTGATGTGGTTAGACTATTAATGACATCCTTGAGGCGAGCCCTTCGGTCTCCAGCACAATTCTTGCCATGAGAATGACTTTCAATCTGCATCATTGTTTGAAGTCACCAAAAAAGTTAGTTCTTTTTGACCTCCTACACCAATGAATCCAAGAGTTCGGTAAGCATTGAAAAACCAATTACAATGTTAAAATCAAAATCCTCTAAATATCAGCTCGATATTTCCTTCGTTTTCTTCATCTGTGAATATCTTCACCATGAAACGTGCAAAAAACAAGATTTTGGAAATCATAATTTACCTGCAGTACACTGGCATTGCTAACAGAATCCTGCTCTCCCCAAACAAAGTCTGTGATATGCAGCTTCTGAGAGAACGTGGAAGCTCTTCGACAGTGTTTCGTGCCTTTTAATTGCTCTATCGTCTGCAAGCAAATAAATGCCATATCAGTACATCTTTTACCAGTCAATCAGCATTTCTAAAGCAGAGAAACTTAGCCAGTCTTATAATAGCACTAACACATTGCGTGGATGAGTAGCATGCAAGTACCAATAAAATCTCGACACAAGAAAACATGAATGGTTGTCTTTCTGTAAACTATCAACAATCATTAACCCAAACACGTAGCATATTAGTACTGATGAATGTAAATGCATGTCCATCTTCTAGTGGTAGGTATGGTTCGGTTTGATTTGTTGGGACAGTTCTGTCCTTTACCACTCAAACAATGCTCTCGATCCATAAAAACCCAGTTTGGTTCGGTTTAAAGCAAAGAAACAGTCAATTTCGTCCTATATTTTTCCTAAATATGAAAAAACATTAGGCTTGTTTAGTCACTATCAATTCAAAGAACGGAAAATCTTAATTTTTAATCAATACAACCTCAAGAGCGGGGCTATAAATCGGATCAGACAACCGGAGCTGCAAGGACTCCGAAGGCACCGACCTCCTAGCATTTTCCTTCCTCTTAGCCACCTTCCTGTCATCCATTACCACCTCCCCATCCTTCTCCAAACCACCTGACGGCGGCATTTCATTGATCTCCCAAAGAGTGGCTGCCAGTTTCCTAGCAGACACAGGCACTTCCTTCCCAAGTCCACCACTCTGCACCACCATTCCCCCTGCACTTGGCACCATAAGAGGCGGAGATCTCATAGCCGTTTTCCACGTGGGAACTGGAGTGCTGGAACCTGTTTTCTTCCCCACTAAAATAGCTCTTTTCAACTTATACCTCCTTACTAAAGATGAAGATGATGACGAGGAACATCCCCTCTTTCTGATCTTGCACCTACTCCCTGTTCTTCCCTCTAATGGCATTGCAAGGTATAAGAACAGACAAAAAAAAGACACAAGCTTTGAGCAAATCCCAAATGACCCAAGTTGAATTCTGGTCTGAAAAGTTCCCGAAATTACAATCACATGTAAGATAACAACTTTCTACAAGAACTCAATAGTACTTAACTTGTAGAGTACAAAAAGCAGATAAAGTTTACTGCTTTAAGTAAATCTCAAGAACCCCATTTGAGTAGTGATCAGAAGCAGACGAAAGATTACAACTTTAAGCGAATCTCAATGACCCAGTTGAGGAATTATGTTAAGGAAATGCATGAGGATGCAAAAAAGGGACATCATGGGAATGGGGTTTAACAGGATCAAAAGTACAATGGCTTATGAAATGGGAATGGAATATTGAAGTTTATAACGAGGGATTTTGAGTGATTTGAGATATATGAGTTAATGGGATTTTAAAAGACTATAAGAGCATAGTTGAGGAAAGTAGAAACATATTTTCCTTTTGGGGAAGTTTAGGCTGTCACCTTCATTAAAGCGGACAGACAGTTCTAAAGATTCCTAAAGGAAATGGTCAGTTGAGGTTCTCTTGACACAAAAATAAATAAACCTCGAGCAAGATGAAAGGAAAACAGAAAAATTTAATAGCAAATATGTTAATTTGGAACTTTTCTTTTTCAAATTAACATTTCGAAACACTCTTTGACAGATTATTAAATTATACAAGGAAATATTGGAGAAGTCTCATGGTCTGTGTTATTACTATTATTTTTTTAAATATTTCTTTTTGGGCTTTGATTCAGAATTCTGAAGAGGGAAAATAAAGGGAGATGAGGGAGGGATCTTGGTTGATTAAAAGACGAGAAAGGTGACGTGGCAGCCACGTGGCAAAGTTTAGTCAAGGAGGAGGGTCCTTATTTTTGACTAGATTCATGGTATATTTATTATTTATTCTGTCGTTCGATGATCTAGATAGTGGCAGAAACCTTGTTTCAATTGCTCCTATGCCCTTATGTTTCGTCAAATTCATTTCATCACACCACATGCGAAAAAGGGTGTAATCGCATTGTGGAGTAGATTGTAAACGAACTCAACTGGGTCGAGTTACAGGAAACTTCAATCTGGACTTGAACTACAATTTATAAAGTCAAGCTAATTTTGTTGAGATTTGCTTAAGATGTTATTCAATGTGTTTAAATTCGATTAATTTAGACTTGTTCAACTTGATTATATTAAAAAATTGTATACGTGTCAATTGGATTCACACAATTATACTTGATGTATGCTTAAGATTATTTGGGCTTGAACGTTGAACCCGATAGATTTAAGCTTGAGCTTCATTAATAAAGTAATAAAGTAGCTCAATTTCAAAGTTTGTTTCTTTATAGTCAAAATAATATGAGAAAATAGTCATTGATAAATTTAGCCTATGAGCAAACTAGATCCATTTATACTCTAGTTGTCATAAAAATCTTCTGTTCGTTTCTGCAGTTACTTCCTTTTGAGATCACTAATTCAATCTACAATTAGGATTCATACTTATGCATAAGTTGTGCTTTACTACATAAATGCAATCTTTGAAAATATAAAATTAACAACATCTTGTAATTTTGTAGAGTTTGCAAGTATAAATCCACATATGATCAAACTTCCAAGTCTTCTTAGTTTTTTTTTTTTTTTAATTACGTTAATATTAGCAATTATTCATGTCCAATATCATTAACATTCAAATTTTAACTTGATATCATCTCTAACTCCATATGTAAACCATAACAAATAAATACAACAAATTTTAGTTGTAATAATGACAAAAAAAAATCAAAATACATAAAACATTAAATTATGATACCAAAAATGGAAAATTTTAGATATATTAACCAATTGTCAAGTGTTGGCCTAAAATAATGGTCCATGGATCATAAATTAGGTCAATATAGTTGAATTTCCAACAAATTTGTCAAATTAGACAACTTATATTATGTGCATGTAAAGGCTGTGATATGGCTATATATTAAGAAGTTATTGTGTCATGTATCTTGGAATTTATAATCGGTGATACACAAAGTACATGTTTTGAACTGATTTTGAAAGAGAGAAGAATGAGGGGGGACTATAGAATATTTTTTATGCCCCATTTTGTAACTATAGGTTTCAAAAATTTAGGATTTGACTATCCTAAAATATCTAACAATAATTTCAAAATCTTCTTAAGCAGGTAATAGATTGTAGGTCCCATGATTTTGATACTTGCTCTTTTAAAAACCAATTTACATAATACTATGATTAGAGATCAATGTAAATTACACTAGAATGTTACAAAGTATAAATATATTTTAATCACAACGTTTGAAAAAGTGTTTTTAATACTTAATTAAATTTTTTTTATTAATACATGTCAATTGGACCTCAAAAGAAGGGTTTATTGAGTTTTAATTAAATATTTATTCTGTTGACAAGTGCTAATGATAATCTCAATTGATCAATTTCTTAAATATTGTAAAAAATGAACTTATCTACAAACGTGTAACCTAAAATGAACTTACTTGCAAACTTTGTAACCTAAAATGAACTTACCCAAAAATTTTAATCTTTTGATGTAATTTACCTAGAGATTAATTAAGTGAATTTTAATATAACATGACATAGATATACATGCAATTATCACATAAATTATATATAGTCTTTGGTTCATTACGTTATATAACAAATGCTACAGGTGCATGTGACATTTTCCTAATTATTGAGGAGCATCCTTGGGGAGTGATCTTATCCTGTAGGTAATTATTGTACTGGTCCTTACGACTTTTTTACACCTAAAGCCTTGCTAGCCAAACTTTGTTAGGTGGCTATGTATCGAATAGGAAAGGAAAGGAAAGATTTTCATCTATGTGAAAGTGAAGACACGGAAACCGACTTTGATTTTGGATTCATTTCACTGGCTGTATTAACAATTACATCATAGGCCTATCATAGCTCAACCTAATTATATTTTACCATGAAATCTCACTAGCGGCATATTTGTATTCAGATTGATATTTATTCAATTTAATCTGGACACACACTTAGCATTATTGAAATAGTTCATTGAATCAAGCTTACCCTTCATAATATTAAATTTAAATAGCTTGCCAACTTAATTGAGTTAAAAAGTTAATCGAGTTCAAGTTCGATGTGAATATTGAGAAATTCTAGTTAGAAGAAATATATTTTTTATTAGTCAAATTGATTTTAAACAAATTAAATTGAAGAGCAAATATGTTAGAAACGTATTAACACCTCTACTTTTTGTAAATATAACAAATATCTCTATGAAGATGTCATTATAAACTTTTTTTGAACTTCTCTTTTGAATAGGTTTAGTTTTGCTATGGGTTATTAGTTATATTCTGAAAAACAAGGGTGTCGATGTATTTTATAAAGTTTACAAAAGTGATAAGTGTAATTTGCTCTAAATTTATTGAGTATTAATTTTAAGTTGAGCGCGACTTTTTAAATTTAATTGAATGAGTCAAATTGAATGGGATTTGAACGTAACATTATAATTTTTCAACTCAAATTATTTACAAAATATAATCCTGTTAGCATAAGACATGGATAATAGAAAATTACCCAAATGATAAATATGCCCTCCCATGCCTTTGTTTTCACTTCCATTAATTAGTTCGTTTAATTTTTCTAAAATCGATTTTTGTTTATGAGGTTTGGCCAAAAATATCTGTAAAATTACCATGGGTTAGAATTTGTTCAATGTAGCCTTTAGGTTTCATAATTTAGTTAGCTGGACAAGGCAAGCTTTAAAAAGTTTAAAATTACTTTGTTAGACTGTTAGGACAAATATTCTAACATGAACCTTCTTACTTTCGGAAAGCTCAATGATTTGATAAAACACTTGACCTTCTGATATTACGGATCCATGGGCCAAAGGGTAGATGTATTTTCTTTTCTTGATTTTATAAGCTAGGTGTACTTTAGTGTAAGGGTTCTAGTGTTAGGATTCATTGTATCATAGATATTCTCTCTACTGCCCACAGGATTCAGATGCCTGTTAGCGGCTAACAAGAAATCCCCATCGGCTGGACTCGAATCGCGGCCTAGTGCATCTGGATGCTCTCGATTTAGACTTAGGAGTCCGCTCAAATTGTCGGTTCTAATTTGAATGAGGACTTGGGGTCCGTGGGTTCTAGCGGAGTCATTAGCCTAGTATTAAACTTAGGTAGTGATAGCTCAACTAAAATACTATTGACAAAAACAAAAAGTTAAAATTTAACAAAAATATAAACAAATATAATATAAGAGATGATATAAAAAAATTTAAAAGAAAGTAAATAGCATCTAATATTTTAAACTATTTTTTATGTAAATAGAAATAAATTATTATCTATCCACAATATTTAATACATTATCAATAATAACATAAGGAATAAATGTAATTTCAAAACATATTTGGTTTACTCTATATAGAGCTCTATTAAAAAAGTAATTCCATTTTTTAATAATGTGAAATTAATTTTTTCTTTCGTAGCATTCTTGAAAGCCTCTAAATTGTATTATAGTTCCATATTGTTAATATTATAACTATAATGGGAAATGCATATCCTTGACCATTCCTTATAAAAATAAGCTAAAAGTTATGATATTGTTAAGTTCGATTTCCATCTTATGTTTGAAATTTTATTTTAATTTAAATTTTTGTTTTAAATTTTGTAATACATTTGAAAAAAAAATTGTTCACGGGTTTAGTTTATCAAAACCAGCTTGTGAACCACCGGGTCCACGATTTTGGAACTGGCTAACTTAGACGGGCTTGGAATTGCTTTCAAAAATTCTAAATTGCATCTCGATGGTTTAGGATTGATCCTAGTCTTGACTCATGGAGATGTCTAAGTTATTAAGGTTTTTATTTCAAAATGTTAAGAATATTTACACTCAAATCTTATGAAAATGATACAAGTTGATATTATTCTTTTAGGGTAAATTGCACCACAAAAATATTGATATTGGAGATAAGTTTATTTAACATATTAATATTTTAAGTTATTAAAAAGAGAAATTAACATATCATAAAGTAAATTAAGCAATGTATTAACATTTCACAAAATACGTTTAAAGTATCATCTTTTAGATAATTTTATATTAGTTTTCTTCAATTTTTCTCAACATATATCCATTTAATTCACTTTGTGAAATGTTTATTTCTCTTTTTAGCCATTTAAAATATTGATACCTTAAATGAATTTATATTAAATATAATATACGAGTAAATATTTCATAGTGAGGGATATTCATGTGATAAATAGTTGTTTAAAAAGGTATTTTTGTCTTGGAACAGATGGATTTGGACTCGAGGAAGACGCACGTGAATGAGTGGATGATTTTGAAGTAGGCCAGCATATAGGCTGCCAGCCTATAATTCTAAGCTGCTAGCCTAAATACAAAGGACGACGACCTAAACACCAGCTTGGAGCTTCGGAGGAAAAATTTTGCGAAATGGGAAATTGACCCTACACTAGCCTTAGGCCACTAGCGTAAAATGGTAGGCCGCCGGAGTACAAAAGAAGGCCATTGGCCTAAGTGGCAGCCTTGGACAAAATTTTGTGACCTGAGAGTTCTAAGCCACCAACTTCGTTTCTTACGCGTCCAGCCTATATCCCTTCAAGATTTAACTCTATAAATATGTCATAAACTCAGTCATAACCCTCATAACCTCTCCTAAGCTTTGTGAAATCCTAGCAGAAACTCTCAAAGGTGGATTTCATCAAGGAATTAGGTAAGTAACCTCTCCTGATCCTTTCATTCGTTATAGGATGTTTTCTTTCTAAGATTGTGTTGTTGATTGATGAAGGAGAATTAATCTTTGGTGGAAATTGAAGGAAAACCCTAAGTGTGGAAATTGGGGATTTCAGATCTACAATCAATTGAAGAAGGTAAGACTAAACCCGGAACTATAATTCATAGATCTTAAGTTATTAAAAGATTTTGAATCATATATATTGTTGAAGATGATTTGTGAATGCATAAACAATGTTGAACAGGATATCTTGAGAATTAGGGTTTTGCTTTTTCATTGGTGTTGATTGGAGATTTGGTGATTCTATGAGTTTCACAGGAGAAAGGTGTGTTGAAGATTCTAGATTGATGAATTTGGGTTAGGGTTTATATTTCTTATATTGTTATCAATATATAAATTGATTTGCGGAATAGATGATTCTTTATTCAGGTGTATATCTGAGAATAGGATTTCTATTTCTTAAGCAGAAACAGTACGCCCTTACCATGCTTGTTTTCTTGTGTTTGTAGGATTAGTTTATAAATTTGACCTAATTATATCTGACTATAATTGATTTGAGTGTTGGTTGTGAGTGGCTACGGTTAGTAAAGAACACGCAGAGTGTAATACTAACGCTGGCAACCTGATGATCTATGTGTGAGGTTGTCCCGAGTGGACTCGTGCATAGAGATGATTCCAGTAGTTTAGGAGTAGTGCGAGTACGACATCCGGGTGTGTGGGAGATTCCCAACACCATATATGTATTATATTACCTATTTTCCCATGGTACTTGTTTTTAAGGAGTCCGAGTTACTCCAAGTTTGGGATTAGTCGTGGATAATCTTAAACTGTGTTGTATGCTAGATTAATAAAAAGATTATAATTGGTGCTTGCTGCATTAGATATTAAGTCATGTGTGAACCGTTTGATGTATGTTCATACGCTTGTGTTTTCAGTTTGGATATACTGAGCCTTTGTGCTCATTCCTTTTTATTTTTCAGGAATAGGCGAAGACCAGATAGTGTATGATTTATCTGGCTTTGATATATTCATAGAGCCTAGGGAGGATGATAGTGGAAATGACTACCCAACTGATATGTAGATGGCTAAATTGGAGTTAGACTGAGAATGATGAGTTATTAGATTTCTTTTAGATTTCCAGTTGTAAATATTTTATGAGATATTAGTTTTTGTGTTTCTTATGAGGATTTTTATCAGTTGGCTTGGTTAATGCCAACATAGATGTTATTGAAGTTATATTATCTGGATTTTCATATTAAGTATCATTTGTGTGAGTTATGGAGTTATGTGATCATATATATTGTGCTTAGATATTTATAGCCTTTGCGTATGCCTTTTAAGAGAGGACATATGGTGGGCTGTAATGCCTTATTTTAGACCATTACATCAAACATTGATACCTTTTGGTGTAATTTACTCTAATTTTTTTATCTTATTCTTCTTTTCAATCCTTAGATAAGTCTTTTGGGGTCATTTTTGATAAGTAGATACACATTTTTCAAAATGTCTAAGATTTATTTTAGAAAAAATAAAATTGGAAAAAAAAACGCATTACACAAAGAGGAATATAAATTACACTTCAATATTAAATATTTAAAGATATAAAATGTCACGCCCCCAGGGTACCCTAGTAGTAGTAAACAAGTCACACTCGAATACTATCACTAGATTACTTTAAGAGAATGATAGGTTTTTAAAACAATAGGATCTTTTAATTGCTTGATAACTAATAACAAATATATGAAAGAAATAACTTAGTGAACAAACATTACAGAACTATTACAAACCATATAGTTCTTCTGAAGTGCGCAACTAAATAATCTATTCTAATAATACATAACCATTAAACTAAAATATAATTGTAGACTTCCAGCTCCTAAGCTCTTACCAAAGCCATACTCCTGGAAGTAACTAACTAGGGTCTTAAAGTAAACCTGAAAAGACTGTAGGAGTATGAGCGAAACCACAACTCAGTGAATAACCAGACATACCATACATCACACAAGTTATTAGCAAATCATATGTAATGCAAGCACTCAACCATATGCACAGGTATAAGCTTGGATGATCTAGAATCCAAACAGGAAAAAAATTTACGCCCTCTTTTTAAGGGTTGAAGAACCAGTACTCAATAACCCACCTGCCCAGGAGAGACTAAGTACACAGGAGAATCAACGATTTCTTGTTTTAGGGTTATCACTTTGAATATAATTGATTAAGCTGACCATCTCCTGCAATCCCCTTAGAAACTCCCTAAGTATTAATCATTTCAAAGCGATTCTACGGGCGACGTTCTTCGGTGCCTTTTAGTTCCCATAGGACCGCTAGACCAAAGAGAACCTTGAAAGAACTAACACATTAGAACAACCAAGCATAAACAGAGATCTGAAATATTAATACGTAGCAGGCTGTCACACCAATATATATGCAATAATGCAATTCGTGCAATGCATGATCAGATTATTTTGTTAAGTCAATAATTCTTGATCAATTTCACAGTGACCATACATTACACACAATCATCATTATACTACTTTACAACGTCAAATCATTTCATTATCACTTTTGTAAGGATATCTTAACAATCATACACTCAGATCATATCATACTTTCAACAAACCTTTATTTGATTATCTTTGCATTACATATTTAACTACTTACAATCACAAACAGTATAATATGACTGAATTACTCACCTGCTCATACTGACTCAGTCGTAGTAATTAGCTGGTAGATCATCTAGTGTATCAAAATCCCCTATTTAAGATGTATAAAGTATTTATCAATATAAATTATATAACTAAATTTCTACATGTGGCTAGTGTCCTAGACTCGATTTTTATTAAGTTTTGATACTGACTATTACTAGTTTTATGTTGTTCTATACTGATTTTAATATAGAAATTATAGTTATTTATTATTACTTAGTGTCGTCGTGTTTCTCTTAATTTATCTTGTATAATTATTTCTTTATTTTTAAAAGTCATATAACTCAGAAATTTAGCTTATTTCAATTTCCATTCTTACCTATTTTATCTATTTAGAACAAATATTTGACTAATACTAACTCTGATTAATACTTAATATCTTTTTTTTAATCTTAGGGTTTTAGGAAAATTAGATATTAATCTAAATATTTTAATTATTTGTACTTACTTGTCTAAGTAATAAATTCTATATGGTTATATATATATATACACATATATAATATACTAAGTAGATGTATTGTATATATATATATATATATATATTCGGTTTAGGTCAGAATATGCTTTCGTTAAAGAATTTTAGCTGTACGCCGGCTCAAAGCTGCCGGCCTTCAAACCCAAGTGCCAGTGTAGACTTAGTTTTGCAAAATATTTCAGATCGATTGCACCGGCTTTGACAGCTGTTGGCTTTCAACGTACGCCGGCCCTACACCGTCGGCGTCTATCTCCAGGTAGCCGGCTTACATTTATTTCTTACGTGAAAATTATTTTTTCGTAGCCTTTGATCAGAGTAAGCCGCCGGCGTTGAGCGATTACACTACTGGCTTTGTGACAGTGTTGGTACTATTCATCATCTTCCTCACTGATCCGATTCTTTTTCTTTAAATTTTACACGTCAAAAACTTTACTAAACCATTTGTAAGTGTTTATACATCTTTTATAAGAACATAAAACAACTTTTAACACGTCTATATACATATATACTTAGATCTCGATTCTTACTAAAACATAGTTAGGGTTTCGGATTGTTACCTCATTTGAGCTCGTCCGATGTAATCCGAAGCTCGTGGTTGTGTTTATTACGTTCCTAAGATTATTATAAGTCAGTTATAAAGCTCAGATTCGAAAGAAAATCATTTGAACTTTATCAACTTACCTTTGAACTTGTTTTCAAGGGTTTTTTTAGTATTGTTTTTCCTCTGATCCGATCTTGAATGTTTTGTTCGGTTTGATTTTTGTTTCCAGGTGGTTTTAGTTGCTGGTTGAGAGTGGATTCGTTTTGGAAATTTGAGAGGTAATGTAGTTTGTTTGTTTCTTCATTAAGGTTATTAAACACACACATATATATAGAAGGAGAAGAAGAACGAATTTGCAACCGTTTTCCTCCGAATTCTCCTCCGTTTTTGGCTGTGTTTGATCTGTTATTTTCGTTACATTTAATGTGGAGTTGAGTTGTCATTGTTCCATTGGTCCGTGGGTTGCTTTTGTTGAAATTTTGGGTGAATTGTTGTACACAATTTCGGCTCCTCTTTTTCTTCTCAATTTCCACCGAAATTAGCAACCGGATAATATATATATATATATATATATTAATTTATTATTTTAGTTTAGTTTTAGGATCATTTAACAAGTTATACGGGTACAAATTAGCTAGTATTTGGGAGTTTTTTATACAAAAATATGTTTATAGAGTTATGCAAAACACTTAGATTATCAAATAATACAATTTTAGGTTTTATATATACGTAGTTATTTATTCGTATAATTTTATCTCCCGCGATTAAGATTTCTTAAGCTTATTAGGTCAATTTTTGTTTCAAGCTCCGATAGCTTAAGAAAACTAGATTTAGAATAATAGCGTGATTCAATTATTTATTTGGAGTTCAGATTTTGAGTTATTCAACAATTTATGTTTTCATTGGGTATTTATAATCCTAACGATTCATTTTTAGGTTATCATTTTCTGTCTGTAAGCGTAGTTATTTATTTGCTCAATATCGTATTTGATATAGAGGTTAAACTATATATATATCTCTAGTTTTGATATCCTTCATGAAGTCTTATTAGTAGCGTTTAATTTTATCTAGGAATCTTGAGTTTAGGGTTTAAGTCTAAATATAAGTTCATTACTACTCGTTATTCCAATCTCGAATCCTTGCCGAGTTCAAAAACAATTATTTAATCTCTTTATTTATATTTTTCTATTTAAATCTTGTTGTATATCAGGTTTCAAGTTTAAATTTTAGATCACGTCTTGAATTATTCATTCAAGACACGAAATCTCGTTTTTGGTATTAACTAGGGTTAAGAAATTTCTTTATTCGAATTCTAATTCCTTAATCTAACCAAATACCAGATATTAATCTATTCTTGGACTTTATTTAGAATCTAAGCCTATTATCTAGTTCATATAATCTATTATAAAGTCGTATACTAATGTGGAAAATTCCCCGGGTTTACATAAGACCTTTTGATTAAAAGTTCTTGCTCTTCCTTCACTTAAGCCTTTCTTTTCAATTTCATGTAAAATCTACCGAATATAGAAAGTTAGATATAATGCAATTCAACCCATAATCATTCTATCTAGTAGATTGTTTTATATGTTATAGAATCTAAATTTTATTGACGAACAAATCAATAAGAGAGGCAGCTTGCAGCCTCTTTAAGTAAATTAATTATGGCATAAAGGACATTCAGCCAATTATATCCTCTATCTTCGCAAAAGCATGAACGGTAGGAAGGAGGATTTTGAACAAGACTGCTTTTGAATGATTAAGTTCGGCTTGAACTTTATTTGGTTTCTTTTATTTATTTATTTTAACCTTTTAGCCTGATGTGTATTTCGACTGATTTTTCCCTCCACTATCATCTTCCAATAAATACAAAAGTAGGTTTTCCGGTTTTTTTTTATTTTTAATTTTTTTCAACTACTTAGAAAAAGATATATTTTTAGCAAGTCTAAATGTTAGGGTTTTTAGGATGGGAATAATTTAAGATTAAATGAAAATAGAGTATAATGCAAATAAATAAATATGTATAGAAGCAAGGATATAAAAGGTGGAATGAAACTCTTCCACTCTTTCAATCAAAAGAATCAATTGATGGTATGCACTTTTTTCTTTGGCTTTAGGCTCAATTTGATGGACACTCTTATTGATTAATATAACTAGTAAGATATCATATTTTTAAAAGGTAGGTCACCATCTATTCTTAATATAACATCATTTTTTTTTATAAGTTAAAAAGGTAGAATGGAGTGAGTGTAAGTAATAGTCCAACTAGAGCTCCAAATGAGTTAAATTATTTGTGATTAACTTGATTTGGCTCGAACTAGATTTGAGCATGAGTTGAACTTGAATTCAAATTAAACCTCTTCAAACTCCTATTTAAAATTACAAGCAAGCTCATGGGCTTTATACATATTATTATGGTGTGTTAAAAAATAATTAAAAAAATCAATTAAGCTTGATTACCCGTGCATGCATATTACAGAACCGAAAGCCAAAGCTACAAGGCGGGTCTTTTAAATCGATTTTAAGCACATTTAACCAACTATTCTCTCTTCTATTCTTTTATGCACACTCAAAACAATAATAGTAAAGAGATAAGAGAAGGAGAAGATTACACTAAATTTAACGTGGAGTTCGGTCCACTCCCTAGTCTCCACGGTTCACAAATTGCCTTATTCAACGAAGACTTCAAACATTTCATTCATCACAAATAATTACCTTACAATATAGGACTTCACAATAATGCCTCACCAATGAAGGACTTCACATTGCTTGAACAGAGGACTTCACTTGATGCTCTAATACGAGAACTTCACAAATTACCTTTACACATATAGGACTTCACACAAGCGCCTCAACATATGAGGACTTCACCTATTGCCATAAACATAGGAGGACTTCACTAAAACACTCAAATAAAACATATGAATGGTGCCTTACAATGTTAGTTCATTAATCTCACGAATGACACTATTCATTTAACAAATGCAAACATAAAATGAAAGAGCATTTTTACATAATATTTATAAGTTAAGCTCTTCTCTATGCTAAAAATCACCCCAGAACATTCTGTATACATATGCTTTAAAAATATAGTCGTTCGTTCTCCAAAGAATCTCCAACTGTTAAATTTAAAAGCCTACAATGGCTAGTTTTTAAACTATCTCTTCTTAAATCTCATCACACCTCAATTTTGCCTTCGACCAAGTCTGTGCTTGTCACGCCTTAGAATTAAACTTATCGTGCCTTGAAGCATGTCGCGCCTTAACTAGTTGCACCTTGGATTTAGCCCTCGACAAAGTCCGTGACCTTTGATCCCGTCGAGCATGAGACTTGAACTTATTGAGTGTTGGTTTTGATCTTGCCACACCCTAACTATTTAACATGTCAAACCCTTAACGTGACCTGAGACCAAGTCTATACATATATAAATTTGTTCCTGCAAAATTTACAGAGAACAACATACAAACACAAGCACATATATGTATAATAAAGCTAAAACATATCAAAAACAAATTTAGCTTATTAAATGTAGCTTAACTAAGTTTTGGAGCATTTGTGCAATATATTTTCTCATCAAAATAAAATTGTAACCACTCATGGTTCATCACAGTGTTTATATATGATTACATGGTTTGCTTTTTAAATTTTTTTTTGTTAAAGATCAAGATCTATAAGGAAATTTTACAATTAAAATCTAGAACTTGTCAAAATCTTTTTCTCAAAGAATCTGAAAGGCTAAAAATTAGTCTATCAACCTTCTTATAGTGATGCAGTTTTACTTATATAAATAGTAGCACAATGTTTTGTTTATGTTTTATATGTATGGATAATAAAATTATTTGATGTATAATTTATAAATTTATTTTATGATAGTTATGAACTTCTATTAAGTTCATTATAAAGCTATAAGATTGAAGATTGAGTAAGATATGTTTTATTATACAAGTTTTGTGGGTTTTGAGGATTGATTTATTTTGAGGTTGTTTGTGATATCATTAAAGCTGTCAAATTTAATTAGAAAAATCAAGTAAGACATATTTGTGCAAGTTTTTGTAAATTTAGTTCAAGAAAATGAGTTTGAACTTTTGAGTTTTAGAGTTTCAATGTAAACTTTTGCTTAAGCACATGTGTGTTTATGCTTGATAATATATGACATTCTTTATTGAGTTTGACATCAATCTTATAATTCACAAGCTCAACTAAAGTCGAGCTCGACAATGTTGACCCTGCACCTTCAAAAATTGAGCTTGATTTGACTCATCTAGACCCTGTTCACTCTAATTATTAAATCACAAGCAAACATCAATAATGTAACAAATTGCTAAAATCTTTTCTATAGAACTTACTCTACTTAGTTATCTCTACAAAAATCTTGAAGGAAAAGAAAAAAAAGGTGTTGATATGAACTTTAATAGGGTAGAAATGAACTAAAAGTATTTGTTAGGTACTCAAATTTGATTTGACATTTACTCAAGTTCTATACAACATGATTGAGTTCAAACTTTATAATATTTAACTTGAGTAACTTTTGATTCTACCCAAATTCAAGCCAAATGAATTTGCGCTAATTGTAATTTGTTTCAAATTAAGTTCAAATTTATATTCTAAACTTTATTGATTTTGGATTCAATTCAAGATCTAAAATACAAGCGGAGTCCGTACTTAAATTTAGTACTATATCATTTCAAATTCCATGATCATGGCACATCATGAAAGATAAGATAGTTAAAGAAGGAAAGGGAAGAAGTTATGCAAGCATTTTAAGGTAGGCCATTAGAACTACGTCCTGCTTAAGATGGTGAAAAATATTCTTTGATAAACTAATTCTAAATGAAAGCTCCAAATGCATGTGGAATTGAACATCCGGCTAACTATTGGCCTTTTTGCCTTTTGTTCTTGTTTGGTGCATGCATTTGGTTTGGCTAATATTTCTCCAAGCAATGGCACACCAAAATAACAGCAAGAAATTAAGCACAAAAATCCAAAGTGAGTTCGTACTTTTAGTAATGGTCTAATATTAATAGAGAAAATTATAAACCTGAGATAACTGTTTTAGATCAAGTTTATATAGACAACAAAATATTTTAGTGATTCAGAATAAAATCTTCTAGTAATATAAATAAAGTGTATGAATATTATTTGAAGTTGTATAAATAAAATAAAACATTTGACTACAACTAGACATCTTCAAGGTCCGGTTTTGTAAAATATTGACCTAGAACCAACCCAATTAGTTGATAAGAGCAGGTTCAACTCATGAACCCACCGGGTCTCATGTGATAGGACTAACTCATCCTCTTTCTTAAAAAAAAAAAAAATGAAGAAACGAAAATTCTTAATTTAAAATAAAATTTAAACTTAAATTATAAAATGGGTTTACGAATATAATACTCTTTAGCCTATATATATTTAATACTGTTAAGGATATATTATTATTTATACACAAGTATGTCTCTATTGGGTTGAAATATTAGTAATGTAGAATTAGCATAATACTCTAAAAAAGTAGAGTTTATTAAAAAAAAAAGTACCGCATTGTTTAGAAAAGGAGTTTGTTTTCTTAGTAGAATTCCATATAATGCTTTGAATATGGTTTTGTTTTGAACTATATTTATCACATGAGTTGTTATCAAAAACTTATTAAATATTGTGAATAGATAATTAATAATTTATATTTGCATGGAAAATAATATAAACAATAAATTTTATTTATTTTTTCTACTTTCTATTATTTTGTATTCTATATTTATTTTTATTTTTTATTTTGATAATAAATATTATATATTTATTTTATATATTCTTTCTTTTTAAAATCAAATGGAGTTGGTAGAACTTGTTGGGTCCATGGGTTTAGTTGGTAGACCCGTCTAGGACTTGTGGAACCAAACTTGCCATAAATGGGTAAGTGCAGATGTGTACATCTAAAATAACGACATTAGATCTTGGTGGAATGGCGAGTTAAGCACACAAAATGTATATCTTTTTCTGCAGTGCAAGTGTTATGTCCAATTACAATAGGAGAGGAGGGATTCGAATTTGAAATCTCTTATATAAGAGATCAAGACAAATACCACTAGATTATAAGGCCATTGGCCTATTTAAATCTAATCTGAATGTTAATTTTTTAATGGGTTAACTCATGTTGCCTAAAATATATAAATTTTATAAGAGTGAATTAAAGGTCGACTTACAACAATTGTTAGGATTAAATGCCAGATCAGATTTTGCAAAAGGAATCGAATATCCAACAATCCAAGATCGGCAGCCTAGAATTGTAATACCTTTGAGTTTATAATCGAAAGACTTCTTTTGGCTTTTAACTAAAATATGTAAATAATGATCTATAATTATTTAATTTAATTTGCTCTCAATTTTTACTCAAACCATTCAATTTTAAGAACCAAATTTATTTTATGCATAAAAATGAGTTTTTTGAGGTGCTTTGATCAAATTATATTAACCTCATTATGCGGACTTTGAATGAGTGTCGTCCATTATACGGTGATATAGATTATTGGATTTTTGAATACATATTAAGATATCCTAGATGATATAGACTATTTAGTAGATGATGAAATAGGGTTTTGTATCTTAGAAAACTCAACAAGAGCCGAGTCCTTAGCATCCTTACTAACTTGGTATGGGAATGTTAGAAAAGGGGAAGGAGTGAAAGAGGAGAAAATTTATAACAAATCTTGTGAAAAAAAATATATTAATTGGTTTGATATTATATATAATCTAAAATTTAAGATATTAGATTATTAATAGATTTTTACTCTTATAAATTCTTCACATATAATTCATATATGGATTTTTGAAATGCTCCATCACAAAAACCACTAGCACGAAGTTTACTTTTCTTTTTTTTGCTTTTTCATATTGAGGGGTTAGCGATAAGAGTATCATAGCTGAACCATCAGCTATGATACCACTTACTAGGGAGAGAAGAAAGCCTTCAACAGGAAAAAATTATATATATAAGATCTATAAAGGAATATATTAGTGGGGACCTACTTGAGTCAAGCTACTGATCTACCACGTCTACTATTTTTTCGACTTACCGCCTATGATTTTTCTATGTAATCGATCATACTTACTACTTTTATAAACCTACCACGATTACCACTATTTAAACAAACCTATCACTTTATACAAGATCCAATAATGAATCTTGCATCTTTTCTAAAAGCCATCTGTATAAAAACTCGATCCAATTTTTTTCTGTATACTAGTGGTATTGAATCAATATATTTTTTATATGAGATTTTTTAAAATATCACACTTGTATGTATTTTTGTATCCTTTCAAGAAAAATGATAATGAGGTGGAGTGAGCTGTGACTATTTAGCACGTGGGCAGAGAAAATACATTTAAAAAAAAAAAATAAAAACAAGGGCTTCGTAGGAAATACGTGCGAATAAAGAGCGAGAAAAAGCAGGAAGTAATAATTGCCGACCAATCCATCCAATTGACGACTGTACATGTACATGTTGTTCCTGCTCATCAATCAATCAAACAAACGTATCATGCAGCAAACAGCAACAAAATCAAACGTTATTGAAATTGAATATATCGATCGTGTTTTAGCAATGAGAAGCACCTCAACATGAACATGTTTAGTCGACGCCACGAGGTAGGGCCCCTTTCTAACGTCTCTATAATTTCTTTTCGCATCATACCATTTTATCCTTATGCTCAATTGCTTGTCTCCTAGTCATTCCGCCCTTTTTATATATATATTTTTTTTCTTTTTCCTTTTCTTTTTCTATCTTAGCGAAGATAGGGATTCGAACCTGAGACGTTTCACTTAAAAGATTAGGAAGATATCATTAGGTACAATGTAATATCATTGGCCCGTGCTTTTTATATTTATATTTATCCATGAGTATGAATAATTGAGCTCAAGCTCAAATACATCTCGGATTTGATTGGTTTTAAAAATTTAAAAATTTGAGATTAGCTAAAACTTAAAATTCAATGGGAAAACTCCAAACTTAATGCGATTGAACTTTTTATATTATTTATTCTTGAAAAACTATTTTTCTTAATAAAAATTATGTTGCTTAAATATGACTTAATTAAAACAAAAATCAAATTAAGTTCGATTGAACTCGTAAGTTTATTGAGTCAAATATTATCAAATTTAATTTGGACTCAATAAATTATTTAAGTGACTTTTGTTTAAGTTTGATATGATTACTAGAGATTGAGCAATCTATAATAAGTTTGACGCAATTGCAATTATACATCAATCATTTGTTGTTAAGATGATACAAGAATATATCATCTATAATATATTATCTTTCTCATCTTTAAAATATATTAGGTCAAAAAAAGGAAAAAATCATAGCCATAATCCAATTTAATTAACGCAAAGCCACATGTAATATGAACAAAATATATAATTAAATACCTGAATTTTGAAATTAATCAATTTAGTACTTGAATTTAAAAATTGATTGATTTAGTATATGAAAAAACTTTTCATATATGTCAATAGTATCTTTATTAAGTTTTTTTAAGTATTAAATTAATTAATTTAAAAAAATTTTAAGTACTAAATTGATTAATTTTATAATTTATATATCTAATTATATATTTTATTGAAATTTAGATATAATACGTAACATTCCCTGCAAATAAAATACTGCTGCTACGTAATAATACGCCATTGACGGCAAAACCATTATCATTATTAAATAATACGAATGCTTCCAGCCTGATTATTGGGTCCCATCTCTTCGCGCCCAGCCACATGCTTTGCTTCCCCAATCAGAGCACAAAATTATAGGAAAAATAAACATTAATAATATGAGTAGAGGCTGAGCTGCCTGTGACGTACCATGAACACTGCTCTCCAAATTTAGGCTCCCAATAGGCATTGTAATAGAAAGAAAAGGAGAAAAACCTCATACAAGTATATGAGAATTGAATTGTTTGAAAAAAGGTTTTACATCAGTTAATTTAGGTATTTTTGAACTTTTTAATTTATTATTTACTCATTAAAATCCTTTTATATCAATTTTTATTAATGATTAGATAATAAACCGAATTGAATCTCTTACTAAAAGGTCATAAAAGTCCTATTATAGTTTTACTAATTTATGCATTAACTATTTAACATTTAAAAGTGTAAATTTATAACACACAAATTTTTCAAATTTATTCATAATACGTAAATGAGATAGTTAATTGAAAAAATAAGTACATTTCAAATAACTAATTGCAAAACTCGACAAAATTCAGATAGCTCATTGCAAAAATATGCTAAATTAAGGTACCAAACGTGATAATTATCCTTTTTATACTTCCAATCTAGTAACTCTCTTTCTCTCTTTATATACATATATATATATATATATATATTGGGAAAAATATATATGATATTGTTTGTGTGATCTCTTTGTCCAAATTTCATATCTTAAATTGGGGGTTTTTTTGAATTTTCTGATTTTTGTCTATATTTTTTCTATATCTTATTTGTATATGATCTGTATCTGGTCTATCTAATATGTTTATGAGTAAAAATATATGTTTTTTTTATTTATATATATTTCTTGACAAACAAACTGTTTTAAAATAACAAAATAAGATGTCAAAATTACCGGGATAAGATGAAACAAACCCTAGTTCTATGTTTTGAAACATTACACTACATACCTACTGCCCTTATATGTGACTCAATAATAGGAACAACAACAATAGCTATCTTTATTCTTTAGCCATTCATAAATGATCTACATAAGCCACTTCCTCCGTCCGGTTTGATTCAATACAAACTTTGTCATATGAACTCTACTTTTATCTTGATTTGGTCGACGGTTAGACCATAAATAGATTTTTCAAATTTTGAACACTTCCTCCCACTAATTATTCCAGTTAATTCTCGAAGTTATTTCATTACCAACCAACGCTACTTTAAATGACTTCAACGGGAAATAAAAGTTATGGTTGCTTTGATAGCAATAACTGCGCAAATTTCCACTTAAATATGAAATTGAGCTAAACACATGTAATTCACAAATAGAACCCACTTGTTTACCCTTGGCTAATATCATATAAGAGAACTCCAAATATCAGGGATAAATACTGCAGAGATGTTCAGTATTTATACTTTATTTTTCGCTATTTGGGGTCTATGGTTTCTATGAGCTGAAAACAATAATATATGTATATATATTTATCAATTTAAAAGTAACAGACTTTACCTTTAACACTAACATAGTAATGTTACATGACTCATAATAAATAAAATATACTATTTTGTTATCGGGTAAATGTCAAATTTGGTATACACATTTTACAAAAACAAAAATTCAATTTAATACTTAAAATTTAAGTGATCAATTTAATATTAAAGCAAATTTTTTATAACTATTTATACTATACTTTAACACCATTTACTTTATTTGTAGAATTTAAAGAATTAGTATATAATTTAATTTTTTACTTACTCTTCTAACATCATTTGATGCTAATTGAGTGCTTCTTTAATATTAGTGAACATAGTAAACAGTATTAGTAAGATGCTAAAATTAGCCACGAAAAATTTTATTGAATATTAATTGACTATTTCAAAGATTAAGTACCAAATTTTAACGTTTTCCCTTTATTGTTTTATATTTATAAAAGCATTTTTTTTTTTTTTGCAATTCACATAAATTTTAAACATCAAATGGCACAATACAAAATATAAACATTAAATTACTAAAAATATAAAATTCAAATTATTTCTATACTATTTACCCACAAATATCCCTATGCATTATTTCTACTAAAGCAACTTTACTGGAGCTATTTGATACAAAATTGCTAAGCAACTTAAAAAATTAATAAAGTGAGTTACTTGACACATGAATCTATGTTAAAGTTACTTAGTTAAGTTAACTCAAAAATTAAAATTTTTTACTCTCTCTTCTATTTTTATTGATAGAATATGACATGTGGTAATTAAAAAAAATTAAATTGTTAAGTAATTCTCTCAAAAATTCACCAATAAAAAAAGTTATTAGAAAAATTATTTGATATAGAAATTAATGCTGGACATATTAAACAACTTATGGATAAAGGGTACCATGAAATAAGGATTGTGAATGCTAAAGAAATCCCTACTTTTACTTTTTCCCCAATCAATCTGACATATTGAACAGTTGCAATTATAAATGCTTGTCTTGTTTTATTATCCATTTAATTTTTTTTTCTTGGGGAAATTATTGGGGGTTTGAAGGAGAGAGAAAAGACACATATATATGTCTGCATTTATGGTGACCATTTTGGCCAATGTGGTCCGATAGAATCGTTAGTAACATATGCTTGGACTGAGGCTTGGGTCCGACAAGGCATACACTTTGTTTTTGCAATTGCATATACAAACGTTCTTGGAAATGTTCAAAATACAACTTTGTTCTTTAACCTCTTGTGTTTTGACCAGGAAAATAAAAGTTTCCTCCATATCGGATTGCCCAAACCATTCAAAGTGTTTGAAGGACCCCCAATGGATAGATCACCCGGCAAAAGTAGGGTAAGCCCATAAGAGGAATATACTTGTACGGGTTGGGTTTAAAACCCCATTGTAAATTGGCCAACACATGGTATTCTATTGACATATGGCAAAATGTAGAATATTATAATTGTAAATTTATGAATGATCCATAAATAAATCTTTGTAAATTCAATTCATCGTAGAATAAGAATATAGCATTCTTAAACGAAAGCATTCTTTTATCCTTTTTGATCATATTTGAAAGTTGTAGATACAAATATCAATTCAGTTACTCAAATAAATGATGAGTTTCTTTATGGTGAAGCATCTCTTGATCAATGTATTGAATTTTAATTAACCTCATCTTGGTTTTTTTTCTTCTTTCTTTTCTTTTTTAAGAGATAACTTGAATTTATAAGGAATATTCTTCCCGAGATGCAATCTTTACGGACCATATTAGAGTAAATACCTATACCATGTCAAAAATACACACATTTTCACTTACCTAGCATATGAATACTCATTCTTCTCGAGATTTTCTATAAAAAAATAATAAAGAAATATCCACTAGAACTGGTACACGATATTGCTTTTGGTGAGGTTAGTTCAAACTACAGGCATCCGCTGCCTTTTTTTTTTTCTCCTTTTACCCCCCTTGCATATGAAAACGAAATCTTTCTTTGCCATGAAAGACCATGACATTGACTGGCTCATGATACATTTGGGACTCATAAAAAGTTAACACCAAAAAGTTTTTGTCCCGTTGCTTTCGTTTGTAACTCACTAGCTAGCTACTATAGCTTTTTGTCAATAAATTCAAGCTACAACAGGAAGAGTTTCCACGCTATCTGTTTGATTTATTTAGACGTATGCTGTTGTTGTCATTAATTAAGGATATTTGTTAAAGCATTTCCTTTTTTTTCACCCATCCTTAATAAATCTTCTGTAAAATTGTGGATACTAGACACACTCCTTCGAATTATTAAACAGTTGCAATGACTTTTTCCGAACTATAAATTAAGACATGAAAATTTTATGGTGCCATCATGATCCCGTTAGTTATTTGACGATCTAAATGCATATTTGATCATTATCGTATTACAAAAATAGTTAATATATCAAATACTATATATTTTAATGGTTAGATTATTAATTAAATAGTCACATCTAAAACACCATAGAGGCTTCAACAAGATATTACCACCTAAACTTTATGATATATGCTAATGGTGCCTAAATTATGGCTCTTAGTTTTCCTTTTAGCAATTATTCATGTGCCCAATAATAGTTTTTAGGTTAGTTTTTATGTTTTCAAAAGTTATAATGAGCTCAAACCACATTTTAAATTTAATAAATTTATTCACATCTAAAAAGATAAGTTTTGGATATATTTATAACTATTTCTTATTTGTTCTTTTCAATTTATAATAAAAAACTTTATTTATTTTTCATCGCATCATATCCACATATAAACACATAAAATGCGCATCTGATGCGAATTTTTAACACAATCAACTTCAACTCTTTTTAATATATTTCTAAATTTGCAATCTTTCATAAATGATTTTAATATATCGACTATTTTTTTTCCATCAATGTCATTTTTTTATTTGTATATGATCTATATCTAATTTATATCTAATATGTATGAGTAATTAAGTCTCCATCTTTTCTCTATGTCTTTTTTTTTTTTTTTGGCAAACACTTTTGCCAAACAAATACTAAATAGATGCCATCCAAGCAAAATACCACTGCACTTGATACTATTGAATGGCTTTCCTATTCATCTCACTTTGTTAGGTGGTATGAAGATAGTGACAATTTCTTTTTGGAAAAGTAGTGGATGAAAATCTTAAGTGTTGGCTATCGAATCTAAGGATGCAACCAGGCAGGTGATTAGAGGGTCGTGGACCTACACCCAACGTGATAAATACTCCATAGAGTTTGAGACGAGTTTTAAGACATTGTGCTAAGCCTTATAGGGTTTTGAGAAGAATGTAAAACTTGTTGGAAAATCAAACATGTTAAGATAAAAAAAATTTATCAAATTTTCTCGATTAATATTTTAGATACTTTTTCAATTTAATAAACATATATACATTTTTAAATTTATACTTCAATTTAATAAATAATATATGCATTTCTAAATTTGTAGATCATTTACTTTTAATAATGTTTGATTTTAATTAATCATGGTGAACTTTTGCAATGTTAGGTTAATGGAGGAAAAAGAGAATAAGTTTGGAAGGTTTTATTACATACACAAATATTAATGAAAATAAAATTTTCATGAGTAAGCAGGAAAAAATTATGAATATGCATGTATGTTAAGAATTTTTTTTTTTTAATAAAACTTGAAACATAAAATAATTATAGTTGAAAACATTATTGGGTTTATTAGGTTCAGGTATGGATAGGTTTTGAGTTTATAAACAAAAATCCTATAAGGTTTGAGATGGGTTCTAGGAACCTTACAAGGTACCAGGTCCAAAGTCAGGTTTTATAAAACCTGTACCAAACCATCTCGGTTGCATCTTTAATCGGATCAATAACAAATACATCGTTCGATATTTGTTAATGAGTAGTTAATATCATTATATTTCAAATCTTTTATTTAGGGTTCTACATATACAAAAATGTGCTTTTACCCCCTTATATTATCTTTTTCTTCTTGATAAATATGAAAAAAAATAGTGATTGAAAAAAATTTCCAAAAAATAATAAAGCTTCCTTCCTTTTATTTTTTGGTTCTTGAATATTATGATATATATATATATATATATTTACATCATTTTTCGCTTTTTAAATTTGTTTGTTATCCTTGTTATGGACAAAATGATCTAATAAAAACAAGACTAAAGAATCTAAACGTTTAATTTTAGTAATAAAGGCTGGAGTCTCGCATGAAATAAATATAAAAGGATAATTTATAATTTACTTTAGTTATATATATATATATATTATAAGCCATATTCATACCTATTACTATGTGAAATCCAAGAATTCAATCTTATTTTTTATTTTATTTATTTATTTTTGGGTAAATCGGCACTTTATTAAGTCCGAAAAAGGGTCCAAAAAACAGGAGCAACAATCGGCCCAAGAGCCACGCATAGGATCCATATCACGATCCACGTTTCGGCCCGAGTCCACAGCAGCAAAGTTGGACGACCAAAGGTCGTCAAGAACATGAACTCCTATTTAATGAAACAAACCACAGAATTTATTTATTCTATAGTTCTACTGTGCTATACTTTTTTTAATGATTGAATGATCCGTAGGACCGTATCTATTCAAATTGTGATCAAACTGTGGGACTAAATTGAATAGAAGTCGTAATACCCAGTTTGATTATTATCATTGATTTTAGCAATCTATAATAGAACTTAAAAGTATTGTGAAATTAAAAAAAAAAAACATATGAAGAATGCGATAGATTCTATTTTTATTGGACAATTCAAACATTTATGATATTTTTATGCTACCTTAGTATTTCTTGTGCATTAGTAATATGGGCAGAAAAAATCCACGATGAGATCATAAAAATTTCATAATTTTTAAGAGATAAACCACCTAGCTGGTTTTATAGGCTAGAGTAACCTTTGTACATGTACAAAGTCACCTAAATCACATACTTACAGTTTATATACATAAATATATGATATTATAACAAAGTGTAAATATTTATTTTCTAAATAAAATTAATTTCCTTGAGAAATTTTAACCTATGAAATTTCACAAAAACTATCACAATTCGAATATATATGAAAAACCGTTAATTTGGTGATTTTTGTACAAGATAGAATGACCATTTACCTTTTTAATGTAGAAAATGTTATTTATAATTTGAGGCCCGAAGTTTTGCACTAAATCAGACCCATATTGTTTGTGCTCAATCATGTATTTTGGGCCTCAAATTTTCTCACAAGCAGTTCATTAATTGGACCTATGCTGGAAACTGGATTATGAGCCATGCTGGCCATTGTAGCTTCTCGGTCAGGAATAGATAATGGGCTTAGACGAGCCCTTTCTACAAGAGTCCACTTACTTTCATAATTGAAAAACAAAAAGAGGGAAATACATGACGATAAGTCCATGTTTTATAATTAATTGTCTGAAATATTAAAAGTCTCAATCTATTATATATAAATTTTTTGAAATCATTTTATCATACTTAGACTAACTCCATTTTGATAATATTCGTTTAGATGAGCAAAACTTAGATAGTTTTATTGTCAAAATGAATAAAGTTTAAATAATAAATCAACATATTTAAATTTCAGATAGTTAATTATAAAAAAAGTTAAAATGTCAAATTTAATACTTAAACTTTGTATAAATATTCAATTCAATACATGAATTTCGAAGTTAAACAATACCTAATAAAGATTTTTGTAGCTCTACTTCACTAATACCATTTACTCTATTTCTTGACACAGAAGAAGCAGCCTATTGGTACTATATAATTGCGAGAGGAGTAGTAAAAATTGAGTGATAGGTGTTTCTTCTCAGTAAGCAAATAAAAGAACCAATATTAATAAGGTACTATAAATAGTCATAAAAGGTATGATTAGATATTAAGTTAATCACTTTAAATTTTATGTACTAAATTAAATTTTTGTGAAAAGTTCTAGTATCAAATTTCACATTTATCCTTATAATAATAATAATAATCAAAATTCAGGTATCAAATATAAAATTTACCTTTTTTTAAAACTATGATACACCAACACTTATATTTGTGAATGTATGAATTGTTAACACTCTAACAACATAATACATTGTTAATACTCATCCAATATGTGTCATACACATGAAAAATGTGTTAAATTTAAAATAAAAGAAAATCATATGCATATTGTACATACTAGCGCTAACAACTTAGAACCTAATACATGTGACCGTGATCATCATCTACTCATTCTAGTAATTGAAGTGCACTTTCAACCAATTTTAATTAGTGATTTGATTCTTAGAATCACACAAAAAAAAATACAAAATGAAAATAAAAAAGGTTTAATGTACATGCAAAATTGGAATTTGATATACATATATAAATATGTATAGATTGCTTGGGCTTCTCATGCAAAATTAGGCAGCTGTCGCTTGGTTGTTGTAAGTCTTCTATCATTAGGAAACACATGTTGTTATCATTTAACGTGGTGTTGTGGAGCTTTCTTAAATACAAGGCCAATGTTTTTCATTCGTTTGCACTTTATTAATTCATGTTTTTCCTTTCTAAAACTTCATGATCAAAGTTGTTTTATGTTATATAAATGTTACTTAACTATTTAAAAAGGGTTAATTAACAAAAGACATAACCTGTGTTTTAACCAATTTGTAAACACATAACCTATGTTATCTTTTTTGACAATTAGGTAACCGAGTTTTAATAAAAAAATGTTAATATTATTTAATAATTTTGGATAACACGTGTCAATATTTTATCAATCATAAAAAATTAATTTTATATTTTTTCATTTTTCTAATTTTCAAAAATAATTTTTAATATTTTATTTATTATTGTTTTATTGCATTAATTTTTTTTATACTAATAAGACTAACACATTCCCTCTAATAGCAATTAATAATACTTACACTTTTTTAAAAAACTCAAGTCACTTAATTGTAAAAAAAGATAACACTGGTCATGCGTTTGCAAATTGCTGAAAACACAAATCATTTTTGTAATTAACCCTTTAAAAGATACATGTGCTCCATGCGCGTATACTTGTAAGATGATTACAATCCTTTTCAAGTTTATCTTATATTATTATTATTATTTTTTTTTTTTGCTTTTTGCATTCCTTATGAAATCTTGTTGTATCCTAATTTTCTTTTTGTTTATAATTTATTTTAGGTGCGGTTTGGATATGGAATAGGTTTTCATATTGTAAACCCCTGGATTTTATGTTCATTTTTATGCTTAACCTCTCAATCGAAAGTTAACCGGAAACCCTAAAAGTCAACAAATCTATAACAAACCCTACTGAATTTATATCTGACAATCCCGCGCTCTTAACCCCTAAACAATAAAATTGAGATAATCATAGATTATTACCATAATAATATAGTGAAGCTCAAAAAGATCGGGTTTGTCAAAATTTAATTTGTTTTGGACCCGTACCAGATTAGTTTATGGAAATAGGGTTCGCGAAACGGTAAAAATATTCTGATGACACCATTAAACTATAAGTAATATAAAGATTCTAAAAATATCAGTTTTAGTATTTTTTGGTATCCAAAAATATTAGATATAGCTCTTTTATGCTTATTTTCTTTAGTATCAGTATTAATTTGTCTTGTCTATTATTCATGTTACTATTCTACACTATTCATTACTATTTCTCTATCTCTACTTTTTCTTACTACATATTCTTATACTCTACCATACTTATTTCTTACAATTTTTATTTCCGACAAACTTTTATTCTCATCATATCTTACATATTGTTACTTTTCATTACAAAACAACAAAATAAATCAGTTTCTTCCCCCTCTAAACCCATGGCCGGCACATCCCCTCTCTCTCTGCCTATCTTTTTTTTTTAATTTATTTAATTACAACTAATTTCCCTCCATATTTATCTATAAATACCTCATCTTCCTCCCTTTATTTCACACACTTTTTCAGTATACCAAAATTCTCTCAAATTCTCTCCACAAAATTCCTCTCTAAAATTTTTTTCCCAACTCTCTCTTCTTTTCCATACCATTACTATCTTCATACAACATCAACACTTTTTCTTCTATCATCCATTTCCTTACCTTAGGTAAAAATCTCTAATATATTCTTCATGTCATGTTAACATCACATGACCATAGTGCATGTTTCCTAGACCTATGGGTATTATGAAAGTAACAATATGTTCATGTCTTATTTAACAACGTTCAAGTATTATTTTTATTATTGTTATGATTTATTATTTGCTCCTAATTTAACTTTTGTATATTATTAAGTATATTTATGTATATATATTCTTAGGGCATATAAGCTCACTAACATAACTTTTATTTATACTCATGCAATTTATTTATTTATTTCTTACAATTTATTTACTTCATGCAATTTTATTAAGACTAGTCTTTTTAGTCTTAGATTTGTTCTTATCAAGTCAAAATAATTTTCTTTTCTTTTCTTTTCTTTTCATTTATGGGACTAGTCTATCTCTAGTCCGGAAACTTTGATATAAGTTAAGAATTCCAATACTTGACTTTATTTATATGTTCATATGCTTATTTAATTTCCTATATTTATATATTTCAATGAGTTATTTTTCTTCATATAATATAATTATATGTTCATATTCATGCATAATTGTAACGTTGTTGTCTAAATAAAAGGAGTTCTTTTATTAAAATTAAAGACTAAACTCTTTACAAAAGTAATGTTGGCACTTAAGAAAATTTTCTTTTTAAGAATATAAAAAAGTTCAATTTAGATTTTTAAGTGATGATATTATGTAAAATTTTTCCAAGGCATAGTAAGTAGTTCCTTTATTCTCTTTTTCAACACACTAAAAATAAATTTATTGTTAAATCTTAAGGTTTATAACCCTTTGTAAAATAAGTTTTTAATAAGTTTTTCTTAAAAACTTATTTAAAAGAACCTATACCAACACTCTAATAAATACTAAGAACTAGACAAATTTCTAAGATAAGTTAAGATAAGTTAAATCTTAAGGTTTATAACCCTTTGTAAAATAAGTTTTTCTTAAAAACTTATTTAAAAGAACCTATACCAACACTCTAATAAATGCTAAGAACTAGACAAATTTCTAAGATAAGTTAAAATCGACTCATTAGTTAAGAAAACACTTAAGAATGTAATACCATTAAACAACTTGAAGTAACAAGTTTAAAAAATATAAAAGCATATTTTTGTAAAGTCTGAAGTAGGAAATGGTAGTTAAGATATAAAAAGTACTCATTTAAAATAGACTAAAAATCTTAATTTTTATTTCAATAAATTTACAGAGGAAACTTATAGATTCCAATCTTTAAATTCCTAAAGGAGATTGTTTCAAGGAAAATCATAATTTGGATAACAATATTTGAATCATGCATGTAATGTGAGTTTATATATGCATAAAAGGATTTTTCAACTATATAAATATCCATGTGTTTGCTATGGGATTTTTGGTAGATGAAAAGCTTGGAAAAATGTATTTTTAAGGGCTGAGATTGATCCGTTTGAAAATAGAAAAATAAAGCACGGATTACTACCAGCAAGTATACTGGATTGAATCAAATAATATAGAAAAATAAGTCAAGTATCGTTCCCACAAGGAATTCTTATAATTACTAGACCGGTATCAGTTTAAACTAATATTTAGGCTATTGACTTTGAAATTTTCTGATCTACTTCTAAAAATAGATATTAAATAAGTATAAGATGAGAGAATGAGATATATCAAACAAAATGTGGGAAGAAGCAGAATCCATTCTAATATTTGCTAATCATATTGAAATTATATCATATGAATAGTTAGAATTATAGATATTTATATGAAATTGACAAAACCTAAAACTACAAGTTTTTGGAAACCACAAAATAATCTAATAGCTTCCGCTAAATAAATTATTAATGGAATCGAATCTACAATTATAAATCTCCCGATTTTACAATTGTCTAATATCTTAAATCAATTTCTCCTAATTCCTTAGTAAGAAATTAAATTAAAATATTGCATGAATCATATGAGTCAATTTCTAAAATAGATTAAACTACGCCGCTTCCGCAATTGTTGTTTAATCTTATTTTATGAATTCTTATGAACCCTAATTCTTCTTCCGAATTATTAAGATTCTTATCAATCTAATTCCATACAGAAACAAGATAAATAATTAGAATTCAATACAAATATTCTAAAATACTAACAACCCTATAATATAATTGCAACGATCATTTTAGCACAATTAGAACTTCATCTCTTCCCACAAATAAGATTTAGTTGTTCATGAATAATTCAACTATCAGATAAGAAAATGCAAATGATATTATATTAAACAGATAATTCAAACAAAAGAATTGCATAAGAAATAGGATTAGAAATTACCAATTCGATTGTTTAGATCTTCACTTGCAAACTCTTTTCAATACAAAGCTTTTAATCTCTCAAACTCTTACAAAGGAATTGTAAACTATCTATTTTTGCCTGTGTTGTCCAATGAAGAAAACCTATCCTTATATAGAAGAAAATTCAGACTCTTTAATTACAAAATCTTGCAGTTACACATCCTACGCCGGCAGTATATAGGCGGCGTAAATATGAAAAGTCATTGAACGCTGGCAATGTTAACTTCGGCCTTACATTTTAGCCTTCTGTAGATAAGCTACGCCATTTGAAAGCAGGCAGTGTATCGCTTGATTTACCCTGCGTATGTTGAAGGACGTGTTGTTTGATAATCAAGGCCGGTAGCTTTGACAACAGCCTTAATTATTTCGATTCTGTGCACAATGAAAGCCATCTCAACGCCGGTGGCTTTGAATCCCAGAAAGCCAGTGTTGGATAAATTTGCAGACACTTGCTTTAATTCCTTTACACTGGTAGCGTTAAGCCAGCCTTTGTTGTTGTTTGGTCTTCCTCATCCTACACCGCCTCAAGGCCGGCGGCGTAGAAGTGGCCTTCAAGTTGTTGAGTTCTAAGCTAGCACTACGCCAACAGCCTTGACTCAATAGAAGCCGGTATATCTTCTGAATTTTCCTTTTCTCAATTCAATTATGATTGTTTTGCATTCTTTTACTCCATTTAAACCTGAAACATGAATTTAATCAAAACAAGCATCTATTCAAGCAATTTTTATAGAATTTAAGATAGGTTTATTCAAATTGCACATTGAAAAATTTGTATAAAATATGATCTTATCAGAGATTTTTGTAACAATACTGTATCGTACCATTTTGAGAGTCGAATGGCCTTTTATGATAAAAATAACCTTAGAAATAGATAGGTCTTTTTGAGTAGGTAGAAAACGACACATAATATGCGAAATTTCGAGTTAAAATGAGCAAGTTATGGTCATTTTAAGTTGAAATTTCACTCTACTCGAATTTTGACGAACTTAGTGAAATAGAATTGACAAGTTTAAGTAGAACTTCCATAAATACTCATTTTGGGTATTTATCTTGTTTAGGTGATGTGAAAGGTGACTTTTCCTACCCGAACAACTATTTTGACTAGTGGACTACCGCATATGGCTAAGTAAGTTTATTTATTACGTTTCATACTTATATTTTTGTTTGTAAAATAGTGGCATTAGAATTAGGAAAAGATGAAAAGGTGAAATGCATGTGCTTTACTTACATGATTGAAATTATGATTAAGTATATTGAGGCGATAATTTCTTAAGTAAATTGACTAATTTAGTATACCACTAATATGTCTGAAATTGTATGATCACTTTTAAAATATCCAATACCATGCTAAGAATACTAAATCGAATGGATTCATACATAACACGAAGTGAGTCACATTACATTCATTACTATACACTTGGTGGGATAAGGGCATAATAGTGAGGTCCGTAAAACCCCGAAACTCTGCATAATGATGAATAGTCGCCCGAATAAATTTAACGACAAGTAGTTGGATGAATGAACTATATTTTAGTGGCTAATAGTAGCTTGAATAAACTACAAAAATCTTATTTGAGAATAGTGGTCTATATGGCCCGGATCACCTAATCCCGAATGGTGGGCATAAATCCATTCAATACATGATTCCCGGTAAATCACATGTATTGTATGCTCATGTGTTTGTTGCATTTTCATATACTTGAATAATTAACTTGTCTGATTAATGGTTGTACGAGTACTTTACTGTGGAAATATTTCTCACTAAGCAAGCAAGCTTATACCCTCTTATATATCTTTTGAAGCACTCCTACCTGTGGTCTAGGGGCTATTTCACTAAGGTACCATCTTTTGGATTCAGTTTGGAAAGAAGTCAAGGACTAGATGTAAACTTAGACTTCTAAGTAAAACTTCGGTGTATTTATTTTGCAAGCAGACTTGATGGTCTAAGTATATATTTTTTATAGGGGTATGCTCCTTGATATTTGTAAGAGTCTTTATATTATATTTAAGTTGTAATGTTATGATTTCCATTCTTAATTGGTATTTTGCTTACCATCTTAAGCAATTTGTTTTAAAGTACGATCCTCTATGACCGTGAAGTACGCCTTACACCTAGTATTGAAGCTTTTGGGATAACTAAGATTGTCATACTTAAGTTTTAATATTGAGTGTGACGGACTGTAACGTTTAGGTATCCTTTAGGGCGTGACACATATGATGCCTTTTTCTTTTCAATCTAATATAGGATTTCTAAGCCAAGAAATAAAAATAATAAATATTTTAAGCATCCTCATTGCACTAATGTTCACACGATCATATTAAATCATCTCATATATCTATTAAAAACAATATATATATATATATATATATATAAATTATGTCAAGTAGGTGTAAAATGAAGTCATTCAAGAATAATCCATAATACTTAAATTTTCACATAATTACAATTCAACTTTTTGTTATGCATAAAAGCATGTAAGGTAAGGTGAATATCAAATTTCATACTAGAACTTTGCACAAAAATTTAATTGGTACATAAGCTTTGAAGTAATTAATTTAATACATAATCAAACTTTTTATTGCTATTTTTACTACCTCCTTAATACAAATTACTCTATTTGCTAACTTGAAAGAGACAAATAATTAATGAAGTTTTACTATTTATCTCAACACTATCTAATACTGATAGGTTGCTTTTTCTCTGTCAAGAAACGAAGCAAAAAGTGTTAATGAGGTAGTAAAATAACCACAAAAAAAATTGATTGGGTATTTTATTGACTACTTTAAAAATATATGAAATTAATTTTTTTGTGCAAAGTTTAGATACCAAATTTGATACTACTAGGAGGTAAGAGGCTATTCCAAATATGGATTGAGTTGGAACTTTCACTTATACATTCCTATTTATCTTAAATATATTACCTTTTTTATATAATATTCCATATGACTAAAATCTCATAGGGGGTGTACGAGGAAAACAATAGTAGTTTACATAATCAATGTCACGAATACCAAATAAATGGTAATAGTATTTAGTTAAATCAATAAAAATGCCCATTAACCATATATTATGTTAATTATTACTAATTGTTAGGCTATCTAGGCAGTACAAATGATATCATTAGTCAATTTGATGCAAGCTTGAGTGGATTGAATCTTGATATGAATTTTTAGAGTTTTCAAATTGAAATGATATGGAAAAAATTATTGATCAATAGGTTCCATGAATAATAAAATTAAACTAGTTTGTAATTAGATTATAGATTGATAGGATCCACGATCTATAAAATAATTACAATATTAAAAGAATCACAAGATTTTAATAACAAGGTTCACCATAATTCTATACTACTCAAGAATTGGTAAGAGCTCAGGAATAAAGAAAATCAAATCTCAATACTCATAAACACCACAAAGGTTTTCACACATAAAAGTGTTCTCAAAATCTCAAAACAAAGGAAAAATGATATGTTTTGCCCTAAGGCTTACATTATAAATGAAACAAGAAAAAAAAAAAACTTAAATAAATTGCAAAGCTTGAACAAGAAAGGCCAGTACCTATATTTTTATGCTAATGGCTTACACTACATAAGCTAGCGGCTTTGGATGGTAGCTTTCAAAAATTTTGAATCTATGAACTCTAAAGGCCAACAGCCTAAACTCCTACATTGGAGGTGTAAATGCCCAAAGCTGGCAGCATACAGGTGTTGTTTCAACACTTTTTATTTCTTCCTTCTTTTTTCCTTTTCAACGAATTTAAGCTTGCTGATTCCTATCATTACCCCTGGGTTTAAGGTGATTTGACCTCGAATCTTGACCCTTCAATCTCTAAAATTTCGGAGTTAGATTCGAAGTTGTCATCCGGCTGGTGCATGCAAACAAACTCCTCAATCCTTTAATCTTCTTAATATGCATCATCTTTGTTTGTTATACCTCTATAGGAATGATAGGTAGTAGCTTATATGTTTTGTCCCATTGCCGAATAGTATATTTGAGATCATATTGCATGGTCTTCTAAGGATCAAGTGTGTAACATCCATAGGTACTACATCATACAAGAATTCATTAGTATAATTACCAATAGAAAGAGGTACATGAACTTGTTTATGCACATGAATAGCTCCCTAATGACTAAGCCAATAAAAAGAATATAGACTTGGATGATGCTCTACCTGTAACCCCAGTTTAGAAACCAATCTAGCACAAATAACATTGGCACAACTGCCACAATCAATTATAGTCAAACAGGATTTTCCTTACATCAAACTCTAAACATAAAATATATTAGTTTGCTGATCTAGAATCACATTCTCCTATTCAAGTACTACAGCCTGGAAATTCAAAGGAACATTCGGCATGTCCTCTTCTTCCTTGCTACTCTTCTGTTCTTCTTCTTCGTTCACAGTCTTACTCTCCTTCATGATCATAACTTTCTTATTAAGACATTGAGAAGCGATGTGGCCATGTCCTAAACACTTGAAACATTTAATATCCTGGCTCCTTCACTATTGTGTCTGATTAGATGCATTGTCATCCACCACTCTTCCTTGTTCTTCTCTTTCCCATCCTCTTTCTTCTCCTCCTCATTTGACTTACTATAATGATATGATTTCCAAGATCGTCTACGCTGTTGCCTCTCAACTTTACTAACCAACTTAATTACATCCTCTAGGGTTTAATAGTACTGGAGTGCTACTATACTAGCGATATCCATCTTTAACACGTTAATGAACCGAGCTATAGATTCATATGAAGATTCTCTAATGTCACACCTCGCCATCAAAGTTCATACTCCTGCACATATTCTTCTGCACCCGCTTTCCTTGCTTCAAGGACTATAACTCCATTAGCATCTCCTGTTTATAATAATCTAGAATAAATCTATGTCTCGTCAATCTTTTCATCAAAGCCCATGAATACACATTTTCTTCATCAGCCCTTCGTTGCTTAACCCATAACTTATCCAACCACAAACTAGCATAGTAAAAAAAATGCCAGTGATGCCACCTTTACTTTCATGCTCCTATCCCACTCATAGTACTCAAATACCTTTTCCACCCGTGGCACCCAATCTAGAAATTCCTTTAGTTTATTGTTACCAGTGAAAGGTCCAATTTTCAAATTAATAGTCTCAATTCCTTTATGCCTATCATCTCTATTTCCTCGCCTCCTAATCCTTTCACTATTCTCATCAGATTCACCACTGGAATGTCTTTTATGACTAAATCTACTATGACTCCTTCTATCTCTAACTTCCAATCTCTCTAGAATTCTTCTCATATCTCTTACATTTGATTAATCCCAGTTTACAGCTACGTAAATTATAGCCCAGTCACAACATCTTTTTCACCACCATTGTTGTTGTTATTATTTCTTCTAACCCTAGCGTTATTGCCATTCACACTATTGCTACCATTAAATGACATTCTTTCAGCCAATCAATAGCAATATTATAACAACAATTCAACAAAACAATTCATAGAAAAAAAATCAACCCAACAAACCTAGAATACATCGCGTAAAATAACACTCTGCAAAACCTTTCCTTTGATATCAAATCTGATGCGAGCTTGAGAGGGTTGAATATTTATATGAATTTTCAGGGTTTTCAAATTGAAATAATATGGATAAAATTATTGATCGATAGGTTCCATGAATAATAAAATTAAACTAGTTTGCAATTAGATTATAGAACGATATGATCCATAATCTATAAAATAATTATGATGTTAAAAGAATCACAAGATTCTAATAACAAGGTTCACCACAATTCTATACTACTCAAGAATTGATAAGAACTCATGAATAAGAGAATCAAATCTCAGTACTCATAAATATCACAAAGGTTTTGATACATTAAAGTGTTCTCAAAATCTCAAATCAAAGGAAAACTGATATGTTTTGCCTTAGGGTTTATATTATAAAGGAAACAAGAAAAAAACTTTAAAAAAAATTGCAAAACCCAAACAAGAAAGCCGATGACCTATATTTGTACACTGGCAGCTTATATTACATAAGCTAGTGGCTTTGGATGGTAGCTTTTAAAATTTTGAATTTGTGAACTATGAATGTTGGATGAAGGCCAGTAGAGCTTGAAATATGGGCTACGGCCTGTGGGTTTGCTTGCCAACGCACTTAGAAAAGCGAGTTGCAATCAAAATTTTTTGGCCTGTTCAAAAGCGGGTAGAATTGGCTCGGTCTGTTTAACCCATAGGCTAAAGCGGGCCAACCTGCAAAAAAAAAAAAAAAAAAAAACAACATCAACGTCAACAACAACAACAAGAGGAGAAGTTTAAAAATAAGAATAATATAACATCTTAGTGATTATTGATGTATGTTATAGAAGAAGAATGATGGATGCATGTATTGTAAGTATTATAACATTTTTTAGAATACATATTTATTGATTTAAACGTTATATGATATTCAATAAATCATTTTAAAAACTTATTTTTATATATAAATAATCAAAATAGTAATAAAATTAGTCATTTATATATATAAAACCTTAAAATATATAAATAATTTTAAATTTTGCATAAACTGATATTAAAAATTAAAAAAAAAAAATTGGGCCGCAGGTCCGAGCCTAAAAAATATGGCCCGTTTAAAAGCAAGCAAAAACAACATGTCATGTTTAACTCGTGGGCCAAAGCAGGCCGGCCCGCTTTGCCCACCTCTAAAGGCCAGTCGCCTAAACTCCTACATCGGTGGTACAAATGCCCAAAGCTGGCGGCGTATAGGTGTTGTTTCAATACTTGTTCTTTCTTCCTTCTGATTTCTTTTCCAATGACTTCGAGCATGTTGATTCCTATCACAATTCCTTTCCAATAGATGTATGGCTCCGAAGCAGACTAAGGAACAAGCCATTTTGGGCTAGTGCCAAGTCATATGGAATGAGTTAGCCTTCTAGAATGAAAAAACAAATTAACCAAGGTAAGGCAATAAAAAACACGTCACATGTTGAAGGATAAGAGATTGTGATATCCAATTGATTAAAGTCCCATATAGATATTATCAAGATAGTAAATACTAATCACTATAATTATAAATTTGAAAAAAAAATTATAAAAATTCATTATTCATTTCCTAATTTGATTATTAACTATCACTCAACATTAGACAAAGAGGTTATAAATATTCAATCTATATCATAGATTCCCAATTGAGATGAAAAACATATGGGACTAAATTTGTATTTGTTCATGTTGATGGTGAATAGTAGACCATAACCCAATTGACTCATTACAAGTCTCACATGGGCTAAAAGGTCCATACATAATCTAAAAGCCCATAAGCTTAGCTTCTCTAGAAGAAATCTACCCAAACCAAGACCTCGGCTCCTGACCCCTTGAGGATCTTAGCTAGGCTAGAAGCTCAATCTTGACCTCAACTTTGTAAAGACCTCAGTTCGATTGAGATCGAGGTCCCCCTCATACTACATTGCAATTCCTAAGCAGAGGCCCATGACAACGTCTCGCACAACTTTACATCAAAACACTACTCCACAATATGTTAAGAGCCCCCTAACGAGCTACTCTCTCCTGACATGTTCCCTGACCACAAGGTGGATATCTCTAGTCCGCCTACACTCCATGCTTCATTGTCCCTTCTCCTCTGATCCAAGATAGTCTTCGACACCAAGTCAACTACCGACCTAGGGTACCACACTAATAGAAAAGGTTATGTAGACCTCATTACGGTATGACCTCAACTATATATAGCCTTCCCTCCAACCAGGTAAGGTAAGCGTGAACACTCAGTACTCATAGCTCCCTTTGAATCCCCATGAGAGGTAACCCATGACTAACTTAAGCATCGAAGTGGTTACGCTGAATAATCTCCTAGCACGCTACTGATCGGCTTTGTTTGTTTGTAGAATCTAGTTTCTATTAGCGGAAGAAGCACCTACGACAAAGCGTATATAATTTTTTCATAATAATGATGACCATCTAAATGTAACAATTAATTTTGTCCTAACTTCTAGTATGAGAAATAATTACTACCCCAAAGGATGACGACTCACACTCAAAACCATACCTATAAAAGTGTAACCTAAGCAAATTAGCAAGATTGTTTAGAATGACCTATGATATATTGAGAAATATGTGCAATAGCACTGTTAAGATAATCTTACTTGTTGCTAGACTAATTCTATTAGGCTGGATTTAGTCATTAATGTATCCACGAAAGCAAAAACCTCACTAACAGTTGAAGATCAATAAAAAGATCACAAAAAATCTCGTGATTACTTATATTTAATTTAAACCAAATATAAAATGTAATTTATTTGTTTAGCTCTCGAAAATTAGGGTAGATTTGAAACTTTCCAAATAGAAAAGGTTAGTTTAGTTTGAAAAAGCGAGTTAATTTCATTAACGGGACATGAACTTTTTCAATATAATAATTTTGCACCTAAAAAAGATTTTATCCCATAAAAATACCTAAAGTTTCTAAACGTTTCACCAATGGTCATTTTGGTCGAAATCCAACCAAAAATCCAGCACCTTGTTGACATGGCAGGGTATCTATATGAAAAAATTAATTTTTAATTTCCAACTCAACATATTTTTTTTTCTTTTCCTCTCTACCTCTTCTCTCTTTCTAATCCTTCTCTCTCTACTACGCCTCTTCCTCTCTCTCTTCCCTCTTCTTCTTCTTTTTCTTCTTCCCCCATAAAAAAAATCAAAACAATTAAAAACAAAAACTCAATCGCCACTTCAATTTCTCTCACTCCAATTACTTCTGTTCTTTTTCCTCCTCCTCTTCTTATTTTCTAAACCTTGACCTAATAATGTTGCAAAGAGAAATGTATAACAACTACTGCTACTTCTCATGGCTAATGAAATCTTACTTTCCTAAATCCCCCAATAAACCCTTACCTTAAACCCACCTCTACATCCACCTCCACTCCTCTAGCACGCCTTCTTTCTTCTCCTTCCTCAACGATTTCCTCCTTCTCATTGTCTTCTCTCTTTCCTCCCTTGACTTCGACCTCCTCTTTGCATCTCTATGAATCTCGGAACACGATGATGGTAGCGATGAAGTGGATGATGATTCCCGATGTAAAGTCTCTCTCTTTCTCACTAACAATGGCGGCTTGCCCATCTTCCAAGGATTAGTCTTTGACAAGCGGCTTGCCTGACTTGTACGATGTGGAATTTTCTTTTAGGTGCTTGTAAATTTGTTGTTTTAGGGCTTTGATTTTGGGGTGGGGCGTGCTGGGTTGAGACCGAGGGGGGTTATTATTAAGTTGTTTTTGTTTATCGATAATTTATTGTTGATCATAAAGTTATGAACTTTGGACTGTGTGGCTCAGGCAAGAGAGAGGGAAGCAAAAAAAATATATATATATGTTTGTTGACTCAAAAATTAAAAGTTCATTTTTTTTAATAAAGATACCTTGATATATTGGCAAGGTACTAGATTTTTTATCGCATTCTGGCAAAAATGACTATTGTTGCAAAGTTTAAAAAGTTTGAGTATTTTTATTGGGAGAAATTTTTTTTAGATACACAACTAGTAGACCGAAAAAGTTCATACACATCAATTAAATTAACCCTAGAAAAATCTCTAAAATCAATCGCATCAAACAATATCAACGTTTATGGCCCAAAAAAATAAAAAAAACAATATCAACGTTTATGGACGTGAGAAAACAGAGCGCTTTCTTTCTTATCAAATAAAATTTCTATTATAGGCTTAAGATGGCATGTTGTGGCCGACAAAATCATTGGCAGTTCTACTTTTATGACCAACATGCAATGACCATGAAAAATATGATAAATGCATTTCATAACTATCACGTTACGATGATTTCTGGTTGGGCGACAACGTTTTTTTAATCCTATCGAAACCTGAGATGTGGATCATATACCGATTTACATATATAGTTTCGTTCCCCATTTTACAAATCAGGCAAGGCAATTTCAATTTTATCTCAATCAAAGCAGCATGCTCCCATTAGTGGATTTCATTAAATTATAATTAGACATTCCTACACGTGAGGATGAGTCAAAAGAGGCGGACTCAAAACCAACGAATCCATTGCGGGTGCTGTAGCTGCTGGTGCACGGGTTCAAGTCTAGAAATTGTACGCCACTCAGCCACTGGTGTAAATCTTTCGTAGCTGCTGTTGGTTTTTTTCCCCTTGTAAACTTAAATATTTAATAGTTTTTTTTGTCGTTTTCTAAAACATTATTCAATTTTGATTATAATATTAATAATGTGAGACTTCAAAAAAAAAAAAGGGCTATAATAATAATTAAAAGACTAAAATTGATCTAGCATTTTTAAGATATAAGATTTTCATTTTGATAGAAATTCATATAAACCAAGCAAAGCATAGTAATTATATATTTATTTTTCTTATTATTAATACGAATAAATTAGATGCTATAATAATGTTTAAAATTGTATTATGTTTAAAACATGGGATCTCTTCCATCTTTGGCACCAGTGTCGTTCCATTCAAAGCATTGGTTAAACATCATCACTGATCGGTTTTGAATAGACAACTAACGTGACCCGTCACCGATGGTTTTTGAATAGGGAATCGGCCCAGGGATGGCAGGTCTAGGCAAAGGACCTACCGGTTCAAGTTGATCTTTACGGTTCTACCTCTAAAAACCACATGTTTTGACGGTTTTAGAACTGTCGATTCAAGAACCATTAGAACCGACGGTTTTTACTGTTCTACGCCATAAAAATCATAAAAAGAAAGAAAAATAAAAGAAAATTATAAAAAATTGTAACTAAAAAAAATAAAACTATTTTCGCATGAATAATAAAAAAAAATTGTTTTCTATTCACAATATTTAATGTATTATTATTAATAGCACAAGTAATAAATATATTTGAAATCATATATTATTAAATTTATATAGATTTCTAATCAAAGTAGACTTTCTTTCTTAACTATGTGTGACTTGTTTTTGTGTTGTTGGGACTTATTTGTATCTTCAATATTTTATAATATCATATTTGCTAATATAATAATTAAAAAAGTACAAGTGATTGTATATAAATAAATACATAATTGTAGAATTTCTTTTAACTAATGTTATGAACAATTACTAATAGGCTCAATGTTATTTGAAGTTAAAAATTTATTTTGCATTTTTTCTTCCTTAAATTAAGTAAATTATTTAATTATTTTTTAATTTTTTATTTCACGATTTCGGTTCCTCTGAAACTGGAATCGAACCGTGAGAACCGTCGGTTCCTAAGAACCGGGAACTGGATTGGCTCTCATAGGTCCAGATTCGGGTCCTGTTCTGGTTTCACAATTTTTGGAACCAGGAACCGATGGTTCGAGTCCAATTTCAGACCCGAACCGAATCATGATGACGTCTAGTATTGGCTATGGAAGCTTGTTGAGCAACATTAATTCGGCATACCATTGAAATGTGCAATATATGCTTACTATACTAAAATTACAACATAAATTTTTTCCTATCATAAATTGTTTGCTATACATAAAATGATATTAAATAGTAATTTTAATAATTATATCATGCATGTGACATTCTATTTACCATTAGTAATATTTTCCCATTTTATTACCATTTTACCATTATCACTATTGCCACAATTGCTATTAAACTATATCATTATTAAAGTACCATTACCTCTCACCCACAATGAATTGCATTGAGATGATAGTGGCATGCAACGATCTTGAGGAAGGCGCAAACTAGATATGGTAAATGGGTCATGACACACAAAGCCAGCATGTGGGCTATGGGCCTAGCACGACACTCACGATAAGGGAGGAAAAAAGACAAAAGCATGAGCACACACAGATCGGCACATGGAATGCGAGACACGAAATAAGTGGGTCGGTACGGCACGTCATGCAAGGCATGCAAACCAGCATGTAGGCCTTTTTTTTTTAAATAGTAATATAAAAATAGTAATTTATTTTTTAATTTACTTTAAATTGTATTTAAATAAATTATTATTATATGTATTTGTCTTCTTAAAAAATATAATATATTTAGTAACTTTTATTTATTTAAAATGATTTCAATTGTATTATAATTAACATATTAACTTCAATATTGTTTACTTGTTTAGGAAATAAAAGAAAATGAAATCATAAAATAATATTGTAATAGTAAATAGTAATTGATTTATACGCCTTTTTAAAAATAATAATATAAAAATAGTGATTTATTTTTTAATTTACTTTAAATTGTATATAAATAAATTATTTTTATTATTTTAATTAAATGTATTTGTCTTTTTAAAAAATATAATATATTTAGTATATTTTATTTGTTTAAAATGATTTCAATTATATTACTATTAACATATTAACTTCAATATTTTTTAGGAAATAAAAGAAAATGAAATTATCAAATAATATTGTAATAGTAATTAATTTATATGCCTTTTTTAATAATAATATAAAAATAGTTATTTATTTTTTAAATTTACTTCAAATTGCATTTACATAAATTATTTTCATTATTTTAATTAGATATATTTTTTTCTTAAAAAAATAATATATTTTGTATATTTTATTTTTTAAAAATGATTTCAATTATATTGCTATTAACATATTAACTTTAATATTTTTAGGAAATAAAAGAAGATGAAATTATAAAATAATATTGTAATTGTAGTTAATTTATATGCCTTTTTTTTAAATAATAATACAAGAATAGTGATTTATTTTTTAATTTACTTTAAATTGTATTTAATTAAATTATTTAAATATATTTATCTTCTTTAAAAATATAATATATTTAAATTATATAAGAAGTTCCTTCTATTATAAATAATGAAGTATCCATAAAGTTCATACCATCGTACTAAAGTAACCATATGATGCAGCTATCGGGAAAGAACACCTACCCCATCCTCGTCCCCGTCCCCGTCCCCATCCCCGTCCCCATCACTATCCCTACTTTCTTCATCCAGTCATTACCTACGCGATGATAATAATAATTATATCCATTTGCCAACTCCGGCTATAAGAATACGATACAAAACCGAGTTCTACTTTCGGCTCGTTCTTCTACGTAAAAATTATAACATAGACGAGTTAAATCAGTAGCACAACTTCATTAACACCTTGTGTCATACTAGTTTAGTTGCACTAATGACCTTCCAAATAAAACATATGCCGGTCTCGTTCGTATGTTTTATTCAAATGCCACTACAAATGATATCATAAAAGATAATAATGTGGTTTCTTGGGTAGATAGTGGATGTCAAAGTCAAGCCTCTATCACCACTTATATGTTTGGCTATATTCTTCATATTACCATGTATTATTTGAACGATCTATTCCATCAAACCAACAGGGGCAATAAGTTCCTTAAAAATTGGGATATGACCAATGCATTCGATCGGGTATGTGTCGCCGAGCGTCAATCTAACCACCTAAAGCACCCCAAGTAAAAAGATCTCTTACCAATTTGTAGACTAATTCATCATATGATTAGCTATAATATATGTCCACAAGAGAATTCAAATAATGTTTCTATTGAAGACGTCTATTTGATGAATGCAATGATAGATCCCTGAGTATTAGATGTTGGCTATTTGGTGATACAATGCATGCGTCGGGTGCTTGGGACAAAGGATACCCATCTTGCATATGATCGCCTTATCACACTCATTTTGAAATCGTGGGGATTTAACCTTTCAAATTACAAGAAAGTAGAATCAAGATCCAAATTCACAAAGAGCGACATAGAAAAAAGCTTGGGTTTCAAATATGATCCTGAAGCCAACTAATATATTAGAGATCAAAGTGTGTAACATAACCGGGATACGAAAATAAATCAAATGAACAAAGCTTTAATCTCAACTTGGATGATCTGTCCTTCTACCTCCCATGGCACGATGAAAGAATGGGAGACGGGCACGGACATGGATAATGGCATGGTCAAGCTTAAACACAACAACAATCCAGATCCGGTACATATAATATGGAAGAGATAATGAACACTTTAATACAGATAACCAAATTCCAAAAAGAACATAGGGACTTGCTTGACTCTATGAGTATCCACTTGCACAATTTTTGTAAATGGGCAGGTTATCAATCGGTACATCTTCCACCACCACCTCCACAATGGCCATGACCATCGTATCACTATCAGTCCTTAAGCGATGCTAATGGTCAAGGCGGCCAAACATTACATTCGCACCATTTTTTTAAAATTAAATTAATCATTTTTTTACTATCAATGTAAATAATAATGTAATGAATATTATTAATAGTGTTAAAAATATTGCTTCAGTAATTGTTTACATTTTATTTATATTAAATGTTACAATCAATAATTTATTTGTAACTAATTTGAATAATTAGTTTAATTAAAATTTCGAAAATCATTGGAAAAAACTGTGAGTTAAAAAATAACAAAAAACTGAATAAATCGTATGGAATTAAACTCAATTTAAGGCATGCAAATCGGCATGCAGAGGCTCGCGACATGACACACGAATAAATGGGTTGGTATGGTACGATACACAAAAAAAGGTATGCGGAGTACGGTAGGTCGAGCACATAAAAGCATGCGGCACACAAAGCATGTAAATTTTGGCATGCAGATGGCACGACACAACCCATTTACCATACTTAACGTGAACGGAATTAAACCCGATAAGTACACCAACTTAGCACCAATATTGGGTCGGAATACAAGACCTAACCAAGGGCTAGATAAAAACTACCAGAAGCAACAACATCCAAGTGAAGCAACTTTTGCGTCTTTCCATGTGCCAAAAGCTAGAAAGGATTTGACAAGAGAGAGAACATTAATTTGTAAAAAAAAAAAATTCCTTATTCAATAGATCGAAACCAACTCAAGATCCGAAAATTCCAAGAATCAAACCTAGCCTAGTTGTACTCTATTTGGAATAATCCTTCGAATTCGTCAACTAATGATTCTAGTCGGTTTACAACTACATTATGGTTTACAATAATCTACTAATAGTAGTAATAGAGATAATGAAGTAATAGTTTTGTGAGAAAAATTGTAGCAATGATAGTATATTACCATACAAATATAAAATAACACAATGACTATATAACAATTATGATAGTGGTAGTGATAATAATGAATTTGCAATAGTAGTGGTAATTATGTAATATAAAGGCAGTGGTAGTGTATGAAATTTTTTGAAGTAGTAATGATGGTAAATAAAGTAGTGGTAGCAATATGACATGCTAATAATGATGTCATGATGATGTTGATGAGATGGTGTTAGTGTTGCATTAATAATGTTGGTCATGGTAGCAATAATGGTGATGAAGTTGGAGATGGTACAAATGGTGGTAGTGAGGAATATAGTGAAACAATAATGTCATGTTTAGTATGTGAGAATGAACCTGGAATGGAATCACAATTCCGAGTTCTATTCATATTCTCATGTTTGGTTGTATTTTTAAAAGCCAGAATCGCGATTTCTAGGAATTAACAATTCCAACTTTGAAGGGGAGTTCAATTTTGTCTTTAAGAAGGCGGAATCGAGATTCCATTCCTTAATCATAAATTATTAATATTGAATTATCTTTTTATCATCCTAATTATTTATTATTCACTTTAGTTACTAGGGATATTTTTTTTTATAAATAACATATCAATTCCATTCCATTCTATTTCATAATGTATCTAAGCAAAGGAATAGATTTATCATTCCATCTCCTATTCCATTCTATTTTGAATGATTTCCGCATACCAAACGTGACATAACAACATTAGTATGTCAGGTGAATTGTTAACACATATCCATATTTTATGTTGCAACATACAATGCAAGACTTCAATAACAATACCAAATCCAAATAAAAAACAAAAAACACATATCAACCACATGTACTACCGTGACAACTTAAAACATACAAATCTTATAGCTTACCTATATTCAAAAGGCGATATAAATTCCTACCTATTGGTAAATTGTGAGTCTTGCAACTCATCATAAAATATGTGTTGCTATTCACTTAACCAATGACTTTACTGGTAAGGTCAAGCAGAAATATTTACAGGTGGGAATTGATGGTTATAATGGTAATGATGGTAGTAATGATAAGGTAACAAAGATGATGATGGGCAAATGAATGATGTGATAGTTTGGGGGTTTTATTGAGTGATTTTATATGTCATAACTAAAATTTTTGCATCACCAAACAAAAAAGGACAAGGAAAAAAAAAACATTGAGATGTGAATAGTAGTATCAGAGGCATTTTATTTAGTACTATAAATGAGCTTGTTTGCAAGTAAACTCGCGTGCCTAAATCAAAGCTCGAGCTCAATTCATTTAAATAACCATGTTTATTTTAAGCTTGAGTTTAACTCTTTTACTAATTAATTTTTAGCCGAGCCAAACTTGAGTAGTTTGCAAATAGTTTGACTCATTTACAATAGTAATTATTTTGATGATTATACTTGTTGCTAAATTGATATTATTAACCTAAATTCAGTCATGAATGTATTCAACAGAATTATAAACCTAGTAATAGTTGAAGAGTAATAAAAAGGTTACAACAAATCTCATGATTGTTAGTTATTTAGAATAAACCGAATCAAACATGTTCGGCTATGAAAAATCTAGGGTGGATTTGAAACTTTTTAAATAGAAAAGATTAGTATAGTTTGAAAAATATTTGAAATCAATCACATCAAATAGATGAAACACGTGTTTACCAACATTATAGAAAAAATTACACATACAAATCATCTAAAAATAATTACATAAATACTAATGCAAAATCACATTTATAAAAGACGTTTCACTAATTTACATAATAATCGTCCTTTGAAGATGCGATTTAAACAAAAGTCATACATTGCTAAATCGCATATTCAAATGGAGTTTCATGCTTTTTTAACATGAATCGCATGTGTAAAACGTGATTTGTGTATTTTATACATGAATCACATCTTTAACAAGTGATTTATGTTTTTATATGAATTGCCTATTAAAGATTCAATTCATATAGAAATACATGAATTATCTATTAAAGATGCGATTTTGTGTCGGTATTTTGATAATTAATTTAATGTAATTAGTATTGGTATAACTTTTACTCAAGGGATCGATAATCATATAATTTTTTCCATGTCAAACCATACCAATGTTTATGATGTGAGATATTGGAGCACTTCTCTCTTATCAAATAAATTTTCTAATCTAGCCTTAAGTTGGCAAGTTGTGGCCAACGAAAACATTGTCATTTTTGCTTTTAACTTTGTCGCTTGCCAACATGCAATGAGCAAGAAAAATATGATAAATGCATCCCATAAGTAATTCCTTACTATGAGTTCGCGTTACGCTACAACGTTTTTTAATCTTATCAAAACCTGAGATGTGGATCGTACCCACCTACAACGTTGTCTCGGGGACCTACTACGAAAGGTCCGGCTTTTCGGTCCCAATTTCACAAGTCAGACAACACAATGTCAATTTATCTCAATGAAAATGGGATTCCACCTAAAGTAGACACTGACCATTTTTTTGGATCCCTTGGGATCGAGACCCTACACGTTACGGCTCTAAGAACGCGGACGCAAAACCAATGGGTCCATGGCAAGTCTTGTACCTTCTGGTTCACGGGTCCAAGTCTACAACCTATAGCCCACGGTCAGCAAATCTCTCTCTCTCTCTAAACTTATATTTACGTACCTATAAAGAATAAATTTTAATTAAGTTAAAATTGAAATTCAAAATAAAAGTGGAGTGATTAAGTATTTTATAGCTTTTATTCCTTTTTTAGAGAATTATCAAGAATGCATATTTATATATATACAATAATATCCAACATCATTTGGTAGTAACAACTAGATTGACAAAGAGAGCTAGGCAATCCAATATTAAAAATAACTTATAGTATAATTTTTTTATACCATATTTGATGTGTATCGTACTAGATAAGATTTATTATATTGGATAAGATCCTTGCTAGAAATTTTATTTCTGTAACCAATTTTAATATTTTTATAACATCAAATATGAAAGGAAAGAAATTTAGTTTTTGTTCAGTAACATGAAAGTAGTTTTATCTAATTTTAAATACATTTTATAAATCAAATATGGTAAAAAAAATTTTATTCAGTCTAATACTACAAAAATTATGCAATAAAGCGCTACTATAATACTAGTATTATGGGAATTAGAAAAAAAAAACAAAAGATGCTGTAATAATACTTAAAAAAAAAGGATAAAAACTAATCTCATATTTTTAAGAATAATATTTTTATTTTAGTACAATTTTACATAAATGAAATTAGATATAATTAAATTGTACTGCACTTAAAAACATGGGTCTGTCGGACAACAGTATTGCCTTTGGGGTGGATGCTTATCGATGTGATAAGGAATATTCCCAGTGCAAATGGTAAGGACTAATTACAGGGAATGTGAATATGTTACATTGTCAATACGGATGATTCCTGTAAACCCGTGGACCGGCACTACAAGAAAACTGGCCTTCAGAGACAGAAAATTTACGACAGAAAATTTTTATCTCTAAATAATTTGATTAGCGTCAAATTTGCGACGCATTTGCGATGATATAAAATTGGAGAGTTTTTATAGTTTATTTATATTTTAACAACAAAATTTGCGACGAATTTGGAACGAAATTGCGAGGAAATCAAATTTGTTGCAAATCTGTCTCTAATTGTATAGAGGGAAAGGAAAATTTTTAGCGCAATATTTTCTTTTCAAAATCTGTTTCAAATCTGTCTCTAAAACTATGCATTATATATATATAATATATATATGACTTTCAGAGAAAGATTTGAATCTGTCTCTAATTGCTTCAAAAAAAAATTTCCATAATATATAATATTAATTATATTTTATATGTTATATTATATTACAAATATATCCTTTTTAAAAAATATAAATATTAATATATATAATAATATATAATATAAATTGTATTTTCAGTATTATATTATAATATGTTTTATAGTATATTAAAAATACGTACATGAAATAACTTTAAACCTCTTATTTTTTTTATCAAATAATAATAATAATAATAATAATAATAAAACAAAATTCTCTCTCTTTCTCACTAACATATTGGAAACAATTCTCTCTTCTCCTCTGTTTCTTTTTTCCCTCGTAATTTCCGAAACCCCAACCCTAAACCTAATCCTTTCTTCTTGTCCTGCTTTCCACCACCACCGAACTCATCTCCTCTCTTTTTCCTTCTTCTTCTCTCATGAATCCCAGCCTCCACAAACCATAAACCCAAGACCAGTGTACCCGAACGTGAAACCAAGCCAGCACTACGACCCACTAACCTTAACTCTCTCATATCTTTGGCGTCTTTATCCATCAGCTCCGCTTCCAAATCTATGGCAGTGGTGCAACTAAGCGTGATGCTTCTCTTGTGAATGACAGGTAATCTTCTTCATCTCAACTTGTAAAAAAAAATTTCACTTTACCAAATAGATCAAAGCTCTAATTTTGTTTCTTTTCCTTTTGTGGAATTGAACGCATTTTGCAAGACAAACCGGGGGGTAGGAGTTTCGAAATTCTCAGCAAGAAGAAGTAGGTTCTGTTGCCTTTCTTCTCTATTTAACATTTATCATATGGAATAATATGTTATTTTTCGTTATTATCATGCTCATTTCAAACCATGAAACAGCTATATTTGGTGATGGATTATTAATTGATGGGCTGTATTATTTGCTCTATTGGTGTTGTCGTGTATGGTTTAGGTTCTTGATTCTGATTTTACCAGTCTGTGTTCTAAATTATTTAAGGTGCATGAAGTGTCAGATTATATTTGGGAAAAATATATTTGATTGATTTCGTGAATGTTTGATTGAGGTTGAACTTGAATTTGATAAGGGGATTTCCAAATATAAATTGGAGTAATCGATTAATTTTTTCCCAAGGAGTCAATCTTAACTCGTTAATGAAAAAAAAGGGTTCTCATATAATTTTTAAATTTGTTATATTTTCCCGTGTTTCAATTGGATTTTTTTTTCACCTGCATATTAATTGTTCCTGTTGTATAATCATTGTTCTCCTCTGGAATGTGTTCCTTATCCCATCTCTTGTAAAAGAACGTTAGATGAAATAGTGGGCAGTTGTTAGTACATTATTTATGCGTAGGAAGTAGTTACAAATGAGCGTCAAAATCATTTCATGGTTTGAAGCTGTTTATTTTTTGACATTGTCATCCTTGAGAATAAAAATGGTTGGTTGCTTGCTTTTTGGATGTATGGCGCACTTTGCCTCTCTTAACTCGTGGTCAGAGGGTACTTGTTGTGGTATTGTCCTCTCCATTTTTGTACTCCCTTAGACCGGATCTGTTTATATGCTGTAGGTCACCTTTGAAAATGACTTTAGCATCAGCAAACGCAAATGGAAAAATTTGATAAGGATCGTTTGCTTGTTCTCATTTAAGTTGTTATTTAACCGTGTACTACAAGATAAATGGATCCTAACCATCTACTGCCATCTAATGGAATGCATAATTGTGGTTGTTTATTGGAAACCATTGTTAAGCCTCAAGGCAGGTCTGCATGGAACTTTAATTTTCATTTTCTTTTATTGTCATTCAGATTTGCATATAAACATGGGTATGCATATGCGTGTATATTTTTATCATGAAGCATAGAACTATCATTTTGTTAATCTTTTCTTCTCTGTTAGAATCACAAGTCAAACATACATTAATGGAGATATATTCTACATTGATTCCTTTGTTGATTAGCACAACTTTGGGTTGCTGAAGGGCTGTTTATTTTATTTTTGTTGTGTTTGTTGCTTGGCTTTGTTGGTGGGTATCGCTTGATCCACTACTGACTGAGGTCTCTTCTTCTCTTCCTCTTGCATATGGTTTTGAGTGTTTTAATATAATGGCATTAATCGCTTATGTGTGATAGTTTCTTCTACAAGATTAGAATTGAGTTTTTTTGCAACTAACATGGATTTCAATAATAGAAAATTTGATGACACATTAAGGTTAGGAAGACCGCATATAAGTGAGAAAGAAATAGAGAAGTTGCGAGAACAAAACCTTGTGAATTGGTTAAAACATTTTGTAAGTACTTTTTACATGGAGACTTATTCTCTTCAAAGATATATTAAATTGATTTGTAGTTGGAAGTAAAGCATTTTTGTCTTTCTGTAGGTCGTTGAAAATACTGATAATGTTGATGCTCATATTAGTGACTTAATCCAAGGCCCATCTCGTATGGTCACTTCTTATAAAGGCTATTATGTTAATGGCTACAAGTTTCAAACACTTGATTTTGGAGGGAATAAGAAAACAATGAATAGTGGAGTTTGTGTAAGAGGAAGTTGTTACAATGATTATGATAGGGATTTTTATGGATTATTAACTGAAATCATTGAGCTAAATTATTGTGGAGAAGGGAATAATGTTGTCTTGTTTAAGTGTGAATGGTTTGACATTGAAAGAGGGACTAAAGTACATCCACAATATGGGCTTGTTGATGTCAATCATAAGTCAAGACTCAATACGAATGAACCATTTATATTAGCCCAACAAGCTGAACAAGTGTACTATGCAACTTATCCAAGCAAGAAGAGAGAACTAAAAGATTGGTGGGCTGTTTGTAAAGCTAGCAAGAAGTAGATTTGATATTCCTCTTAATGAAGAGCAAGAAGAAGATATTTTAGAGACACAAGATGAGTATTATCAAGACAATGAAATGGAAGCACCCACATTAGTCACTGAAGCTTTAGAACTTGATGATGGAAGAATTCTTATTGATGATGGACACTTAGAAGAAATAGATCCAAATGAAGTTCATACAACATATCAAGTTGATCAAGACGATGAAGTGGATGAAGAAGATTTTGATTTTAGTTCCTCAAGTTGTGATGAAGAAAATGTTGATAATGAGTTTGACTATGATAGTACTGAAGGGGACATGTGAAGAATCTTCAAGTATTGGTGTTGTTGTACTTAAATATTTATAATATATGAATTGGTGTTATTGTACTTCCTTGCCTTTTATTTTATTCGTGTGAACTATAAGTTTAACTAAGTTATATAAGTATAGTTTTTCCCTATACTAATACTTTCATTTAATGTTTATCTCTTTTTTGTGTTTGTTATTGCTTTTATTATGGATATTATGTTGTTATATGGTTCTATTACAGGTATGTATTTAAATGGTACTTATCTATTGGTTTAGTTCATCTTTTCTTTATCTAATATGATTCCTTTTTTGAATAATTTTGACATTTCAGTTTTAGATATGATGCGAAGGGGTATTAACAAGCGCATTGGGAGGGGAAGACCACCACGATCACAAATCATACGTGATGAGCACACTCCAGAATCATCTCAAGCTGAAAATACCACAACTAATGTAGAAGTCACAAGAGTAGAACTAGAGCAACAATCACATGTGGAAATGCCTTTATTAGAAAATGCTACTCCAGAGTTACCTATTGGTTTAGAAGATCAAGGTTTAGAGCATCCTGAGAGCGATAGTCTTGTGACACGAGGGCCTTATCGAGGGACTCCCCTTCCTACAAATTCAACAGATCGGACTTTTCTCAGAGTTATTGGTGATAGGTTTGTGGTTTGGATTAATTATAGAAGCTTTGCATTAATATTAGTAAACTTGTAATAATTATTCTTATGAATTCTACATAACAGTTTTGATGATGTTGAAGCGCCACGAGCTATTACTAATGCTATCAAAGGAAGTTTCCAAAGTGCATGTCCATGTTGGAAGAAACTTAGTACAAAAGATAAGGATGTATTATGGGACTTATTTCAGGTAAACTAAATTGATTTTGTTGTATAATGTTTTTCTTAATGCTAAAATTTTAACAAGTATTGATAACTTTTGATGAATTTCAGAAACGATATACTTGGGATCCATCAGATGAGTATAAGATAAAGGAAATGTGGAATGCTATAGCATCTAGACGATTTAGTGATGCACTTAATCGGGCTAGAAGAGAAGCATGTGAAAAAACAGGCAAACAAAAAGTAGAGGACACAAAAGGCAATGGACCTAGTTGGATACCACCTGAAATATGGAATAAGTTAATTGATGACTATTGGAGTGGCCCTAAATGGGAGAAGAAATCTGAAGCAGCACGTAATAATCGACTCACGATTAAAGAAGGTTCAATTTCAAAGCATTCAGGAGGTTCTATTTCATTTTCCTTGCATCGTAAAAGGATGGTATGTTCATAATTCACTCTTTCACACAATTTAGATGTAATAGACATTCTAAATTCTAATTGTATAGTTAAATATAAGAATTTCTTAGATTTTTCTGTTTACATAACTTAATATTATTATTGTAGGAAAACACTTTAAAGAGACCAATCTCTCAACTTGAATTATTTGATCGTACACATAAGAAGGAGAATGGTTTGGGTGAATTTATTGACAAGAAGTCAAAGATTGTTAGTGTAAGTTTATTTTATTATTTAATTATACTCATGATTTGATCTTTACAACTTCTAATGTCTAATATGATGAATGGACTCTTGTAGGAGAAATATACTGAGTCATTAAAAGAGAAGTATGGTGAAGATTCAACTTCACAACCTAGCTTTGATTCAGATGCATGGGTAGAAGCAACTGGAGGTCCTAGTCATGGAAGGTTATATGGATTTGGAGGTAGGGAAAAATTGCACAACATAGTTGGAAAAAGTAAGAGTCCATCTTCTTGTAGTTCAAGTTATGGAGATTCATCATCATCCATTATTACTCAAGAGAAACTTGAAGAGATATTACAAAAGATGCAAGAAGATATGCAAGAACGAATGGAAAAGAGAGAACAAGAGTTGCAAGAAAAAATGGAGAAAAGAGAGCAAGAACAAATGGAAAAGAGAGAGCGAGAGTTCCAAGAAAAATTAGAAAAAAGAGAAGAACAATTGAAGGCAGAATTGAGAAGTCAAATGGAAGCTGTGCTAGCTGAACTTGTCAAGCATCATGGGAAATGATCATGGGCACATTTTGGATGACATTTTACATGCTAACTTTCAAATTTTTATTAGACTTCTTGTTTATTTTAGCACTTATGTGTTGACTTGTTTCTGGATTTTATGTTGATTGACATGTATGTGATGTTATCTTTTGGATCCACAACAATTACATGTATGAGTTCCTTCAAGTTTTAAGATAAAAATATTTAAGTGGATTTTGAGTATCATGTCATTCATTATATATATATGTAAACAGGTTTGAGATTACTGAAAGAAAAAAACTGTAATGAGTTTACAGTTAATTAAGAGAGATTTAGGGTGGAAATTATGAATAAATTGAAATTTTTATCGCAATATTGCATTGGACAGGGACAGAATTTGCGACAAAATTTATAAATAAATAAATAAAATTTTATCCACATTAATTATTAAATCAGAGACAGATTTGCGACAGATTTAATAAATAAATCAATGAAATTAAAAATCATACAAAAAAATAATTTGAAACAGATTTGCGACGGAAACTTAAAAATAAGAATTATTGATAAATTATAGATAGAGACAAAATTGAGACAAAAAAATCTGTCTCTAAATATTTTGTCGTAAATTTTCAAGACAAATTTGCGACAAAATTTGTATTTACCAGAGACAGAATATTCCGTTGCAAATTTTGCGACAGACTTAAAATCCGTTGCAAATATAATTAGCGACGAGGGTTTTTGTGACAGAAATTTGCGACAGAAAATCCGTCTCTGAAAACCTTTTGCAACAGAATTTATACTCTCAGAGACAGAAATTTCTGTCTCTAAAGACCAGTTTTCTTGTAGTGCGGAAATCCCTGGACTAAGATTCCACCAGCCAGTTCCATGATATATTTGACATTTTCATAAAGTGTAAGGCTGATTTGTATTTATGAAAAGAATAAAAGATAAATTACCGATCCTCTAGGTTTTGGTTCTTGGCCCATGGCCACGCAAAGATTGTATATACACTGCTTATAGTGGTTTTTTTTTTTTTTTTAATTTTTGTATGTTGTTTTCTTTCCATAGATAATGGGATAAGTTAAAATAATTATGTGAAGACAATACCAATTCAAAACTTTGCACATCATCTTGAAGAATAACATGGAACTAACGTATGGAGATGACATAAAAGGAGTCAAGGAGATATAGGAAGAAAGAACAAGTAATCTTAAGAGCTCAAACATACAAGTAATAGTTGAAAGAGTTATTTGCTCTTTTGAAGTATTAATTCAATAGGACGGTATCATTTCTCTAATTTTTAAATCAAATCAAATGAAAAGAAGCTTTTGCATATGTATAAAGTCTGGCCAATTGATGAAATACATCAAATTGCTTTGATAGCCAATGTCTCCATTTGAATTCAAAGCTCATGAAGAACCACTAAGTTTGTGAGCCTTCCTAAAAGAGATCGGAAGCGGATAGACTTATTCAATAGTTTTCCTTCTAAGTCACTGTCATGTCCCATAATTCACTATAGCTTATATGGCAGACGTGATGCTAAGACTGCAGCCTCACAGGCACTGACTTTGAGGGATCATCACAGCGAGTTCCCTTATCAACACAAGAAGGTATTATTACCCCCAAGTGGAGTTGATCCCAGCTACAGCCTTGAGGGATCGAACCCATAACCTAAGGCTTTTGTTTGCCTTAAAGGCAATGCCTTTCACCAATTAAGCTCACCAATTAAGCTGCAACTCAATTAGTGAAACGTATTGCCCGCAAGGCAAATAAAAGACCTACGTCTGGGGTTCGAGTCCACGAGGTAGTAACTTAGACTTGAATATTATGGATAGGAGAACAATATCGATTCATACCCTGAAAGAGTTGCCTGAGGGGACTTGGGATGGGGGTAGGGGTGTGCAAAAAATCCGGTGAAACAAAAAAACCGAGCCGAAACCGAAAAATCAATCTAAAAAAAATGGTTAACTGGTCCATCAGTTTCGGTTTAGGATTGGAATTTTAAAATTTTCGGTTTTCAGCTTTGGTTTCAGTTTTTAATATTAAAAAATCGACAGTTTCGGTTAACCAATCTGTTATTTGTTAATATATATAATATATATATATAAATATAATTGATTTTTCAATAAATATAAATTAAAAAATCATAAAACCCTAAAACTAAACTACCCTATTTGGCTATTCCTCTCCAGCTCTCCTCTTAGTCTCCTCTCTTGTTGCTGTCGCCTCCCTTCTCCTTTCTTAATTTCGTAATCGCCGTCATCTCATCATCGCTACTCAGCTGCCACCGGCCTCTCTTCTCCTTTCTCCATTCTCATCTCATGATTGCCAGTCGTCACTCGCCTTTCCTCTCTCAACTCTCATCCTTTGTTCTCTCAAGTTTGGGCCCCTCATCGTTGTCGACTCTCACCACTCTCTCAACCGACCACGGCGCCAATCTTTCCCTGGTAATTTTCTAATTTCATTTCTCATGCCATTTGAACAAAGTGTGAGGATTAGAAACAAGGACAAGATCATACCAGGTTTTGCCATGTCTTATTTGTGGGAAACTGTAGTTGGGTAGGGGAAAGGATGAACCAAGGAGAAATGATGGACAATGGGATCCTTATGATTTATATAACAGCAAAAGTTAGATTTGTGTGTCTATTTGACGATGGCCTTGTCCAATTTTGATTTAACTAGGTTTTTTTTTTAATTTCTTAATCGAGTTTTTTTTTAATTGCAATTGTAACTCCCTAAAATAAGGCATTACAACCCGCCACGTATCCCCTCTTATATAGGATATGCAAAGGCTTTATTATCCACAATAATTTAATCATCACCTGTAAACACTCATAGGGTAACTCATAGGATACCAAACCTGTTAAAACTAAAAAGCTCATACTTCATAAAACATAAACTCCTTATTCAAACATAAAATCCAAGTTGACTTCACAAACAACAAATTCAACAGAAACTAAATACTGTTTACATTAAAATCTTTATTTGTAAAACCAATAAAAACTTCCAACTCAAAACCTATGATCAAAACATGTCTTTTCTTAGAAACTTGGTATATGAAGCCTAACTCTCGGCTAGGTAGTCAGGTCCACTATCGCCATCCCCGCTATCAAAGAATAATTCATAACCGGATAGATCATACACTATATCTTTTTCACCTGTATCTAAAATTTAAAAGATGGGCGGCGAGGCCCAGTACGATAACTCCAATCCAAAGACAAATGCATATGCACATACAAAAAGCATATAATTCATGCAGCTTAAACTAATGCAAATAATCATATTATTATCTTTCTTAAGCCAATAAAACAACACAGTCCAGTATTAAGTATACTCTAATCCTGAACTTGGAGTTACTCAGACCCCATTGAAAATCATACAACTCTTTGAAAATAATAATCATATACATATATGGATGAGTGGGTACTCCCCAAACACCCCGAATCCAAAACACCTAATTCTACCGGAATCATATAAAGGCATGAGTCCATTAGGGACAACCTCACACCAAGATCATCAGGGCGCCTCACTAATATCACTGTCTGCCAGGTCTTTACTAGTCAAAGTCAAGCACAACCAAAACATACAATTATTAAACCGAATAAAGATTAAGTTTATTAAGAAGTTCTACTCCTACAAGTATTCAATCAATACTAAACTTACAGACAAAAACAGCAAGCAAGAATTGGCCGTACCTTTCTCAGTTTCAGGAAATTCCAATCTTCATCTCCTAAAAAAAATCCTTTATCAACAACACTTAACCACAACCAAATATCTCGAATCTCCACAATACTTCAATCAATATTAACAATTCAACAACAAACTCAAATCTCCAAATTCTTGTCAACAACATACATTTATATATAACATATAAGAACACGATATAAACAAACCCTAATGTACTACAACTCCCAAAATCTTAACCTGACAAAGAAAATCATCGAGTTGCACCGTCTAATTCGATCAATCTTCCACAACGATTTATAGAATTTGATAATCCTTCAAAACCCTAATATTATATGACAACAAGAACACATAATGATCATCTAATCATACATTATTCAACTCCATCAAAGAAAAGATGAAACTTACTGATTTAGATCACCAAAATCCAACTCACTTCCACAAATTCGGATCCCAACCAAATCTAGGGTTTCCTTCATGCAAACAAATGACAAAATCCTTAGAAGTTGCATGAAATTCGTATAAATCTAATATGAGAACATTATGCTTACTTGTTTTAATCACAACACTCACTTCTTATCCAACCGAGGCAGATCAAATTCAAGATCTAAATCCGTGCCACATTTTTCCATCAAGAACACCACAAAACCCTAAGCAAACTCATACAAATTTGTATTTAATCCATAAGAGAAGATTAAACTTACTTACTTTGGATCGAAAACACCCTTCGGATGATTCTCCAAGCCTAGATCTCTAAAAACACTCTAAAACTCTCTTATACAAAGGAGAAATATGAAATGATGTTTATATCAAAACCTTTTTTCGCATCATGTATTTATATAAATTTGGTCATACGCCGGCATTACGCCGGCGGCGTACGTGTAGATCTTGCCGGTGTACACTCTACGCTGGCAAAATTTACACGAGCACTGGCATCATTCATCGGGATTTTGAATTCCCAAAACTTCGATTCTATTACATACGCCGGCAAATCCAAGCCTTACGCCGGTGGCGTTCCCTACCGGTGTTGAAAGAAATCTAATGAACACCAGCGGCGTTTCTCCCAACGTTAAGAAAAATGCTACTGTTCCCATTCTACGCCATCTCTACGCCGGCGGCGTAGATTCTCAAGGAGGCGGCGTACAATATGTCAAAAATTGTAAAAATTTGAACTTTAATATTTTTCCTACAACCAAACTTAAACTTTTACAATTTACTTGTTTTGACCTTAAACTCATCCTATATCATCTCATGATTCATAATTCATTATATTTTCATCTTTATTTCTATATTTTACAGCAATTTTAATTCAAGAGATGTTAGATTATTCACACGTGTGGCCTGATTACCTGGACTGGCTATATTTTTTAGAGTTAGCAGGTTTTGCTAATAATGGATGTAGTTGCTCTTGTCTTCTCTAAGAAACTTTTGGCCTCTTATTGGAGTAAGACATTGTATCCAGAGTTGATTATATGTATATGTATATATGCATATATCTTTGCTGAGTAAAGTATATTATGGAGCAATTTGATAATTAGCTTTCGATGTCGTTTCAGGATGGGTTTGAGATAGCTTTCCTATCCTGTAAAGTAGATTTGTGAAAAATTTTAAGTCAGTATTTGTTCCATGAGAATGAGATCTAAATACATACTATAAGATTCTAAAAACTCTACCATTTAAGTACTCACCCACCAACATGGAATGATACTATGATTGAGTTTTCCGCAAATGATCAACTTCACATACATAAATGTTGCAACTTCACTAGAAAAAAAATGTTAACGATAAGAAAACAATAACATTACTAAATACCATAACACCTTTATAGAACAATTATTAGGAAAATGTGATTGATATATCTTTCACCATCTAGATATTGCATATACTCTCTAAATTTTAATAAATTAGCAATAAATTTTAGAAGCTGAAAATAATTCCCTAAACTTTGATTATTTGTGGAAACTCCCTTGAACTATTCAATCCAGATGGTAAGATCAATACATTTTTCTTTTCTTTTCTTCTTCTTTTCTTCTTCTTTTTTTTTTAAAAAAATTTGAAAAATGAGAAAAATCATTTGTCTTGCCACTTTATTAAAGTACAAGAGGTTTATTTGCATGTTTTTAAAGGATACATCTAAATCGAAGTCAGAATTTAACGGTTACTGCATTTTCCCCGTATAATTATAATTTAATAAAACCACATGAAGCTCCTAAGCCATCAATATATATATAAAAACAGGAAGCAAGCCTTCATTTCCAATTCAAGAATGCGGCAGTATCCTTTTATGCAAGCTTAAGCAAGTCAAAGTTGAGGGGGGGAAAAAAACCCGACATGGTATACTTGCATACATTTTTCTGATGTTGAGGCAAAAGCATATGAATGTTGTCAAGTCTTGCTTTAGGTCAGACTAGTTTTTGGATATATACTTGCATACATTTTTCTGATGTGTTTTGGCTTTTGAGTATTGTGATAAGCCCGAGTGTGGATACAAGGAATATGACAATGTTTGCTTTCATTCAGTGATTGGATACTGTTTATTGGGGTGATTTCAGAGATCTTTTATGGCATTATTGCAATATCAGTTAATCTTGATAACCTGGATTCTTTGTTAAATTTAATTGATTGAATTTGTAATCAACTATACTTTACAGATTCTTCCCAGCTTAATTCATGTAATCAAGATCATAACATCCAGCTAAATTAGCTAGACTTGGTGTTGTATTTGACAAGATTTTTTTCCTAACAATATGATAATTACTTTTCATTGATGGAAAATTAGGTTAGAGGGGGGTCGGTTATATTTTTTGCTTTAAGATGCTTAAAATACTTTTGATGTCTGCCATGCCCTAGAAATCTTTTTTAAATCTTAAGTAAAAATAATCAATTTACTATTGTCCTATCTTTAGTTTAACACTATCCGTAGTTCGATGAGAGGATTTTTCATTCGTTGGCATTTTTTTCCCATATATTATCTTTATTATCTAATGAATATGTATTTTTTTTTTAATATTTTGGAGATGTCTAATACTGGGGATAATGAAAAAACTACCAACTCTACTTCAAATGTTGTTCCCCAACCTTCGAGTGATGATGGTAATGCAGCAAAATCTCTACCTCCTGAACCTGTTAATTCAATGGTGCGTAAAAGATAATCTTGGGTTTGGGAACACTTTGATAGGAATAATGATCCTAATGATTCTAGAGCGACATGTAAATATTGCACCAAATCTCTTAATGTTCATCTACTAATGGTACTAGTTGTCTGGGTAATCATCTAAGTAGGTATAAAAAGTATCCTTATAATATTGACAAGAGCCAAGCAACTCTAACATTTAAACCTAAACCCAAATCTGATGAGGGGACTTATGCAAATTTGCTTGCTAATTGGAAGTTTGATCAAGAAGAATGTAGAAGATATCTTGCTAAGATGATCATTATTGATGAGTTATCTTTTAATTTTGTGGAACATGAGGGGTTTCGTGATTTTTGTCAAGTGATGCAACCACATTTTTGAGTCCCTTCACGAACAACTATATGAAGAGATTGCTATAATATTTATAGAGAGGAAATGGGAAAATTGAAGAAATATTTTAAGAAAATGTCTTAAAGAATTTGTCTTACTACCGGTACATGGACATCTATTCATAATTTTTTTTATATGTGTCTCACTGCACACTTCATTGATGATGATTGGAAAATACACAAAAGAATTATTTCTTTTTGTCCTATTGCTGGTCATTCTGGAGAGGTAATTAGTATGGCTGTTGAGAGGTGTTTACTTAATTGGGGAATTGATAGGGTATTTACTGTAATTGTTGACAATGCATCCTTAAATGATTTGGGCTTACTGTATTTGAAAAGAAGATTAAATAGTTAGAGAGAGAGAGAGAGAGAGGGGGGGGGGGGAGGAGGAGAGGGGGTAGAGGTGCACTTGCATGTGAGATGTGCTGCACATATTTTGAATTTAGTTGTAAAAGATGGTTTGTGTGAAATAAATCACTCTATTGTGAGAATTAGACATGCAGTGGAGTATGTGAAATCTTCTTCTTCCAAGAGCCAAAAGTTTAAAAATTGTATAGAAAAAGATAAGATTGATAGTAATAGTTTATTATGCTTGGATGCAGAGACTAGATGGAACTCAACATACCTGATGTTGGAGGTAAACCTGAAATTTCAAAAGGCTTTTGACTTGTTAGAGCTCACTGATAGTAGGTATTCGATGGAATGTACTATGAAGAAAGGGACTCATATTTTTGAGGATTGGGAATATGCTAGATCATTGTTGCCTTTCCTTAAGATTTTTTATGATACTACTTTGAGCTTGTTTGGTACACTTCATGTCACTAGTAATGAATATATGAAGAAGATTTATGGCCTTGGCATGATGATTTCTGATATGATTGAAAAAGGTAAGATCCTAGTTTAAAAGCAATGACTCTTAGGATGAAGAAAAGGTATGACAAGTATTGGGCAAATATCGATAATATCAATATTTTGTTATTCATTGCATTAGTTCTTCATCTTAGATGCAAATTGAAATATGTGTTGACTATATGGTTGGTAAATTTTATGATGTGGGTACTGCAAGCAAGCTAAAAGAAAAGGTGATGCTTGTTTTGAACTATTTGTTTGAATCTTATGGTGTTTCCACACTTACATTCACTGTCCATACAAGAGAAGAACAACTAGAAGTGGACTCATCTATGGTAGTTGATGAATATCAAGATGTAGGCCAATATCTAGGTGATAAATACATGAAACATGGTAGGATGAAGGAGGTGAGGACTCTAAGAATGAAATGGAAAAATATTTGCATGGTGATTGTGAGAAGAAGGTATCTTCTTTTGATATATTGGGTTGGTGGAAGACAAATGCATCTAAGTACCCAACAATTTCTTTAGGCAAGGGATGTGCTAGCTAATCTTGTGTCTACTGTTGCTATTGAATCTGCTTTTAGTACTGGAGGTCGAGTACTTGATTCATTTTGCACTGCTCTTACACCTAGACTTGTGAAGGCTCTAATTTGTGGACAAAATTGGTTGAGGAATTTAAGTCAACCAATAATCTTGAGCCTATCTTGGAACAACTTAGGTCGGCATCTATAGGTAAAACTATTTCTACTTTTCATATATTAATCTTTTACTTCTATATTGAAATTGTTGAAATTCTTTATTTTTTTTCCACTTTATTTTGTTTTTTGTAGAAACATTTTGCATTACAGAGAGTCATCTTCTTTGCACAATTGATGATTGAGAGAAGAATGTAAGTCATCCTCTTGTAAATGTCTACATGTATGTGAACTTTCTAATGGCTAAAACTATCAATTGAGTATTTATGCATTTAGAAAATGTAAATGTTCTTAAGATTTAACTCAAATGTATTTACTATCATTAATTTTTTTTTTTCAGCTGGACTATTTATGGAATACAAGAAAGAGACGGGGCTCATAAGAAAGTGTTCAACTTCAAGTTGTTCTACTATTGTAATTCTGAACATGTGTTAATCGGAACATTCATGTTTTAATTTGATAATAGTTGTGCTCTTGGAGACCTTTTTGTTATTCTATGTTTGATGGTATTATCAACATGAATTATGTTGAAATGTATCGTTGAGATGAGAAGAAACAAATGCATGTATGTTTGATAATTGGAATGATGGTGTTTGTTTGAGATTTTGTATTAGTTAACTATTATGTTAAACGGTTAAAAATCGAAAACCGAAAAAATTAATCCAAAAAAATGGTTAACCGTTAATAATGGATTGATTTCGGAACAAGATTTCAAAAAACCGAACATTATGAATCGGATCAAAAAATAAGATCACAGATCGGTTAACCGAACTGTGAACACCCCTAGATGGGGCCAATGTCTTTGGCATCACACTGCCTCCTTAGGGTGGTCTATGGATCTAAGGGCACTCCCACAACTGCGGTTGTGCCTGGATGGGTTGTGACATTTTATGTCAGTCACCATGTCAAATATCTCTAAAGTATCTAAAGTCCTCCAATCTAACTCTTTATAACTCTGTTTAAACCAAAAAGTTGAGTTTAAGTCATTATTGAGCTCAAGTATGAGATACCCTTCACATCTATTTTAATAGTCTACAGCCTTATTATACCTTTTTTGTTTTCATATTTTTCTTAGGGTTTTGTCTTATCATATTTGATCATTTTAATAAAATATTTTTATTGCTTTCAAATAGATTATAGTCAAGAAACAGATACTAATAAAAAACTGATAATTTTACTCATAAACAGACTAAATGAATATGATACATATAAGTTATAAAGGCAGATCTAATACAGCTATGATATAGATAAAAATTAAACAATTTGAATGTACCCTAAATTACATAGCTGACTTATGCACACGCATTGGTGTATACACAACTTGAAACTAGTTGAGCCCAGAACTAAAGCAAAGTCAACATGAGACCAAAAGGTAAAATCAAAAGCAATTGAACCGCGTGCTTCCTAAGTTGTAATGAGACCATGGATCATGAAGGGGGAGTCTAAAGAGGCCGGCTGACCAAAAAAAGAGTGGAATTCGGATATTTTAGAGTGGTCAAGGCCGGCGAGCTGACTATGGACCTTTCCTATCCTCAAAGGCGTCGACCCTTGCATCAATTTTATCTTTAGCCCGAGTTCTCTTGTGTATCCTTGTAGATTCACTTATCCTATAGAGACGAATCTTTGGTAAACATGATTACACATACGAGAAATATTGCATAAACATTGCATATATGTGATATTTAGATAATTTTTTAAAGGGATATATTAATAAGTACTCTTGGATCGCTAGTTAACAATTTTTTTCTCCAAAAATTACTTTAAGACTCAATATACACCTTTTAAAATGGGAAAAATGTTAAATTTGACATAAGAATCATGCACAAAAAATCAATTTGGTAACTGAATGTTCAAGTGATCAATTTATTACATAATAACACTTTTTATATCTATTTCATAACCTCCTTAATATTGTTGACTCTAGGACTTGCTAACCTATAAGATATAGCATATTATTAAATTTTTACTATTTCTTTTAATATTGTCCAACACCAATAGACTACTAAAGTATTCGAAAAGTTGTTAAAATAACCATAAAAAATTGATTGTGGTATTAAATTGACAAATTAAAAGTTCAAATATCAAATTAAATTTTTTTGAAAAGTTAAGATACCAAATTTGATATTTTTTCTGTTAGTAAGTAAATGTGAAAATGTAAAATGTTTTTTTTTTTTAAACAATAACAAGGCATGAAACAAACATTAAGTTTTTGGGGTATAAAATTAAAATGGGGAAAATTTTTCAATAACTAAAACACAAGTTCCTTTTTATTAATAATTAATCTATAGGGATAAGGGAATCACATATTTTTAAATTTATTTATCATGTGTGGATAATGAGCAAGGCCCGCTTGAAACTTGAGCATGACACGAAAATTAAATTCTCCAACACAACACAAACTCCGTAAATTATCATTTAGCATGATTATAGGTTGTTGAGCATTAGAAAATAATAAGTTAATTGTGCGGTTTGATAGCCAGCCACTCTCATGCCTAATACCAATCCGCTATATAGCATAATTGCAAAAAATAAAAAATAAAAGCAAATAAGAAGAGAAGAAGGTAGAGGAGGGAGATACATTATAAAAAACAAAAAAAAAAAAAACCTCCAGTCTCGTTTGTTTTCTAACAAAAAAAATCTTAACCGTTTATTTTCCAACCCATCATTTTGGGAACTTTATTAAACATCTCTCTTATTATGCATCCGTTTTAAATATAGTAGTAGGCGATTCACCCACGTTGCGTTTACACTTGTGAAAGAGAAGAGAGAGAGAGAGTGAAGTATAAGATAAAGCCACACTAATTTTTTACACAATAAGATAGCTGTTATATTCTAAATTCACTTGATATTAATATATGATGACAATATTAGAAAAGCATCTAATTAAGAAAATATTGATAACTAGAACACCAATTCAAATAATAATAGAATTAGTAGTTAAATTTTAAAAGTTTAAGTTTAATTTAATAAAATTAAATTATACAACTAATTCATATAGATATTTAATCGAATTTAAGTAATTTGTAATTAGGTTAAATCGAATAGTACTATATATGGATCTACTAAGCTTATGGCATGGCTCGGCTTGCCAGGACATAAATGGTGAGTGAGCCGGCGGTCTGGCATGAAAATGGCATTATCCAATTTGGCACGAGCCACCTGCCTCAATGTGCTTGGTTGTAGCTTTTATTCATTACCTGCCTCAATGTGCTTGGTTGTAATTTTTATTTATTTATTTATTTTTTAGTTCTTTCAACATCATTAGTGGATACTTTTTATATTTACACACAACCTAATTTTTTCGGTGCCGTCACATTTTAACCTATGATGCAAAGCCAGATTTACCGCATCCACTTAGGTCAATTGACACCTGAATAAAAGAAAACACTACAATAATTACCATAATGGAATAAAAGAACGCCTGCTAAAGATAGCTTCTATAATAATGGTTATAGAAGTGTACTTTTTGGATTTGTTGGGTTCGTTGGCATGTCGACAATAGGTTATTGTTTTGATTTAGATTATTTATTACAAAATAGATATAAATAAAAAATAAATATTTTTATTATAAATATATCATATCAAATCAAATACAAATAAAACATAGATATAGACCAAATATAAATATGAAAATCAAATAATTCAAACAAATCTTAACTTATAGCTTTTTTAATAAAATAACATAAACCAACTGTTTCTAAATAAAAAACTAGCGAACTTGCACGGGTTATATGGATGCTTAAAAAAATTGCAGTAGTTGTACCTATTATATGAGTGCAAAAAAAAAAAAAAAAAGATTAATCTATCAAATAACATTTTTTATGTTTATTTTTATAAATACAAACAATTGTTTTTAATATTTGATTTTAGTAAGATGTGAGGGAGAGATCTTGAAAATATGTAAATGATGTAGCCGAGAGAAGTTGGAGAGAATGTGAAAAAATGGAATGATAGTAGAGAGGGAAGTTTGAGAGGAAAATTTTAGAATGTAAATTTAAGTTACTAAAGTACCATTAAAAAATTATAAAATTTTGCTTAAAATGCATTATGTGATTAATAGTTTTGATTTTATTTTTGGGATAATTAATGGAAAATGGTAAAAGATACTGTGGAACTCTGACTTAAAAAATATAGATAATTAATTAAATAAAAAATATATAATTTTTTATTTTATAAATTCACATCTAATAATTTTCATGTACAGGTATTCCGATATTAGAACTTTAAAAGTATCAAATAGATATGTCTAACTTTGATAATATAGATATTAATAAAAGAAATTACAATTACTTCACAATTAAAAAGTAAGATTTTATCAGAATTTTACATAAAACTTGTTAACTAAAAAATTTAAGGTGTAATTTTTCAAGATGGCCATGAACATCAATATGATATCTACTGGCAAAAATAAAATAAAATAATTTGATATCCACTTTTATCGTGACATTTGCCTTCAAAAAAAAATTTTTTTTTTCCAATAACGAAAGCCGTCAATATTGAATTATGCATTATTTATATAACTTAAGTACTTAACTATATAAAATATGAGATGTCAATAGAAGTGAACCGAAATTGTAAGGAATCTCAGTAAAATAACCATGAAAGCCAATAACAAATATTTATTAAATAATCTTTGTTAGTTTATGTTAAGATTTTATCCAATTAGCAATATAAATAAAAAAAACTTTAATGATATAAAATGTTTATTAGAATTATGTACTATATAAATGTTTGTGAATTTTGCTAAAAGAATTATTTTTTATATCACATGCAATGCTTTATGTTAAATATATATATATATATATATATATGATGGATAATTAAAGAGCGTCATATTAAAAGTTTATGTAATTAAAAAAAACTAAATAATTTGTCTCTTTTGTTAATCATTAATTATAATGATTGTATGAAAAAATATTATTAAGAGAAGAAAAAACTTAAATAAAAGTTGATTTTTGATTATTATATTACAACTTTTTTATCATGGTATTAGAAGTTCCAGCAATGGTTATGAAAGTTGAAGAGTTTTTTCTAACCATTAAAATAAATATAATAAAAAATATCAATAATTTTAATGATATGATCATCTAATGTAAATCATTGAATAATTGATAGAACTGATTTTATTATAATTAATAACGGAATCAAAAAGTCTTTATTTCAACAGAGGATGTTGGAAGTTACTGCTAAGAGTTCCACGGACATGTATATGATTGCGAGCAGCGAGAGTTTTAGGGACATACATGTGATAGTGAGCTGTGATTGTGGTAGTTACACAGTTCTATTCATCCTATTAATGTTTATGTACCCTTATAAAATTAAATGATAATTAATATAAAATATTGATAAAAATGAAAAATATATATAATATACATAACGATTAGATAGTAATCATTAAGGGAATAAAGTGTGGACACAAAAATCCTTATGACTTAAACTTAAATTATATAGATAATAAATAAATATTATATTTATTATTGTTTATTATAATTTTTTTAAAAAAATTATCCCTTCAATAAAAAAAAAAGAATAATAATTTTTTATCTAATTCATACAATATATAATAGATATTCTTTTAATAAAATTTTATATAAACCTAATAAAAAAATATTTATAATAATAATAATAATAATAATTCCATTCCAATAAACCAAATACAAATTTAAAACCAAACCCCACCCCTCATTACCCACCAACACCCAAAAAAAAAAACAAAAAAATCTACCCTTCATTTAAGAGACGATATTTCATGAAGTTATCCGATGTTCCTCTCAGTATCTCTTTTAAAATCTTATAATTTAATTAATATAACATAAAAATCAAAATAATACTATATTTAATTATTTTTTTCTTTATAGGAAAGAAAAATTGAAAATGATGGGGATTGCAGCAAGGAGCCAAGGATACAGTGGGGGCATGGCATTGCACTCAATATGGAGGACCAAAAGATGCTTTTATTCGTACTTTTCTTTCATACATTATAAAAGATAAAAAAAAAGAAGATACATATAAGTATATTCACTTCCATTTTTCTTTTTCCTACAATGCTTCCTATTGTGAGGCTGAAAAATAAAAGTAATTTTAGTAGCTATAATAAAATAAAAAATTAAATAATCTCACTTTTTACATCTTCTTTTGATCTTTTATCTAAACAAAATAAAAGACCAAAAACCCACAAAAATACTAACCCCAATAGTAATACAAACCAAATCCAAAGCTCTCTCTCTCCTCAGCTTTCTCTCTCTTCTCTCTCTCTTCATCTCCTCAAACTCTTCGTACCTTCTTTTGACTTGCCCTTTTTGACCCTTCATCCTCCTAACACCACCCTCCATGGCCCCTTGTAAAATTACCAAACTGTCCCTCCCATTCAAGCACTTCCCTTCTATGTCCTCCACTTGCAAGCTCACTTCCCGCACGTGCATTTCCCCACCTTCTTTCCCTCCGCACGTGACAACCACCCCAAACTGCACCACCTCCTCCTCCTCCTCCTTACACCCCGCCACCCGAAACCACCGTGGCAAAGCGGAGCTGCACGTCGCCGGTCAGCCAGTGGCGGTGGACAGACACCGGCTCCCGGCTTGACAAGTTCACGGCGCGCTTCGTATCCGGGTCGATCACTACCCAGCTCAAAGTTAGTGTCTCTTCCAAATGCTTCAGCCATGCAGCATCATGTTTGGATCCGACGTTCCGTATCCGGGTAGGTACGGACTCTTTCGGGTCGATCAGGTCGACCCTGAAAGGTGATGACATGAACCAGCCGGTCTGGGTTTCGGTCTCGTGGACTTTGGAGAAGATCGACTCGTTGTTGCAGTAGATATCGACGGCTGAGATCAAGTTTAGTTTCGTCAATGGACGGTCGAGATTGCGTTTTGGCGAGGTGCAGTACTGATAGAGGAGCGGATATGAGTCCGAGAAGAATGACCGGTGAACGGAAGGCAGCATGAGATGACGTGGCGGACACGTGGATCATTCGTGGATGGCCACGTGGACGTGCATATGTCTTCCCATAGTTTGGCCTCCGAGGAGATGGAGTGGAGTTGGGAGGAAGCGCACGTGACCGCCGCGAGTGCAGGGCCGTCTAGGCGGGTGAGGATGTGTGACCGGATGATGTCGGGGTGGATGGAGGTGATGGTGGTGGCGCTGCCGTCGTCGGAAGCGGAAATTGGTGTTGAAACTATCTTAGTCATACTTCTAAAATATTAAAATCGTCTGAATCGAGATGGCTTCGGGTTTTATATTAAAATCACACTGTGATTTAGGTGGTGTACAGTAGTGGGTTTGTTAAAGAAGCAGTGTTTGTTAAATTAGGATTATTGTGGTTGGGTTGGGTTTGCAGTAAAACGGGTTAGGAGTTGGGAAGGTTTATATAGGGAGGAAAAGGTCGGAAAGATTTGTAAGAAGAGCGCGTGTTTGATGTGTAAATTGATAAATTAAAAAATGGTGTCAACAGTGGCTAAATGCGGATGGTGGGAAGGAATAGGAAATCTCTATCAGGCTTCGTCATAATTATAATTTTCAATTTGTACTTTTCTTTTAAAACCTTTGACTTATTATAATCCATTATACTCATAAGTCCTATGTCAGCAGGATACTGTGCTTATCTATCTGCACGAGTTGTTCATGTATAAAAATAGTAAATAGTAAGACGGTTGAATAAAATATTAATTATAAGCCAATCATTTTATAACTTATTAGCATCTCATTCTAATTTTAATTTTTAATGTATCAAATTAGATTTTTTAAATTAGTATTATAATAGTTATATATAATCGTATTGTAGTAGTATCCCATAAAAAAAATAATTATTTTTAAAATAATATGATCCCATGTTATATAATTATTGATAATTATTTAATATATATTATATGTGATGTATAATGTCAAGTTTACAGGATAATCTAGGAGCATTTCACATTTGTGTTACGCATATCTGTAGTTAACCACCATTTATGTATAATTGTGATATTGGAAAGTACTCGCAATTACTGTTCAATATATATAGCATCAAAGTTTTAATAATTGGACGAAAATTCAACTATTAAATTAAACCAAAATTAATGCTTGCTCCTACATAGATTGCCTTTGGTCAAAAAGGGCGACGACATGCACATTGACTTTTTCCTTTCTTTTTTTACATTCAAATGTTGATATATATGTTGAAAATATGAATGATAAATACACCGCAATCAAGGTTAGTGGCTGATTTTAACATTTTGGATTATCAAATTTTTGCTTTGTATCCTATTTATATAAAATTTATATCTATAACATATCTGTATCATATTTATTTGGTCTATTTTTAAGTAAAATTATAGTGTTTTATTGATACTATTTCTTGGTAAACATCTTATTAAAAAAATAAAAATATGATGCTAAAATAATAAGAATATAATAAAACAAGTAGACCCACGTATAAGGGTAAATGTGTAATCCCATTATACAAAGTCTCAATTTATACTCTTCTCTATCAAATTGATTTTAAATAAGTATTAAGGATGAAAGAATAAGTTTTACATATAAATTTTTAGAATTGATTTCTTTTTTCTTTTCTTTTTTTGTTCAAAATTTTAGAATAGACTTCAGAAGTAGGTCTATAATAGTTGGAAAATAAACTTAGAGGTGAGCATCTGATTGAACCAGTCATGAACCAATCCGGAACCGTCAGTCTACGATTCTGGCTGAGGTTGAATCGGAACTGACCCATGGACATGAAGGGTTGGACTGGGCCGGGTAGGTTCAAACCGACGATTTCAGGACTAGTTCGTAGCCTTTGATCCGTGAATGATTTTAAAAAAAAATTCATAAATTTTTTAATAAAATTGATAAGAAAACACATAATTAGATTATCATATAATAGACACATAGAAAATTTTATATTATAAATTTATGCAAAACAAACAATATTTATTAAAGAAAGCACACTTGAATAGGAAAGATATTCTAGAATGCGCACACTTAGGTTAAAAAAGCATACCTGAACAAATGAAGGAACAAAAAAAGAGACAATTTTATAATAAATACTATATATTCACATTAAAATAAGTTTAAATATTTATTTCTTTTTTTTTTAATTTTTTTATTATTTTTATTTTGACTCGCCTTACTTTCAGATCGACTGGTTGAAGCCTTGAACCGACTTTGACTTGTCAAGCCGACCAGTTGGCTAGCGGGTCATGACTCATAAGGCCGGGGCGGCCATAGGCCATGACCCGCCTGTGACGGTTCTGGGCTGAGTCGACGATTTGATCTCAGCCCATGGCTATGTCTAAATAAACTATATATATACATACACCAACCCACAAAAAAAAAAAAAAACTATATATATATATATATATATATTTCAAGCCATTAATTTTCAAGTCTTTTTTTTTAATTGTGTATATTTATTATTTGTTCGATATGTGGAATTGTGCATTTTGCCTAATCAGGCCAATCTGTTTAGGTTGTTACATGCGTAGAATAATTGTTCTGAAATTTATTTGTAAATTTTCTTTCAAAAGGTTGCACTACTTCAATAAATTATTAGATTATTTATTCTAATAAAAAGCCGCATTATTAAAATTTTTTTTCACAGGAATTTTTTGCCCTTTGTACGTAACGGTGACACGGAATTACTAAAGCTAAAATATGCACAATAATATAGAAGTTTTATTTCATTATTCATGATTTTATATGGACAATTAATAATATTAAAAACTAAATGAATTAAATTTGTTTTAGGGTTAAATTAGAACATCTTTAGGAAAATATCATTATTTTTTAAAAATATACCATATAAAAATTGATTAATATGATTTGATACACTCTTTCAGGTATTTTTTTCCCTTCACAATAAGAGGAAAATAATTCAAATTTGATACCTCTTACTTGAAAGATCAGGAATAATACACTTGATTATGAAGCAATCGACACATTCTTTTAGATATTTAATAGTTAAAGATGATCAAATCAACACATATTAAAAACCAAACTACTTCGAATCCGGCATAAGAGAGCTACAAAATGCAACATTGTTCAATGTTGGGTTATAGATCCAACTCATATCGGTCGATAATCAAAGGGAGCCTAAATATATGTTTGATATATATTTAGAAGATTTTGGAATCAAAGTAGGAATGAACTAGCATGCTTTGAATAAGGAAATCCTAAATATATATTTATATATATTTAGAGGATTTTGAATCAAGATATCCTAAGTATATGTGATATACTTGGAAGAGGACTTGAAGATATAAGGATTGTTGTGCAAAAACAAGAAGTTTTGTGATGTACACCTACAACAAGGGAAGTACACTGCCGATGTATAAGCCAGCATTGATTGCTCCAGAATGCCAAAGGTCAGTACCCAAATCCAAAATCGCCAGCCTTTAATTAAATGTTGATAGCTTGAGTGTCTGTTGGTTTTTCTTGTGTTGCTGTGTATATATTCTCCTTATTATTCTAGAGTTTGTAAGGAACAAGTGTGTGCCTCTTCTCAAGCCTAGATAGAGAGTTCTAGAGAGAAGTGAGGAAATCCTAGAGTGAAAAATTGTAGATGAAGGAAATCTTGTTCCTATTGTAATCCACCAATTTATGGTGAAGAATTGAGTGATCCACCGGACAGATCTAGTGAAGAAAAAAATTATAATCCCATTATATTATTTATAATAAAAGAATTTGAGCGTTGCTGGTTCCATGGTTTTTTTCCACAATGGGTTTTCCATGTTAAATCCTGGTGTTATTTCAATTTCGCATTTTGATTTATATTTTATTGATTGTAGATCGCATTGGCAAGAGGAAAAGATCATATCCTTTCCTAACAAGTGGTATCAGAATATAGGATTCAAAAAGAAAATTAGATTTTTCATTGCAGCGCAAACATGGCAGAATCATTAGGTATGATGATCAAACTGAATTCAACAGATTGCTCCATATGGAAATCTATGATAAAAGATCTAGTGTATTGCAAAGATTTATATTTGCCTTTAGGTAGTGACACTACGAAGCTAGAGAACAAATTTGATGCTGATTGGGTAATCATGCATAGGAAAATTGGTGGTTATATCCGACAATGGATGGATCACAGCATTTATCATCATGTGGCCCAAGAAACGAGAGCTAATGTCCTATGGAAGAAGTTAGAATCCATGTATGAGAGACAAACGACCTTGAATAAAACCTTTTTGATTATGAGAGTTGTAAATCTGAAATACAGGGATGGATCCAACATTACGGAGCACTTGAATTCTTTTCAAGGGCTGGTGAATCAGTTGTCTGTCATGAAGCTTGTGCTTAAAGATGAGATTTAAGCACCGTTGTTGCTAAGTTCCTTGCCTGATAGTTGGGAGACACTAGTTGTGTCTGTTAGTAAATCTGCTCCAAAGGGAACGCTCACCCTTGCAATGATGAAGGGCAGCCTGACGAATAAAGAGGCTAGGAAGAGGGGTCTGGACATAAGATCTGATTCTAGAGCACTTGTTACTGGTAAGCTAGGAAGGAATGGTAGAAGTAGGTTTGGAAGATCATCTGATGAGGATGATGAATCAAAGAAATCCAAGGAAAGGTCCAAGTCAAGAGGAAAGAAAGACCTTAGATGCTACTATTGTGACAAGCCGGGTAACTTGAAGCGAGAGTGTAGACTTTATAGAGAAAGAAAAGGGTAAAGGTGAAGAAAAGGATGTAGGCACAGCTGCAGCAGCAACAAATGATGATGAGATTGCCATTGCCTAGGATGAGAAGTGTGTTAGCCTTGCTAGCAATGATGATGACTAGGTTGTTGACTCCAGTGCCTCATTTCATGTGACTTTACATGGTGAGTTCTTCTCAACCTACACTGCTAGTAATTTTGGTAATGCTATGATGGGAAATTATGGTAAATCCAAGATTGTACGCATTGGAAATATTATCTTGAAGACTAACACAAGTTGCAGACTTACTCTTAGAAATGTCGAACATATTCCACATATCCGCCTTAACCTTATTTATACAGGAAAAGTTGATGATGATGGGTATAGTAGCTACTTTTGTGAAGAAGATGGAAGCTCACTAAGGGTGCTCTCATTATGGAAAAAGGAAAGAAGAGGAACGCTCTTTACTTAATGTCAACAAAGCTAAATAAAGGAGATGTGAATCCTATACTCTCACACAGAGGTTCTAATGATGGCAAAAATGGGAGAGATTCAATCAAATAATCCCTAGAACCTCATCAACAATTCAAGATGAGAAGATTTACAAAAGATAGAAGACCATCAATTAGATTCAGTTTAGATGAGTAGGAGATACTTATTGATAGGGGAGAGTCAGATGATCATCTGAAAGCCATGGGAAATGAGAAGAAGAAAGGAAAGGTTAGAGCCATGCAAGATGGATTGAAATCCTTACATGAGAACAAGAAAATTAACTTGGTAAAATTGCTTAAGGGAAAGAGACCTCTGAAGAATAGATGGGTGAAGACTGATGATAAGAGTTCACAATCAAGGAACAAGACAAAAGTTAGTTGTGAAAGATTTTAGTCTGACAAAAGGTGCTGCAGAAAGGCAGCTGAATTAGGGATGCCCCCTATATAAGTTGGAGGGGGAGACTGTTGAATTATAGATCCAACTCATATGGGTGTATAGCCAAATGAAGCCTAAATACATGTCTAATATATATTTAGAAGACTTTGGAATCAAAGTAGGAATGAACCAGCACACTTTGAACAAAGAAATTCCAAGTATATGTGACATACTTGAAAGAGGACTTGGACATATAAGGAGTTTTGTGCAAAAACAATAAGTTTTGTGACGTACACCTACAACAAGGGAGGTACACCATCGGTGTATAAGCGGGCATTAATTGCTCCAGAATGCCAAAGGTCAGTACCCAAATCTAAAACCGCAAACCTTTAATTAAATGTTGATAGCCTTGAGTGTCTGTTGGTTTTTCTTGTGTTGCTACATTTGTTGTCTTAGGGTTTGTAAGGAACAAGAGTGTGCCTCTTCTTAAACCTAGATAGAGAGTTCTAGAGAGAGAAAGAGAGAAAAGTGAGGAAACCCTAGAGTGGAAACTCTAGATAAAAAAAATCTTGTTTCTGTTGTAGTCCACCAATTTGGTGTGAAGAATTGAGTGATCCATTAGACAGATCTAGTGAAGAACAAAATTGTAATCCCATTATATTATTTATAGTGGAAGAATTTGAGCGTTGTTGGTCCTGTGATTTTTTCAGCATTGAATTTTTCATATCAAAACCTGGTGTTATTTTAATTTCACATTTTGAGTTATATTTTGTTAATTGTTGATCGCATTAACAAGAGGAAAATGTCATATCTTTTTCTAACATTCAACAGATCTTAACTCATGCATCGTAGATGACCCCTTAATTTCCAAACGACTTTGCTTAATAAATAAATAGAATTAACTTATATGATTGAGTCTTCATTCCACCTATTTATTTTCTATAATCCATTCTCCATTATCGTCATTGAATCATCAATTTTGTTTTAAAAATTACAACACTTGTACATCAGGACATATATAGTCATTTATCAAATGTGTGATAGAGGAATAAAAGTTTAATTCAAATACAAAAAAAAAAAATAAAAGACATCAAATATATCTAAAAGGTATATACAAGATCAAAAAACGAATAATAACAAATAAGATTCAGACAAAAGCCAAGTGGGATGTATTTGAAAGGTTTGAATAAGTCTAATTGTTAAAACTGTTCAATTTAGAAATTGGGTGCATACGATCACTCACTCGTACTACAAAAACAGCAAAACCTATTAAATTTGGGTCAACTTTTAGGGTCATATTAATGGGATTTTCGATCCTGTTTAAAATATATATAATAATTAATATATTAATTATTTTAATGATATAATTATAGTTGTATATAAATCTCAACCTTAAATAATCTATCAAATCATTAAAATTAATAATGAAATCATGAAATTTTTTATAAGTTTGATTATAAACTAGATATATCAATAGTCTTATAGTTTAGTGATATTTTCTTGATCTCTTATATAAGAGGTACCCGATTCAATTTCCTCCTCCTATTGTAATGATGATAAAAAAAATGTAAAGTGGATTCATCCGATGTTTTACTTGTTCATATATAAATTGGAGAATGTAATGTTTTATATCCATCCTAGTTAGTGATAAAATGAAATAAAGAATGAGATAAAAAAAATATTATCCATGCATTCCTCTAGCTCATGTATTATATTGAAATAATAAATAATAAACCTTATAGAATTCTGACAATGGGTCAAGGATACAATAAGCTGTGAAATTTTCGAAATTCATTTATTATAATATTGCTTTTATTGGCAACTGTAAGGATTAATCGGATCTTTGACAACACACCGTACTAGCTGCTACTTGGCACCTACGGCAGTTAACACTTGGGAGTCCGGATCCCTAGCTTTCATTTTCATTTCGTTTTTTTGGATAGCACGAATTATTGCATCAAACAACCGTCATAGTCCTAATCTTTTAATGCTTGTAATAGTTAAAAAAAAAAAAATCAAAATGAAAAAGTTGCTTGCGTTTTGTTCCACATGCATTTACCGTGTTACGCCCACATATATTTCCATAAGATTTGGGAACTCTCTTGCTTGGTTAAGGCTAGTTATTAAATAGCCGATTGGATCAAACCGTTTCATCACTAGGAAGTTCTACTTTTATCTAATGCTTAATGGGTTTAAAATTATATAATTATTTAAACTTAACTCATGAGTTCAGCGAGTCTAGTTTATTTGAAAAGATTTAGCTCAATGACATCGAAGTAAGGGATCGTTAAACCAATTTATCACATCAACTTCTCTCAAGCAAGTTTATTCATATAAGAAGATGGTTATTGATCTTTACCCATAAAGAGCTTATTCATGATACGAATAAAACGAGTCTCGCTCATTTTGTTTGTCTCTGTGCCAATCTTTTGTGCATTTGAGACAATAAGATTATCTATTCTTTTTTCTTGCCATTCTATCTAAACCATCCTATTATCAAGCGTTATCTCTCATCAACACTTCCAAGTCAATTACAAGATATGAGAGTCACATGATATGTGCACGACCATTCTAGAAAGAACCCGACATCTACATAATTCATGTTGTCATATTATATTTCATATTTCTATTTAAGTAGGTTTGTATTAAAAAATTCTCATCTCGTGACATGATTCATTTGTTATTGTGTGTGATGAGTTAAATCATGACTCACTTGTTTATACACTATCCAATGCTTGTTTACCGATTAAAAAAGTATAAATAAATTTATCAAATTCTCATAAATAAAAGTAAGGAAAAAGGTGATGATAATATTAAACAATAAAATATATATATATATATTCCTATAATAGAAACTTCTATAAAGTAGATTTTTTGAACTATAAATTAAAATGAATAAGATGCAACATTCCTAACCTACTATTAATTTATAGGTAAGTATACCTGTCACAGCCCATCTCAGGCACACCGCACGATGTGGGGCTGCCCCTAGAGTCCAGTCACACTAACTCTCAACTCTGGGCAGGCAATCGTGATGCAGGTACATTGGCCCTCAACGTACCCTCAAGCATAACCAGGTGCAAGAGGTATTGTTCTCCTAATCGTAGCATTCGAGTCTAAACCTTTGGACTCAAACCCCAGATGTAGGCCTTTTGTTTGCTTCGTAGGCAATGCCTTTCACCAATGGAGCTGCAGCTTAATTGGTGAAGACATTCTCCCTTGGGAGGAACAAAAGGTTACGTCCCAGGTTCGACTCTTGGGTGCTGCAGCGAACCTCAATCGAATGCTGGGCATAAAGAACAATTCCTTTGAGTGTGCCTAAGAAGGGGGTGTGCCCATAAGGGCAGGGTCTGTGGCAGCTAATCGCTTGACAGGGCGAGGTGTGACAATACCTATCGAACCTATAATATATATAATAATTAAATATAAGTATTGTCCCACGATCTTAAGTATTAGTAATTACTTGCGTTGATCTAATTAATTATCTACACCTAAATTGATTATTATCGTCAATTCACTAATTTAACAGGTTAATTTGGTTAAGTTAATCCATTTCAATTACAAGGCTACTATATCTTTCATGTTGCGTTCCAAATTCATTCAATGGTTATATTACTCCTCTTAAATAGTGGAATTTCTTTATTGAATTAATATCCATCTCAAGATTACTAATATCTAATTCTAAGCTAATAAATTGAAATCTCTTCTTAATTTATAACAACCTCGATCGTATTAAGTATAGTGAAGTCACTATTAGGATTAACCACAACTGGAGATTTACCTATTATAGAAGATTTATGTCATCATATCTATAGGATTGCATGTAAATCGGTCTAGTTATTAATATTCAAACTAACTAGAATGAAATTTACTGATGAAAAACTATACTAGTACTATTAATTCAAGAATACAATAAAAACATACACAAGAATTCAAGTAAAACCAATAATCATTGAATAGTGTAAAAAAATCATAGTTACATATGAGGCTTGAGGTTCAACTCTATCTAGACAAAAGAGTTTACTACTCCTTAGATTCCATAATCAATATACAGGAATAATAAAGATTAAGTTATTCATGACAAAACCTCCTTCATTTATTAATCTTCCAAATCTTGCAATCTGTAATTATGTCATGTATTCTTGACTTGCTTGATCTCTTTCTCTCCTTAAGAAGCACTTAAATCTGCTAGAAGCATGTTTAGGATGATTGGAAACGATTATTTATATTAGGATAAATATTTGCTTAACATGGTTGCTAATATGGTTATACTTGAACTTGCATTTAATCAATCTTGCAATATATCTTTATGAATCTCCTTAACACGAGCCAATGTTCATGCTTATGTTATCAACTTTGACAAATTTCTAGGTGAACACAACTACAACATTAGGTCTTGTTTTAACCGATGTTCCACTTCTACTCTAAACATGAAGTCCACAACTCATGTTCAAGTTTAATGTTACTCCATTAAAATATGGGTAAGCACAACCTATAAAACACTCATATGTTGACTTAAACTGCCTTCTACTTCTTTATACTCCACCAAATCATTACCGAAGCCATTCAATATCCTTCAAATTTCTTTTCTTAAGGTCAAATAACACATTAAATCCCTAAAACCAAAATTTTAATAAATTAGGATCAATATCTTCAAAGTAGTCACCAAAATCAAGCAATATACCTTAAAATCTTCTATTTAATTAAGGTTCATTTAACAATAATCACCAGACTTGTAATTTAGACATGAACTTAATTGTGTTGTGTTCATATTTGATCCATATTTAATTCATATTGATTTTTATGATCCAAACCATTTATAATCATACAATATTGTATTCGCATGCACAAGTCTAGACATATGCACAGTTCAGTTCCAAATTGAAAACTGAATTGAAACTGTCACTGGCGGTTCTAGAATAGAAACTGAATCGGTAAGCCGTTGTAGAACAAGCTATGGAACAATCAGTTTTTTGATTCTTATATGGCTCTACGGCCTGGTTTCATTAAAAAAAGGAAATTAGATAAAAAAAATTATATCAAATATATAATTATTAATATTTACACTAGTAATAAAATTTATTAGCTATTTACAATATTTAATATGTTATTATCAACAATACAAATAAATATAACTTATAACATATATAATTTAGTTTTTATAAACTCCTCCTAAATGTAAAATTCATTTTCTTAATAACGTGAGACTATTTTTTTATTATAATTTTTTCATCCTTTAAAGTATTTTGTAATCTCATGTTACTAACTACAATTGATAATGATTGTGTTTGTATAAATAATTCTAAACAAATTTTTAAAAAGTTTGATTAAATAATTTAATACTTGTAAATTAAATAATTGATTATTTTAAGTTGAAAATTCATTTTATCAAAAACTAAAATTCATGTATTTTTTATATTTATTTTTTTTAAAAGATAATTATGTGATTCTAAAACTTGAACCGATAACTATTGAATTTATAGAATCAGATCAGAATCATGAAATAATTCCACTTCTAATTCCTTATTTTTGAAATCCGTAACCTGCGATTTCAGTTCTAATTTGATTTGGTTGGGGAACCGTAGCTATGTCTCCATGAGCCGGACCTTAAATTCTTATCACTACTTAGATCCTTATCTAATATCAGCCTCTCTTTTTGGCTATGTAAAAGATTTAAAATAAATCGTACATTAAACTTTCATGTGACACTCGTACAACGTCCTTGTAATACCGTACATGTTTGGATAAGTTTGAGGAATATATGGAACTTCCTGATAATACCGTACATGTTTGGATAAGTCTGGGGAATAGATGTTAACATTATTTTCACAAATAGTAATAATAAGATATCATTTTTAAACTGTTGTTATTATGTTAAAATTTTATTAATATCTGCATGATAATAATTCATTTACATGATGAATTAATATCATTAAAACTTTTCTATCCAAGTATTTAAATTTTCACATTTAACACATTTGATTTTCCACTGTAAAGAAGGTGTTATGGTTACTCTTTTTTCTTTTTTTTCCTTTCCCTCACCGTATAAGAAGGAATTAAAGAACTCTATTCTATAAGGGTGAATGTTATATTTAACACTTAAACTTTATTGGTTATATAATTAATTTAAAAATATTAATTTAATATCTAAATTTTATCTATTTTTATAATTAATTATCTAAACTTTATAAAATTTTATAATTAATTATTTGAACTTTACTTATTGTTATAATTGTCTACTCCATTTAATTGTTATAAATGAACTCAAAAAGTTTATAGAAATTAAATTGATATTTTTAAATTTTAAGTAATTAATTACATAAATTGATTAAATTTATATATCAAATATGATATTTACCCCATGTTATATTAACTCGGACTTATCATTGTTCAACAATGTTAATCTTATTTCCAATTTTTAAAGATATTAAAAAATCTTCTTTCGTGTATCATATCACAAGAGAGGTGTATTTTTTATTTATACACGCTGGATCGAATTTGCAATCAAGTTTTAGATGATAGGAGGTGAGGTAAAAGGGAAAAAAGAAATTATTTAACCTTACGCACTACGTATTATATATATAATATATATATTCTATTAAGGATTAGACCTGCAAGATTTAAATTATATAGGACCATTCAATTAATCATCTAACTGTTAATATATATATATATATATATATATATAAACCATTGAATAATCAGTGGAAGTGGTCTATTTTTTTTTTTTTAAACCACGGGAATTGGTCTAGTTAAAAGACATCATAATACCATAAAAAATTTTCTTAGAATTATTATTTTTATAAGTTTTTCTAAAATTATAAATCAACTATTAGAATTTTTTAATTCGGCACCATTTTTACACAGAACACTTGGCAATTATCATGATGAAATAAAAAGAATGAATCTAGGATCTAATAGGATAAACAGGGACAATGGCAAGTAAAGTTACTTTCAATTTTTTGTAATTTAGTATCTCATATTTAAATTTAGTTAAATTAATGTTTATACTTTTATCGTATGTACAATCCAGTGTTCCTGTTAAATAGTATTTAATAAATATTTATTTTGATGATAGAATAATAATAAAATAAAGTCCTTATACTTTCAATTTTTGATAATTTTATCACAATATAGCACCACATCTTTAAATTTAGATAATTTTGGTTAGGAATTTACTAATATCTCATCATCAAAATAAATGTCTATCAAATATTATTTAACAAAGAGATTAAATTGCATATACTATGAAATAATCACTAATTTATTAAAATCTAAAGATAAAATACTAAATTATCAAAAATTGAAAATACATCAACTTAATCTAACTTCATCCCAAATGAAACACGATTGCCAAAAATTTCTAATACTACTTTTTTATTAGGAGAAATAATAAATAAAAAATAAAACAACTCAAAACCGTTTTTTACTAAAATTAAAAGTTATTAAAGCCTTTTTTTTATAATTTTATACACTTTAATGTCACTAAATACTATACTTAATCAAATTTTGACTCGTTAAATTTACTACATACCACATCTTTACATAAACATTATGGTTATAACTTATAAATAGTTTTAGTCAAGAATATAATAAACTATAGTTTAATACCAAAATAATAAACTAGCAATCAAATTGGGAATTGAGTATAATATGCAACAACTTCCAACTACATGCTTAAATTAAAAAATAAATATATAAAATGTTCAGAAGTAATTGTTAATATTTTATCATTCATTTGGGATAGATAATATTTTATGAATTTATCCAATGTCTTCACCATATTCACATAATCCAATTTTCTAGACATTATTGTAGTATGAAATGACAAAGATTAAAGCAGGAATAGAGGCCAAGACCTGACATAAACATTGTCCTATGGTAAAATGATGCTGATTTATATCTTTCCATTTTAAGGGGAAAAAATTAGGTAAATTACCTAGAAGATGTGGGATAAGTTGATTTGAGGCTTTAATATTTTCAGTAATTCAAAAAATGTCTAAATATATAGAGAAATAGGTCAATTGAGGTTTATTGACATGTATTAATATGAGAAATATTTAATTAAAATTTAAAAGACCCATCACAATATGACATATGAGACCTCAATTGACCTATTTCTCTAAACGTGGACATCTTTTAAACCACTCAAAATACGTCAAGACCTCAAATTAACTTGCTCTTAAATATTTGGGATATTTCGATGTAACTCATCAAAAACTAAAAATTAGAGTGAAGACCTTACATTCAAACGAAGAATGACTTTTATTCATACTCAAGCTTTCTCATATTGAAGAAAAATAAGTAATAAATCAATGAACAACACCTCATACTATGTCAACCAATTATTAGTAATTGCAAATGGTCACACGACACAATAACATGAGTCGTGACACGATATGATTAAAAACACCATTACTAACATAAACAACATAAATTGATATTATTATCTTATAATTTAATCATTTATGATCTATAAATAATTTCATATCTTTTGATATAAATATGAATTGAACATGATATAAAAACTCAAATTTTATCTGTTAACACGAATTGCGGTGCTGCCTATCATAAAGCTTTAATGGTTTTGAAGGATATAAATAAACTAATTTTTATAATGTATTAAATTTGTAATAATCTCTCTTTTCCTTTTTCTTTGTTTTTCTCTTTTTCCTACGCTAATTCAAGTATACAACACACGATAAGACCACAAACCACCAATGAAAATATTCAAAAGAATATAACGAATCGAAGACAAAGCATTCTTTCTCCACTCCCTTCTCTCTCTCATCATCTCTCTTCTCAATCCCTCAAACTCTTGGTATCTTCCTCTAATTTCCACTTCTTGACATTTCATCCTAAGGCCACCCTCCATGGCCTATTACAAAATTGTTAAAGTGTCTCTACCATTCAACCACTTCCCTCCTATGTCCTCCAGGTGCAGCTCCAAACCCCACATATAAACGTCCAGTCTCCCTCCGAATGTGGCGATGACAGCAAATTGCACCATCTTGGTTTATAGAGGAGAGCATGAAAATGATGTTTGTAGAGAAAATCAATAGATTAGAGTAGAAAGTGCTTAGATATGTAGAAGTAATTTTGTATTTCTTAGTTTTGATTTGGTTACAAATGAGGAAGGACAACCTATTTATAGGTTTTCTCCTCCTCGATGAATAGTTGAGATTGATTTAATCTAACGGTTACAATGTGGTCTCTAGAACATCTCAACTACCATCTAGAATATTACATGAAAATATCTATGTTATCTAGAAGATTATAATAAGCATCTAGAATATTATCTAAACTACCATATTCTAGAAACTCCACCTAATGCATTCTAAAATTCTTTCTAACAACTATTCTAGAATATGGACAATTTGGTGGACATGAGCTAAAACTTGGGCATAAGTGGATCAATTTCAACACTCCTCCTTGATACACTTTGGTATAACACCAAGCATCTCATATAGCATATCAAACTTTGCTCGTAGGAGAGCCTTTGCAAAAATGTCGGCTAGTTTATCATCTGTCTTGTAACATCTAAGCTTGATGTCAATATGCTTTGTCCTGCTATGGTTCACTGGATTTTTGGCAATTGCAATTGTTCACTTGTTATCATAGAAAATAACTATAGGATCTTGTTACTTTTCTCCCATATCTTCCAAAATCCTTTATAGCCAGATTGCTTGACTTCTTGTTGTAGCTATTGTAATATATTCTGCTTCTGCTGATGATTGTGCCACAATTGCTTGTTTTGTTAAGCACCATGAGAATGTTCTGAACCAAGTGCAAAAATATAGCCAAATGTGCTCTTCATGTCGTCAGCTAATCTTCCCTAATCACTATCCGCGTAACTAGTTAATCTTGCTCATTTGTTGGCTCGTACAAAATTTCATAACTTTTCGTACCTTGTAAGTATCTGAGAATCTGTTTAGCAGCTCCATGGTGTACTTGACTTGGGTTTTGCATGAATCTTGATAACAAATTTGTGATGAACATGATATCTGGTCATGTAGCTGTTAGATATAATAGGCTTTCAACGAGCCTTCTATAGATGGAGCCATTAGCATTTTTTTTATTCCATTGGGGACAAGTAGCATTGCAATTGTCTTGCAACCTTCCATCTTGAATTTCTTTAGAAGTGTCTTTGTGTATTTCTTTTGAGGTATAAATATTCCATCTTCTTCTTAGTTTATTTTGATCTTGACAAAGTATTGCATTAGGCTAAGATCACTCATCTCAAATGTCTTCATCATGTCTTCCTTGAAGTCTTGATCCTTTTTCTCATTGTTTCCAGTATATATGAGGTCATCTACGCATAAGGAAACAATAAGAGTGTTGAAGTTAACTTGGCTCTTTATGTAGTGTTGGGTCACTCAAGCTCCTCCTGAGTCCTTGATCTAAGAAGTAATTGTCTATTCTATTGTACCAAGCTCTTGGTCCTTGCTTCAACCCATAGAGTGCTTTTTTTAGTCTCAAGATTTTATCTTCACGATCTTTAAGTATGAATCCTTGAGGCTGCTCCACATAGATTTCTTCATTAATGTAACCATTGAGGAATGTGGACTTCACATCCATCTTATATATCTTCCATCTCTTTTATGCTACTAGTGCTACAAGTGCTCTTATAGTGTTTAATCGCTACCAGTGCAAAATTTTCTGTATAATTGACACTTGGAAGTTGATAATACCCTTTTTTCATGAGTTGTGCTTTGTGCTTCTGAATTGTACCATCTGCATTCAAATTTATCTTGTAGATCCATTTAACTTCCATTACTTCCTTGTCCATTGGCTAGTTAACTAATTCCCATGTCTCATTCTTTTCTATCTTAATTTCTTCTTCCATTGCATTAATCCATTCCTTTTGTTTAACGGCTGCCTCAAAGCTTCCTAGCTCCTTCATGACAAGATTTCATGTTTCATATATTTTAGTCAAGGCCCTTATTCTTCTAGGTGGTAACTTTGATGAAGATTCTCTCTCGTTGTTCTGTATTGGTGCTAGAGATCTTAGTGATAGTATAGATTATACTTCTGGCTCCTCAATTTGTTGCATTGTCTTCTCCTCTTCTTGTTGTTGTGTAGTTCTTCGTATTGTTGGAATCATTATTGATTTTCTTTCTACCTTTTTTTTCATCCCGATTCCATGAGGCATTTTCATCGAATTCAACGTCTCTACTAATAAGTAGTTTCTTGGTTCTTAGGTTATATACCTAATAACCTTTTGATTGTGTACTATAGCAGAGGAAAATGCCTTTTTTCAGTTTTCTCCTCTAACTTGTGCCTTTTTTCTATTAGGATGTGAGCATAACAGATGCAGCCAAAGACTTTAAGATGTTTAGCTGAATGCTTTTGTCCACTCCATGATTCTATAGGTGTCATGTTCTAGATAGCCTTAATAAGACGTCTACTGAGAAGATAGATTGCTGTATACACTGCTTTAGGCCATAATATTTTAGGTAAGTGTTTTTGGATCTTGCCATTTGCATGACTGCTCTATTCTTCTTTTCTGAGACTCCATTTTGTTGAGAGCTATAGCTTATTGATGTCTGATGTTCAATGCCCCATCTTCACTAAACTTGTCAAATTCCTTATTGTTGTATTCTTTTCCATAATTACTCCTAAAAAATTTAATGCTTTTACTACTTTGATTCTCCATAGGATTTTTGAATTTCTTAAAAATATTGAAAACCTCTAATTTTTCCTACATGAAATATACCCAAGTCATTTTGGTGTAATCATCTATGAAAAGGATGAAATACCTTTTCTGTTAAAGTGATGGCATCCTCATTGGTTCAAAACGCCTATGTGAATAAGTTCCAAGGCTTCTTTAGCTCTCCAAGAACTTCCTAAAGGGAATGACTTCCTTTGTTGTTTACTTGTGAAAAAGCTTCATAGACACCATCGGTAATTTGAATTTGTAAAAGATTAAATATCATTTTTTTGATGTAATATTTTCAAGCCTTGAAAGTTGAAGTGTCCTAGTCTTTATGCCAAAGCCAAGATTGATCCTCTTGAGTTTGCATAGCAATGCCACTGAAGTATTGTAGTTAAAGAGGAAAGCATCTGTGTTCTTCCATTTTCACTTTAGAAATAATGAGAGACTCATCTTGATCATCATAGATAGTGCATGAATCTTGTTCAAAGTGTAAGGTGTATCCTTTCTCCATCATTTGACCAATACTGAATAAATTCATTTAAAGGTAAGGAATATACATGACATCATTAAGGACTCACGTACCTTTTTTAGTGTTGATGGTGATGGAACCTTTCCCTTTAATCTTTAAGATATGACTATCACTAAGTTTAATGTTGGTCTTGAAGTAATCATCTAGCTTTGTGATTGCACTTTTATTATAAGTCACATGGTTGTTAGCAGCGTTATCAATGTACCATGTAGCATCTCCAGTCTCTACTACTGAGTTGCGAGCATTAAAGAATTAGTCACTACTTGGACCTTCTTCAATGCAATTAGCTTGATGTTTTTCTTTTAGTCTACAATCTTTCTACTGATGTCTAAATCTTGTGTAGTATCAGCATTAAGGCTTACCATGAAAGTGACAATCTTTCTCAAGATGATTAGTTCTCTTGTAGATACGACATAGTAGGTATTTTCCCTTCTTTTGATTTTGTCCATCTTTAAGTGTATTTCTAGAATTCTCCTCCCTTTCTTGAAGTTAAATCTCTAGGAACTTATATTTAGTTAAGACCGAAAAGTTTTTTCAAGAGAACTTTCTTCTTGCCTACTTCGTCGTTTTTTGTAGGTTTCTAGTGATCCAACCAACACTATGACTGTTATAGTGGTAAGATCTTTTGTTTCTTCAATAAGATCATACTTTTTCGGTAATACTCATGAGTATTCTTTCTATGAACGTTTTTTCTGTAACTTCTTCTCTAGGAGCATTCAATTGATTTATTAGTTTACGTAATCTTATGTAATATTCACTAATGGTCTCGAAATCCTTCATTTTCATATTTTCAAAATCTCTTCTAAGTGTTTAAAGTTTAACAATACACACCTTAGTACTCCCTTGATATTCTTGCTATAGATTCTCCATACTTCCTTTGCAAATTTAACAACACAAATTTTTGGAAATATATGATCCGCAACTACTATTTGGATATAGTATAGAGCCTCTGAATCTTTGACTTTGTTGTCCTTCAATTTATCTTTTTCAGTAAGGGTTAAAGTGGAAGTGGAAGTGGAAGTGGAAGTGGAAGTATACTTTGGCATAATAACCCCATTTTCAACTATTTCCCATGATATTTTGAGATTGAAAATAAGTTCTCATCTTAATGGGTCAATAATCAAAATTTTACCTTAAAAAAATAGGAATGGAAATTTGTTTGGTGAACCTTTCTATGGACATTATATGGATTGGAATAGAGTGGAAAGTTTGAATTAAGTGTGAGTATGTTTAAAAAATTTATGATGGAATCATGCGTAGTAGATGACTAGACGTGGCTCTGATACCACTTTTAATTTATAGAGGAGAGTGTAAGAATGATATTTGTATAGAAAATCAATAAAATAGAGTAGAAAGTGTTTAGACATGTAGAAGTAATTTTATATTTCTTAGTTTCTGACTTAGTTACAAATCAGGGAGGACAACCTATTTATAGGTCTTCTCCTCATCAATGGATGGTTGAGATTGATTTAATCTAATGGTTACATTGTGATCTCTAGAACATCACAACTATCATCTAAAATATTACATGAAAATATCTACCTTATCTAAAAGATTATAATAAGCATCTACAATATTACCTAAACTATCATATTCTAGAAACTCCACTTAATGATTTCTAGAATTCTATCTAATAACGCTTTTATAATATGGATACTTCGATGGACTTTGGCTAAAACTTAGGCCTAAGTGGATCAATTTCAGCACATCTCACCCTTCTTCGATCTCTCTGCACGTACGCCTGTAACCACAGTAGGAAACCAGGGTTCCACATCGCCGGTCATAGCGTTAGGGCGAATCGACATCGGCTCTTGGCTCGATACATTCATTATACGTTTCACGATCGGGTCGGTCAATATTCAACTCACTCTAGAATTTGCTCCAAGTGCCTCAGCCATGTAGCATCATCTTTAAACCCGACGTTCCTTATACAGGTTGCAGTTCACTCTTGCTTGTCGAGCGACAATTGGAGCAAGAACGCTGATAACATGAACGAACCGACCTGTGCCTCGGTTACAAGGACACTGTAGAGAACAGGCTTCTTGTTGTAGTGAATATCGACGGTTGAAATTAAGGGTCACTTTCGATTATTAGATTTTTATTTGTATCGTATTTGAATTTGATATGTATCTACGATTTATTTGTATCATATCTATATCATATTTATTTGGTTAATTAATGAGTAAAACGGTCAATTTTTTATTGATATCTATTTCTTGATAAATATGTGTTTAAAAAAAAAAAAATATGATGCTAAAGTAACTAGAATATAATAAATCAAACAACCCCTAAATTTACATTCATAAATGAATGGTCGAGATTGCGTTTTGACGAGGTGAAGCCCTAGAGGAGAGGATAGAGTCTAAGAGGAATGACAACACTGGCATGAATAGGGTTTTAAAGGCGAATTTAATCATCTCAATAAATTAAAAATTTGTCTCGTTTAGTCTAGAGGTAGCACTTGCCTTAGATTAAGGTTAGGCGAATGTCGGCCCACCTTGATTAAATTTGAGGCAACCACCGCCTTCCAAATCCGAACCTCATTTTTCCACAGCATTTTTTTTTTTTAATTTTGCAAGTATGAGGCAATTTTTGGCTAAAAGGGATTTTTTTTTTAATTTTCCCAATTGAGGAAAAAATCGCCTTAAGGGAAATAATTTTCTTATAAAAAAAATTCAATACGCTGGTCAATTTAGCCGGCAATTTTTTTTTTAAAGTTTGCAATTTTTTTTATATTGACCCGGTTGATTTTTTTGTGATTTTATTTTTAATTTATTTTATTAAAATTAAAAATCTCAAATTTTAATGGCTAATTTTTTTAAATTTGTAGGAAATAATCAAATTATTATCAAATAATTAATAATCATAGACACATATAAAATATAATGATTCCATGTTTTAAATCCAATCCCTGTCAAAATAACATTAAATAATTAAAATTAGTGATAGAAATTATTTATCATACAAATAACATAAAATGAAAATTACTATAAAAATATTATATTCTTACCATACCATCAAGTTATAGTAATATATTGATGTATGTCCTTCCACACCTGAAAAATGACATAAAAACAATATTAATATGCATCATAAACGCAAATAATAGGAAGAAAAACAATGAAAGGAATTTTGTAGAACGAAAATTTTCCACCTGAGATAAAGAGATACCGAAGGAAGAGGAATGAAATATGAAACGCAAGTAAAATGAAAAAAGTGAGACGTGGATAAAGAATATATAAGGATCAATAGAGGCAAAGGTGGTCACTATATTTTCCAAATTGAGGTGAAAGAGGCCTCAATTGAAATTCAAAACCCATGCAATTTTCATCCTCACAGTAATTTCCCAATAAATTTAAAATTTTTATGATTGAGGTGAATTTTGCCTCAGATGAAAAACCGATGCGTAACTTGCCTCAAATGTGGTGGAATTGAGGCGAAATTCGCCTTAGATATGGAATTGAGGCAAACATATATGAGGCGAATTTCACCTCAGTTGTAAATCTTAGGCGAATTTCCCATTAATTTCATAAATAAATATTTTAAAATTTATTATATATAAATGATAAAATTATTTAAATAAATAATTTTTACTTTTTTTTGTAACAAATATTCAATTTTTTTATGTATTAATATTTAACAAAATTCATAACATATTTTTTTTCATAATTTTCAAAACAAACGTATATTTAACCGAGAAAGAAACTTCTATATAAAAATGATATTTGTTTTTTGTTAACAAATATTAAAATTTTTATATATTAATATTTAATAAACTGCATGCATATGTGCATGTTTTTATATCATTATATTATACTAAATTAGATATATTTCTTGGTCTTAATTTTCATGTTTTTAAACATTTGATTGTTTAATCCCATAATAATATGTGGACAAAGTTATACTTTTCAAATTACATAAAATGTTTGATAGAAATATAGAAAGATACATATATAGAAGTAAATAAAGTAGTCCTAACATACAAACAGTTCTCCAAATTATAGACTTCGATTGATCAATTTGCATACTACAAATCGTGCAAGTTTATAAATGAAAAACAACGTCAACATGACCAAAAAACAAACATAACATAACCTGCTAGAAGTCTAGCGCCCTCTATTCGACTGCTGCTATTGAACTGAGTCGATCCAGTATCGCACGATGTCTGGGATGTGGAGTTAGAAACTATAGAAGGTAATGCCTGGTGGTATCCATAGGGTGGTGGGTAATATTGCTGACTTGATTCAACACCTGATGGTGGACTCGAGTAGCCTAGGTCAGGCCCACCAATAGGGATACACATATGGTATACAAGATGAGACTATGATGTGTACTGCTCATACCATTGCATCAGAAGTCGACCTATATCCATCTCCCACAAATGCTCCATATGTTGGATCTTGTGCATCAGGCCATCAATCTCCCCATCTAAGTTCACAAAAATCTCATCCTTAGGTTGTTCAAAGTAAGAGCGCCTCTCCTTTGGATTGGAGCATCATATCCTATGCCTCGCCAATAGCTAGACCTGTGGACCAAGACTTCCTTCATGATAGCAACATCACTCATAGGTTCCTAACCTATCATAGGAGCAATAGCATCCTCCTAGGCTTTTCTCTCCTCCATCTGTATCTAATTCGAAAAGATGTATGGTACTAATGTCAGTAGTATGAAGATACCAAAAAAATATATTGTTGTATAAGTAAATATCAAATACACTTACATAATTAATGACAGCTTTAGGCAACTGTCGCTCATTTGTAGGCATCATATTCTTCTTTCTAATGTGGGTCCACTAGTAGTTCGTGATGACTATGAAGTCTGCAATATATAAAAAATATATATATGTATAAAAAACATATGTGTGACTTGAAATCATACAATATGTCATAATGTTAAATGAAGTATATAGTGGAAACTATTGACTTACATTGGTAAACATATCGTACGTCATGGAGTTAGTCCCTCCTTGCTTCTTTTGGTTCCATGTGTTGAACTCCGAGCGGTGTTGCAAAAATAAAGATATAATCGTATATTTTGTCAGATTGGTTAGGAGTGGTCGCATGTAATATATCATTTGGAAAAAATACATGCCTTATAGTCCAAATTTCTCTCTGCGAAGCAAATAAAATCCTTCCTTTCATCTGCTTTGTGCTCATATCCCTGTGGAGGGTTGCTCACAACGACCTCTCCTCTAGCCTTTGAGATTATATACTGCTTAAGCAAATGTCGATTTTGGTTATATGATTTGCTAGTCGAGAAATTTAGAGCTTCCCACCACTTTGTTATCTCCCTCCAGTACTCGAATGGTGCTATGAACTTTTGTTGCACATGTGCTTGAAGTACAGTAAACAAATTTGAATGCTCTCTCATACAATATATGATTTAGTGATGGAACCATTCATTCTTGCCTTTTTGCTAACATCTTCCTTAAGCACTCCCAGGTACTTCTCTACTAGATACATCTAACGATATTCAACTAATCCACACATTCGAGCTTCCCTTGGCAAATGTAGAACTAAGTGGATGATGACGTTAAAGAATGTAGTTGGGAATATTATCTCCAACTTACATAGTGCTAGAATTATTGTTTTTTCTAATGATTCTAACAAATCTACCCGAAGTTCCTTAGTGGTCAATTCCCTAAAAAACTGCAACACATCACAAACCATGTCGTAAATTTAGTTGTTGAGAAAACCATGAATGATGACAGGCAAAATATATTGAAGAAATACAAGACTGTCATGGCTCTTTAAACCCTTAAACTTGTTTCATCCGCACCTAAACAGGATGATATATTTGCGGCTAGTGGCCTGAAATTCAAGCCATCTCGGTATTAAAAATGCAACTTTGGGCAAATAGCCATTGCGTAGAAGGTCATTCTCGCTTTTGCTGTGTCTTTCGACTTACCCTTCAGGCCAAAGATAGTTCTAACAAGATTGTCATATACGTTCTTCTTGATGTCCATCACATCGAGATTGTGGCGAATATGAAGTTCATGCCAATATGGCAATCTAAAAAGCACACTTTTCTTCCACCTATTTTGTACTAGGGCTGTGCAAAAAAAAAAACGGATCGAACCGTGAACCGAACCAAATCGGACCGACCCAACCTAATTGAAATTTCGATTTTTTTAAACGGTTAGATTAACAATTTAGTTCGGTGAAGAGTAAATAGTTCGTTATTCGGTTCGGGACCATGAACCGAACTGTATGGTTCGAACCGAACCGAATCATTTTATATATTAAAAAAACTAAACATATTATTTTTACTCTTAATTATTTTATTAATGATACATAACTATGTCACAAAATTTAAAAACAATTAATTTTTTTTTAATTTTTGACTTAGATGTGTTATTCATTATAATAAAATTAGATTTTTCATAATATGTTTTAATTATTATGTTATCTATAAATAAGATAGATTTTAGAATTTAACCTCTAGTATTCTAACTTCTGCATATTTCTTTTTCATTTATCTTACTAATTAATCTATTTCTATTATTTAGTTACTCATTGATTTATATAATTGGTAATATGTTAGTTAGAAGCATACAACGAATTACATTTTATGTCTTATATTGGGATAAAGTCTAGTATACCATTATAGTTCAAGATAATTCAAAAATGAGACTAGTCACAACTATAATTTTATAATAGATGAAATATCTTCCTTTCTATAAGTTTTACATATGTATTTAGTAAATGATTAACTTAAAATACCGTCGTTTATATTTGCATTAGTGATAAGAAATATATAATGGAAGTTTTTCAATAGAATATATTTTTTATTTTATGATAAAACGATTCGAACTGCAAACCAAACCGTACCAAACTGTTTTTTTTATTCGAAAAAATTATGAACCAAAACATATGGTAAGATTCGAATTTAAAAGAAAAACCAAACCATAAATTATGATGCGGTTTGGTTTGAGGTGCAAACCAAACCATACCGTGCACACCCCTAGTTTGTACCTTCTTCGTTTCACCACCTACCAAGCCTCTTCTGCACTTTCCCAAGTTGAATGTGCTCATATTGATTCAACTGTGACATTATGTCATTGTTGGTGAAATCCTTTGGTGGAGGCCTCGTTTCTATAGTACCATTAAAACTTCTACTGTTGCGGCATTAATGGTGCTTTTATGGCAAAAAACGTCGATCACCCATATAAATGGAACTTTTGTATGTTGGCTTATGTAATCTACATTGTATATAGGGCATGCCTTGTACCCTTTGTTCATCTAACCAGAAATATCACCATATGCCGAGAAATCATGGATTGTCCACAAGACCCTGTCATGTAGTCTAAATGTTCGATTGTCCACCACATCCAACGTTCTCACACTTTTTATCTACAGTTCTTCCAGCTCATCCACAAGAGGTTGTAAGCAAACATCAATATCTTTACCAAGTGATTTAGGTCCCGATATTAAACGTGACATCATCGGATATGGATCTTTCATACACCTCCATGGTAGAACATTATATACAAACAAAAGAATGGCCATACATTATATGTTGTGCTCATGTTACCATAAGGATTAAACCCACCAGTGGCAAGTCATAATCTTACACTCCAAAGATCCATACTGAACCAAGGATATTTGGCATCTAGTACTAGTTATGTGCCCTAGACCATATGGATTCTATATCATTTGAATGTTTATTATCTTTATAATATAAGTCATTTCCTTCATCAAAGTTATTATTGGTCTTTTTTATTTTGATGAAATGATCCCATGAATGAATTAGTTGTTCCTTATGTTATTAGAGTATGTGGCTTTAATTGTAAAACCATAAGGCAAGAAATAACTTTATTCTAAATTATCCCTAATCGTTCATTATAAGGAATAATAATGAATTAAGACTAGTATGGCTGAATGATGATCATGGATATGAGATATCAATTCAGCACATAGATACATGTAAGAGTATTGTATTGGAATGAGCAAATATAAAAGTACTAAATGGAACAATATGATAAGTGTTTCTCATTATAGTGTTGTTTTAGTCCTTAGACTTGATGACACAATGGATTCCTATATAGCAAATTATCTATTTTAATTCAGTTCTTCATCATCTTTAATTAGGTGATTATAAGACTATAATTGGACATGGAATAAGCTATGTAGAAGAATGTGTGTGTTCGTAAAAGGAATTTGTTCCTCTCATTAATTTGAAAGAGATACCTTTTGGGCCCCTTGATAAGTAAGATTGAGAAATGCATCGCTTTACTCAAATGAATTGATAAGGAGTTATCAATATCATTTGTTTAAGTCAGTTTAACTTTAGATTCAAGAGATAAGTGATAGACAATATAAGATTGTATTGATCCACACTCTATGTTTAATCATAAGATATTGTGTGACAAAAGAACTAAATAACTAACTATTTAATGGGTAGAGTCGGATCATCGACCTTCACTTAATTTAGGTGGGCATAATGTCTTACTAGAGACCAATTATATCTTGTAGGTCTAAAAGAATTTAGGGTCGACTGTCAACATTAGGTATACCTACAGGTTTACACATAGAAAGAACGAACAGAATGGGTTAGGGGTTTATATTTAAAACTATAGGAATTATAATATCTATTAGTCTTAAATGGTTTAAGAATAATAAACGATTAATATAGAAAATTAATAATTAATGAAATAATGTATTTTATTAAATATTATTAACTTTCATTAAATCTCTCATTAGGGTTTCTCACTTGTCAATATATGATATAAATAGCCTCTATTAGGGTTTATGTTATTACATGATTTACATCAAATTAGACCCATAGAGAAATTCTACAGATCCAAAATGGCGAGAGAAAGAAAATCGTTTTAAGAGATAATTCCTACATGAATTAGATACGTGTTTGTGTGGTAGCACACATACACCTCAACCCTTTTAGATATTCGTTCGCATGATGCCATAGAGGGGCTTATGAGATCACAACGCTGATAGATCTATCATCGTAGAATCCAAAAAGCACTTAAGGTAAAAATCTTAATTCTAATTTGATTGAACTGCATGGTTCCGTTTTAGTAATTTAGAGTTTTTTATTGGTGACAAAAAAAATTCTGGTTTAAATCTGGTATTAGAATTTCTAAATTCCCAACATTTGGTCCCTTCCACTGATCATAGTCCACAAGTGCCTTAGCACGCCTTCCTGACTAACATACTTTCCCTTATAACATCTCATCTCCGGTGTCGTTTGCCTACGCATGACTAGCCGTTACAGCCTCGACATTAGTGGAAAATGACGAAGAATGTTAATTAATACTGTCTAATTTTTCCTAAAATGAGGTTTCCATCTCCCTTCACCACAAACCGGGCAGCTATCAAGGTATTGAAACTCTTTTTGAAATAGCAGGCGATCGTTAATACAGGCATGAATGATGTTTGCATCCATACCTAATTGTCTATGCATTTTTCACTCTTCGTAGTATGATGACGATAATGTATTGCAGTCCAACAACAAAATCTTTATAAAGGCAAGCCAATTGTTGATAGATTTTATGGATTGTTTGCCATCAACTTTCATATTCATCATCTAAAGTATCGTGCACAACACTGAAAACTTGGTAAAACATAGATACCATCATCACCACTACCTTTATCCCTGCTATCCATGCCATCCCCCTCAGAACCACTCATATTAGCAGCCAATTCCTCTAAAAGCTGGTGATTAGCTTGATCTTCAAATGGTTGATACTCACTAGGAATGCTCCCTTCGCCATCGTTCACATCATTATGCAACTCATCTTCATCGTCCATTCTAATGGAGTCCTCATCGTGATAAATCCACTGTGAGTACGACCGAGCCATTCCTCTCGACATGAGGTGGTATTCAACAATATAAATAGAGTGCTACAATCTATTTAGATAGTTCCTACACAAGCATTTTATCAGTCCATCTGCCCTTCTGTGGTTGACTACTACAATGTGTATTAAGTTTTTTTTTTTTTTTTTATCTCTAAAATTTTTTATTTAAAATCTATATCTTAAACGAAAAAATTGCATTGGGATGCTAATTTATTATTTTATTGTTGGATAAAATAACATGAAAAGAAAAAAACTAAAATTAAAAAAATCAAAGTATTCAACGTGCCATCATACCAAGATAGTACGTCTAATTCTTGATGCACTCAGGTACTTTTGATTTTTATCTTACAGGCTCAGCCATCAGCGAGTGAAAATATATATCTCGTGTCATATATAAATGTTTTATTTCTAAACTATTTTCAACGCTAGACTTGACATGGTTCATACTTCTATGATAAGGATTAGTAAATATACTAAATGACAATTGACTAGTCTGTTTTCTACCAAATATAGTGCAAATTTTCCCATCAAATGAATGGAATTGGTATTTTAAAATATAAAAGCAGTTGGAATTGATGGAAACATCACATTTTCTGCATAAATTATTCAGTCCATCAATCTTTGAATTATTTTTTAATCGTGTGTATTATTCTCTTATTCTTTACGTGGAATTGACATTTTGCCTTTCATGTCTATTAGTTCGTTGAGGTTGTTAATGTATGTGGACAAATTTTGGAGTTTGGTTTTTGACTATTTCCTTTGGATGATTGTTTTGAAATTTATTTATTAACAATCTTTCAAATGATTGGCTTACTCAATAATTGTAATAGATAGTTTTAGAAATTTTTATGTTTTCTTGCTAAAAACGAATCTTTGGGTAAATAAATTATTATAATTTTATTTTTAAACAGCTAATTTAGGATATTCACACTTTTATATTTAATCTTATCTATATATTCTATATATCTAATATGATATTTATATGCATCTACTCTATATAAAATTTGTTTTAAAAAATGAATTTGGAATTTGAATCATATAATTTATTGTTGTTTGTTATTAATATAAGTCAAATTCGGTTATGATTCTTAATTGTTTTTATTTTAATTCTAATCTAAATCCACACAACAAATTATGTCAACTTTGATCATTACAAATTTGGTCACAATAACTTTTATTCATTGTAGGAAATAGTGCAACAAAGCTTTTGTTCCTTATTTATTCTTTGATATTAGGAAATGATAACATTTGAGAATTTTTTTTTTGGAATATATTAAATAAATTTTGTGTAGAGTCGAATGTTTGAATAGAACATCACCCAAAGATATTATGTTATGTTTAAAAGATAACACATATAATAGAGGAAATTATATGATTACCAATTTGTCTAAATAAAAATTACATAAATATAACATACACAAAAATAATTATGAAAAGTACCGATGTGCCAAAACGTGTTTCCATCAATTTGTACAAACATAATTTGTACTTCCTACATGCAATTCATTAATACTTAAAAAATTATACATTGAAGAATTGCATCTTATATATGCGATTATTGTATTAAAACATGAATCACATTTTACACATGTGATTTTGAGTTGGTAACTTTATAATTAAAATTATCTAATTTAGATTTATGTAATTTTTATTTTAAAAGTTGTAGACATGAGTTTCATCCACATATCATATATGAGAAAGAAAACAAAAACACTATAGTATTTTCATCAACTAACTCCTAGGTTAGACCCAAAGGGTTCTCCAAGATATTAGGTGAAATTTGGCCCGCATAAATAGTGCAGGCAATGGCATGTTAAAAAATATTAAGGGTAACCTTAGTGCAAACATTCCAATCCAACACTCAAATAGTGGTTTGAAGAGTAGAAAGTATAGCATGAACTAAAAAAGAATAAGTGTAAAAAGATTAAGTTATCCCAATTAACTTATGGAAGTATGAAAAATGCTTTCCTTAACCCTTGCATGTCGAGAGCTATATATAAGGAAACTTACCAATCTAAGGAAGACACATACGTTGAACTTCATTGCTCTTTTACAAGATAATCACCGATTGGGAAAAAGAGATCTTTGGGAGGGAAAGTAGTCCTTCCTTCCCTCCTGTGTGAAGAATCAAAGGAGATGATCTTGCACTAGGAAACCCATTGGAAAAATATCTATCGACAAATAAGTTAGAATAGAAAAATGAATATGCAACTTTACTTGATTTTTAGGGGTTCAACTTTGACTTCTTTCCAATTCATATCCGATTTTTTTTTTTTTTTTGACATACTAATATTTGAATATATCTTACCTCTACATGCACTTAAGTATAAAGTTTACTTCTCTCTCTCTCTCTCTCTCTCTCTCTTCTTCAAGCTAAACAAATTTTAATTTCCCACCACCCATTTAGTAAATAAATATAGATACATATATACGTATATATACTTGCAAACATGCATAGGTATGCATGTAAAAGAATTAAACACAACAACATGCTATAATTTAAAATAATTATCAAATTAAATACACACACAATTAATGATTTGAGGGGAAAAAATATTCTACACAACTACAATAACACATTATGAAATATCTCAAGTCCTAACCTAGTTAAATTAGGACGGTTTAATTGAATAATTTAATAGATAATTAATTAAAATAGTTTAGATGATTTAAATGAGTAAAATAAGTAAATAATAGAAAATGAATAGGAAAATCGATATAATTAAATTAGTAAATAGATTAATTTGAAATTGAGATTTCGATTATCTATTCTCTAATTTTTTTATATAACTATTTTTACAAATTGAAATTTTATTCTCTTCTAATTTTACAAATATAACCTCCTTTTTGAAATTTAAATCTCTAAATTCCTAAACTTTCAAATTTTAAGTTTTTCAAACTTCTAAACCTTTAAATTTCATTTTGGTTATCATATCTTTAATTTCCATGAATTTTGATTTCATTTACCCATCTAAAAATATCAGTTTTAATCCTAAACTCAATCTAAACATCAAGTTTTTACAAAGTTATATTTCAAATTTTGATTTTCCTTTCTAGCTAATAATTTTTATGTTATAAATCCTAAAATTATGTCACAATTATTTTTGGTACATAAGAAAATCATCTAACAAGTTTAAACACAATCCTTTACCTATAATCATCTTTTAATCTTGATCCTAAATAATTATTTTCTCCTTATCCTTTTGTTGACACTAGGGGCTACCTTCATTTCCTTTTTCTCCTTTTCTTTCTTTCTCTACCGGTGCTTTCTTCCTCTCTTCATTTTCTTTTTCTTCTCAAGTTTTTCTCTGCAAAATCTCAAGTTTAAGAGTAGATTAAAGGAGAAATGGAAAATAGAAACAAGAAGGAAGTGTAGAACAAGCATGAAGAAGTGTTTTTAACCAAAAAGAAGTAGTAGTGATGAAGTTGTTATGCTTGGGTTTTTCTTAAAATCAAGTAAGTGTTCTCTTTCTTTATTTGATTCTTGTTTCTTCATGTATTTGATGAAGTAGAACTAAGGAAAAGTTGGGTTTGTGATGACATTTGTGATGGAGGAGGATTTGTGCATGGAAATTGAAAACCTAAGCAAATATATATGTATGTATGAAGTTGGGTTTTGATGAAGTAGTTGGTGATGTTTTGATGAAGTTCACACTTGTGTTGAGTTGTTAAGTGCACATAGTATGTTGTATGATGCTTGTGTAGTGTTTTAGTTGAAGTGGGGTATGATAATTATGTGTAAAAATGGAGTTTGAAACAAGGGAAGTTCGAAAAACTTCAAACACCCTGTCAAATTTGGGGGAAGGGGGGTGTTTAGAGGGTATATGGATCAAACACCTTGTAAAATGGCCTGTTTGGAAGGGTGTATAGGCCATACACCCTTGAAACCCCCTGTATGAAAAGGTGTTGCACTCTCTAGAGAATTTCGCATGTATTCCCTAGGTCCAAATGGCTCGTATGGGGGTGTTGGAAATGGCCTGTTTGAAGGGGTATCGCACTCTCATATCATTTTTGGATAAAATCCCTGGGTTGAAATGGCCCTTCATACGGCCTCGTTTGGTTTTCTCTACTGCGACGTAGTTTCGTATTTTGCTCATAACTTTTTCATTAGAACTCAGATTAAGGTGATTTAAAATGATTTGGAAAGCTTTAAAAGAGATCCATAATTTTCATATTTTGCGTTTTTGGAAATTCAAAAATTATCAAGACCGAAATTTTTTCTTTCCAGCTGCTACATTTTCCAAACAAAGTCAAAACTTGTTTTACTAAGTTAAGTGTTTGTAGTTAAGTATAAAATGAATCTTTTTAACCTAAAATGAAATGGATAAATGATATTTAATGTGTTATAATAGTTAAGGGATATAATTAAGAATGAGTTAGGATAATTTGGAGACTAATAATTAATTTGAGTTCATTTAGTTCTTAAGTATAAAACGAACTCAGCCAATGAACCTAAGTTCAACTTGACTAAATTGACTTGAATGATTTAAAATGAATTAGATTGATTAAGCTTAATCAACTTGACTAAAATTAAGTTAGTGTAGACTTAAGTTAATATGAATCTTAGATATAAAATGAATCTAGTTAATCAATCTAAGTCTAACTTGACTAAATAGACTTTAGTAAGCTAAAATGGAAAATGGACTAGATTGACTAAGTTTAATTATCTTAGTTTAGTAATTGGATTAAATGATTAACTCTAATCAATTTGCCTAGGATTAAGTTAAAATAAGATAATAGTTAATAATTGGTTTAAGTTAAGGAATTAGGATAAACCAAGAATTATATGGAGAATATGTTGTTTCAAATATGTGTTTGCTTAGGAAATGTATGCTTTTGAAATATGAATGATGTGATGATGCTTTTGTGAAATACTTTGACAGACAAAGGAGAACTGTTCATATTTTAGCAGGGTGATCTTTGAAGCCATAGCAGGATTCCTATTTAGTGTTTGATCAAGTAGGGTTTTAATAAAAGTTTGAGATAAGTGGATAATTAATATAATTTCTTATTTGAATTTAATTCTTAAAACTACAGATATGAATACCTTATCTATCTTCTGAATTGGCTTTGATTTACCTTTTGAGCCTATTTAGATTTCATATAAAAGGTATGCAGCAACTTATGTATTGGATATTAGAATAGGTATCCTAAAACAAAATAAAATTTAAACTCAACTTGATAATTGATGAGTGTTGCTTATGCTTATGTAGTTAAATCAGGTCTAGGAAGCAATAATCTTATCTGAGTGGACAGTAGTTTAGGCGCTTAAGCCACCCGTCACGATGCAATGACTTCCAATAGGTGGAAGGATGGGTAGCCGATGGGGCAAATAATATTGGTGTAACATCTACTTAGGCTCGGGAAGAAGTAATATGATTTAGTTCACGTTTTATGGGGACGACTGAACTGGATGATGTTATTATTTGGATGAGTAGAGAGTGTGTAACAGCTGTAAGCTCTAGATGGAGCTATTTTCTCTTTCTTGGTTGGATATTGGAGATATAAGTATCTGGGCTACTTATATCGACCCCCTGAGTAGCTGTGGTTGCTCAGGACTCCTAAATATCCTTCCCTCGGGTAGTCGCCTGCGGGAGTATCAGTGCGCTCCCCCATTGCTGCGGTAATAGGCCAGGGATGTAAATCGTTTCCTGTTTTGGCATCTGAGTGCTCCGGTATTGATTTGTTTACTTTAAAGAAAAGATAATAACTTATTAGTTGATGCATTGCATTTAGTTAAGCTCATGTGTCACTCCGTGTATGATTATATTACCGTGTACTAAGCTTCGGATCATTATTATTATTATCGTTCTTTTTCTAGGTGTTGAGGATGTTCATGATTTGATGATCATGAAGATGATGATGTTGATGATGATGATATTGTTGTTGTTGATAATGATAATTGATGGTGATGCTTGGCTCGGGTTTTGGGTGATGTTAGATGAGTGAAGTGGGTTAGGATCATGGATTTCTTTTTTATTTGCTTTTATTTTATTTTAAGAGCTAGATTTATATTTTCAAGTTATAATATTATTTTAAAAAGGGCTTAGTGATGCCTATATATTGGTAAATGTTAATCTACTCATGAGAGTTGATTATAAAATATTTTTGTAAGATTTTATTTCTTAGAAAATTAGTTTGCGCTGATAAGGAATAGAGATGTTTTAAATATTTTGTAAAGTTTATTTTGTGAATTATAAATTCAGTGATTTCTAGAACTTAATTTAATGATTTCATAATTTAAAAGTGAGTAGTAAATGTTCATAATAAACATATCATTCTAGGAAGCCCGAGCGTGTGATAAAATAAAGTATTATACGTGGCAGTAATGCCTATTAATTAAATTTTTAGGGTGTTACACATTATAAATGTATTTGTTAATTATATATATGCACACACTAATCACATATATTTGTTTCATCAAAGGAGTTGCTATGTGCATACCACACAATACATAAAATTTATGTATAATTATGTAAAACTTTTCAATTAACAGTTTATATTACCTAATAACGTACAAACATCATGCACATTATAATATTACATAAATGATTTAAAAAAAAAAGAAATTGTTGCCAATAAGGAGTTTAACTATTTGTAGATTAAGATGATCATGATTTTATATCCCATTAATCCCTTCATTACCATTTACAAAGAGAAATCGACTTCATATATAAAAATTGCATTTTTTACTGTATTTCAATGGCATCTTTTGATAAAATCCTTATTAGTTATTTGTAATAGATTTTTATATAACACTGTTGATAGGCTTATCTTGACAAGAGCCCAATAACCTCAACAGTAGTAAGGTCCACAGCATTGTCAATGCCTATCAAACAACCCAAACCACATCGACCCATGGGTTTCAACTACTCATTCGCCCAGTACTATTGATGTATTTGGGGACTCAAACCAAGGCCTTACTCCACCGAGGTCCCCTTCTTTTGTTGATCTCTTCGCTGGACAACATCTCTTCAGATCTCCAAACCACCAAAGGGCTACATTGCACCTCTTTGGCACAATACATCTCTACAAAGGTACTATACTCCCTGGGGGTCATTAAAGGAATTAGTCTCCACTTTATCCAGCCACCCTCTACTAATGACCACCATTACCACTTCAAGTCCAAGTCAGCTATCAACTAGAGAGCACACCACGTAAAGCAATGAATATTCTATAGCCTTCCTCCACCCCCCCACACTCTCCTCCTTTTGGTATGACCAAAATCTATAAATAACACTTGAAAGCTCAAGGTGAAGGCATCTAAGTTGATTTAATATTACTTATTACTCTTTCACGACCCCATACTAACTTAAGCATTGGAATAACCACGTAAGAAGATCCCTGGTGCTCTACTAACGATTTTTCTTTGGTTACAAGTCCAAGATATATTTGCCAACGAATTTTCACCCGCAACAAATGCTAAAAGACATTTGAGTCATTATAAAGGATAATGAAGATGTGTGGTCCAAAACTTCTAGTAATTTCTTAAGATAAAATATACCAAAAGTATTAACATTTCGCAAAGTGAATTAAATGAGGTATCAATGATTTGCAAGGTTTATTTAAGATATCAACATTTTAATTGGTTTTCACTTAAGTTTCCTTAATATTCATCAATGATAAATTATTAATATCTTATTTGTCTCATTTTGCAAAACATTATCTCTTTTTAACCACTTAAAATATTGATACCTTAACTAAATTTATCCTGAAATATTGATTGCTATTTTTAATTATGTTGATATCATAGATGAACTTATGGAAGCTTTTACGGTCCCATCCAATCAACCATCTAACCGTTGAAATAAATATAGTAATTGGAATATTGACTATTTTAGTGGTTCAATCACAATTGGATACGGTGTGAGCCGTTGGATAATGACAAGACCAATCCAGTCAAAATCAATTACGGGATCATAGAATTTCCCTGAACTTACTCTCAAACGTTGATACATTTTAATGTTACTTACTCTATTTTCTAATAATAAAGATATTACTAAAGGATGATATAAATGCATAGTCTAAAACTTTTAGTACTCTTAAGAATATGGATAGTAGTTTTAAAGATTAGAATAATTCTAATATAATACTATCATTAGCTTGGATTCAATAGAGGTAAAGGTGGTTATTGGCAGGACTCATCCGTATTAAATGTATGTTAGGCTTGCAAAGGAGAACATTGTTTGTGTCGCACCTAGGTTTGGCTTGGTATAGTCACTCAATGTTTAAGTCAGTAAACATGTTTATAAAGGCGCAAATAATAGTAACACACATAAGTCCAAGCAACATTACCCTTCCCATGGTATGAGATGAGATTTTTATAGTGAGTTGATCCCTCATGATCACTTTAGTTGTGGGATCACGGTTGACTGGGCACATGGTGATGGTAATTACAAACATGGAGCAAGACCACTAATCTACGTTTGGTCGTACCAACCCCAAATTATTGAGAGGAGGATGATTAGTGACCTTAGGTTGGGGACGCTTCTCTAGTATTCGGCTATCTGCTTCCTAACTAAGGGGATTGGTGTCCTTAACAAGCTCTGGGCTTGTCAAAATGAATCGGGCCTAAGCCTAAGGGGTTGGCTTGTATAGGTAATGGGATAAACTAGTCTTGAAAGAGTCATGATCCATATTTAACCATCAATACTTTAGAAACCACGGAGGGTAATGAGTGGGTGGACAAGTTGACTAGGGAGTGCAAGCCTTTGGTTGAAATTCGTGAATAACTTTCAATTCAAAAACGTTTTCGTTACTTTATACTTGAGTAGCCTGGTTGAAGATAGCCAACTATAGGCTTTTTGAATAGCAATCTCGTCTTACCAAAGTAGCTCATTAAGTTAGTGAACAATCCGAGTTAACTGCAATGCTTATGGGACAGAAGTAGTGGGTATGTGCATTTCTATCGAAGAATACCAAGCGTCTCCTTTGTTAGGTTTTATCCACATGAGGATTTCTTTATTTTTACCATTAAAAAGGCCTCTAATTAGTTTTGGTTAATATAAAAAATGCTTTATGCACAAGAGGATTTCTTATTGTATGTCACTGAAAATTTAATTGAAGCTTTTAAGGGGGGGAAAAAGGGAGTAGTTTACCATAATTACAAATTCACTCCAATAACATAATTAGAAAAGGAGGGAGTGGTTTTTAACAAATAAAGATGATACAATTCAGCTAAATGGGAACAGATGAACATATGAACTATCAACGTATTTACAGGGAGTGGGAGAAGGAGTTGAAAACATATATAGTAAAAAGTAGTCATTTCCATATATCATTAGTTACGGTACTTGCTATATAATTTATATGTGGTTGAAATTAGTTATTTAGAGCTGAGGAAGGAATTTTTTAGTAAAAATTGTGGAAACAAAAAAAAAAAAGGTAGAGATTCTGGCTTTATGATAAATAGTTTATATTAAAGTTTATAGATTTTAATTACAAAATGTAAAAATGCCTAAAATTTGGATATTTATTTTATAAAAAAATTGAAGTTTACTGTTGTTTGCGTGCATTAAGCATCTGTTGAATCAATGGCTTCGTTCTTCGACAACACATGGCACTAGTCGCTGCTCGACGTCTACACTTGTCAATACCTTGAAAATATCGATTTCTGAGCATGCAGTTGCACTAAATTTCTTGTCGACGGCACAGAAAATCATAAAACGAACGGCTATTATTTCTCGCGGTACTCCGAAACAAGTTAAGTGAAAACGATATAACATTCTGCTCCATGTTCAAGCCCGATAAGAAGTTTGATCTATATTAAATTTGTATTTGTATTTGTATCATATTGATACATATTTATTTGATTAGTTTATAAATAAAATTATGAGTTTTTTATTGGTATATATTTTTTAATAAATATTCATTTAAAAAAATATAAATTTTGATATCAAATTAATCAAAATATAATGAAACAAAAGAATGTTAAACTTTATCCAAAACAGTATCCATTGAGTTATGGCATGAATATTCTAAAAACAAGTTTGGCGGAAAAAAGGAAAACAGAAAAGATTATTGGAAATAAATTATTCCAATTGGTCGGTTTTGATTACCATTTTATTTATCCTTATTCAATATGTTGTCTTAATTTTATAATGATGATAAGAATATTAATCTAGGGAAGAGATTTCATAAGTAAACATTGTTATATTTTTAAGAGAAAAAATTCAAACAATATACTTTATAATAAAAATAAAATTTCAATTGTTTCTTTTTTTACTCAATCTCGTGTTTTTAGTCATCAACTTCCTTTTAGGCTAGGGCGAATCTTGAAAAAACCTACTTTTAATAAGATTCTCCCGATCCTAGCTTTTCTATTACTATTACATTAAGTTCCGTCCATTAAATCGAATAAAAATGAAAAGTAATAGTAATTCTTTTATTTTATAATTAAAGGTACGGGATATTTTTAAAAACATATGTTTTTGAAAAGGATTTCAATCATCCATTTTCTTTTAGGTTGGGACATCAGATGTGTCTTTAAAAAACTTGACTTTAATAAGTTTCTTCCAACTCTAGCTTTTCTATACTACCTTCGATTTATTAGAATAAAATAAGGGAAAAAGAATAACAATTTATTTGTTTTATAATCAATAGCACTTTTAGAAAAAATATGTTTTTTTTTTTTAATAGCACTTCCTCATGTGAAAAGAAGGAATATGCATTCCTTATTAATTTGATGTTTTATGAAATAGACATTTTTATGATAAAATTTTATAAATCAAATAAAAAATAGTTATTTAATAGTAGCAAAAGTAAAATATCAATTTTATTCATGTCAACTAAAAGCAACATTAGTAGATGTGGGTTATGAACTATAGCCATTAGGTCAAATCAAATAATTCTTTTTTCATAAAATAGTCTAGTGTCTCTAACTCTTTCCAATTTTGCAATCGCCTAAAATAAGGCCCATGAATTATCAAAATGAATAATTTATTAGGTATTTAATTTTTTATCTTATCATAGTTAATATATATAGATAGATGATAAAAAGATACCAAATGGAATAAAAAGAAAAAGACAAAATGGATAAACGCAACACTGATATCCAAATTCAAATAACATTTTAAACTCCATTCGATGTACCCATATGTTAATTAAAAATTCAACTCTAAATTATTTGAATGATCCAAACTCAATCCTGACTGTTTCCAATAGACATCACACCGACTATATATTTGATTTATTTTCACACCATGCAGGTGACCATAAATATAAAATCTAGAAGGAAAAACGATGTTTTTTCTAAGTAACATGTCGGATGGGATATGCATAATGTAGTTTTAAAAGGTACGGCTTCATACATGAAAGTCTGCATTATTTAAGAGAGGGGCAATAGGCATTCAAGTTGATATATTAACTGCAAGTGGATCCAAGAGGGTACACATCACCTTCTTAACAATCGGACAAATTCGCTTTGCGGCTGTTTGTTTCATCATGTTTTTATCGTTTTAGTTTTATCTTTTTATATTTTTAAACAGATTAATCGTTAAAAATATATATAGATAAAAAAAAAAGATATTTTTACTCATAAACAATCAAACAATCAAGATACTGATGTGAATAGATATAATATAGATATCGATATAGATTAACATGCAAACAGATCCTAAGGGAAACGTGTGATATCAATGATTGAAATATTATCAACATCATCTTAAGGTTTCAGGAGTAGAGATGTCAAAAGATTACATTAATGCTTCGAAAGACAGACCAGAGAGCATCAATGGATCCTAGCTCTTCTATATTTGAAAAAACAAAATTGATTGTTATAATACATTTAATTAAAAAATATATTATATTTATATTTATAATGAATTTGACTTTCCAATTATATAGTTAGCCCCTGTTTCTAATTGCTTTTTATTATTCGTTGCGTCAATATCCTTCAAGGGCTAAAGATTCAAATCTTTATGGAAAGGATAAGGAGTTTAAGAGACTATGCTATCTTTGAAAGTCCATTTGTAATGTGTTACTTAATAGATCCAAAATCCTCTCTCTCCCTCTTACACCAAAAAAAAAAAAAAAAAAAAAAAACTCACTAAACCTTAATTTTGACAAGCGCCAGGTCCATATTTATTCATTTCAATATTTACCTTTCATTAAATAGAAATTTTTATATTTATCCTTTTTTTATCATTTTCACCATCATCAATTCATCACGATCCACCATTGTATGTTTACTTCAATAGATCTGATGAATATGAAAAAATTATGGCAATCTAAATTTTGGATTATCAATGAATTTTTGAATAAATTGTTTATTTTAATTCCAAATTTACGTAATTATCTCTTTTCTTCCTTTTTATTGCCATCCCTTGTGTAGGATTATTTTATCTCCATTATGGGTTTTTTTTTTTTTTTTACTCACTGATAGAGTGGGTCTTGTTCATATGAGTATATGATCCCCTAGGTGGGATGGTTTAACTTTTAAAGGGATATGTCGGTTTATTCGATTGGGTTTTGATAACTCCAAACTTTTGTCTATAAATCTTTTATTTATGGATCTTTTTGTTGCAATGAGTTCAATTGATGTAATATTTTTATAGTGAATTAAATTCATCTTACTAAAAAAAAAAAAAAAAGTCCTGTTGGTAGATACCGATCAATTTTTCCATGCCCCAACTAAAAGAAGAAAAAGAAAAAGACAGTTTCTATTATGACTTAGTAGGATTAGGAACATTAAAATATAAGTTAATATGGGGTGGTTAATTTAAGTAAAAAACATAATTATATCATTTTCACATTCTTAGCATCTCCCCTCTAGTTGCTTAGAGCCAATTATTATACAAAACATTACCAATCTTTAATTTTATTGAGGAATTTGTTTTTAATCAATTCGACATTGGTGCGGTAGGAGCAAATCGTCTATACTAGCATTTTTAAAAGGAGAAAAGTATTAGAATTGTCATTCATCCTTTGTTAGTATTCTATTCAAATCATTTACCTCTTAACTTTTATATTTAAGTCATTAATTTTTTTTTTCAATTTGAATTATCATTTTAGAGTAACTAGAAAAAGTTTTCCCATTTTATCCATTAATGATTTTTTTTTAAATTTTCTGTTATAGACTTATTTATCATTCTAAGTGATACTTAATTCATTATAATTGATTCCACAATTTTGGCCAAAGAAATATTGTAAGAAACATGATGGAGATACCTTTTAGTCATTTCGAAAGATTAAAAATAAAGGACTTAAAAAGAAATTAGCAAAATTGTGGAATTCGGGAAAAAATTATAGGATAAATGACTCGGATAAATTGTAAAAGGTGAATAACTCGTTCTGTAGTAATTAATGTACCAATTCGTAAATCGGATGGAAGGATATTTGCTGTTCTAAAGTTAATATCAAATAAATTAAAACAAGGTTATGGGCAAAGAAGAAGGGAAAAAAAAGGAAAAGAAATAACTCAATATAAGTATTATTATCTGAATTGTCAAATATTTAATTACAATTGTTTGAAAAATGTTATGACAACAATAAAAATAATACAAAAAAATAATATGAAATCCAAGTGCATCCACCTCTTTAATGATCATGTTGATTGTCAAATATAGATCACATGCCTCTCAAATCCAGTCTAATCCATTAATTACATGAGCTTGCCCATTGAGCCTCAAGCCAACCACCTTGACAAGGCCTAAAGCCTCTCTAGAATGCACATCCCTTTGCCTCAATTTACCAACTACCTTTGATTGCATCCGGAGGATATCTAATATAGAATCATTAGGCATGTTTCCTCCACTAGAGCTCAGCACTATCGAACATGGATTACTGGATTGACCCCATGTCCATAGTAACCATCGCCAACCACCTTAGCCATAATCCCATGACAATCTCAATCAGAGATCCACCCACTATAAGTATCTTCTCCTACTTCATGGGAAAGGTAGTGTTGCCTAAAGTCACTCTCATACTTATTACTCGCCCTAACCCCGATGCACCATTAAGCGTGTTTATTTTGAACCTAACATGCACATGAGTTCAGTCCAATGATCCTTTCTACCTCTACCGATTCAAACTAGCGACAAAACTCTACAAATTCTTAAAGTGTCACACTAGCAATTTTCTAAGGACCACAATTTATCAAGAATTTTACCACTTTATTCATGAGGTCTTTTATATGATGTCATTCATATCTTTTTTTATTTCAAAGGCACGTATATTTTTATATGATATACTTTATAAACTAAAAAATATTTAAAGAAAATGTAAAGCATTTTTCTTTTTGGGATTTTTTTACAAAGAATTCCAAAAAGTTTAAGGAAATCTTCCTATCCTATAGAAAGTGAGGTCCTTTAGATTGCACATTTGTACATTATACTATGTACGTGTTATGTACTGTCATAAAATGGTCAAGGATTCACCAGTTTTTTTTTCCTCTTTTGTTCTTGCATGATTCAACATTCAATAGGTTATTATTCTTTAGGAATGTCACACAACATTTGGAGATCAAGATATGAAGTTTGATAGTTGTAAAATTGAGTTTGCGCAAGTCTATGGCATTTAAGCATTTGTAATGGTCAATAAATACAATAATTTATTGGGGATCACAAAATGTTAGTCATCAATTTTCATATTAGATCTATATTGCTCGAACTGAATTCGATTAGGTTAGACTAAACTCAAACTATTTAAACATTTTATTGAGTTCAAATTTATTTAGCATAAGTTGTTATAGATAAAATTATAGAGGAAGAAGAGCAACATCACAAGACTAAGCTACTTAGTGATTATTATAAACAATCAAACTATACAAATCGAAATAACTAATTGTACAATTGAATAAGTATTGTAACACATTGTAGTTGTGTCAATAGATAACGCATGCAATATAAACTATAAATTAGAGAGAATAATAAAGAAAAGGGCAGAAAAAGATAACCCTTGATGATTTAGGAGGTTGTTACTTGAATAGTCAATTGTGTCCTTTACTTTCATGTCTACCTGCATCACAAACACATTTCATTAGTATGAGACTATGGCACAAAATCAATAAACACGAGAGAGTAAGGAAGCTAAGGTTAGGTTCTTAGCTAACAAAGAAGGGTGAGAAGAGAGACTAGAAGTGTGTAGAAGAGAGGGTTTATACTCTAAGCTTAGGTCGAACACTCTATTATAGTCAGACTCTAACAATTTAATTCTCTCAAAGCAACTCATGGCTCCCAAAACTAGAAGTAATCAACATAATTTAGCTCATATGGCAAATATGGAGTTCTTAAAAGATACTTTGTTAGTTATGCAACAAAGTGTTGACCAGTTTAATAATCGATTAAGCAAGTTAGAAGAGAGTTAGAATCAAAATTTCTTCAAGAGAAGGATCGAGCATTGAATAATTCATCATCCTCTAAGTTAGTGGTAGCACAAGAGCATCTGTTGAAGGGAATCAACTTCGAAATTCCTAAGTTCACTAAGATTGATGTTCTTGGCTAGTTTTTCAAGGTTAAACAATTCTTTGACTTCCATCACATTGATAGAGACCAAAGAATGACTATCACATCATTTTCTATGGAGGAGGAATCCTTGCAATGGTACAAGTGGATGCACCTTAACAAATAACTTCTTCTTGGAACAAATTGCTTAAGATCTTACCACCAAATTTGGTCCATCTGCATATGGGGATGTTAAAGGTATGTTACCAAGTTAATTAAACTCAATCAGTAGCTCATTATCACTCCTAATTCGAAGCTTTGTCTAGTAGGACTATAGGATTGAGTGAATCTTTCTTGATCAGCTGCTTTGTATCTAGCCTTAAACCTATAATTAGAAGAGTGTACAAATTAGTGAGCCTAAATCAATGATGGATGCAATTTAGTTGGCTTGAATGCTTGGGGATATGATGAATGATATGCATAATTCTTTTAACCGTCTTTTTCACCTTTTGTAATGTTGAAACCTACTATTCAATTCAGCAAACATAGTTCTACAGTGGGAACTAGTTCATTAAAGGCTGCTAATTCTATGTCTATTAAGAAGTTGTCTCCAAGAGAAATGAGTAGATGTAAGAAGGGTCTTTGCTTTAATTATGATGAGAAGTTTAGAAAAACTCATAAATGTAATCTAAATTCTTATTGTTGTTAAGTAAGGAGATAAAGGAGGTTAAGGATTAGGTTATAGAGAAGTCAAAGGAGTTGCACGATTGCGATGATTGTCGTACCATCAATTATCATGCTATTAATGGTCCTTTGGTTCCTCACACATTGAGGTTTGTGGGATCTATTGGCAAGTCAAATGTTTCTATCTTATTGGACAAGGGGAGTACCTACAATTTCATTTAGTTAAGGGTAGCAAAACACTTAGGTTTGCTAATATCTCCATCACCATCATTTCAAGTAATGATTAACAATGGTAAAAACTGTAGAGTAAAGGGATTTGTAAGGATGTGAATGTGGAAATTCAAGGCTTTACATTTTTTTTACTTCATTTTATATACTACCCATTCAAGGTGTTGACTCGGTTTTAGGAGTTCGATGGCTTCAGGACATTGAGCTTGTTGATTATAATGAGTTGGCAATGAAATTTTCACATATGAATCAAGTTGTATGTTTATGGGGGGGTACTTCTATAAATGGTGGCCATATTTCTCTTCTACAATTATATAGATTGTTTAATGTATTTGCTATTGCTACTTGTTTTCAATTAATGGCTAAGGTTGTGTTTCAACAATGACTACCACCAGTAATAGCCCCATAAAGGACGTATTGGGAAGATATCTTCAACATTTGAGCCACCTTCATCATTGCTATGATTGAGGGAAATCCAACATAGAATATATTTGGTTAATAGAGTAACAATAATCAATGTGAAATCGTGTCATTATCTGCATTTTCAAAAATTGGAGATTGAGAAATAGGTGAAGGAAATGATGAAGCAAGGACTTATTTAGATTAATACCAGCCTTTATTCATCACCGGTTCTTTTAGTCAAGAAAAAGGAAGGCTCTTTGAGGTTTTGGGTAGATCAAGGATGAATTTCCAATACTAACGATTGATGAATTGTTGGATGAGTTGTATGGTTGAATGATATTTTCTAAGTTGGATCTAAGTGTTGGCACCACTAGTTTAGAATGGTCCCTAAATATGCGGAAAACACAACTTCTAGAACTCATGAGGGCCACTATGGGGTTTTGGTGGTGCCATTTGGGCTTAGTAATGCCCCTGCTAATTTCCAAGCTATGATGAATTGAATTTTCAAGCCTTTTTTTGAGGAAGTTTGTCATCATGTTCTTTAATGATGTCCTCATTTATAGCAAGACTTTGGAGTTACATTTAGCACATTTAGATCAAGTATTCAAAGTATTAGTTGTCAAAAATCTTTTTCTCAATAAATCTAAGTGTGCATTTAGCCAAGATACCATTAAATATTTAGGGCATGCGATATCAATAAATAAAGTTTAGCTAAAACCTTCTAAGGTGGATGAAATGCCCCAAATCCTAACATAGTTAAATTAGGTTGGTTTAATTGAATAATCTAATAGATAATTAATTGTAAATATAGTTTAGATAATTAAAATGAGTAAAATAAGTAAATAATAGAAAACGAATAGGAAAATCGATATAATTAAATTAATATATAGGTTAATTTAAGATTTGAGATTTTAAATATTCTTTTCAAAATATCTATTTTCTTCAATTATCAATTTTATAAATCAAATTATCCAATTTCTTTCAAATATCAATTAACTATTACTTTTCTTGTAATTTCAATTCTCTAAACCTCTAAATAAACAAGTTGAATATTTGATAAATTCTTTAAAACCCTTAGACTTTGGTTAACTTTCATGTTGTAAAATTTTATTAATTTTTGAATTCAATTATTTGTTTAAAAATATTAGTTTTAAACCTAAACTCCAATTAAATATCATATTGTCATAAATTAAACTTTTGAATTGTGATCTTATATCAAGTTATAAATTTTTAATATATATGTTCTTAAATTATTTTCTAATTACTTATGATACTAAAGATACTTATCTGAAAATTTAAGCTGAAACCTTTACCCTATAATTTCCCTAAAATATCTATTAGTTCCTATCCCTTTTTCCTTTATTTTCCTTTAATTTCTCACCTTCCCTTTTCTTTTCTATTTTCCTTTTTCGTTTCTTCCTTTCTTTTTCCTCCTCTTCATTTTCTTTTACTTTTTCTTCAATCCATCAACCTCAAATCTATATCTTAATAAGATTAAAGAAGAAATTAGAGTAAGGAAACAAGTTGGAAGTTGAAGATCATCCATGAACAAGCTTCAAGTATTTAGAGGGAGTAAGAACCAAGAAAATCAAGAAGTTCAAGTTGTCTACGAAGATAAGTTTTTCTTTTTCCTTTGTTTTAATTGTTGTTTACATATTTATATGATGTGTTAATGTTAAATACAAGTTGGGTTTGTGATAAAACTTGTAATCAAGGGAGATTTGAGCATGGAGGCTAAAATCTAGGTTATATGTGTATATGTGAAGTTGGGAATTGATGCGGTGGACTGGGAGCTGTTTGATGAAGTAGATTGGGTATAGAAGTGTTAAAAGATGTGGAAATGACTTTTTTGTTGTTGTTATGAAGTTTTGATGGAAGTAGGATGAGGCAAAATTGATAATTTTGTGTAATGAAAATAGGCGGAAAAACATTTTATGTATGGGACAATTTTCCAGATTAGTACAGGAATGCTCGTGCCTGTGCTGACCAAAAGAAGCATTATGGGCAAATTTTTTTAGTGTGCATGGGCTTCAGCACGGGTGTGCATGTGGACGTGTTGGGCAGGTCAACATGACCTTCAGCAAGGCCGTGCAACAGCCCATGTAGAGAAGAAATTTGGGCGGATTCACTTCTAGGCAAAATTTTTTACTCGGCACGACCTTTAGCACAGCCATGTATCCCCATTGCCATGTTTTAAATAAATAAATAAAATAAAAATGAATTAGATAATTGATAGCTAATGTGTTATATTAGTTAATTGATGTAATTAAGCATAAATTGAATAGATTTATAGATTTAACAAATAATTAGATTACATACAGAAGTTTATATAAAATGAGCTTAGTTAATAATCCTAAGTTCAACATGGCTTGAAGAACTTTAATGAGCTAAAATGAATTAGATTAATTAAGTTTAATCACCTTTGCTTAGTAATTGGATTAAATGATTAATTCTAATCAATTACCCTAAATTAAGTTAAAATGGATATATGATAATGAATTAGGGAGATAATTAGATATGATATAGTGATTTGATTTAATGATTAGATCTAATCAACTTAGTTAAAACTAAGTTAACATAGACTTAACTTATAATTAACTTAGATTAATATATTAAGTTAAACCCTAAATAATAAGGAGTACGTAATTACTAAAATATGATAGACTAAAGCTAAGTTAATTAAGATAATTTGATAGATAATGAAGAACTATTCGTATCTTGGCAGGGCGATCTTTACAGCTATGGTAGGGTTCCTATTTTATGTCTAATCAAATAAAAACATGAAGTGAAGGTTTAATATGAAATTTGATATAAGTTAATAGATAATTGAAATTCAGGCAAAAAAAAAAAAAAAGATAATTGAATTGCTTATATAATTTAATCTTTTGAACAGATGTTTGGATATGGTTTTTGTTTCTTAGATTGTCATCTGTCCGTCTGGTTTAAATAAGGTATGTCTTAACTTGCATGTTGGATACTAAGGTAGGCATACTAAAATAAATTAAAATTTAAAGACGGATTTAATAATTGAATGTTGCTTGTGCTGGTGCTTATGCTTGTGCCATTGAATCCAGTCTGAAGAGTGGTAACCTTGTCCGAGCGAACACGGTAGTTTAGGTGCTTAAGCCACCCTCGTCATGATGCAATGACATTTATAGGTGGCTTAGCGGGTAGCTAATGGAGCAAACAGTATCAGTATAACGTCTATATTAATAAGTGAGAAATAACATATTGGGGTCTACGTTTATGGGACCAGTTGAACCCTAGATGAGGCTTCTTTTCTTTATCTGTTCTATCATCTAGGTGATATAAGTATTCGGGTTATTTATATCACCACCCTGAGCGTCGTGTCATTATTCAGGATCCCTAAATTCCCAATGACTTGTTCCAGAGTGTGAGTGCTCCATGTTGCTTGTTTTATTAAAATAAAAGATACAAAGTTGTTATTCATTGCATTATCTTTAGCTAGGTTTGTGTGTCATTCCGTGTGTGTATGTGTTACTGTATACTAAGCTTTGGCTCATTATTGTTATTGTTGTTCCTTTTCCAGGTGTTGATGATAATGATGGATATTGATGATATTGATTATTTTGGGCATGGGTTGACTTAGGAGAAGACTATGAATGAGGGATGTGAGTGAAGATTGAAGAATGTAGATAGTTTATTTTTATTTGTTTATTAAAGAACTGGGTTTATATTTTAAATTGTAATATTCTTTTAAGAGGCTTGATGGAGCGCGAGTTTTCTAATTTATAAGTTCTTAAAGCTCTGTTTACCATCATGAAAGGTATAGTTGATACTTGATGGTATATTTTTGTTTATGATAAGATTATCTACTCATGAGAGTAGTTTAAGATATGTTTTTGAAATGTTCATTTTAAAAATTATAAATCCAATTATTATGAGAATCTCATCGAATGATTTTATGACATAAAATTGAGTAGCAAATGTCCAAATAAACATATTATTCAAGGAAGCCTGAGCATGTAATACTATTATATGTGGCAGTAACTGCCTTAAATTAAATTTTAAGGCGTTACAGTGGAAGCAGTTAAATCTTGGCCATTATTAAGCAATTATGTGCTTTTTATGGGTTTATCAAGGTACTTTGGGGCTTTATCAAGAACTATGCTTCTATTGCAAGTCCACTTACTAACTTGCTAAAACATGATGCTTTCTAGTGGTCAGATGAGGCTACACAAGCTTTTCACAAGATTAAGGAATGTCTACTTTCAACCCCTATATTAGTGTTACCTAATTTTAATAAACCGTTTATTTTGGAGACTAACGAATCAAAGTCTAGAATGAGTGCTATATAATTACAAGATGATCATTCGGTTGCATTTCTCTAGCAAGAAGATGTCATCTCATCTTACTAAAGCATCTACCTACATAAGAGAGTTACATGCTTTAGTCAGAATGGTTTGTAAATAGAGACAATATTTATTGAGCTCATATTTTGTAATGTGAACTAATCATAGAAGTCTTAAGGAGTTGTTAACACAAGTAATTCATACATCCGAACAACATAAGTACTTAATTACACAATTGTTTATAAAGTTGGATGTGACAATATTGTGGCAAATTCATTGTCGAGACAATTTGATGGAGTTTTTCAACATATGACATTTTCTATGCCTTATTTTGGTATTGTTGATTACTTGTATTAGGTTCTCTTAATTAAGTTTTGATAATAACAAAAAGGTTAAAGTGTTGTCTAATAGTTTTACTAAGTGTACAGATATTATGATAATTAAAATTAAATAAAGTTTTAAAGCAGTGCAAAAAGCAGTATTTTATGACAATTAAACTTAAAATGAAGTTTTGAACTACTGCCAAAAGCAATAGCAAGAGTAGTGTTAGAACTTTTGTCAAAATATATAATAACGAACATAGAAGAAAAAGAAAAAAATTTGAAGTAATTGTTGATGCATGACTTCTAAGTTCGTCTATGAAAACTTAGCTCCAATTATTTGGTATATTTGGGTAATGCATCTAATGCATTCCAATCAATGAGGACTTAAAATCCGTGGAGACAAATTTAAGTTAGATTTGCTCAATAACCTCTTTAAGACAAGCTTTATGAAGGCCTTCAAACTTCGATGAAAATACTATGGGAGCTTACTTATTTTTATGGAAGTTTTATCATAGTACAAGTTAAAAAAAGACATGCAAGATCTTTAGATCAGCTTTAGCAAAATTAAAGAAGATATGGATAAGGATAAGCATAATCTCAATTTAGAACTAAGGCCTCGTTTGTTTCAAGGAAACTTTCTTGTATTTAGAAAAGTGTTTTATGTAAAAATGTTTTCTTGAAAATGATATGCTTTCATGTGTCTGTTTGCTTTTACGGAAACATGTTGAAAGAATTTTTCGGTGTTTTGGCATACTAATATTATGTAACACATCGTCATATATAAATAATTTATTATTAGCAAGTTACTATATAAGTACATTAGGCGAAATAATTTTATCTAAATTAAAAGTATAGAATATAAATTATTTATAATATTTATTTACAAACCATCAGTTGATATTTGCAACTTGTTACTAAGTATTCATATTTTTCTTTTCTCCATTAAATTATTTTCATGTTTAAAATATAATTTATTTATTAATTACGATAAAATCAAATAAATATAAACTTTCTAAGGTTACAATACTTGAAAAAATTGATTTGGAAAATGACTTTCCGTTTTGAAAAGAGTAAGTCATTTTCCTTAAAAAGAATAGGATTTTCTCTTTAGTGGTAATTATTTTCCCTTGCAAAGGAAAATGTTTTCTACTTAAAGTATCTTTTCCGTGTAACAAACAAAAGAAAATAAAAAAAAAATTGTTTTCTGGAAAGTGTTTGTCTTGAAACAAACAGGGCATAAATATATTGATTTTTGTGGAGATTCAAAATCGAATTGTTTCAAGGAAATCAAAGCTTATTCGTTTTGGAAGATATTTCAAGGAATAAGAATAGATATAAATAAGCTTCAACTTTAAATTCAGATCCATGAAAGGAGGAGATATTTTTCTTAAATCATGTAAAGCTTATTTTCAATGGTTTTTGTTAGAAATTCCAGGAGGAAAACATTGAGATATGGAAATAGCCATTATCTTCAAGATATAAAAGAGTTAGCAGCTAAAAAATTTGTGATAGAATGAAGAAGATCGAAAATTCAAAGCTAAACTTTATATGCTACAATAGTCAACACTTTCATTAGAAGTTGCCTGCACTTACTGATTTTATACATATTTTATTTCACTTTGTGCTTAAACCTTTAAGAACCTACTGTATGTCTTTTGAAACTATCCTTGCTCTACTTTGAGAGTTAGGATTTAGTGATAGTGAGAGGATTACACTTATATTACGTTTGGTTTATCAGAATAGAATAAAGTTAGAAAGGAATAGCAATTCTTTTAATTTATGATTAGAGGTATTTTTGGAATAAAATCTATTTTTTGTTAGAAATAGTCATTCCTCAAGTAAAGAAAAAGAATGAAGATTCCTCATCTATTCCACATGAGATGGAATAAACATTCTTATGGTAAATTTTTTACAAATCAAACAAAGAAATAACCATTTGAAGGTAATAGAAGTAGAACACCAGTCCTACTCTAATAAACCAAACGTAATGCTAATATTTTATAGTTTTGTGATTAGCCTAAGTGGGAGGTTTATGAGATAGAGTAAGATAGTATTGGTGTTTGTAATCTCTCATTTAGTTTATTGGATTAGTAGAACGACCAATATGGATGATCAAATCCCCAACAGTAGAGTTGGAAGAGAGAACCAACTATCAAAGAAGAACCTCTATAAATTTCAGGTCTTATTTATTTTATCGTACTTTAATTTGTTTATTGCTTGTTTTGTTAAAATTAGTGTTATCATCATTCTAACAAAACTCAAGGAGAAATTTGCATATAAAGGTTTAATTTTGGAAAATTTTGAAATATCAATCAATTCAACCCTCCCCTCTTGATCGCATAATCGAGATCAACAACTTGAAAGCAGAGTATTCAATGCACCTAGCTATGTTGAGATGTCATTAAAAAGTTAAATGAAGGTGGGTCATTAAAGTAGCCACTAAAGTGGAAGAATGGTTTGCTTTGTTATGGACAAAAGTTATTTTTGGTACCCACTTCCACATTAGTACCAATTTTATTGCAGGAATTCCGTACTATTCCTTTGGCAGGTCATTTTAGTGTTAATAAGACTTCTAGACGTTGGCAGCTCAATTTTATTAGGTTAGTATGAAGCATGATGTGTAGCTTTTTGTTCCAGGTTGTTTGGTTTTTCAAGAAACCAAGTATAACACTAAGAGTCCAACTAAGCTATTAGCACCTTTGCTTATTATAAAACAAGTGTGGGAAGATATATCAATGGATTTCATAATTTGTTTACTAAAACTACAAGGATTTACTATGATCTTAGTAGCACTAGATCGCTTATCAAAATGTTGCCATTTAAGTGCCTCAGATTCTAACTTTAATGCCATTACAGTGGCTTGGTTGTTTATGGATATTGTGGTTAAGCCTAATGGGTTTCCAAGAACAATAGTCTCGAATAGAGATGCTATATTTGTGAGTCAGTTTTGGACAGAGTTGTTTGAGCTTAGCGAGACTAAACTTTGTATGAATTTAGCCTATTACCCTTAAAGTGATGATCAAACTGAGGTACTCAATCATATTTTATAGCAGTATCTTTGATGATTTATGATAAATGTTCCACATGATAGGGTGAAAATTTTGTCTTGGGCTAAATTTGCCTATAATGTTTCATATCGTGTAAGCCTCATCTCACTCCATTTGAGATGGAAGGAAACCTCCATCAATACCCATGTATGTTAGATGTTATTCAAAGTTGGAGGCTACTGATTTGGGTTTGGTGACTTCATATGAGATTTTGTAGTTACTTCAAACAAATTTATCCAATGTTAAGGCTAAATTGAAAGCTCAAGTGGATAAACATCATATTGATGGAGTTTCATGAAGGTGATTTGGTTTTTGTAAAGCTTCAATTGTATCGACAATTATCTTTCTTTGGGAGTTTTTACAAGCTTTCTAAGCGGTTTTATGAACCCTTTAAAGTACTTAAGAGGGTGAGGCAGTGTAATGATGCTTTGAAGTTACCTGCTGGGTTTAAGATACATATTGTGTTCCATGTTTCATGTTTGAAATTAGCTTATGGGTCTATGCTACCTTCACTTGATTTTACCGCTGAACTCACACAACAATGATCCATTGTTAGAACCTTTGAGGATTGGTGTTTAGAAGCTTATGAGGAATGGTTGTCAGGTGACTTAAATTTTAGTTCAAGAGATTGGACTTCTTATTGAAGACACCACTTAAGATGATTTATCTATTTTCCAATCTATTTATCCTCATTTCAACCTTTGAGACAAGGTTGCTTTTCAACAGGGGAACAATTGCTACAGATGAAGTTACAAAGGAAGAGGAGCAACATCACAAGATAAGGCTACTTTAATCAGAAAGGATACATTCGGTCCCCCTCATCTTTCCTGGTAGAAAAGCAGGCACACTTTAATCAGAAAGGAAACTAAGTACAATGAATGACCGAACATCCAAAAGTTTGAAAAACTCATGATCCATGGCAAGTGGAACCGCCGTCCAAATTAATTTTACTCTGGAAGTGGATATGGCAAGTACCACCTCGGGAGAAGTTTGAAAAAATCAATAAAGAGGGTCCCTTCTCTTTTATTGACAATGAAAACAAGGATGCCCTTTTTATTATTTCAAGACTGAAGCAGAGATGGTCCTCCCCCATTAATGATTTTTCCCCTGTGAGACTGGAAACACGCATAGCAATTCAACATATGTCTAGAAGCACAACGTGCAAGTTGGTGCTTTACATGTGTTACGGTAATTTTTGCTGCGCTTGTCCGTAACGCAGAATTTATAGGAGCGGCGGTTGCTCAAGGCAGGCAGTGGGTGTCCGAAGGTCATTAAGATAATGGATATCGGTCTACTAAAGCATTTTTGAATAATATTAATATTATTAGAAGCGGATTAGGACTTGATCCGATCAAGCTAGAAAGTGAAAAGTTGAGCAATCAAATCGGATTCAATCAAGAGTCGAATCGAGATTACAAAAAAATAAATAATTTAATTATGAAAGACTAATATATATTACATCACTTAATTAAATCTATATTTAAATCAAATTTATTAATTAATTATTAAATAAACATGATATAATGATTATATTTTGTAAATTTGTAATAAAAATATGAGTAAATATTTAAATTTCTAGTTTTTTGTTTTGTTTTTTTCAGTCCGATTCAACCTCCCAGGTTTCCTGATTCGACCATCCAGGTCGACCAGATTAATCCAGATCTTGCTGATTCAATGCAAAAATAAGTTTTAGACAAAACCCAACATTAGTGTAGCTTCTAGTCGAATCGATCCGTCAAAGCCGATTTTGACAACAATGATAATATAAGAGAGTGATCTCAAACCAAGTGTCAAGCTTATAGCTTAATAATACCTATATTATTTAAATGAGAGCACAAATTTGGTGTCTTCACCACTTTTTTAAAATGATATTCCTAATTTAGCCTTAATAAACTAGTTTTTATATTTTTATTTTCTATTTAAAGAATCTATATTATTTAAAGGAGAGCACAATTTAATGTTTTCACCGAGTTTGTATAATGATATTCCTAATTTAGCCTTAGTAGACCATTTTTTATATTTCTGTTTTTTATTTAAAGAAATGTGTGAGAGCACTTTACAGTAATTTCCCCATTTTTCCCATCTATTTTTTTGTTCCTGTCATTCAAAACCACGTTCTCTCATTTCTCCGCATTCTGAGCTCTCCTCTTCCGATCGTTTTAAATATTTTGAAAAACCGCATCCTAACCGCCTGCCTCAGTTAGTTTTTAGTTTTCATCTTAACCCGCGTTGAGCTGATTGTGGAAACACATTTAAACATTTTTAGTTTTTCAATATTTTAAAAAGACAAGTTTAGTTTTTAGTTTTTAGATTTTTATAATTCAAAGGTACTTTTTGTTCAATTTCTCTTTTCTTTTTGTCCTTTCACATTATTACTTTGTAATTTTGATATTTTTATGGTCACATAAGAGGGAGTAGTTTTTTTTGGGTTAGTATTTTTTTTTTTTTTTTGGTGTTGTGTTTGCTATATTGTACTGAAATGGAGTTGGTCTTCTTGTATAAACTACATTTCTTACATATACATTATGCTTTTCATTTCTCCCTTTTTTCTTTCACTAAATAATACTATTTTATTTCATTTTGTACCGGATCAAACTAAGTTTTTTGAATGCTATTACTTCATACATTTTATGTTTTAATGTCGCGGCTGTTACATCCACAAAAAAGGGATTTTTTTTTTTTAATTTTTAGTTGGTATTTGTAATTTTATTTTGGATGACTGTCATGTATGACCTAAAAAAGGGGCGCAACTTACATTTCTTATGTATCAAATGCCCTTTTTTTTCAATGAAAATAATAATTTGAATTGTAAAGTGTCAAGGATTGTAAACCCTTGAATTTTTTTTTTTTTTAGTATTCATAGAAAATAATCCTAGAGTTAAATGCCAAAAATTAAAACCCTAAAAATTAACTTAAGATAAAATCAAACTCTAAACAATATCAAATATGAAATTTCACGACTTTAAGAAAAAGAGAACCTTCAAAAACAAAATAGAAATTCAATAATCGTTCGACTTCAAAACCCGAATATGAAACAATTCATATATCTGATCCCTAACACATAAATCGAGATGAAATATTCAAATAATATTCAACAACAAAATTTTAAAACCTTAAACCTATCGGTTAATATTGGAATAAAAAATCTAAATTAATACAGAAAGTTAAACTGAGTCAAACACAGGACCTTAAACTCAATTAAACAATCCAAGAACTATAAAATATTAAATAAATCATAAAAATAAAGTAATACTTAAAATTTGAACAAAAAATATGACACGGTCATAACCCCAAAATTTTATGATCTTACGAGTAAATCATAAAGTCATAATTAAAACCGGATCCCTAAAAGTCAACTAGGTCAACAACAAGCCCTAATAAGACTGGATCCGGTAATCCCGCGCTCGAAACTCTAAGACAATAAAATGAGATAATCATATGTAGTTCATCATAGTGTGATACAACCTAAAAAGATCAGATTTGTCGAAAATTCTTTTTTTAGACCAAAATGAGAATAGGTTTCGAAAATAGTGTCCTGGTACGCAAAATGGTAAAAATATTCCAATAACACCATTAGACTCATAATAACATGAAGATTCCAAAAATATTAGTTTTAGAATTTTTTTATAACTACAAATATCAGATATAGCATATTTACGCGTATTTTTTTTACTATCAGTAATTTATTCGTCTTATTTATTATTCTTTATACAATTTTTACTATTCACTACTATTCACCTATCTCTACTTTTTCTTACTACTTATTCTTACACTTTACCATACATATTTCTTACAATTTACCTTTCCCATAAAACTTTATTCACATCATACCTTACACATTATTACTTTTTTATTGCAAAACAACAAAATAAATAAATTTCTCTCTCTCTAATGCCCAAAATTGGTGCTCCACACACACACACACACACATAATTTTATTTCATTTTCATTTTATTTAATTACAATTAATTTATCTCCACATTTATCTATATATACCCCCTTCTCCCTCCATTTTCTTTCACATACTTCTTTATCATAACAAAACTCTCTCAAATTTACTCCTTAAATATTCTCTCTAAAATCTCTTCCAAAGTCTCACATCTTTCCATATTTTTACTATCTCCATACAATATCAACTCCTCTTTCTCCTACCACTCACTTCTCTACATTAGGTAAAAATTTCCTACAATTATTCTTTATATTCACGTAACTTAACATGACCATAGTGTATATTTTCTAAACCCATGAGAGTTAAGAAAGTAACAATATGTTTATGTTTTGTTCTTGTTCATGTAAAATTTTATTATTGTATTGTTATTATCTTATGCTATATTATTCTTACTTCTAATCTAACTTCTATATGTTATTAAATATATTTATGTATATATATTTTTCTTAGAGCATATAAGCTCACTAACATAACTTTTTATTTATATATGCTTTGCAATTTATTTATTTATTTCATGCAATTTTATTTAGACTAGTCTTTCTAGTATTTGACTTGTCCATATCAAGTCAAAACAATTTTCTTTTCTTTTCTTTCTTTTCTCTAAATCTGGGGAGTCTTGACATAAACTTAAGACTCCTATGATTTCGTATTTATTTTTCTTAAAGGACTTGTCCATATCTAAGTTCGGGAAGCCTCAATACAAGTTAAAACTTCCAAATACTTGACTTTTATTATGTGCTTATTTTATTTTTATATTTTTTATCTTTCATATAAATTATTTTTATCATATTATTTAACTGTAAGTTCATATTCATGCTTGATCATGTTGTTGTTGTCTTAATAAAAATAAAAGAAATTTTTTCTTTGATAAAGAAACTAAAACTAAGCTCACCATAAAAATAAATTTTGTCACTAGGAAAGTTTTCATTAAAACTTAGAAATTGTTTCAATAACTTTTCTTAAAAAATTTAGACAAGTTCATCATAACTTTTAGTGCCATGCAAGGCTTCTTAAAATTTTAATTAAATAGTTGCATTACTCTCTTTTTAAACTACCAAAAATAAAATTTGTTATTGATAATTCTTTTATATGCAAAATTTTCTTAAAAACTTATTTATGAGATTATTACCAATACTTTAATAAACACTAAGAACAAAATAAATTTTTCAAGCCAAGCTAAGATTAACCATTAGTTAAAATTCGCTTAGAAATAAAATCAATATACAACTTAGGGAACTAAGCTTTAAGAAGTAATTTTATTTTCTTTTTATAAGATTGAGGAAGTAAGAGATATAGTAATTAGACACTCACTTATAACAAACTAAAGATTTTTCCTAAAGGTCCATGTGTTGAGAAATTTCGAATTAAGAAAGAATATTATAAGCATAAAAGTTTAGAATAAGTCGTTAACTTAATTTTTCTCATATAATAAAACTCGAAACATTTTTTTTTCAACTTAGGATGATTTTTCGTCACAATCACATAAAGGTTCATTTTTCAAAGTAATTAGTCAAAAGAAGTTTGGCATGAAAATAAAATATTCATGAACTCAAAATAAATATGGACTCATGATTTTCTTTAATTGAGTTTCACATTTACAAAATCTAAGAATTAGAATTTTGTTGAAAAAATCAAAATTAGGAAATTCTTTAAAAGAAAATACACTTGGGTTTTATGTCACAAATAGGTGAAACCATGTTTTATAAAATAAATTGTTAAATAAGAATTTGTGAACAAATATAAGACCTTTAAGGATTTTAATATATATATATATATATATATTATGATTTTCTTGTTGCTAAGTCACAAATTTATAAAATACCAATTTAATCACAAGTCAAAGGATGACTCTTCACAAAACTTAATCTTTCACAAAGGTTGTATACAAATTTTATTTTTGAGACAACATTACTAGAATCATGTATACAATATTAGTCTATGTATATATTAGAAAGAATTTTTCAACTATATAAATACTTATATAGTTGCTATGGAATTTTGTATTGGATAGAATTTAGAAAAATTTCAATTAAGGCTGGAATTTTAGTAACCAATCTGTACTAGCCTGTTTTTGAATCCAAATGACTTCAAATGTTAAAAAAAAAAAAAACCTTTGAAATAGATATATCTTTTTGAGTAAGTAGAAAACGATATCTTATATGCAAAATCCTAAATTAAAATGAGCAAGTTATGGTTATTTTAAATTAGAGTTTCACATAATCTGAATTTTGACAAAAATAACAAGATAGAATTAGAAAGTTTGAGTACAACCTCTATGAAATACTCATTTCGAGTATTTCTTTTGTCTAGGTGACGAGGAATACAAGACTTCCCTTCCTGAGGATTACCACGACTAAGAAGATTGCGATATGGACAAGTGAGTTTTCCCCATTATTTCGTTACCTTGCTTATATTTTAGATAATTGCATTGGATTTATAAGTACAAGACAAAATGAATATGATTGGGGTTATGGGTTTATATGTACATGCCTTTATGTATGTGTGAGATGGATAATAAGCATATCAAAACCAATAAATGATTATTTAAGTATGTCATTAATATTACATGTTGTTTATGTGTGTTTGATACTTGTTTATCGTCTTTAAGTATACCATAATTATACTCGGCTTTGATATAAATTAAATAGATACGTATTGTATCCATCGAGTCACATAATAAAGACTTCTACTCCTACGTGAGGAATCGAAAGAGCCAGAGAGCAAGCTCATTCTTAGGGAACTAAGGCATACCGAGGATACCTCTCAAGGATGAGCCATGTCAATCGATCGCTATGAGCAGAGTGCTCGGGAACTAGCAATAAAGATAGCAGAGATCTTCAGACCTAAATTCCCTAACCCCTGATACATGGCATAAATCTATTCTATATAAGGTTTTCGGATACCCATACATAATTGTTTGTATCATGTGATTGTTGCATAGTATGCATAGCATCCGCGTAAATTAATAAACTTATTTAAAATCATGATGCAAATAAAAGGAATATCTCACTAAGCTCTTTGTAAGCTTAAACCCCATATGTTACGTTTGGTATACAAGAATGATTTGGAATGGAATGAGTTTGGAAATGATAAATCCAATCCTATGTTTGGGAGATTATGTGGAACGGAATGGCTAAAAATGTAATTGTCAGAAATGCCCTTAGTAGTAAATGCAAAATATTAATACATGACAAGATAAAAAAGTAACTACACGCATATAATTGATAAGATTTGATTAAAATCGTGATTCCGCTTTCTCATAGGTTGAATCGAATTCCTCTTCAAAGTCGGAATCGTCAATTCCAAGGAATTAAGATTCTGACTTCTAAAAACGCTTCCAAACACTGGGAAGGGAATGAAAGCCAGAATTATGATTTTATTCCGACCCATTCATATGTACCGAACGTGCCAATAGATTTTTGTTGATTCAGATATGCTTGAGACTTTATCTGAGGATGGAACATTAAGAAAATTAATGGTGGATTATTGAGCTTTTATGAAGGAAGTAGCAATATAGAAGGAGTTTTCTTGTTTGAGATTTTTTTATGAGTAATGTATGTTATGTTGAACTTTTGGAGATTATTATGAAATGTATTTATATAGTTTTGAGGACAATAGCAGGTGTATGCCCCTAGGAGTTGTAATGAACCTTATTTATGTTTCATGTTAAGCATTTCTCTTACCTTGTTACTTAATTGCTATCAATGTAAATTGCACTTCTTTGATGCGTTTCTTCTTATATTTGTACGCGTTGTGTATAATATGGAAGCCTTTATATGACTAAATAATCATTCTTAGACTTTAATATTATGTATGGCTAGTTGTCACATTTAGAGTACCCCTCAAGCCAAGACAAGGAGCATACTAAGTTTGATGAGAGATGAGTTGGTAATGAAATATTTTGATGCCATCGGTTGAGTATTCAAGCGACTACACATTGTCCAAGATTTATTTATAATCGCAAGCGTCTACATTGCCGGAGTTTATTTTATATAAGAAACGGTACATCTTTTCTTCTTTTTTAATTCCTTTCATGTAATTAACTATGTGTCTGTATGGATAACTTTTTTCGACAAATATAAATATTTTTTTAATTTTTTTCTAACAAATTATTTATCAAGAAATAAATATAGATAAAAAATAGTTGGCAATTCTTATAAAACGATTCAAATAAATTAAAAAAATATAAATTAGACATATATATAATCGTTTCGATAAATAAAAATATAAAAAAAAAAAAATCCAAACATACCCATATATATCAAAACAATTAATATTTCGTGGGTCTCATATATTAATATTGCAACGTTGATATTTTTTTTTATATATTTTTAGTTTTATAATGCTAAGCACTCTACATGACCAAATATTTAATGTTGGCAAATAAGAAGAAAAACTCCTTTGGAAATTTAACATATTATTATGAATTTATTGTGTGGTATGCCTACGTCGAACAAAGTAAAAAAGAAAAAACATAAAAGAGAAAAAGAAATAGTGACACCCCTTCTGATATTTGTGATATCATGTAGACGTAATATGACATGATGCTCTTTTGCATCACTGATCGTCTGAACTGCAGACTCATGACATAATGCAAACGAAATGAATGGACCTTGGTTAGGGATAATATACTGTTTATAGGTTGCCAATCACGCATCACATATTACCATAAATAAGTTTTTAATGCGCATGTGAATTCAGAGTCTATTTATTGAAAGTAGGGACCACTTGTATTTTTTTATTCAATTAATGTTTATCTAATAAAATTTTAATATTTTCATAAAGCTTTAAAACTTTTACTATTTAAGAGAAATTAGTATGACTAGCCAGCAAAAATTAAAATTGCAAATGCTTATTATTTATAAATCCAAAAATCGCTATACCAAAATACTGTTTATAAAATTAAATTTAAGCATATTATCAAACTGGAATAGAATATACCAATAGATTAATAGAACCTCAATATAAAATTTTCAAACTAATATTAACTGAAGTTAACACTGTGTTTATTGGAGTAACATAAATTGCACGGCAAAACGACAATAATTTGATCCTTTCCAGTGAAGAGAGTTAAACAATTCAATCCAAAAAATAAAAGGATTTCAACACCAAAAAATTTATCTCAATGCATGCCACTCACTCAACTAACAATCTCATAGTGTGGTCTCAGGAAAAACAAATTCAATGTTCAATGCATACGCAGTGAATTTGATGATCAACTCACCGGCACTTAAAAAACAAAACTAAATAAAAAAATAAAAGAAAAATCACACACATAATTACATGTCACCATCAATATGAATTTTATTTATGAGTGTGCTGCAAAGAAAGAAAAATTATCCACTAACCTCATCTAAAATTATGAAGCCTTTGTGGAGTTACTGCCTATACACTAGCATTTTTATACCATTAGTGTACTTTTGGAGGAGAAAATTGAGAAAAAATCGAAATTCCATGATATACGACCCCATATACTCCAGTTGTGTACAATAGGTCATGTACATTTGCCAAAAAAGGAAAAACGCACGAAGTTAACAAGTACACTATCCCGATGTACACGGGTCGTACATACTAATATATATACCCGTACCCTGTTTTGTTAAAAAAGAATTCATTCACTTGTATTTCCATCCAAAAACCCTAGAACACATTTTGCAGAGCTTTTTAAAGAAGAATTCGTGCTACAACTTGAAGATTCGCAAACACCACTTCTATAAAAGGGTTTTATCATCATGATCTTTTCTTTTTTTTCCCATTGTACTTATTGTTGTTGTTAATCTCTTCATGGAAAAGTAGTTGTGTATGCCCTAGGTTTCGAGAAACCCTAGCCTTCATGTATTGACTTGTTTATTAATTGAATGAAGTTTGATTTTGAGTTTGCTTCATGATTTATATTGTTGTTTATGATGATTTTAGGCCTAAGTTATTATAAAGTTGATTCTTGTTAATTTGAAAGAAGATTTCAATTAATGGATTTGATCTCTCATGGGAAAAGAAGTTGAGCAATCCATCTACAAATAGGGCTTTTCCAACTTTCTATCAATTAGGGTTCATAATCTTCATGCTATTCTAATTTGATAATTGTGAAGGAAGAAATTCCCACTTTTGCAATTAAGGTCAAGGGTTAATTAGCTTGAAGATAGTAATTAATCTAATTGAGAAACCCAATAGTTCAAGATCAAGTTTCGTTCAATTAAATCCACCTTTAAAGATGAAGGGAGTTAAGGTTGATCAAAACTAAGGGCATTGTTTGTGAATTGATTTATCTTGAGAAATTTATGCATATCTTTCATCTATGGTTTTTGGACTTGCTTTTAGTTAGAATTAGTAGGAAGTTTAGCATATATCTTACTTTTGATTCGGCTAGATAATAGTTAACAAGTTATTACTTGTAGCCACACATAGATCCCTAGGACAATATCCGAGTTAATTTCTATATTACATGATAGGTGCACTGCCTTGTGTGGGTCTAGAATTAACAAGATTATAAATTTAAAACTTAATGATCCAACACATCAACTCTCATACACCAGCTCTCTCAAATTCTTGTCCTTCATTACCTCTTTCTTTCAGCTCAAATCTAGATTGTTCTGACTTTACTCCTCAGATCTAGATTGTTCTGACTTTACTCCAGTTGATGTCAGTGCTGATTTTTCATCTCTGTCCTCTTCTACTATTCTTAGAAGGTCTTCTAGAGAATGCAAAGCTCCCACATGGCTGAAAGATTATGTACATGACATTTATTATTGTTCTATTTCACTGCATTACATGATAAATCTGCCACATCATACTCATTGTTTTCTTCCTCTTCATTTGCACATTATCCATCACATTATATTACTTCTTTTGCAAATGCTCTTACAACTTAAGAACCTTTTTTTTTGTTCACTAGCATCTAAAAATAAAGATTGGATTGATGCAATGAATGTTGAAATTGCTACTTTAGAGTTGAATGATACTTGGGAGTTGACTAATTTACCAAAGGGAAAGCGAGCAATTGGTTCCAAATGGGTTTATAAAATCAAATATAAACCCGATGGTAATGTTGAGAGATACAAAGGTAGGTTAGTGGCTAAAGGTAACACACAAGTAGAAGGGATTGATTATCATGATACTTTTTCACCGGTAGCTAAATTAGCTATTGTTCGTATCTTACTTGCTGTTGTTTCAGCCTATGGATGGCCACTTCATCAAATAGATATCAATAACGCTTTCTTGCATGGCTTCTTGGATGAAGAAATATACATGGCACCCCCTCCTGGTTATTTTAAAGCAGCTTCTGGTCAAGTATGTCGACTTAAGCATTCTCTATATGGTTTAAAACAAGCTTTTCGCCAATGGAATATTGAGATATCTCAATTTCTTCTTGCTAAAGGTTTTTCCTAGTCATGTAGTGATCATTCACTATTCACATCCTTCAATTCTGGTATTTTTCTTGTGGTTCTTCTCTATGTCGATGACATGTTGAGCATCGAAAATGATGTAGCTTCCATTGATTTGTTGAAACATGATATTTACTTAGCTTTTACAGTTAAAGATCTGGGAGATGCTCGGTTTTTCCTTGGAATGGAGATATGCTACACCTCTTCTGGTCTTCTTGTTCATCAGAGGAAATTCATATTTGATATTTTATCTGATGTGAGCTTACTGCTTGTAAGGCAGTTAATTTACCTCTTCCCACAGGTGCTCCTTTAGTTAAAGATGTTGAGACTATACTTTCTGATCCATTACCTTATCGTCGTATTGTGGGTCGATTACTTTATTTAGCTCTTACAAGGTCGGACATCTCTTTTGCTATTAACAAATTAAGTCAATTTGTTTCTCGGCCTTGTGATACTCATGCATGCTGCTCTTCATTTGCCCTACTATATTAAAGGAACAATTGACCTGGGTCTTTTTTATTCAGCTAACAATTCATTGCAATTACATGCATATTCTGATGTTGATTGGGCTTCTACTACTTTTGACCGAAAATCGCTTAGTGGCTATTGCATCATGCTTGGAACTAGTTTAATGTCTTGGAAATCCAAAAAACAAGCAATGGTTAGCATACCTACTACTAAGGCAGAATATCGTAGTATGGCCTCAAATGTGAAAGAATTGTTGTGGACAACTTATATTTTACGTGATCTTCGGATTTTGGTGGATTCTCCTATTTCTTTGTTATGTTACAATAAATCTGCTTTGCAGATTGCTCATAACCCTTCCTTACATTCACGTACCAAGCATATTGATGTTGATGTACATTTCATCCGACATCGTGTCTCCACTAGTTGTTACAGCCCACTCATATTTCGTCTTTGGATCAATTAGCTAATCTCCTCACCAAACTTCCTTCCTTGGATCATCTGCAAGTTTTTTGTTCTAAGTTGGGTCTTAGATCAGATCCAACTTGAGGGGGGGATGTAGAGTTACACATGTTTTTATTTTATAAGTGTTATTATTATTTATTTTTTACCTTGTCTTTTATTGTTTGGTCCAGCTGTATCTTTAGTTTGTTTTCTTTACTCTTTTGTATATAAATTGTATTTGTCTTTCCTTCTTTAGAATATGAAGTAATAAAGTGTTTTTTAGCTCTTCTTTCTTCTCTGGTAACAAACTTCTCACTGCTTTTCTTCTTTGTTTTTCACTGAACAGATTTCCATTTTCCACAAATAACACTTTTTTTTACTTTTAAAAACTCATTTAAGTCAGTGTTATTAATCCTTTCTACCTCCACTCAATAAGATCCAACATATACAAAACTAAACTTAGATCACTTTTCAAATATGACTCACTTCCACCTATATTATTTATTAGTATCCGCAAATGCTATAAAAACTAATTGAAAGTACAAATTGGCATTATAATATTTCATTCCAAAGACTTTCCAAGTGATATCATAAAAAGTTTCAATAACCTAGTCAATTTTAAATTCCAACTCATTATCCCAAAGAAGTACGATGCTTGTAATTTGAATCACTCCATTGTGATAACAAGCAAACATAAGATTTTTGAAATCCTATCGAGTTTAGACATCTTGTCACAATTCTTTATCTTTACACAAAGGCAGCCAGCTTGCACGTTCAACTTAACTTTTCATGTTTAAGACCCTTTCACATACTTCACACTTTCTCTAACCTTATCCATAGGACTATTGATATTTTTTGAACTTTCTTGAACAATCAAATTAAAATATTTGCATGACATATTATATGAATTAAAAAAACCCAAAACTAAAAGTCCACCTAAGACATGTAGTTGTAACTTTAATAAACTCACAAAAAAAAATATCATTAGCTCAAGTATTATCCAATGTCACACTAAATAATTTACTTTCAATACTCCTATTAGCTAGTGAAATCATTTCTTTTTTAGTTAATATAGCACTTGAATGTGGAGGTAAGATCTACGTAAAACCCAAAATCTTCTTTGAGAAGACCAAATTTTGCCAATGAAATGTACAAAAACAAATGTACATCCATCAATTGCTGCATATGTCCACAAATCAGATATGGAACAAACTCTACTAATCCAATCCAAAAGCACATTTTTATCCTACTTTTTTCCCTCTTTATATCACCCTAATTCATTAGTTTTGAAAGTATTTCTAAATATGTGAACAACATTCACATTTAAATACCTAATAATGCTCTTTCTCGTCTTATAACATGTCAATACATCAAAATTGAAAGTATTTGCAGAAATATGAACAACATTCACATTTAAATACTCAGTAGTAGTGCTTATCAATGGCGTTATAGCTTAGTGACTTCCAATTCCGGTCATTATCCTTGAGATATCGAGTTTGATTTCTCACATTATAATGGCCCTAATGACCATGTTATTGTAACTACTAAAAAAAGTTTTAAAAGAAAAGTACTCAGACTTGTTTTAAATCCTTTATACTCCATAAAAACGAGAGACATTTTATGTTTAACATAGTAATAATTGACAAATCATGATCAAATCTATTGATATTGCATTTCATATCAGCTGACAAAAACATCTAACGAATGTCTTTGCTACTACATTTTGAACATTTGTCAATATGTCATTTTAAGTTTTTTATTCCAAATGACTATCACATTTTATCTTAGTCTTATAGTCTTATCTGATTTACATATAACTCTTGTAATAAATGATCCATCAAAATGAAAAATAATTTTATAACGATTTATTAGATATTTAATTTTTGTATTTTATTATAGTAAATATTATGTCTGAACAGATTTCAAAATACATCAAACAAAACCCCGAAAAATTAAAAGAAAAATAGAAAAAACACTAACATCCAAAATCAAATAACAGGTAAACTTCATTCAATACTCATATGTTAATTAAATTTCAACCCTATAATTTATTTGAGTAATTAAAACTAGATTCCAACCGTCCCTATTTAATCTTAGTAAACATCACACCAAGTATATATTTGGTTTATTCACACCGTGAAGGTGACTATAAATATAGAATCTAGAAGAAAAGCATTTTTTTTACATCAACATGTTGCATCAAATATGCATTGTAGATTGAAAAACTTAAAGAAATGTTGTAGCATTACTCAAATACTTTCATGGAAGATCAAACAAAGTTAAGAATAAAAAAAATGCCGTCTCTCTTCAAGTTTAGCGGGGTTAATACTATATAATTTCTCCACCTATTAATAGTGTGTTTAAACTTCCTAAGATTAAATGCTTCTCCTTCTTAGCTACTCACTCTTAATAATCCCTTGCATATTACTTCCAAGCCATTCCTCCACCACCATTCCTTCCATGAAAGATCAAACAAAGTTAATAATAATAAAATATGTTGCCTCTCTTCAAATTTAGTGGGGTTGGTGCAATATCATTTCTCCACCTATTAATAGTGCATTCGAACTTCTTCTCCTTCGCTTCTCACCCTTAATGATCCCTTGCATATTACTTCCACGCCATTCCTTTACAAATACATATAATGTGAGACATGATGAAAATTAGTATTTCATTCTTCTTATCAATATATAGAGAAAAGCTTTTATATACAACTTTCAGAAAAGCTATTCTAGGAAAGTCAAAGCTACAAGCTATTCATAGAAAGTAAAAAACACTAGTCCAAAGACACTAAATTAATCCCATAAAATTAGCCAATAATAAAGATATTCTATAAAAAGTATAAAACATGTCAATCTAAACTTTCTAATATGATATGTTGACTACCCATGCTAACACCCCCCTTCAAGTTGGTGCATAGTTGTCTTCAATGCCCAACTTGACTAGTGAGTTATGAAATGTCTTACTAGAAATAGCTTTAGTAAGGATATGCACTAACTGATCTTCTGATTTTATAATGGAAACTGAACTATTTTTGCCTCAAGTTTTTCCTTGATTCTACTTCAACATGTTTTGTTCTATCATGTCAGACCAGATTTTGTGCAATTTCTATGGCTAATTTATTATCATAAAATATGTTTATTGTAGAACTGAGTGAATATCCAATTTCTTTCAATAATCTCTTGAGACAAAGAAATTCACAAAGTCCCTCAGTCATGCTTCTGAATTCTGCCTTTGCACTAGACAATGCAACCACTTTTTGTTTCTTACTTCTCCAAGTGACTAAATTTCCACCCACGAAAGTAAGATAACATGATGTAGATTTTCTATCAATACTACTTCCATCCCAATCTACATCTGTATAGCCATCAACATTTAAATGCTCATATTTTTTTAAAATCAGTCATTTTCTTGGAGATGACTTCAAGTATCTCAAAATTCGAAAGACAACATCCCTGTGATCTTTGCTTGGATTATGCATGAATTGACTCACTAAGTTTATAGCATAGGCAATATCCTGTATAGTATGAGACAAATAAATCAATTTCCCTACAAGCCGTTGGTATCTTTCTTTATTTGTGAGTGTTTGGTTTGGGTGATCTGTTAATCCATGATTTCAATCATTGGCGTGTCTACAAGTTTACAATCAAGCATCCATGTTTATGCTAGTAAATCAAGGATATATTTCCTTTGTGATAAAAATATACCTTGATTTGATCTAGATACTTCAATACCCAAGAAGTATTTTAATCCCCTAAGATTCTTCATTTGAAATTCAACAACCAAGTGTTCCTATAAAGTAGACATCTCCTTCTTATCATTTCATGTAATTATCATATCATCTACCTTTTTTTTTGTCATCTCTTCATTAATTGTCGTGACCCATTTGGGTTTATTCAAGGCTTCTTGTATAGTATTTGGAACTTGTTCAACTGATGAATGTGCACAAAGGCTTTGACTAGTGATGATAATTTTGGTGCAAACATGGTAGGCAATTAGATACCTTGTCTTCTTATCTCCAACAACATATGGTGAGTGTCGACTTGGTAGCTTGCCACGATTATGTATGTCAGGTAATCTATAGCCAATAAAATCATTAGAATCATTGGGAGAAGAATTTAGAGATCTTACATCTGGAATATTCTCAGGGGAATGGTCATGTACTAAAATATGAGAAATGGACCGGTCTTGCTCTATTGGGAGTTCTTGTTCCACTTGCTCTATTAGGGGTTCTTGCTATAACTGAGGTTCTGGTGTAGTTGGGCATTGTTCTTGTTCACTTCTTGCTTGAGAGACATTATTTTCTTCTCCGTGTCCTATTGTAAGATTCTTCCAACTACTTTATATATCATCATGTCTTGATTCCAAGTTGGTATCTTCAAAGGGTAGCCAATTTTCCCAAATATCCTTATTTTGTTCTTTATGAAGAGAAGAATTAGGATCTAATTTTTGAAAAAAAATTCTCTATTTCCAAAAAAGTGACATCCATTATAGTATATAAGCGTCTAGTAGTAGGATCATAGCACCGATAACCTTTCTTATGTATTGTATATCCTAGAAAAACACAACGAATAGCACATGGATCCAATTTTGTTCATTGGTTTTTATGAAGATGAACATAAGCAACACATCCAAAAACTTCGGGCGTAAGCATTAAATTTGAAGGTAATTGCACATGGTGAGCAAGAGCCTGTAATGGAGTCTCAAAATTCAAAACTCGAGATGGCATTCAATTCAATAAATAAATGGTAGTGACAACTGCATCTGACTAGTATTATTGAGGTGCATGTGTTAATGTTAACAAAGCTCTTGTTGTTTTAAGAATGTGTCTATTTTTTCCTTTCCACAACACCATTTTGTTGTGGCATATGAGAACAAGTGGTTTCATGAAGCAAACCATGTGTTTGAAAATATTCTTTAAACTCCTTATTGTCGTATTCTCCATCATTATCAAATCGAAGAATTTGAAGTTTAACTGAAAATTGTGTCCTTATCATATTATGAAAATTATGAAAAACTTCAAACACTTCACTTTTATTTTTCAATACATAAAGCCAAGTCAGTCTTATGCAATCATCCACAAATGTTATAAACCATCTAATTCCTAAAGAGATTGAAATAGAAGCTAGACCCCAAACATTTGAATGCAATAATGTAAATGGTATCTCACATCTTTTCAAACTTATTGGATAAGGGATATGATGACTCTTGGACATAATACAACTCTCATATTTAAAAACAGATTCGAGTAAATTAGAGAACAACTTTGGAAACAAGTGCTTCAAGTACAAAAAAGATAGATGTCCAAGTCTATGATGCCACAACCAAATCTGTCTCTCTTGATCACCAATTCGACCCATAGTATTTGCTCTTCTAGGATTAAAATCATCTATGTAATACAACCCATTTTTTTTAGTACCACAACCAATAATCTCTTTGCTGAGAATATCCTAAAACAGCAAAAACCTGAATATATTATGACAAAACAGTTCAATTCCTCAGTTACTTGTCTTATGGATAATAAATTGTTTGAGAGTGCTGGGACCAATAGAGTATTTAATAGAATAGAAGAAGATGTAAGTGCTACTATTCTAGCCCTTGCAACTGGATATGTCATCCTATTAACGTTAGCAACACAAGCCCGTTTTGGTTAAGTAGTTGCAACTAAGTCTTTTGGATCAAAAGTCATGTGATCACTTGCTCTTGAATCAATAATCCAATCATTGTTACCTAAATCAGTAGCGAGTTTATTTGCAATAGCAAGAGAGGTGTTCTCTTGTGATATAGTAGTTAGAGAACAGTTCCCTCGTGGTATCCCTTGTGGCGTAAGGGATAGTTGAGATTCAATATTTCTACAATGTGTGCAACCTCTGACTTCCATTTCTCTATCTCTCCCCATCTATTTTGTTTTTTCTTTTATTGAGTCCTAGAATCTATGCTATGATACGATGATGATAATTAGTATTTCATTCTTCTTATCAATATACAGAGAAAAGCTTTTATATACAACTTTCAGAAAAAGCTATTATAAGAAAGTAAAAAATCTAAGCTATTCTAAGAAAGTAAAAAATACTAGTCTAAAGATGTTAAATTTCTCCCATAAAATTAACCAATAATAATGGTATTCCATAAAAAGTAGAAAGAGTGTCAATCTAAACTTTCTAATATGATCTATTGACTACCCATGCTAACAAGACATAAGTTGTACATATATGAAAACAAAATCTAAATGCACTCACTACTACGCGAGAAAAGGAAATTAACATTTATAATTTTAAAAATTATTACAAAAATACCACTGGGGAATAAATAATCCCACATCTAGGCATTAGACCTTGTCTCTTCACAAGTGTCTAATCTAGTCTCTTGAAGAGACGAGGTTGATAAAGTCATAACAAAAGCATCATCTTCTACAGATTCAACTTCTTCTTCTCCATTCGATTTCAAAAGAAAAAATCCCAAAATTCTCTCTCACTATCTTAAACCCTAACCCTAAATTGAATTCGACCCAATTGATGAAATGCCTAATGAAGAGACTGCTCCTGAGAAGATTTCTCCTTCATTGCTTAGAGTTGAATTGCAAAATGATGGTTGACAAGAAGCTTAGCATGGCAGATATTGTAGAAAAGATTAACCTTGAATTTGATTATGATTTTTTGAATTGTATTTAATTGCTCTAGTTAAATGCTCTACCTTTCCAATAAGTAGTTGAAAACTTCTTATAGCCTTCAATGCTATTCTGCTACCAATGACTATAACCTCTATTATTTATTGTCTCTAATTTTTTTTTTTTCTGTTGTTTCACAACCTGCAAAAGATAATGAGCTTCAAAAGGGGATCTTCAAGATGAATCTGCAGAAGATGATTTTTTTTGTTATGATCTATATCAATCTCATCTCTTCAAGAGACGAGTTCAACTTGCCTAAATCTTGTATTATTTTTGTTGTAGTGACATTTTCGTAATATTTTTAAAATTATAAATATTAATTTCCTTTTCCCCACTACAAGTCTACGACATCAACTTGAACCATTTTTCTTATTATTGAAATTAAGATTACTAAATATCATATTTCATAAGTTTTTACTTTACAAATTTTACACAGTTTAAAGTTATTAGATAATATACTTAATTAAATTTTCACTCATTAAATTTTCTACATACAACATCTTTACACAAAGATTATGGTTATAACTTATAAATAGTTTTAGTCAAGTTATAAATATAAATTATAACTGAGAAGCTAAATAATAAACTAGTCAGCAAATAGGGAATTAGGTATTATATGTAATAACTACTTTCAATTGCATGTTTAAAATTTAAAAATAAACAAATAAAGAAGTTTACATGTGATTGTATATATTTTTTCATTCATTTGAGATAAATGATATTTTATATCCAATGTCTACCCCATATTCCAATTTTCTTAATATTATTATTATTATGGTATGAAAAGAATGGCTTTTATTCATACTCCAGAAATTACTGAATATTTCTTCAATAATTAATGAATAATCCCTCGTACTATATTGACCCTGATGAATCTTAATGGTTTTTTTCCCTTTCTTTTCTTTTATGTCACGTTTTGTATGCAAAAAATCATCCGAAATAGAACGGATTGGAATCAAAAGAATTGAATGAAGTAGAATCAATAAAGGAATGACAAATTTATTTCTTTATTTGGATAGAAACATAGAATAGAATGAAAATGAACTAGTTTACTAAAAATAATCTTTACAAAAAATAAGATAATAAATTCATATAATATAAAAAGATAATTTAAAAAAAAACATTTTTAATGGAAGGGAGAAATGAATTGTGATTTCGCCTTCTCAAAGACGAAATCAAATTCTATCTTAAAGTTGTGATTCCATTTTCTCATGACGCTTCCAAACATAAAAAAAGGAAGAGAAGTCGAAATCGTGATACTATTCCGATCCATTCCTACATACGAAATTAGATATTATGATGGTCCATTTTTGCATACCAAATTAGATATTATGACTGTTCCATCACTTTCACTATCCCAATACGCAATCATACTGTTGGTATTATTAAAATTAAAATGATTATAAAGTAAACTAGTATAAAAAATCTAAACAATTCAATCACTTTTGAAAAATATTTGTGTCATTTATTGACATTATACCCACCACAAAATGCATAATGTTTTATTTTATACTATATATAATGTGCTGAGTAAGTGTCAAACTACTTGCCATCTTATCCTGGTCAATTATTCCAGGATTCTCCCGCATCCCATCACATACAAAATAAAAGTATAAAAAACGAATGTCCACAATACAATCACAATATGATTAATCCCACACAAACCATTCTCTCTCATCTCCTTTCCCTCTCTCTTCAATCTCTTAAACTCTTCGCACCTTCTTTTGATTTCTTTATTTTGACCCTTCATCTTAAGGCCACCCTCCATGGCATGTTGCAAAATTTTTAAAGTGTTGCTACCATTCAACCACTTACCTTCTATGTCCTCCACGTGCAGTGCCACGGCCCGCACACCCACGTGCGAGTTCAGTGCTTCTCCGCACGTGATGTTGATCACAAACTGCACCCTTTGATCCTTCTCCGCACTTACACCTGTAACCACCGTACCAAACCGGAGTTCCACCTCGCGGGTCATATTTTTACGGCGGATAGACAGAGGTTCCCGGCTTGATACATTCACTGCACGTTTCGCGATCGGGTCGATCAGTATCCAACTCATCTTTAGGGTTTGCTCCAAGTGCTTCAGCCATGCGACATCGTTTCCTGACCCGAAGTTCATGATATATGCGGTATTGGACTCCCGCCAGTCGTGCAACAGTCGGAGCGAGAAAGCCGATGACATGAACGAACCGTCTTGTGTTTCGGTTACGTGGACTCCGGAGAAGATCGGCAAGTTGTTGTAGTGAATATCGACGGCTGAGATTAAGTTTACTTTTGTGAATGGGCGGTCGAGATTGCGTTTTGACGGGGTGAGGTGATAGAGGACTGGATATGAGTCAGAGTAGAATCTCCAGTAGCCGGAAGGGAATGTGGAGATGACTTGGCGGACGCGTTGATCTTTTGTGGATGGCCACGTGGATGTGCATATGTCTTCCCATTGTTTGGCATCCGAGGAGAACGAGTAGAGTTCGGAGGAAGTGCACGTGACCGCCGCGAAGGCTGGGCCGTCTAGGCGGGTGAAGATGTGGTTTAGGAGGACATCGCGGGGGATGGCGGTGATGGTGGTGGCGCCAGCACCTTCTTCGGAGGTGGAAATTGGTGTTGAAACCATCTTAATTGAGCTTTTGTGGACAGTCTATCAATACCTGTAAATCTTGCTTTATTTAATGATGGATATAAAATGTGATCCATACTTTCTTATCTATAATCAAAGATTAAGACGTAAAAAGATAATGTTGTTATAATAATACATAAAGATATTTAAAAAATTTAAACAGATGCAACTATTGGATTATAAGATGGCAAATATATATATATATATATATATATATATATATAAATCTTATTTATAATTTATAATATTCGTAAAGCCAAAATGTTTACTTTTCCTTTTATTATTAACGTAGATGCCAGTTGGTATTTTGTGAAATATATAACTTGTGTTTTACAGTTATAATCTCCAATATATATCAACCCAAGTAGATCATGGGTTATCAATTAGTTATTGGAGGTCAGCGTTCCGCTTTCCTTGCAATAAAATAAAGCTGGCCAAAAATTATATATAATATCTCTCTTTATACATGCAGTACACGTATATTTAGTTTTTTTTTTTAAGGATTAATTATAAAAAATTACATGTGTTAATTTTTTTTAACTAGTAGGTAATCTAAGTTTCATTCAATAATATCAATATTATTTATTAGTTTTAGAATGAGATGTGTTAATATTTCACTAGTTTTCAAAAAAATAATTTTATACTTTCTTTTTTAATTTTCTTGCTTTTGAATAATTTTTTGTATTTTATTTATTAATATTTGTTGCTAGATTAGTTTTTTTCGACCAGTAAAACTCTAGTATACACCCCTTTAATAGTAATCAATTATGTTGGCATTTTTGAATGATACTTAGTCACCTATTTGTCAAAAGAATTAATACAGTTGTTATGTGTTCACAAGTATATTTAGAATCTAAATCTTGAAAGAAAAAAAAAATTGCATTGAGATACTAATTCAATTTTTTATTGTTGAATAAAACAATAAAAAAAAAAACTCAAAGGTATCCAACAAGCAATTATAGAAAGATATTACATATAATTCTTTATGCGCTCAGCGATTCTTGTTATATTACTATTTCGGCGAGTGAAAACATTTTATGTATCATACACCATTTACATGGTCCACGATGTTTTATTTTTAATATATTTTTAATATAAACTATTTTCAAAGGTCGACTGAAGGTAAGAACTTATGTTGATCTGGTTCCTTGGTAAATGTTATAGTTGACAGGTCCGTTATCCATCAAATGGTGCAAATTTTCCAATCAAGTGAATGGAATTGACATTTTAAAATATAAACAGTTAGAGATGATAAAAACATCGAATTTTGTCCATAAACGAACTATATTTGCTATTCGAGCTTCCTATCTTTGACAGGTGTTAAGAAATGTTTACTTTATTATATGAATTTTCATTTTTTTTAATTTATTTGATACATATCAAATATTTATTTAAAAAAACAAAAAAAAAACAACATATTAAAACCTACAAACACATTTCACTATGTAAATTATTCAACCCATCAATCTTTGAATTATTTCTTAATCATGTATATTATTATCTTGTTCTGTACGTAGAATTGGACATTTCACCTTTCCCGTCTGTTTGTTTAGGTTGTTAACATATGTGGATGGATTTTGGAGTTTGGTATTGACTATTTCCTCTTAGATGATTGTTTTGAAGTTTATATATTAACCGCCTTTTAAAAGATTGACATACTTAGATAAAATTTTACAAATTTTTATGTTTTGAGATAAAGAGGGATCTTTGAATCAAATAAATTATTATAATTTTTATTTTAAACCGCTAATTTAGGATATTTACACTTATATTTAAACTTATCCAAATCGATTATTTATAATATCATATTTATGATTTTTCTCTATCTACTCTAGATATAATTTGTTATTTCTAATCCAATTATTTATCTAAACTTCCATCATGTTGATCAAAGGGGGAAAATAACACTTTTTTTGCTTCTAAAAATTCCTTTGAGTCGGTATTATAAATCCTTTCCACCTCCACTCAATAAGGTCAAGCATATACGAAACCAAATTAGATCATTTTTCAAATATAGCTCACTTCCACCTATATTATTTATTAGTATCCGCTAATGCCATAAAAACTAATTGAAAGTACAAATCAGCATTATAATATTTGGTTCCAAAGACTTTCCGAGTGATATCATAAAAAGTTTCAATGACCTAGTTATTTTCTCAATTCCAACTCATTCTCCCAAGAAGTACCATGTTTGTAATTTGAATTACTCCATTATACGTGACAAAAGGAACATAAGATTCGTGAAATCCCATCGAGTCTAGATATTTTTTTATAACTCTTTATCTTTACACAAAGTTAATAAGCTTGCCCATTCAACAAACTTTACTTTTTAGGTTTGAGATCCTTTTACATACTTCACATTTTCTCCAACCTTATCCATAGGACTATAGGTATCTTTTGAAGTTTCTTGAACAAATCAAAGTAAAATATGTGCATGATGTATTACATGAATAGAAAAAAAAAACACCACAAAGCCAAAAGTCCTTTTAAGACATGTAGTTGTAACTTTAATAAACTCACAAAAAAAAAGATCATCGGCTCAAGCATTATCCAATGTCACACTAAATAGTTTACTTTTAATACTCCTATTAGCTAGTGAAATCATTTCTTTTTTAGTTAATGCAACACTTGAATGTGAAGGTAAGATCTATGAAAAACCCAAAATCTTCTTCTAGAAGACCTAATTTTGCTAATGAAATGTACAAAAACAAATAAATATCCACTAGTTGCTGCATATGTCCACAAATTAGATATGGAACAAACTCTACAAGGACAATCCAAATGACTATCACGTTTTATCTTAGTCTCATAGTCTTATCTGATTTACATATAACTTTTGTAATAAATAATCCATTAAAATGAATAAAATGAAAATAATTTTACAATGATTTATTAGGTATTTAATAATTTTTATATTATTATAGCAAATATTATGTCTAAACAGATTTCAAAATACATCAAACAAATCCCCAAAAAAATTGAAAAAAAAAGACAAAACACTAACATATTAAATCAAATGAGTGGTAAACTTCGTTCAATACTTATATGTTAATTAAATTTCAACCCTATAATTTTATTTGAGTAATTAAAACTCAATTCCAACTGTCCCTATTTAATTTTAATAAACATCACACCGAGTATGTATTTGATTTAATTTATTCACACCACGAAGGTGACTACAGATATAGAAACTAGAAGAAAAGCATTTTTTTACGTCAACATGTTGCATCAAATATGCACTGTAGATTGAAAAACTAAAAGAAATGTTGTAGCACGACTCAAAATCTTTTACGAAAGATCAACCAAAGTTAAGAATAAAAACACATGTTGTGGCAGGATTGATGCTATATAATTTCCCTACCTATTAATATTGTGTTTAAGCTTTCTAAGATTAAATGCTTCTCCTCCTTAGCTTTTCACTCTTAATAATCCCTCGCATATTACTTCCATGCCATTCCTCCACCACCATTCCTTTCACGGAAGATCAAACAAAGTTAAGAATAATAAAATATGTTGTCTCTTTTCAAATTTGGTGGGGTTGATGCTATATCATTTCTCCTCCTATTAATAGTATGTTCAAACTTCTTCTCCTTGGCTTCTCACTCTTAATAATCCCTTGCATTCATCCATAACCACATATAATGTGAGACATAAGTTGTACATATATGAAAACAAAAACTAAATGCACTCAATGCATGTCGAAAACATCAACCCAAACCATTTTTCTTATTACTAAAATTAAGATTTATTAAATATCATATTTCATGAGATTTTACTTTACAAATTTTATATGATTTAAAATTATTAGATAATATACTTGATTAAATTTTCACTTATTAAATTTACGGCATATAACATCTTTAGACAAAGATTATGGTTATAAATTATATATAGTTTCAGTCAAGAATATAAATATAAACTCTAGAAGCTAGACAATAAAGTAGTCAGAAAATAGGGAATGGAGTATAACATGTAATAACTACTTTCAACTACATGTCTAAAATTAAATATAAACGAATAAAGAAGTTTAGATGTAATTGCGTATATTTTTTTCATTCATTTGAGATAAATGATATTTTATATCCAATGTCTTCACCATATTCACATATTCCAATTTTCTTAATATTATTATTATAGTATGACAAGAATGGTTTTTATTCATACTCCGAAAATTATTGAATATTACTTCCAAAATCAATGAATAATCCCTTGTACCATATTGAACCAATGATGAATCTTAATAGTCTTTTTTTTTTTTTTTTGTCCTCTCTTACTTTTTATGTCACGTTTGGTATGCGGGAATCATCTAGAATAGAATAGATTTGAATCAAAGGAATGGAATGAAATAGAATCAAGAATGACAAATCCATTCCTTTGTTTAGATACGAACACTAAATAGAATGGAAATGAATTACTTTATATTGAAATTTACTAAAAATACCATTTACAAAAAAATAAGATAATAAATTTATATAGAATAAAAAGGTAATTTAAAAAAAAACATTTTTAATGAAAGATAGAAAGAAATCACGATTCTACCTTCTCGCAGAATCAAATTCTACTTTTAGGTCGGAATCATCGATTCTAAGTAATCGTAATTCCGCCCTATCATTACAATTCCAAATATAGGAAAAAGAATGAAAACATGAATCGCGATTCTATTTCGATTCATTATTGCATACCAAATTAGATATTATGATAGTTTCATCACTTCTATTACCCCATCACGCAATCATACCAATCATACCATTAATATTATTAAAACTAAAATAATTATAAAATAAGCTATTGTAAAAAATCTAAAAAATCTAATCTCCATTGAAAAATATTTGAATTGTTTACTGATATAATGAAATCAATCTCATCGTCACCACCATGGAGCATAGAATATTCCATTGTAAATTATATATACATATGTTGAGTAAATGTCAAACTACTCGCTATCTTATATTCTTTTACCACTTCCCACGACGTAACAAATAAAAATACGCAGAGTATCGCCAATGCAATCACACCACCAATATAAATACGATATAGAATGTGACTAATCCAAGACAAAGCATTCTCTCTCTCTTCTCTCTCGCTTCAATCTCTTAAACTCTACGTACCTTCTTTTGATTTCTTTATTTTGACCCTTCATCTTAAGGCCACTGTCCATGGCCCGTTTCAAAATTTTAAAAGTGTCTCTACAATTCAATAACTTCCCTCTTATGTCCTTCACGTGCAGCGCCACGGTCCGCACACGCACGTACGGCATCAGTCTTCCTTCGCACTCGATGTCGACCACAAACCGCACCATTTGATCCTACTCTTCACGAAAACCTGTAACCACCGTAGCAAACCGGAGTTCACCTTGCCTGTCATATTGTTACGGCGGACAAACACGGGTTCCCGGCTCGATACATTCACGGCGCGTTTCACGATCGGGTCTATAAAGATCCAACTCATCGTTAGGTTTTTCGCCAAGTGCTTCAGCCATGCAGCGTCGTTTATAAACCCGACGTTCCTTATAAGGGCTGTGATGGACTCCATCCTGTCGAGCCACGACCGGAGGGGGAAAGGCAATGACATGAATGAACCAGGCAGTGTTTCGATTACGCGGTCTCTGGAGAAGATCGGCTTGTTGTTGTAGTGAATATCGACGACTGAGATTAAGTTTACGTTCGAGAATGGGCGGTCGAGATTGCGTTTTGATGGGGTGAGGTGATAGGGGACTGGATATGAGTCCGAGAAGAATCTCCGGTAACCGAAAGGAAATGTGGAGATGACGTAGTGGACACGTGGATCGTTTGCAGATGGCCACGTGGACATGCAAATGTCTTCCTATAGTTTGGCGTCCGAGGCAAAGAGAAACTGGGAAGAGGCGCTCGTGACCGCCGCAAGTGTTGGGCCGTCTAGGTGGGTGAGGATGTTGTACCGGATGATGTCGCGAGGGACGGAGGTAATGGTGGTGGCGCTGTCTCCTTCTTCTGAGGTGGATAATTGTTTTGAAACCATCTTATTTGTGGTTTTTCTGTGTAACATATTAGTTTTATGTAAAGATGGGGATATAATGATACAACCAGGGTACAAAATAAGCATGTAAAGATTAAATCACTCAAGGACATTTATATAAATACAGAAACATAGATTGTAAACAGAAAAATATAGTAATTGTAACAAAAATAGTACAGGTCAGCAACTATATTACACGGACGTGTTCTTGTATAAAAAGAAAGCAAACGTAATGAAAAGTGGTCATCGAATCTTTGAATCCCAAATCTGGGTAGTTCGGAGTCTGGCAAACTCAAACTTGCCTTTCTTTCATACCTGCACAAAAATAACGAGAGAGAGTTAGCTAGGGTTTCATACAAGGGAAACACAAGAGAAAAGAAAGAAAGGATTAGGGATTCTTATTTTGGAAACACCGATCTGAATAAAGGAGAGGCGAACGTGACTTGAGTGTTAAGGTTAGAGTAATGAGTGTTTAGTGGGCCAATACTGGTTTGGGTCTAATAAATTGGTGCTCCCGTCCGATACTCATGGCTCCTAATACAAGATCTCATTCGTCACTTTCTTAGGTTGCAGACATGGATTTCATCAAAACCACACTTTTATCTTTGCAAGAATCAATGGATCAGAAATTTGATTCTTTGGCGTCCCGGATAGACAAGATTGAATTGAGCCAGACTTCGGACAATCTTCTGATCACAGCAAGAATGTGCAAGATTCATCATCCTCACAATCGCTGGTGGCTCCAGAGGAATTATTGAAGGGTATCAAGTTAGAGATCCCTAGATTTGCTGGGGAAGATGTTCTTGGTTTGATTTTCCAATTGAACAATTCTGTGAGTTTAATCGCATTGAGGGTCCTCAACGATTGTCCATTTGCTCTTTCACTATGATAGGAGATGCATTACAATGGTATAAGTGGATGTTTCTTAATAAAAGACTTTCATCTTGGGAAAAGTTTGTAGAAGACTTAACTGCACGATTTGGACCTTCTGGCTATGAAGATGCCCAAGGTATGCTTTCAAAATTAACTCAGTCGTCCACTGTTGCTCAGTATCAATCAGAGTTTGAGGCTTTATCTAATCGAACTCAGGGATTGACTGAGTCTTTTCTGATCAGTTGCTTTGTATCTGGTTTAAAGCCTGCATTAAGAAGAGATGCACAAATTAGTTGTCCTAAATCGATGATGGATGCCATTTGGATTGCTAGAATGTATGAGGACAAATTAAATGATAAAAACAATGCTTACAAACCAATCTTTCCTTCTCCTTTATCTTCGAAAAATACTATTCAATTTAGTTAACCTTACTCTTCTACCAATCCTTCCACTTTTAAACCTAACCCATCCTATCCAATCAAGAAATTGACTGCTGAAGAAATGCAAGCTAGCCGTGACAAAGGCTTTTGTTATAATTGTGATGAAAAATATAGCAGAAATCATAAATGCAAATCAAAGTTTCTTTTATTGTTACATGACGAAAATGATGGGGTTGAAGAGAGTTTTCCTGATGAAATTGTACAGTCGAAACAAGATATAACTGATGTTTCTGATGCAATCAGTTATCATGCCTTGAGTGGAAATCTGGTACCTCGTACTCTTGGATTTCTAGGCACAATCAAGCAATTCAATTTATCAGTATTATTAGATACTGGTAGTACTAATAATTTCATCCAGACAAGAGTAGCCAAACATTTGGGTTTGGTCATATCTCCTGTGGTTTCTTTTCAAGTAATGATTTACAATGTGTAGGTTTATGCAAGAATGTGACGGTGGAAATTTAGGGTTTTTCTTTTCTTACCTCTTTCTATGTCCTGCCAATTCGAGGTGCAGAGTTGGTATTAGGCATACAGTGGCTACAAGAGTTAAGCCCTATTACTATTGACTATGCTGAATTAACAATGCAATTTTCTCATATGGGACATATTGTCTGTTTACATGGAGATCAAACTCCAACAAGTAGCCAAATCACACATCACCAATTAAAATGTTTGATTGAGGTTGATGCAGTGGCTACTTGTTTTCAACTTTTGGCTCAGAAGGGAAATTCAACAGAGGATTTCACCAACAACACACTGTTTGACAATGTGTTGGGCAAATATTCTCATATTTTCGAGCTACCCTCATCCTTACCACCATTTAGAGAGATTCAACATCGTATTCATCTAATCAATGGTGCCTCAGCAATTAATGTCAAGCCGTACCGTTATCCCCACTTTCAAAAGGCTGAGATTGAAAAACAGGTTAAGGAGATGTTGGAACAGGGATTCTTCCAGAATAGTACTAATCCATGCTCATCGCCATTTTTACTTGCTAAAAAGAAAGATGGCTCTTGGACATTTTGTGTGGATTATAAAGCATTAAACCAAGCAACTATAAAGGATGAATTTCCTATCCCAACCATTGATGAACTGTTGGATGAATTGCATGGAGCGACTGTTTTTTCTAAACTGGACCTTCGTGCTGGCTATCATCATATTAGAATGGCCAAGGAGGATGTGGAAAAGACTGCTTTTCGCACACACGAGGGACATTATGAGTTTTTGGTTATGCCATTTGGATTGAGTAATACACCAGCTACATTTCAATCCATGATGAACAGAATTTTCAAGCCTTACTTACGGAAGTTTATCATTGTTTTTTTTTTATGACATACTCATTTACAGTAAGACATTGGACTCTCATATGGAACACTTAGATCAGGTATTGACAATACTTGCTAACAATACCCTTTTTGTAAAGAAATCCAAGTGTGCTTTTGGTTTGGATTCTATTAAGTACTTGGGCCATATTGTTACTGCTCAGGGTATCAAACCTGAAACTAATCAAGTAGAAGATGTTCGTAATTGGGTGATACCAACTTCTATTAAGCAACTTCGGGCTTTCTTGGGACTTTCTGGGTATTATAGAAGGTTTATTCAATCATATGCTTCTATTGCACATCCTCTTACTGAATTACTTAAGAAGGATGGTTATCAGTGATCAGAAGCAGCAAGAGAAGCATTTAATAAATTGAAGGAAGCTTTGGTTTCAGCTCCAATACTAGCGCTTCCAGATTTCTCTAAGAAATTCATATTGGAGACTGATGCTTCAAGGACTGGAATGGGAGCTGTTCTTTTGCAAGACAACAGACCTATTGCATTTTTCAGTAAGAAATTGCCTCATCATTTATTGAAGGCATCAGCCTACATTCAAGAGTTACATGCGTTGGTGGCTACAGTTAGAAAATGAAGAAAGTACTTGTTGAGGTCTCACTTTATTATTAAACAGACCATCGAAGTTTGAAGGAGTTACTGACACAAGTAATACAAACTCCTAACAACACAAGTATCTCACTAAGCTCATGGGCTTTGACTATACTATAGTCTATAAGGCAAGGGTTGAAAATATGGTGGCAAATTCTCTATCCAGACAATATGAGGAGATGTATCATTATCTGGCTTTTTCTCTCCCACATTTTGGTTTAGTGGATGAGTTGAAACAAGAATACAATAGCATTTCTCATTTTCAAACACTCATCCACAAGCTACAACAGGGAGAGCCTCTGAAATAGGATTTGAGTTGGAAGAATGATCTTTGTATTATGGGACTCGTTTATTTCTAGTTCCAACTTGTTATGTGGTGACCAAGTTATTGTATGAATTCCATTTTATTCCTTCAGCTGGGCATTTTGGAGTCACCAAGACATATAAGCGACTATCTTCCCAGTTTTATTGGGAAGGAATGAAGAAGGATGTGGAGCTCTTTATTAAAGGTTGCCATGTTTGTCAACAAATCAAGAGTCTTACTAGACATCCATCCGGTTTGTTAGCTCCATTACCAGTTCCAAAACAAATTTAGGAAGACATTTCAATGAATTTCATTACCTTACTGCCAAAGTCACAAGGGCTCACTGTCATTTTAGTGGTGGTGGATCGACTTTCAAAGTATTGTCACTTTGGTGCACTTGATATACACTATAATGCATCCAAGGTGGCTCAATTATTCATGACAATGGTAGTCAAGTTACATGGGTTCTATCGGACTATTGTTTCAGATAGGGACAGTATATTCCTTAGTAAATTTTGGTAGAAGTTGTTTCATTTGATCGGGACACGATTATGTATGAGCTCTTCTTATCACCCTCAGAGTGATGGCTAAACTGAGGTGATTAATCGAGTTTTACAACAGCACCTCAGATGTTTTTGTTTGGACAGACCCAATGATTGGTAGTTTATGGTCGAGCCCCTCCTACTATCCCTATATATATTAGGGTTCAATCCAAATTGGATGTTGTGGATACTGATCTTGCTACAAATGATTAACTATTAGCTTCTTTGAGAGCTATGTTAAAGGCACAGCAAAGAATGAAAATTCAAGTTGATAAACATAGAGTGGATTTACAGTTTCAAGAAAGAGACTTTGTTTATATTAAGCTTCAACCTTATAGATAGAGTTCTGTTTCAGGTGGCTTTCACAAACTGTCTAAGAGGTTTTATGGACCCTATAAGGTACTTAAGAGAATTGGGTCGTGTGCATATGTGATAGAATTGCCTTCTAACTCTAAGATCCACAATGTTTTTCATGTCTCTGCTTTGAAACCAGCTCATGGCTCAGTTTTTCCTTCTCTAGAATTACCACCCAACTCATATCACAATAAACCCTTACTGGAACCTTTAGCAGTTTTGGATTCTAGGGTTATCATGTGGAATAACAGAGAAGTGATGCAAATTTTGGTTCAATGGATTGGCGTACATCCTGAAGATTCAACATGGGAGGACATGGAACATTTTCGGACAGTCTATCCGACTTACAACCTTAAGGACAAGGTTATTTCTCAAGAACGGGAAAGTTGATACAACCAGGGTACAAAATAAGCATGTAAAGACTAAATCACTCAAGGACATTTATGTAAATACAGAAATATAGATTGTAAACAAAAAAATATAGTGATTCTAACAGAAATAGTATAGGTCAGCAACTATATTACATGGATGTGTTCTTGTATAAAAAGAAAGCAAACGTATGAAAAGGGGTCACTGAATCTTTGAATCCCAAATCTGGGTAGTTAGGAGTCTGGCAAACTCGAATCTGCCTTTCTTTCACACCTACACAAAATAACAAGAGAGAGTTAGCTAGGGCTTCATACAAGGGAAACACGAGAGAAAAGAAAGAGAGGATTAAGGATTCTTATCTTGGAAACACTGATCTGAGTAAAGGAGAGGCGAGCGTGACTTGGGTGTTAGGGCTAGAGTAGTGAGTGTTTAGTGGGCCAATACTGGTTTGGGTCTAACATATAATGAGGTTAAGATTAAGATGATGATAATAATATATAGATATATAGTGGAAAGATTAAGATTTAGGAAAGATGATGATGATGATGATGATGATGATAGTTTGAAGATTTAAACAAATTTAACTATTGAATTATAAATCTTATCTAAAAGGTTTATAGAGTCAAAATCTTAATTTTATCACTATTTGTAATATTTTTTTTTTTTTTTACAATGTACATGCAGTTGGTGTTATGTGAAATATACGAGCAATGGTCGCTTAAGAAACTTAAATGAATCAAATTTTCTTAATATCGTCTAAGCTTAAGAGGGCATTCAAAAGTTAAATGCATCATTTTTTCTTAATATTGCCTAAAAAGGTATCTGTGTGAAAAAGTGTTACTTTAATATGTTTAATGCATTGTTAAGATAACAAAAATTATTCTGATAAAGACAAGAAGTATAAATTGTTACGTTAGTTTATTGAATTTTAGCAACCTTACATAAGGTTGTTCCTTATAATAGCATATAATATAAACATTACAAGAATCATTATATCATTTTATGTGAATAGATTTTGGAGTTTAGTTTTGACTATTTCCTCTAGGATAATTGTTTTGAAGCTTATTTGTTAACAATCTTTCTAAAAATTGACCTACTTCAATAATTGTAAATTATAATATATAATTTAAAAATTTATATGTTTTGAGATAAAGAGGAATCTTGAAATATATCAAATAAACTATTATAATTTTTATTTTTAAAGAACTAATTTGCGACATTCACACTTTTATATTTAATCTTATCCGAATCTATAATGTATCTAATATAATATTTATCTGTATCTACTCTAAATATAATCTTTTTAAAAAAATAAAATTTGGATTTGAATAATATAACACAAATTCGGTTATGATTTTCAAATAGTTATTGTAATTCTAATGAAAAGCCCGGCAATAAATTATGTCAACTTTGATTTTGATCATTAAATATTTGCTCACAAGAACCTTGTGTTCATTGTAGGATAGAGTGCCACGGAATTACTAAAATGCTGAAATATGCTGCACTAATATAGAATATTACATTTGATTATTTAATATTTCATATTGGGAATTGGAAACATTGAGAATTAAATTAATTATTTTTTGGTATAAATTAATTAAATTTTGTGTAGAGTTCAATGTTTGATTATCTAATGTCCCAAAAAATATTTTTTATGTTTGAAAGATAATACATATATATATATATAAGAATTTTTTTTTGCCTTTAAAAAATTTTAGGGTTTTTGGCGTTCGGCTCCGGTCAGCCACCCAAGGAACCCAACTATCCTCCCACTTTTTTTGCACCGGAAGATCACTAGGACACTCCTGCCCGAAATTGGGTAGGGCAGGCGATCCATCAATAGGATCCTAACACACTAGCAATGATCGACTCCTGACTACAAACCATAGGGAGACACATTTGCCTGTGACATGAATCGATCCCAAGACCTCGTGATCCAGGGGTGATTGCCCTTGCCAACTGCGCCAACTCATGCTAGTATATATATATAAGAAATTGAAAACGATATTTCTGGTGTAATATTTTTATCGGTTAATCTCTCTGGATTTGATCTAATAGGTCATCCCTCCAACTTATAGGTGAAACTTGACCTGTCTACACCATTTTAATACTCAAGTTAATGTTTGAAGGGTAGAAAATATAATAAGAGCTAAGAGAGAATAAGCATGAAAAATAAAATTATCTCGATTACCGTCAAAAAGGGGGAAAAAAAAGAGTTTCTCTAACCCTTCCTATCCAAAGAGCTATGCATAAGAGAGTTTACAAAACCAAGGGAGAAGCATTTTTCACATTTTATTGTTATTTTATAAGAGGTAACATGTTTGATTTATCTCTCCTCATTATAATGGCAAAACTTCATTTAATTTTTTTATTAACATATATAAGAAAAGAAAAATGATTATACAACTTTACTTAATGCTCCGATCCAATATTTATTTGCTTTCTTTAGTTTTATTTTTCTTATTTTGAAGTGTGAATATTTTGATATATCTTTATCTTTACTTGCACTTAATTTGAAATTTCATGTGACTTTTTTTTTCTTATAGCCAAACAATTTTCTATTTTTCAATCATCCATTTAGTAAATGAATATATGCTACGATACAAGTGTCATGTTGGAAAAATCCCACATGGGAAATATGATATTCATGAAATATAAGACTCATGCAAAGAGTTTATAGAAGAGAAGACTCATTAACCTAATACCTTAAAGTTTTAAGTTGTAGATGATGTCAAGCCCATTTCTGTATTTCTTCATAATGACCATTTGAAGAGAATTTTTTTCTATTAAAGGCTTTCTCCTATCCTAACAAATTGATATCAGAGCTGATGGTTCAACTAGAAAATTCTCACGGTTGGCCCCTTCATGTGGAAAGAAAAGCTTTGTAGTGGTAACTCATTTGTGAAACCTTTCATGTATGGTAAATAGATGAGAAGAGAAGATTTATTAGGTACAAGTTTGAGGTTGGAAAAATCCTTCATTAGAAATATGAGACTTATATGAAGAGTTTATAAAAAAGAAGACCCATTAACCTTATACCTTAAGGTTTATACTAGCAAACATGCACGGGCAATTCATGTGGAAAAGTTAGGTACAACAATATGCTAAAATTTAAAATAACTATTACATGATTAATAATTTGAGAAATTTTCTATATAAACAATATTAAACTACTTGAAGAAAAAATAAATATATAACTACAATGATACATTATGAATGTATTTGTTAATTTAGAATAAAAATGATATTCATATTATATTTGTTTAACTAGAAAAGTCATTATGACATATAAAATTTATTTGTTAAATTTATATATGATTATGTAAAGTAAGCTTATGGCACTACCTAATAAAGTAGGTACTTAAGTCATCGTGATTGTTGCATCCTCTATGTTCATTTATCAGATGTTAGTCTTACATACTTATGTATAAGCTATCTTGAGGTTATAAACGAAATAAAAACAAACAAGGTATAAACATACATGAAACATTATTTCTAGGTTATTGTTTGCCTAGGATAGAATCATAAAATAATTAAATAACTACCTGACTTGAAGATTAGCTTATTTCTTGTGCATGGCTACTATATTAGGCAGGGAGTACCCTAGCTAGGTGTTCCGATGCCATGATTTTTGAAGTGTACAAAATAACAAATATATGTATATGTGCATGTATAGTTATGTATGATATGATGAAATATTGTGTTATCACAATGTTTCTTGCCCGACTTAAAATAATGATAATCAGATGCTAGTCTTTACATCGGTAGTATGCTTGCATGTGAATGTGTGTTGCTCGATCTTGCGCATGTAATTATATTAACATATCAGGCTTCAACTTATTCTTTTATCTCTTTTGGTACAAGTGCAGTGTTTCTGTTTACAAGTATAGCATTGGCGGCCTACTAATGGAGTATGAGAGCAAGGCAATACTAGAAACTAGTGGATTTGAGAAGAGTAGCGATTTAGTTACCTATTAATGTAGAACATAGAGAGCTCAATAATTGTTTTGAATTTATGCTACTATATAAGTTAGCCATCTATGTTTGATTAAATAGGAACTGGATATATGTTATTGTTAGAATGTTTGTAGAACCATTAATGTTGTTAATACTTCCTTTACATAATGTAACATAAAAAATAAAATAATCTATAAAGAAGGGCAAATGTGTCTTTTATTGTTCAATAAGAGTGCAAAATACTCCACCTTAATATACAATAACTCTTTTACCCTTACCTAAAATATACGTATCTCTCTACACGTTTTCATAAGGAGTTAAACCTTAAAACTTTCTCAAGCTAACATCTTGCTTTAAGGAAGAACAAATTTTAAAGAACTAGGTAAGATTTCTTCTATATGGTCATTTGATGATTAGGAGAAGTTATCTTTTCTAAGTTTCATTATATGAGTTGAAGGGATTCATGCTTCCAGAGAAGGATTAGGAAACCCTGATTTTCCTTGTTGGTAGTTGCGTTTGTTTTTGCGAACAAAGGAAAGGAAGGATGTTTGGATTTAAGTATGTTGATTTAAAGTGTTTAAAAGTTATTAGTTCCATTTTTAGGGTTTTTATCTATCTACAAATCAAGAAAAGAATGTTCTTAGAGTTTTCGTATTTTGGAGCGAAGTGGGGTGCAATCAATGGTGATGGCCATGACACGAACTATGATCGCTTCGAGACTCACTAGTTTAGGTCAATCATGGCCACGATAGAGGTTGTGATTGCCATCACATGCCCTATAACTGGCGTAACAGGGGACGTGTCATGTTTTCTTTTCCTTCCCAGAACATCATGCCCTCCATCACGGATGTGATCAATAGGGTGATGGTGTAACCTTCTTTTTATCATTGTTTTGACCTTCTTGAACACCAAAACTCTTAACTTAACACTTATTATACCTAAACCTAAGTAGGAAGATGTATCTAGGCCTATGATAGTAATAGTTCTTGATAGCTTAGAAAGCTATGTGACTTTAGAAGTATGTGTTCTTTTTTAATCAAATTTTGAGTTAATATTTGTTATATGTGATCATGTGTTTCCGATAAAGCTAAGTTAACTATTCCAAATGTTGCATCAAGTATATCTTTACCTTAGTTGTTGCTTGTAGGAGTAGGTTTAGAATTGCAAATAAACTTAACAATATCTAGATTTAAATTGTTTGTTGCTTGTGCTTGGTTAGATCTAGTAAACCGAAAATACCAGTGTTACTAGGGCCGCACCTTGATGATCTATATGTGTCGTTATCTCGAGTAAAGTTGCACATAGAGAGGATTTCAGTAGTCTAAAAGTGGTACCAGTATGGTAGCCAAGGTACTTGGGGAGAATATATTGGTATCTATATTTGTATATACGTATTTGTTGGTCATGGAGTCATAGGAGTAGCTGCAAATGGTTCTAAACTATATTGATTGCCTGGCTAATCAAAAGATGATAACTTGTGATTGCTGCATATATTACCATGTTGCATGTGGATTTGTATGTTATTTGCTCATACGTATATGATTGTGGTTTGGCGTACTGAGCATCATACTCATTCCTATTTTTTTTTTCTAGGATCAAGTGAAAAGCCTATAGTGTCTGATCTATTGAGTTACAATGTATAAGTGGACTATGGGAATGACAATAGTAGAGCCAATTTTCCAATAGATTAATAGATGACTAGGCTTAAAATAGCTAGAGTCGCATACTTCTAGAGTTTAAATATCTAGTCTTTTATTATTCTTTTATGTTATGAAACTTTTCTTCTGATGTTTTAAGTTTGATTTAAGTTGGTTGGTTTATGTCAACTAAGTTATTTAGATGTTCCCATTAATGACATTAATGTTTTAGAATTGTCCTTTTGAATGTAATATATTTGAGTTATCTTTGGTTTTGTTGTGGTCTAGCAGGATCTAAGCCTTAGCATGTCTACCTCTAATGAAAACATGTGGCAGGCTGATCACTCACTAAGTTTAGGGCATTACAGATTATGCAGTATCAGAGCTTAGGTTATGAATCCTACTAAATCTAAGTTATGAACTCCTTAAGACGGTAAGTAATGATGAATGGGGTAGCAAATAGTTTTAAAGTTATTTATCTAGCTAATATTGTTGGTATCTAGTAGTTTTCTATAGTGTTTTGTTACTTTTAGCCTGCTTTATCTCCTTTCTCACTATGTTTACCTTTATAGAATGCCCCTAATGTTGGTTCCTCAAGGATCGGTAACAAAGAAGTTAATGGAGGACGATCGCCTTTAAACCAGCCACCTTTAAACCAGCCACCCTTGAACCAATTACCAGTGACTATAATGTCAGATAGAGATACCAGATTCACAGGGATATTTTTGAAAGAGCATGCAGTACTAAAAGCCACTTTAGTGCTCAAAACTTTGTGCATGCTCTTTCAAAATATCCCTGTAAATCTAGTATCTCTATCTGACATTATAGTCACTGGTATCACATGTGACGTCACTATATCCTTGATGAGCCAACTATCGTAAAGAAAAAGCTATAGTAACATAACATTAAAATGCATTGTATAAGTATGAAATATCCCAAAACCTTCACCTAAGTTAGAAATTGAAATTAGATAGTTTAAACAATGTAAGTAAAATAGACAATGAATTATGATTAAATTAAAGTAATGTAATTAAGTGGTAAATAGATTTAAGTTGAAATTTGAGGTTTTGAATTCCTAAACCCCTAAATATGTTGTTTAAATGTTTAGTGATTCCTAAATCCCTAAGTTTTAGCCTAAAAGTTCATATCCTTAGTCCCTATCAATTTTGAAATCACCTACTATCTAAAAATATCGGTTCTTAAGCAAAGCTCAAATCGAATATCAATTTGATCTAAATTAAGTTCTTAATTCTAATGTATAAATTCTGAAATTATCTTCTAAACACTTTCAGAACTAAAAATATTGATAGAAAGATTTCAGTTTAATATCCTTACCCTAAAATATCATAAATTATTCTTATAATTTGCTTTTACTTTTCCTTTCCTCTGTTTTTCCTTTTCTTATCTTTTCCTTTTTGCTTCTTCGTTTCTTCCTTTCTCTCTTCTCTTTCTCTTCTTTTCTCTTTTCTCTATCTCTCAAAATACATCACAAATATCAGTTTCAACAATAATTAAAAGAGAAATCAAAGCTAGAAAAGAAGATAAGAAATGGAAAACAAGTTTATGATAGCTTCAACACAAGAAAGAAGATCAAATTCTATGTATTACCAAAAGATAAGTATAGTTGCTATACTTTGTTTCGATTTTTATTTATATATATAATGAGTTGATGTTAGTTACATATAAATTTGTGATAAAGTTGATGAACAATGAATATATGAACATATAAGTTAGAACCTAGGTTAAATGATTCACGACATAATTTGAAATTAAATAAAGTGAAAATATGAAAATGTTATAAATGACAATTGTAAGCCTATATCTTGATTATAAGATGTTAGATGTTGAAAAATGATTTAAATTAAGTCGTAAAATAAGTGAAGTTTTTGAAATTTAAGAAAGATCAAAGAGCACGGGGAAACATGGGAAGTTATTAAGTCGTGCTCCTTGTTTTTCTTGAAAACTTTTGAATTTAACATATTAAAAAGAAACACAGTTGGAATACGGCATCATGTATCTCACCATACTTCTCTCTGATTCATTTGTGCAAATTTTTCTAAAGCAGCACGGTCGAAACACGGCCTCATCTACCACCTTGTGTTCCCTTTTATTCCTCGCTTATACAATATGTTAATTAGAACACGGCTAGAACACGACTACTTGTATTACACTGTGCTTCTCTCTGATTCTTTTCAAAAGCGCTTAACACATGTGAAACACGAGACAAACACGACTTAATATATTACGTCATGTTTCTCATTTAATGCGTCGTGTTTCCCATTTGTTTCCACTCAAAAGAAGCACGACTGGAACATGATTTTTTATATCATGTCTTACTTCTCACTGAGTTAAAATTTTGAATGAAACATGGCATGATGCACGTTGAATTGTTTGGGCATGTTTCTTTTGTATGAGAAATTGAGGAATTGCACGGTCCTATACTTGCTCATGTTCTTCATAAAAATCCGCATAAAATAAAAATGAAAAATATGAATGATAGTTTATATGTTATATTAGTTAAATGATGTAATTAAGAATGAGTTTAGTGAATTTATAGATTTAATAAATAATTATATTGAACATAGAAATTAGATATAACTACACTTAGTTAATAATCTTAAGTTCAATATGGCTTAATGAACTTCAATGAGCTAAAATGAATCATATTGACTAAGTTTAATTAACTTGACTTAGTAATTGAATTAAATAAATAATTCTAATCAATTTGGTTAAGATTAAGTTATAATAGACTTAATAGCTAATGATTGGTTTAGATTAATATGTTATGATGAACCATAAATAACATAGGGAATATGTTGTTTCGAATGTTTTTTTGTTCGGAGATATGAGTGTTTTTTAATATGAATGTTTGATGATGTTTTTATAATAAATGACTCTAAACAAAGAGAAAATGAATATTTGATAGACAATGGAGAACTATTTGTATCTTAGCGGTACAATCTTCGCAGTCATGATGAGGTTACTACTTAATGTATGAGCAAATAGGGTTTTAATAAAAATTTGATGTAAATGGATAATTAATTAAATTGCCTATATGAGTTTAATTCTTGAACAGATATATGGATAGCTAGTTTATTTTCTGAAATGGATTCTGATCCGCCATTTGTCTCTGTTTGGATTTCAAATGTATAAGGTACACAATGATGTGCTTATTGTTTGTTAGGATAAGCATTTCTAATGAATTAAAACTTAAAGATGGCTTAATAATTAATAAGTTTTGCTTGTGCATGTGTCATTTAGTCTGGTCCGAAAAGCGACAACATTATCTAAAGTCGGCACGATAGTTAGGTACTTAGGCTACCTTCATATCATGATGCAATGACAATTACCATAATGCAATGGCAATTCATAAAGTGGCTCAGGCGATAGCCGATAGGATAAATAGGATCAATGTAACATTTGCTTAGGTTTAGAGTGAAATAACATGGTTTAGTTTACGATTATGAGAGCAATTGAACTAAACAATATTATGGACTGAAATAAGTAAATCTATATAACAGCCATGAACCCTAGATGAGGCTATCTTTTCTTTCTCGACTAGATAGAAGATATAAATATACGGACTGCTTATATCAACCCCCTGAGCAGTTGTTGTTACTACTTAGGACCCCTAGATTCCCAAAGGCTTATTTCGGAACATAAGTGCTCTGGTATTGTTTGATTCACTTTAATTCAAAGATAATAAATTGTTGTCATTGCATTGCATTAGCTATTTGTGGCATATTATTGGGCTTGTGTTGCTTGTACTAAGCTTCAACTCATTATTTGTTTTCTTTTCAGGTAATAATGATTTGTTGATGATGATAATGGTGATGGTGATTTTGAAGACGATGATGATCCGATGATGTTGATTTGATGATGATGATGCTGTTTGATTTGGGAATGTAGGAGAACTTGAGGATGAGTGAAGTCAATTAGGACCGTAGATTTTATTTTAGTTGTTTTATTTTGTTTTAAAGAGCTATATTTATCTTTTGGAACTGTATTTTTTTTTTTCTTTAAGGACTTTATGGAGCCTATGATGGTATTGTTTGTTTTATAAAAGTTGATTGTATATGGGATACATGATGGTATTATTTATTTTATAAAAGTTAATCCTCTCTTGTATGAGTGAAAGCTAGAAATATTTTATAAAGTTGTTTTACTATTACAAATCTAATTCTCTCAGAATCTAATTAAACGATATCATTAATTAAAACCAACTAGCGATGTTCAATATAAACAAATCCTTTAAGAAAGCATGTGCGCGTAATACTTAAGGTATTATACATGGTTGGGGGGATTTAGCATGTCTGAAATTTAGATGTAAGATAAGTCGAGTCCTTAACAAAGTGTCATTACATGGTTGGGGGGATTTGGCATGTCTGAAATTTAGATGTAAGATAAGTCGAGTCCTTAACAAAGTGTCATTGCTTTTGTTGCTCAAGACGTGCTGCTGAGGGGGGGGGAGAGATGGGAAAGCATATTTGAGCTTCCTATTAAAATAAGCCAAGAATTTATGTAATAATGAAAAATAATAATTGAGATTCTTAAATTGATTGTGGATGAATGTTTTTGAGTTTTCATTTCAAGAAGATAGATTTAGGATTTAGATTTGTTATTTTGAAAAGGCAAATAAGGTATTTTTAATGTTGATTTCATTTAATTTCTCCCTTGGAGTTAAGAGCACTTTATTTGTAACATTAATAAGAATAATTTGGTGTGCAATTATCAAAAATAAAAAGCATAAGTATCTGAAAAGTAAAAATTAAGGTGATTAAAGTGGAATTTGCCCAAAAACATAATTATATTACTTTTCCACACTTCGCATTTAGGAACATTAAAATAGAAGGTGATATAAGGTTGTTGTTAATTAAGTATAAAACACAATATAAGGTTATTAATTTGTTTTTAATCCATTCGACTTTGGTGATGAAATTTTTAAAAAGCCAAAAGTATTAAAATAGTCCATTCTTCTTTACTAGTTTTCTATTTAGACCTTTTACTTCTTCACTTTTATATTGATGTCCTTCATGTTTTATTTTCTCTATTTGAATCATCATTTTAAAGTAACTAGAAAAATTTCCCCATTTTATCCACTAATGATTTCTTTAAATTTTTCATTTATTGACTTACTTATTATACTTGAAACTTAATTCATTATAATTGATTTTGTAATTAGCTAGTAGCTTTTTAAGTCTAGTTATAATACCTAAATGAAATAGTTAATTATAAAAATGAGTAAAGTTTATGCGATTAATTATAATATTTGATTGAATTCTAGTAGTTATTTACAAAAGCAAACAAATTGTAAATAATAAATCAACACTTTTAAACTCCAGGATATTAATTGTACAAATTGATAGAATTTAAGTACCAAATGTGGCATTCACCTAATATTATAAGGAACCTTTTAGTCATTTTGTAAAGATTTAAAAAAAAAAAAAAGAAAGAAAAATCAAAAGATGAAAGACCTAAATAGAAATTAGCGAAAGTGTGGACTTAGAAAAAAACTTATATGATAAATGGCTCAAATAGATCGTAAAAGGTGAATAACCACTTCTGTTGCTTCTTCTTCCCTTTGAAAAAATATTATCAAAGTAATAAAAAGAGTATAGACAAAAGCAATTAATGTACCGATTCATAAAACGTATGGATAAATGTTTGCTGTTGTAAAGTTAACATTAAATAAATTAACACAAGGTTTTGGTGAAAAAAAAATAAAAGAAAAAGAAATAACTCAATATAAGTATTTATATCTCAATGCTCAAATATTTAATTGCAACTGTTTGGAAAATGCTATGAAAACAGCAAAATCGATATGGCAAAATAATAGGTTATCGTCACAAATCATACTTGTAAAATATGTAATTAAGTATTCAATCTTTTGAAATTGATCAATTTAGTATCTAACGAACTTTTTATACAAGTTAATAATACTTCCGTCAAATTCTTTCAAGTACTAAATTGATGAATTTTAAAATTTAAATACGTAATTAATCAATTTTAAAATTTAAGTATCTAATTACATATCTTAGTAGCACCATCGGCTTCAATTGTCTTATCCCTTCAACAATGGCCGTCGCACTTCTACAATTTTGGATTGCATTATTTGTACGTTACACTATGTACATGCTATGTACTGTCATAAATTTGTTAAGCATTCACCAGGGTTTTTTCTTTTGTTCCTTCATGATTCACCCTTACTAGGTTGTTATGAACTGTCACAAGACAGCTAGAGATCATCCAAGATATGGTAAACGAAGTTCAATAGTTGTAAAATCGAGTTTCCACAGGTCAATGGCATTTCAGTATTTGCAATTATTAATAACATGGGTTACGATTCATAATGGTACCTAAACTTTAACAAAATATATAATAAGATATTAAACTTTAAAATTATTCAATTTAGTATCTAATTTTAAAATTAATTAATTCAATATTTGAAAAAACTTTTTATGCACATTATTATTTTAGGTACTAAATTAATCAATTTTAAAATTCAAGTACTAAATTAATTAATTCAAATGCTTAAGTACCTAATTATATATTTTATCAAAATTCAAATACGATTCATAATATTATCTCTAATAAATACAATAATTATTTGGGATCTCAAAATGATAGTCTTATGAGTGAGTAAGTTACAAAATATAAATAGACAAAGTCAGTCGGTAAAATCCCAAACTTTCATACCAGTTTCATATTTATTTGAGTTTAATTATATTAGATGAAGCTAAGCTCATACTATTTAAACAACTTAGCAAATCAAATTCGAGTTTAAATTTATTTGGCACAAGCCTTATTGAGCCTATAACGAGATTAAGTATATATAAACTCAGAGAATCCGAGTAAACTTAATATAGATCTGATTTAGAGGTATGTACAATTTTCTAAATCGTTAAAATTAAACAAGCTTATATAAGAAAAACTCAAATTTAAAATTTATATTTAAAACTCAATAAAATGTAAATATAAAGATAAACCATATAAATAGAAAGCAAAGGTTGGGGGTTTTCCTCCCTTTTATAATGAGTTCACTTATTATGTGTTCATCCACATTTTATCCAATCATATATTTATATGTGTAAATAGAAAAGGGTAAAAATGATGCTCTTGACTTCTTAATGAATTTTATCACATATAATTATATATAATATAAATGTCACAATTGGTATCCAAACTTTATCCATTTATATATATTAGCAGTCAAACACCCACATTACTTATGAGAAATTTAAATAAAGCAACATTTAGAAAAATGATATAACACATTAACTTAATGAAACTATACACATATATAATATAATATAATAACCAAACAATAAATGAAAATGACAAAGAAATTATGATGAAAACAGTTGTTAGCAATATACTGGCTAAATTGTTGTTATCAAACAAAAATTAATAAAATAAATGATTGTGTGGGGCAGTTATAAGTAGCGGAAAAGGTGATAGTGGGAGAGATAAAGGAAAGTGGGATTGAAAAAAAAAAAAAAAAGAAGTCATTTAATTAAACATGTGGAGTCCATATCCAAATACAATAGAATTTGGTTTTACTATAATATATATAACTATTTGAAATTTAAAACTATCATTATATAATTTTACAAACTTTTCAAAATTATTTATAGTACTGGGATAAGATATTTAATTGCAAAATGTTAGTAAAGTTTCGCTTATCTAATTATAAAATTTGGTAAAATCCAAATAATTAATTTTTAAATTTATGTACCAGATTAATATTTTTAAATTTCAAATAATAAATCATAAAAATAAACAATGTTCAAGTACCAAATTTAGCAATTAGCTTTAATAGATCTTTGGGCGACACATTTGGATCCACAAATGCATTCCCCTCATCCCTCCTGGTAGTAAAACAGGTACATTTCTTAATCAAGATGGGAAAACAAGTACATTGAACATCCAAATTTTGAAAAACCTTTGCCGGTGGCAAGTGGACGGCCGGCCAAATTAATTTCACTTTGGACGTGGATATTTTAGTACAAAACCACTTGGGAGAAGTGTGAAACAATCAATATAGAGGGTCCCTTTTTTTTTTAATTGACAATGAAAACAAAGATGTCCTTTTTTATTATTTCAAGACTCAAGTAGAGATGGATGGTCCTCGCCCATTAATGATTTTTTTCCAGTGAGACTGGAAGTACGCATCCGAATTCAGCACATGTCTAGAAGCAGACCGTGCAACTTGGATATTATTTGGCCTTGTTTGTTAGATTAATATTTATTTTATGTCAGTTTCAATTAAATTATTTTTTAAAAATTGATACAAATAAATACAAATAAAAATAAATATAAATTAAATACAGATAAAATACAGATAAAAATAAACAATTTAAATAGACATCCATGTTACAGTAATTGTAATGTTTAGCATCAGAAATTTACTAACTTATAAACTACAAATAAACTTAAAAAGTCTAAAAATAGCAGATCAGTAATTTTAAATTTTAAATAGTCACTTAGATTATAACGTTTGAGGACCAAACAATTTATCATTGATCATAAGCGCCCGTATATTGAAAAATGAAAAAGGAAAAATTTTAAAAAGGAAAAAGAAAGAGAGGAAAATAATTGGATTGCAAGTCACTCATGAACTCTATAGGATTTTATGATTTGTTTTTCTTTTTTTAATTATTACTATGGTAGTAAATGGTCCATTTCGGATAGTTATACATAATCTATTTCTGTTAGTGGGTTATGCTCTTGTGACCTACCAAAATTTACTGGTTATTACTAGTTTTCTTTTCGATTTTATTGATTTGTTTAATATGTACAATATTTAAACCTTTGAATGATTTTTAAAAAATCTTTATTTTTTTCTTATTTCTCTAATTTACTTGAATTTTAGTCAATCGATATATATATAATCATAATATTTAAATAAAATTATAATATGTTGATGTAATAATGATGTAGCAATAACGTGTATCAACTATACATTGAAAAAGTAAGTGTCCAGTCCTAGAGCTCTAGTTTGGCGGGTAGAGTATACTGAATTTGGATTTCTTAACAAATGGCCTACAAAACAAAATAGATTAACGAGTGCCTAGGGTTAGTTTACCATATCCACTCCAGTAGTCAAATTAGCATGTGTTGAAGGTACTAAGTAAATAAAGTAACAAAGTCTGCTAGATGATCCTAATTTGTCCATTAAGGGAATCAGAGTTAGTAATTATGAAAAAACAGAGATTGGCAAAGATTATAAATTGTTGCATGTGCATGAAATTAGCCAGGTCACTAAGCCACTTCCCATGAATATAGGAAGTGGACCGAGTTGACCAAGTAACGCATTTTTGAACAGAGGGCAAAGCTTGTGGTTGGGCGGACTAGACTCTCTCATTAGTTGACTCAACTTTGTTTTGGACATCCGCATAGGATCTAGAGATCAGCTTGGGGTTACAGCCTTAAAGGAATATTTTCTAGTACAAACAAGTTGGGCCGGGCTTGAGAAGCTCTAAGTCCAAGTGTATCAACACGATATATTTTATAAAATTAACACGACAAAGATATAAATAAAGAAAAGACAATACAATGCCAATACCGAACATCTTATCGTAGAATATGAATGGAAATATGAATCAATGACTTTTAAGATGCAGTTCGATTGATCGGAACCAAACCTAAACCTGAACACCTAAACAAAGGCTTGTTTAGTTGCATACAAGAAGACTACATAGGCAAAAAGGAAGAAACGCAGATTGGGGAAAGGAAAATATTGATCAGACACGCTAAAAACTAGAAGAATTAATATATTCCATGATTAATCTCATAATTGCTACAAGAAAAAGCGTGAGGCTCGATTTTCAGTGCAAAGCCTAGCATAAGTTACAAAGCCCGGAATCCCATCTTCCTAATCCAGATTCCAATACTGGAATGAATCCAAAAATAAGGACATATGTTAAGAGTTACAAACCTGTGCATTGGTGCATTTAGATCCATTCAACATATGCATGGTTTCTCTAGAGAATGCATGTTAATCGCTCCATGTTGAGGGGCCACCCATTCCCACTTCTGCTACAGGCATCTGGAATTCGGATGGAATTAGGCCTCTTCTTTTGGATTTCTTCTTCTTGACAGGCGCAACAGTTGTGCCACCTTGTGAATGTCTGTCTTCCATGGATTTACCTATCCCCTCATTTAGATCAATAAGCTTAGGTTCAGATGCAGCTTTAGTCTCAAACAACTCCGTGAATGGAGCTTCTGCATCATCAATAACATCAAATTCGCTGTTCCTTTCTTTCTTCGGCTTTTTTTTCGTTTTCTTTTCAACAACTGCCTGATCCTCCTTGGGGCCTGCAGATTTCCTCGATGAATCATCTTTTGTTTTCTGTCTTTTCTGCTTCCGATCCTCCAGATTATGACCTTCACTGCCATCATTTACGGTAGGAATTTTCACCTTATTCCTCAGCTTCTTTTGCTTAATATTGTCTTTTTTTATTCCATCTTCAGATTTTTCCTTATCGTACTCATTTAACTCATTGACTGGATCAATTCTGCGCTTTTCCCTTTTAGGAGTTTTATTTAAGGGTTTAGCATTGAATATTTGCAAATTCGGCAGTGCTTTCATGATCTGCAGTATCATATTTCAAAAAAGTTCATCTCCATAAATACATACAACATAGACATGCATTTGGGGAACATCAAATTGGTATAATTAACCTTTCTCATGGATTTCTCATTCTCAACAATGGGATTTCCTTGCAAATTGAGATTTCTCAAGCTAACCAATGATTTCAGCACCTACAATTTCCATACATTAAAAGAATCTATAATGGAAATGTATTGAGTAAGGAAGAAAAATAGAATAAAAGAGACCAAAAGACATCCCAAACCTTCAGATCCGACCAGCCTGTGATCAAGTTATTTCCCAAGTCCAAATTCTGCAGCTTAGTGTTGTGAGCCAAGTGAGCAGGTAGTGCCTGAATATTAAGTGGGATGAGAGGGACAATGAGCATAAAAAATTAGTTCGTATCATTACTCGATAAGGTCTTAAAAAGCTTCAGATAATACCAAATGATTTCTATCATCTCATATAACATCAAAAGATATATTATTAGAGAAAGGTTAAATTACACATAATTTCACAAGAAAGTCAAGTATGCACCTTAATTTGATTGTGGGCAAGTCTGAGTTCCTTTAGTTCGGTGCAGAACTTGAATGATGAATCAATAGCCTCAAGTTCACAATTAGATAGAGAGACCTGAAATCAAAACTGTAACTTATGTAGCCCAATAGGTGCTATCAAAAACTGCAACCTACATAGCTCTGTACCTTTGTGACAGATTTTGATTTAATGATGCCTTCTCCAATGCCACAGATAGGATTTCTAGAGAGAACTGTAGAGATAAAATGGGTTCAAGAAAATCTCCTAAGTAAGCAATGAGTTTGCATAAAAATGTATGACATATCTAAGATCACAAGTGTAATAGTAAAGACAAATCTCTGATAGAAGTGGTACATCAAAATCAAATGACTTTCAAAAGCAATATTGCAATTCAAATGGAAATTGCCAAAGGGTTCGGGTTTCAATAATCCTTCACCGTTCTCATGTAGGTGCTATCAATAATAAATTTACCATATAGACAACAAAAATGGATACACGAAACAATATATGAAATAGCCACAAAAGCAAAGAACAAGACAAAGCACAAAATTCCTAACATTCTTTAATAAGGACTTCTCCTTTTTGGTTTGGAAAAAAAGAAACATTCTGTTGAATAATATCAGGATTGCAGATTCTTTTGCTAACATTAATGAGTAACAGAACAAAACACACCACTGGAAATTACTTGTTTAAATGTTGAACAGAGCTTAGATTTACAGAAATGTCAATGTCTATGATTCATTCTTCATGATATAACAAGGAAAGAAATCTTATAGAATTTATAGCGACCAAGTGCTTTATTATTCCCATGGTTCACAGGTTTGTTATTGCCAAAGCAGGCAATTAATGGTGATAAAATGGGCTGGCATGAGGTTCAGAGACTCTTGATGGTGCCTAAGATAAAAAATGACCAATAATAGTGGTTCATTATACATGAATATACAGAGATCAAAACTACTCTTAGATAGTTGGGTCTAGCACTTGGGATCCGCTAATAGTAAGATTTTGCTGGCGACCTGAGATGATAATGGTGCTTCGTTATACATTATTCCTAAAATATATTCACAATCTTTGAGATTAGCAGTAGCAAATCTGGGTCTTGTCTAACATTGTTTCACTTCTTACCATGTTTATAGCATCCCCCACTCTCCAGTCTTCACCTCCTATCGTTGTGATTTAACGACGGTTTTTCCTCATTGCAAATTCTAATTCAATCATGATAGGAACAATCAATACAGTCAGCTTGCCATAATGAAATTGATTCACCATATGTCTTGAAGAAGTCATTCCACATTCCCAAAGAATGGATTGTAGGGCATTCGCCTACATTGCACGGAATGTTTATGACCTAGGTCCTTAACCCCAGTGGGATAAGTGGAGCTATGGCCACCAGCTATAAGCTATGAAACAACTCTTTTAATTGGAGCTATTGCTACCAGCTATAAGCTAGGAAACAACTTTTTTAATTGTTATTTGTCTCTTAATCTATTCAGTAATCTCCTCTTGGACAAGTTTTAAGGAAACTTGATATCATTCTTCTGATATGCATTGGATTGCATCCTTGCAAGAGCAAATCTATATAACAAAGATAAGACTCCAACTCCAAAGACTTGCTAAAAGATCATACCAACAGTGTTCAATTCCTTCAAGTGATCAAGCTTACAGATAGCGCTAATCTCATTGTCTGCAAAAACCACAAAAAAACGATACAAAAAACCAGGTCATGTTCAGCTTCTAAATAAATTTAAGTGGTCAAGCTTACAGATAGCGCTAATCTCATTGTCTGGAAAAACCGCAAAAAACGATACAAAAAACCAGGTCATGTTCAGCTTCTAAATAAATTTATCCTGTGCACAAATCAACTTCAATACTGACCATTCAAAATTACTGCACGTAAGCTGATCAGTGACCTAACCTCATCCATAGAGGTAAGTTTATTTTTGCCTGCATTGAGAACCTGAATTTCAACAAAGACAGAAAGTCGTTGCATGGATTTGAATGAGAATTTTCAAGCTTCTTTGTATTTATCATATACCTAAGAATCAAAATAAACTGAACCAAGCTACTCCCCTATTCGTAACCTAGACTTGATAATTATTTGATTCAGATCAATCAGAAATGTAGCAAGTTGTTCGAGGCCATAATCGAAACAAATGGAATTTGATAGGCATGGAGATTCGCTGATTGATATAGCCAACCTTCAATGCAATTTGCACCATTTTTTACGATCTCTCGACACCTTTGCTTGCTAATTGGCTTTCATGATTTCAATTACTTGTTCAACTGCAAAAATTAAAATGAAAAAGAAAAAAGAAATTTTCACAAAATTGCAAGATGCAGAATAATTTAAATAACTACATAAACTAAACCCTAGACAACAAGGAAATAGAGCTATCATCCCTCTCACATTGATATGATAAATCTTTTATAAATCCATTCAACGTCCTAAACTTCTCTGCATTTTTATATTGAATCTTAAACCTTTTAAAAGTAATAATCTGGTCTTGAGTCTTTTGAAAGCTCGTTTTCTAGGTCCTTAAGCAGACATAACCAGGCGACATTTCATGTTCATAGGCATCCATATCAACCAAAAAGCTTTGGTACTCCATTGATATCTAAAACTCGATTACAAAAACACATAAACTCTCACTTCTTACAAATGCACTAATCCCTTCAATCAATTTCGCATTCCCGAGATTGTAAAGGAACGTAACAAGATAACACAACACCCAATTACGCATTACGACCCGAACCACCATCCCAAAATCAAAAAGCAATGAGGTTATGAAGAGGATACTTACAAGCAACTTGGACAATCCTTCAATTCCTTTCAAGCTCTGTAACTTGTTTTGTACAACAGACAACCATTTCAAATTGACACATGGCTTCAAATCCTAAAAACAGAAAACATTAATGTATTGACTTACTTTAGTGTTTCATTTTTTTTTAACTTTTTAATATTACAATGAGACTCTAAACTCTCGTGCTTATCAGTATTGTTAGTTACCTCAAGGGAAGTGAGGTTGTTGAAGCCAAGATCGAGTCTTTCCAAGTTTACGAAATTCTTCAAACACGAGACCTGAAAATCAAACCTCCGTTATGATAGAAAATATAAAATGAATTTTGAGAGAGAGAGAGAGAGAGTAGATACATCAGAGAGGGCTTTGTGATTGAGTTTAAGAGAAGAAATGGAAGAAGAATCGTTGGTGTTTTGGTCCTTCAACACATTCTCCGAGCTCAGACGACCCATTAGGGTTTTAGGCTTAAACCTTGGCTCTCTATCTGTTTGTAAGAAAGAAATGCAGCTGCTCTTTGTAAATATAATTTATTTTCCTATCATCAAGTTTTGTGGAAATAACTTCAAAAGGACAAAATGCTAATGATAAGTTCTTCTAAAATTTGAAGGTCCTTAATTTTAATAAAATGTATTATCAAATATCTTAATTTCATAACCGATCAATTTAATATCTAAATTTTAAAATTAATTAATTTAGTAATTAATAAAAATTTCATGCATATCAATAATACTTTTGTCAAATTTTTTAGAATATCAAATTGATCAATTTTAAAGGTTTTTAGGTAGTAAATTAATCAATTTTAAAGTTTTTCATATGGCAAATTGATCAATTTTAAAATTCAAATACTAAATTAATCAATTTTAAAATTCAAGTATCAAAACTCAGTACCATTTATAATATTATCTCAAATTTAAAATTCATGAGTTCATAAACGAACACCAAAACACAAATCATGGTTGTAAAAATTGAAAAGTCATAAGTTTGAAAAACACTAGGAGCACAAATTTCTTAAATTTTAATTATAAACCAAGAATATAGGAGTGCTATGATGTTTGTACTTGGGTTTGAAAACGTATTTTAAAAGCCACTAGAGCCAAATAACTTAAATGTGTTTTGTTTACAACTTTTTAATTATTAAAGAACTTAAAACCCATTATAATATATGTAATTTATATAATAAGCATGTATGAGATAAAAACCAATTTATAACATCAAAAATAGAGCTTCCAAGATTCTATCGACAGGACCATCCAACCAATAATCTAACCGTTAAAATAAATGTAATAAATGAAATATTAATTATTTTAATGATTCAATCACGATTAAGCATGGTGTGAGCTGTTGGATAATAATATGACCAGCCCCATCAAAATTAATGGCGGGACTATAATGATATACATGAGTCAAAGTACTCCTTAGCTGCACAAATTTAATTTGAAATTTACTCAAGTTTATTTGACTTGTGCAATTCAAAGTTGAACTTAAATTACTCAAGTAATATATCCAGGCGAGTCTGAAATCATAATGTTTAATTGAGTAGCTCGTAAGTCTAATTTGATTTGAGTTTGAATTCGAATTTTAATGATAATAAACTATTTTAATCTAAGTAAAATTTTGTTTATGATAATTTGAATTTAAGCAAATCTAATCGAATTTAGCTTCAACTTTTCATTGCAATTTTGGAACAAGTTTAAACTCAAATTTCTAAAGTTACAATAATTGATAGATTACTCCCTCTTTACCACAATACATCATCATTCCTAATACCATGCTACCTAGCTACCACCATCCATTTTTTTTTTTAAGAAAAAGATACTTATATTAGAAAGAAAACAAGCCATAATAGTACACCCATAAAAGAAAAGCAAATAAAACTAGAGTTGAGATGGCTAAGGCCATTACAAACGCTCAACCCAATGATAGAGTCACTGGAGTATTCCTCCCAAATCATTTTTTCCTAGTCTAACATCTTTATACAATCCAAAGAAAGGATAATCAGATGCTACAAGATTTAAAAAGCGATCTAATGACGAATTACAAATCATGATATATGGATTCATTAAGTGGCCTTCATTTGCAAGGACATCTACTACTTGATTTGATTTTGTAGAACAATGAAAAACTTTGCTCCCCGAAAGCATCGATAGCTTTTCCCTGCATAAAGAAATCACGTTAGCATATTTGAATTTTGCTTTCCTTAGTTCATTTACTAGTTGTACAACGATTTTTGAGCCTGAAATTTATCTCCAAAGTTGTGATGTTCACTTCCAGGCACAGTTGAATGCCCCATGAAATTGCCTAAAGCTCCGCCATGAGAATGTCACCTTTGTCAATTCTTCTTGCCATCCCTCTGATCCATTTACCTTGGTCGTCTCTCACAACAACACCGATAGTGGCTATTCCTATGGTTGGATGGATCGACCCATTATTACTACTAATAAACTAATGTGTGCCACTATCATCTCAATTAGAGGTGAAAATCCATGTTTATTTGTTGTATTTATGTTTTCATTTTGTGAAAATTCTCATAAATGTGTGAAATTAAATGAGAAAATATTAAATTTGGTATATAAAATTAGCACAAAAATTCAAATTGGAACCAAGTAATTAATGTAATATTTAATCAAAGTTTTCTTAACTATTTTTACTATCTCACTACTACTGTAATGGTTGTGCTATGGGTGTTGTGGGGAGTCTTATAAGCATGTAAAAAGGGTCGGGTGTATGCCATGTGGACCACCCAGCGATCCCACTTCCAGGTGCAAGGCCAGCCTACATAGCCCCTCAGGCTCAGCTTAAGGTGCCACGCACACACGACCTCACCTATCACATGGGGTGAAGGACTTGTACCACATGGGGGAGCCCAGACCCTTTTTACATGCTTATAAGACTCCCCACAACACCCATAGCACAACCATTACAACTACTGTTTGTTCTATTTCATACGGTGGAAGAAATAGTCTATTAATGCTAAGCATTGTTAAGGATATTAATGAAAATTCAATGTTATGCTACATTTTCTATGTTTGTGGACAGAGTAAACGATGTTAAGGAGCTAGTAAAAATAGTCATAAAAAGTCTAACTAGATATTAAATTAACTACTTCATAATTTAGATATTAAATTAAACTTTTATGCAAAATTCTTATATGAAATTTGACATCTATCCGAATTAAATAGAGATAACATATTAAATTATAATCTAATTGTATTCATTGGTAAGATGGATAAAGCATTGTAATAGGTGGCATCGGTGCTATAATTTGGTAAGGGCAACAATGCTGCACCTGTTATGGAATGATAAATTATAGTTAAAATAATTATAGTATAATATATATAAGATAATAATTAAAATTATTATTCTAATATGGTACTTAGAAATAACAATATATAATACAAAAAATTACGTGTTAGCTGGTCACTGATAAGAAAAATTTATACCATACTATTCACTTATGTCATGCTGTGTTGTTTTTTATATTCCGTAATTAGAGCTCAACACGCGGCTAAATTGGTTTGACATCCGCGGTTTTTGGGTTCGGAAAAAGTAGTCTCGAATCGGGCCAATGAAAGGCCAAGCTAATGCTAGTTCTATGAACCAGCGGATCACGGGCCATATTCGCAAAGCAAATGACTTTATATCATATTTCGTATTTAAACTTTATTAATTTATATAATTAATTATTCAAAATTTAAAAATATCAATTTAGTATTAAGTTTTGTCTAACTTTTGAATTAACTATCTGAATTTTGTTGAATTAAATAACCTAAATTTTTCTTTGTTTTACATTTTATTACTTTATCTAAATATTATAAATAAATTTGAAAAATTTGTAGTAATAAATTAATATTTTTACACATTAGGTAGTTAATTGCATAAATTGACTAAATTCATGAATTAGGTAGTTAATGGACAGTATATTTTTTTCCTGCTCGTCGGTTTGTTGGCTTAAAATGTTTATTACAAAATACCATGAAGGCAACTGATCGAATAAGTGCATAAATATGTGTACGTATCGAAGGATAATTTCAAAAATATACTTGAACTTTTGTAAAAAATTCATCAGATATTAAAGTTTATTTTTAAACAATTTAATACCTGAAGCAAGTTTTCACATACATTTTTCTATTGCAAGTTTGATTTTAAAATTTTGATACTTAAATAAGTTTTTACGTACAAATTTCTTATCTAAAGTAAGTTTAATTAGATATAAAAAATAACGTAAAACTTTCTTTAAGTACAAAAAATATCAAAACCAAGCTTCAGTACTAATACCAGTTTTTACGTACAAATTTCCTATTTTGAAACTTTCTTTAATATAAATCTATTCTTTTTATATATATATATAAACCTTACTCATCCCATTCAAAAACTAGGGACAATGTCTACAGATCGTAACACCACTAGCTTAAAATAAACTTTTTAGTTCTTAGTATTTACTTAAAATAAACTTTTTAGTTCTTAATATTTAGCTTTTATTTTTTAAGACTAAATTTTTTATATCAAGATTCAACCAGAACATCCACATCTGAGAAGAGTTAGTAAAATCCTTTATATTTATATTTTTAAACCTAGTACGTCCTCTAAATTGAGATACCAATCGAATACTCACTTGAAATATATAAAAATTAAATTAAAAAAAATCAAAGAAACATTTCTAACAAGTATGAATATTTAATAATCTACTTAATATATTTAAAAAATTAATTAAATCTATACATATATTATACCAGAAATCTGCGGTCAGCTTCCAACGATAATGGTGATTGATATAGTTGAATATCTTGTTCGAATATATTAATGCAACTTATAGGTACCTAAACATTTAGGATGGTTATGCGTCCTTTTCTAACAATTAAGTTGATATTTTCTTTTTCTGCATACTAATTCAGAGGGCAACGTTTATTCTAAATACAAAACTCTCATAAATTTTTAAATGAATACAAATTAATTCTATTACTTCAGAAGTCTAATCCCCAAATTTTCAACTTTACCAATACATGGACATGTATACATGTATATGGTCCGTTAACCCAAATCTATCCAGGAAGCATCTCTAAGAACTAGGTCACAGTAAGCTCATTTCTTCTCCATTCATACAGCTTCTAAAGAAAAACTGTAAGAACGCACCTCACATGGTACAACACTGCAATGGCGTCCTACGAACAATGAGGATAAAAAACTTTCATTTCACCATTAAATTAAACTCAGATCAATTACAAGTTTCTACTGGAATCACTCTTCTGGAAAAGGAAACCGTTTAGGATACATGCAGATCATTCCCCTTCCCCCATCAATGATCCATCATTTTTACAAAAAACAATTGCCCAGAAGATAGATAAGCTCAACTTGCTCCAAATATGCTCCTACACTTCTGAAACCTTATCCCAAGGAGCATTCATTGGCTATGATTTCTATGATATGTATTTCTCCTGCTGCTCCTGAAGCAATTTTGCTGATGACTTGGCATCCAAATATAGAGAAGTTACTTCCTCCAAGTCAGCCTGTGCATGAAATAGAAGCCAGACAAACATTGGTAAGCCAGCAACTTTGTGTTACATTTGTACATCTTAGACGATGAAAGGTGAATGGTTTTCAGGAAAATGTGAATTGTCTTAGAATTTGGAACTAGTTGGAGGAAGTCAGTGCAACATCAAAAAGCAAGCAATTTGTTCTTCTTTTTATGTAACAGTATTCAGCCATGAGAGGAGAAATTTTATTTTTATTGATGCCAATATATATTTTGGCAAACATTTAATGATAACACGTAATTGGAATTAAGGCCAGAATTTTTTGTAAATACGGCAACTAAGAAAACAACTGAACAATAATTGGCAATTGCAAATAACAAGAAATAGCTACCTTGCAAATTTTTTCTCGACCGTTCATCTTAGCTACAACACTTGCTGGTGATAGTAACTGCACTGCATGCCTGAGGAAAAGCAGTTCCTATGTCAGTGAGTATCCTTGAGAAAAGACATAACTTTAACTTCAAAAGTACCTTAAGGATGTCAGCTGTCCGATTTCTCCAAGATATGCAAGACTTTCTTCATCAACAACCAATTCCTCCACTTGAGCTCTGATTGCTATAATCTAAGTAAACAGGGGATAGATTGACATATTAATGATTATGTTTTGGCAATCTTAAATGAGTGGAAGAAGCCATCTATATAGAGCCACACCTGTATCATCTCCGCAGGACCATAAATTTGTGTCCTTATAATAACCAAGCGATCCAACAAGTCGACGGGTATGCCGTGAGGACTGATCATATCGGTCCCTCTGCAACGTAGTGTGCAGGTTGAAAAATCATGAGCAAGTATATGTAATACACAGAAAAGACTATCTATGCCATGATTCTCCTACTGATAATGACTTAATCTTAGCCACTGACAGCTTGGTGGAAATAATGCAAAACATCAGATTTCTCTTAACAAATTACCAACCAACATTCTGGGCTTTGATTTATGGAACGCCATAGGATACAAACTCCAACAAAATTGTCCCAAAAGATATACTTATGTCTATTATCCAATCTTTACAATAGCTCAGATTTTCCGTTCTATTTGAACTTACCCACAAAGATAACCCGCCAACAAATGAAAGTGACAACAGATTTAATTGTATTTGGTTCATTTCTTTAACAGTGTCTCTCCTGGATAACATCATCATTCCTAACCAACTAATCTCATGACAACACCAACCAAAAGAACATTAAAAACAATATGGAACTATCTCATAACCAAATTGCACAGTTTAGGACACCATACAAAAATTAAGAACAAGATGTTTATATAAATTTATAATATTTAATCAGCATTACAAGTTTGAAGGATGATAAATAATGGCATGCAATAAGGCCTTTGGTGATTACAATTTTGAGATGCTATGACTGGCAATTGAACCGATGCAAGATTCAACACGATAGATGCACTAGAAGAAATGAAATTAGTATACGATGCTTTCTCACACTTTTATACATAGGAAAAAACTTCCATACCTAACATTACATATTCCTCTGTTTGTGGCAAAGATCACAATTGGTGATAGAGAACTCTCCAAAGCCCGATTCAAATATGAGAAGCACTCCATATCTAGCATGTGTACCTATAATTTGTATAGTTACAAACCTAGAAGCCAAATTACCAAAAAGTGGTAATGTAAAGGAGACAAGGTAGAGCAAAGCACCTCATCAATGAACAAAACTCCTGGAACAAGCTCGGCAACACCTTCATCAATGTATCGATTCACAACCTGACATGGACACATTCAATCATGCAGCCATTTGTGATCACCATACATGCAAAAAAAGAAATAAATACACTAATAATTACTCAAATGTATCAGCATGCCCTTTATCAAACACAGAAATACATCCCTAAGCATAACAAAAATCATTCCATACTGACAACCTCATCAGCCCAGTCTCACAATAGAATGCATTCTTTCCATACACTAAGCATAGATCATCTATACCTAAAAAATATCATAAAGTACCTTATTTATTTCCTGACGCAATTTGTCTGTAATCTCTGTCTTCCTGGGCTTCATCATCTGACCCATTAAAGATAATATATCCTGCCCACCCTGTGGCCGGGCATTTGCAGCATCCAGATCATGCAATGTGACATCCTGACAAAATAATGGAGCAATCACTACAATATATAAGAGCTTGATTATAATTTGTTGGACTAAAAAAGATTGTCTGTGATTGTAAGAGACACACAGGCTAACAGTAATAATCTTTACATAACTTAGGTCCATTATATTTTGACATGGTCTTTCTACCTATTTGGTGAAAAGCCCAATACAATGAAAGCTGCATAATAAATACAACCGGTTCTCCATATGAATTGATAAACGAAAAGTAAAAGATAAAATGCTCAGCACTAGCCATTTAAAACTGAATAAACTGATAAAAATATTTCCACTTTTAAACTCAAACAATTTACCTCAAAATTAGAGATGAAAGTGTTAACATGGGAAGAAATTGAAAAAAATTTATGATAATTTCCTCAAAAGAAAGAAAGGAGAATAAGGAATATTTTATTTAACAATATATCCGTTTTTGTCAATTTTCTTTTGTTGTGTCAACCAACCAAATGCTTCTTGTGTACATACCTTTCAATTAGCAAAACTCTTGTATTATTTAACCATTAAAAAAAAGGTAATTATTTCCTTAAACCTCCTTTACTACAAACCCAAAAAGATGGTGGAAACTACATTTCTTCATTTTTCTTTCATTTCCTCTCTTTTCCACCCACTAATGCTCATTTTCATTTCCATTAAATTGGCAAACTCGGTTCCAATTCTATGTGCAGTGCATTATAAGAATGCAACGTTGGCATGAGGCAGAGCTATTCTCAGCCCAACTGTTTAGTCCAGAAGAATAACTACAAAGTTGCTAAAACACAATAAATGCACTTCCATTGAGCTGGAACCACCCAACGTACATGAAGAGAATGCAATTTAATTTCCATTTTAATCTATCAATATAAAACTCACTGGCTATGCCAAAGAAAATATTATGGGTAATGTATGCAACAGAATAAATGTTTGTAAATGAATTGAAAGTATCTAATCTCTCAAAATAAATCTCACTGCCTATGCCAATGAAAATATAATTAGGTAACATATGCCAAGGAACATGTTTGTCCATGAACTTAAAGCATCTCCGGCATGACAGATAAAGACACTAGGAGACCATATGAGGAGCTTAACGATGGAGAGGATAAAAAATAAAAAGGAAATTATTGTTGAGAGAAAATTTACCTGAACTATCTCTTTCTTTTTGTGAACCTCTCCTTTGGGCAATGGAACATATTCTTCAGCTTCAAGGTCGAATTCCGTAGCAAAAGCATCACTTCTTCCAACCCTTTTGACTGCTCCACTATTTGCTTCAATGTATATCACATCACCAACCGCTACCTGTAAGTGATGTTAACAACCAAATCATGCTACAACCAGTCCATAAAGCCTCTTCAACTAAAAGAAGAATCTAATATTCAGAAAGAAATGAAAGAGAATAATGACAGCCAATGATCACAGGGCTAAGGCATGCTAGTTAACATGAAAGAAGACAGAACAGAAATAATTGATAAAGATGACCAAGTAATGCATCATGCATCTCTCAACATTATGTTTTAGTCTCACCTTTTCCTTGATCAACGCATCATAGATAGTGGGATCCAGCTTTAGTTGCTTTGTTCCTTTTACAGTTTTCAATCCAATGATCACGTGGCTAATACTTTTACCATAACCACCAGTTAAGCTCTCCATTTCTTCTGGAGATAATTCAGTCACCTACAACCAGAGCAGCACACATGAACAACTGAACCCAATCCATACTGAAGACAAGAAATTTAATCAAGTGCTGCATACCTCTCCTTCATAAACCTCTTTGTTTTCCTTGATGCGAAGACCAATAGCCCGCCGGAAATTTTCCATCAGAACCTCAGTTTTCTTTACTTCGGATGAGTACACCTCTGATCCAACCATGGGGCAGAAAGGAACCTGCAAAGCAACCAAAAACCGTATAAACACACAAGTATACGAATAAAACAAAATCAAAGGGTGGGATTTAAAAACCATTGGGAAGATGATAAAGTTTGATCGTTTCTATAGACAAAACAGTTACAAGAGCAACAAAGACCACAGCAAACCTTGCTTCCGAGTTCCTGGGATATCCCTAGTGCCAATGCAGTCTTTCCGGTACCAGGTGGCCCAGCAAGTAGAAGAGCCCTGCCGGCCATCTTCTTTTGCCTTATCATGTCAACAACGAGACCAGCTGCTTCTCTTGCCTCAGCTTGACCCACGAATCCAGCAGCCAAGGCCAGTGCTTTGCCATTAACCTGCAATCAAAACACAAAATTCCTACAATCCACACCATAGGATAGTAAAGAAACACTGGTAAATTGAAACCAACCCAAATCAAATCTCTAGAAAGGGCATCCAAATATCATTTTTGTTTGCTCAAAATGTGTCTCGATAAACGCACAACGCATGTATAAATTGGCCTATGACTTCGATACAAATTCAATTCCATCAACAAAAGCAGTAGCACTGAAAAGCTGTAAACTTCAACCTTTTCTTTTCTTTGTCTATTATTTGCCAATTAGGAGAGAAGGAATACTATCTACTACAAATCAGGAGAGGAGGAAGTCGATCCCATTAGAAAACTAGTGTTCATGCGTCTACGCGAGGCCTTGGCGTACTCGAAATCGAACTAATTCTAAAATGGAAGCAGTCATTCATGTTTAGAAAGGAACCCTATAACTCAAATACCAACACTGGAGATTTAAAACGCTAAACCCTAAATGACATTTCAACGTCTGTGGAATTAGAAAGAAAAAGGCGAGAAATTTAAGAGGGACGTAAAGAGGAGTTTACATACATCAAGACCAAGGCCCTTGATATGAGTATGAGTAGCGATTCTTTGCTTCTTCGTAGTGGACTGTACTTCCTCTATCTTCATCTTCTCCATTTAAACTCTCTCTCTTTCTATTTCTCTGTCTAGCTGCTGTGTTATGGGGTTTTTGGAGGGTTTCTGTTCTGGGAAAGAGAAGGAGAATCGGCGTGGTTGAATTAAAATGACCAGAAGGTGCATTACACGCGATATGCGAAATCTATACAATCGAGCCGGTTTTATTACATCTATCATATTTCGGTTCGGCTACTATAGCAAAACCGAATAATCCAATCGACTTAGTTGAAAAAAAAAATTTATTCGTACTTTATTTGGTTGGTGTATGGTATAATGGAAGATTCTGGTTTTGGTTCTTGATCAGTATGCTTTTCAAATAAAAGCATAGAAATAGCGTGGGGAGGAAAGAAAATAAGGAAAAGGGATAGTGGAAGCGCTGTCATTGACGGAACCTCTAAATTTGCAAAGAAGGCACCATCACTCGGATACAACAAAGGCATCCTTTGTAGAGGCACCTTCAAGCACCACATTATAGGCACCATTTATAACGATACCTTTATTTATTCTCCCAAAATGAAAAACACATGGCAACACCCCCATTTACCCATCTCCTATCCTCTCCTTCCTCAAAACCAAATCCCTTCCAAACCCACCGATGAGACCCCCCTTGAAGAACCATCTTAGAGCACTAGATCTAGCATTTCAACGGCAGATTTGAGCTTCCGGCATCAAGTAATATATAATGCCAGTTTTTTTTCTTCGAAATAGGTAGATTTTGTAGTATGAAAATAAATTATGTCAAATATTGGAGAAGTGCGGTTGTTTAACATTGTCCAGATTATTGCATTTTGAAGGATGTTATTAGGATGTTACATGCAATGGAAGTGGTATGTGGACTTTTTGGTCATGTTTGTGTAGTTGTATTTACCATTCTGTTTTGGTTCATTCAAAAATAGTAGATATAGTGTTGGTGCTTGGTGAAATGCCTCAATTACATATAAGTAGCACTTAGTCAAAATTTAAGGTTATAAAATTAGCATAATTAAAGTATAAGTTATCAAATATGTTTTTTCCCAATTTAATTTGTGAGAAGTATCATTAACATTAGTAGTTTTGTTCTCGATAGGTTTGAGATGGCCAACTACGTAATGCTTATTGTCTATTTGAATGGATATATTGTTGATGGAAGTCATGGATAGCAATATGACAAACCTCCGATTGGTAAAGTGAAGGTTAGAACAGAAGTGAATTTTGAACAATTAAAGAAATTGATATGTGAGAAGATTGGTATTGATCGAGATAACTTTGAAGTCAAGTTAATACACGGACGTGCTCATTATATGAGTCATAGGGTAGTGTACATGTTAATGACAATTGTGGATGATGATAATCTAGAGGATCTGATTTCAATGGCTGTTAAGTTAGGTGATAAATTAATTCAAGAGATATATGTCAAAACAAGTTGTAAGTCAGTGGCTTTGCAAGGGTTGTATGATGTTGTTAATGACTTTCCCAATATTACTTGTGGAGAAGTGAACGTGGACACTCCTAACCATGTTTTGATATGTATATACAGAACTCACATATGACAAGGGACTCGAACTTCCATATCAGTACATCTTCTAATGTACAATCGCAAGATAGAAGGGCAGTGCCATTATCACCCATGAATCATGAAGAATATGATTCTATGCCTATGAATGGGGCGCAAACTAATTTTGAGAATAGAGTTGAGGAGGAAGTGGCACCGATGTTTAACTGCAAGGTAAAAGAGGATGAGGAAGAAGAGGATGGAGATTTTGAGGAAGATGAGGAATACGAAATAAGAATAATACGAAGAAGAAGAAGATGAAATTGCAAAGCAATCCCTTATTTAACTTAAGTGATGATGGTGATGGTTACGTAGTATATAAGGATAATATGAATGATATGTGTGGTAACATATGTGATAGTGAGGTCTTATGCAGAGGAATGATGTTCAACACAAAAGATGACTTGATTCAAGCAGTTAAAGGCTTTTCACATAAGAACACATTGTAACTTCCGTGTTGATGAATCTAAGAAAAATGTGTGGACGGCTCACTGCACAAAAAGTGGTCAAGGTTTGAGGTGCGAACCGACGCTCGTTGCGAGAAAGGTTATCTTAGACAGGGTCTTCACACACATAAGGTGGATTTTTCCAAGCAATATTGCACATGCAACAAATGGCAGATTTACCACCTGCCATGTTCACATGCAATGGCAGTAGTCGGACACATTAACGTTGACTGGACTTCCTTAGTAGGCTTATGGTATAGGTTGACCAATCGGGGACAGTATTATCGAACCAACTTTTTCCCACTTAGTGATGATCTTGACTAGCCTAGCCCAGCCAACTTTCCTTTTATACTACCTGATCTGGGGGAAGCCTAAGACCAAGAGACGTAAAATGGAAATGGACTATAGAGAACGACCCGACCAAGTTACGTGCAGCCTATGAAGACAAGAATGGCATAATAAACGAGGTTATCCAATAAAGGAGAGGGAAAACATTGGCAGGTTTAAGATATGTTTGATTTTTCATAGTGATTAACATATTCGTGTTTATTATTGCATTTCATCACATAACCATGCACTAACAATGTTCCTTTTATGTTAAGGACGCATGCAGCTAGGACCAGTTGATCCTTCTATACTTACACAGCAGGAGAAGCACTGTTCATCAGTTATTTGGAGGGATGAGGTAAGACTTTCTCCAAATGTTCATTTGTAAATACTACCTAACTCAATGTGTTTATCATGATATGTTGCTTTACTTTTCAAGCCTCAGCTACCGCTCTTGTTGTTAGACAGTGGGAACCGACTTCAAGGCATGTGGAGGTTGGGAGACCAACCAATGAACATCTTTTGTCCTATTTGGAGCAAGCTGGAATTATACGATTGGCACACCTCCCCTTCATTCAACTAAACTAACATCTAATTACAGCACTCGTCGAGCAATGGAAACTAGAGACCCATACCTTTCATATACCACATGGGGAGATGACTATTACTCTTTAAGATGTAGAGGTTCGACTAAGCCTAGCAGTTCATGGTATACCTGTTGTAGGTATCGCTTCTCCACCAGTAGGTTGGACGGCACTATGCATGCATTTGTTAGGGGACTATCCGCGTAGAGGTACCACACGAGAGAGTTGTCCAAGTCTGTAGTGACTACATAATTGTTTTGCTCAATTACCTAAAAATGCACAAGAGGAGGTGGTTGTTAAGTATGCATGAGCATACATCCTTCAACTCATGGGAGGATGTATTTTTGCTGATGATTCAGGATCATTAGTCCATGCCATGTTCTTACCTTTACTAAAGGACATGGCACAAGCTGGCTAATATAGTTGGGGGTTTGCATGGTTGAGTTGGTTGCATCGACAGTTATGCCGGGGATCTGCTAAGGATGTTTGTTAGATTGGTAGAGCAACTGTGCTATTGCATGTTTGAGCTTGGGATCAATTTCTCGTTGTTGCGCCTCGTCTTCGTTTTGGCCCACCATTAAATGATAGAGTACCTCTAACCGCTCAATGGTGGATTGTTAAGGTCACGACTCATCATCCATCCCATGTGGTTTCCGCCTATCGACAGGCTTTTGATCTTCTAGGTTCTCGATAGGTATATATATATATATTTTTCCTTTATCATGCTTAACTTATGTCGTATAATAATTTTTTTTTTAACTAAAATGACAATTTTTTTTTATTATGAGATAAGTTGTTTGAATGCCTTACACGGATGGCATTATGAGTAAGCTTCACCTTATCGTAGAGTCGATGTTGATGTGTGGACTGCACCAGTACCACCCATTTGCTTTTGCATTGTCTAGTGGCATTGCTTAAATTACGTCATCAAACAATCTAGTGGATATCAGTAAATTTCACAAGCTGTAAACATCGATTCACAATTGCATTAGATCGATTTGAGGGGAAGGGTGGACACGAATTGGCTTGTGCATCATGATGCCTCATGGGCTATGGAACAATAGACAGGACCGTATGTCAGTCATACAGGAGCTACGTTCGGTCACTTGGTAAGAAATGATTTCAATAATCTATCTACAATATAGTGTTGCGTTTCACATTCTAACTTTGTGTATTTCAAATTGTCATGCAGGCCGATCAGCTTCACCATATATGGTTGACACTTGACATCCCTAGGATTTACACCATTGCAATGCAACTATAGAGACGGTAGATAAGTATGGAGTGTTCGGTCATCTATATCTAGAATACCGACATGTAACACCCAAGGAAGGTGAAGCTGGGGAAGATGACGATGAGGATTCAAATCGAAAGCACCGTATTGTCCATCGATACCACCTTCTTTTGTTTCCAGCTTAGATCGTATCATACTTTGTACATGGAGCGTGGTATATCTTCAAATCCTATTCCACTTGCACCACAGAGGAGATGTGTGGTGATGATTAAGACATGGGTGAAGGGTTGACATAGCTCTCTTAGTTTAGGCATCTCTCCCAGGCTAACCTAGTAGAGTAGCTGATTTCAGTCCATCATCGACTTCAGCTGAGGGCCATTTGATCAAATGCAGGGTCGGCAAACCATAGCATCAAGGATTGCTCAAGGGGTTCGAAGATAGATCATATCATTGAACTTTTTGTCATATTTATGTATCTTTTTATCTAAACATCATACACACTTAAATATGTATTATCTTAAACTTTATTTTAGTTTGTGAATGGTGCTTGGTTATAAAATTATCTATCTACATTATCTTGTGATTGACCTCGATAGAGTTGTGCTAGAGATATAATGATGTGACTCGAGTTGGGATAATATGGAATGGTTTACGATGAATTACATGTTTAGTATGTGGATTGATCTTGGGAGCAGAGGATATGATGATGTGACTAGAGTTAGAATAATATGGAATGATTTATGATGAATTGCATGTTTCCTTGTGGATTGATTATGGGGGAGCCGAAGAATTGCAGGTTTATTGTGTGGTTGATCATGATGGTTACGACGAATTGCAGGTTCACTGAGGGGAAATTTTGCTAGTTTTTTTAGTAAGTGTATTCATATTATCAACTTGGATAACATTTACTGAGATTTTTTTGTGATTTTTTTTATTTGCAGGGTCAAGCTTGAAAGGCCCCCTCAAACCACCCCATTGAAGGCGTCTCTCTAGAAGGTGCCCTTTTTGTGTCTGGGCTAAAAGTGTCATCACTGACAACACCTCCACTGCCCTTCCCCTGTATTTTCTTTCTCCCATGCCCTATTTTCGTACTTTTATTTGAAAATCACACCAATAAGGAACCAAAACTGGAAAATTCTATAGTCTCTTGGTAGTTATAACGAGACCGGTTTCCTTACATTAATAAACAATTCATATTTTTTCAATCATGATCAAATCTTTAATTTTTTTACAATCAACTTAATTTTATAATACTGACAACATAAGGCCGTAGAAGTTCACATACTACAATATTTTTTTCCATTTTCTTTTCATGTTTAATATAAGTTTTATGGTTAATTTCACTTGTGGTATTTGAACTTTTTCAATTTAATGTAATTATACTTAAACAAAATTTCAATAAAAAAAATATCTGAACTTTTTAAATCTTTCACCCATAGTACTTATAGATGGATTTCATCCACTTTTTTTTAGTACAACTATCATGTGCCAAATTGATTTAATTAAAATAATATTTTTTAATCTACATGAGCGTTGTTTATATTTTTCCATTTCTCTATCCTTTTGCCTCCTGCTTCTATTTTTCTTCTTTTTCGTTTTCATCTTCAAACATTCTCCAAATTAAAAAATAAAATAAAACTAAAATACCATTTGGATTGATCCTTACTAGGTTAAGAAAATTTGAATAGAAGACAAAAAGGAAAGAAAGAAAAGAACACAAAGCAACTCATCATTTGATGCCAACGTGAAGACTAATCATACCAACATGGACAATTTCCTTCTTATAGAAAAGAACACAAAGCAACTTAGCATTTTTTTCTCTCTCTCTCTCTCTCACACACACACTAAGAAAGAAAACGTCCAATAATACTGAAATTGAAAATGGGTGTTGAAAAAAAAAAAAAAACATAAAGCAACTCATCATTTGGAGAATTGCACTTGATCCATCATTTGTGGGTTTTTGAAGGTTGAAAATAATGAAAGGTAATAGCTTTAGACTATTTGGATGGTGGAGAAGTTATCTGTGGTTTTTGGGTCAAGAAGATGCAGAACAAGTCTGAAAGAAAACCAAAACTTTAATGGGTTACCAAAATTTTGGGAAGCCATGGAGGAAGAGGATGGTGTCGAGACCATTGCCAAAATTGAAACTATAGGTTATGTGCACATGATTCAATCATTTAAAGGATTGGAAATTTCCTCGCAACACTGTTCGGTATGTATATGTTGCTTTCTCTCATATTATTTATATCCACTGGTCAAAAATTTTCCAGATCCAATATGAAATGGGCATAACTTATTAGAAATTTCTAACCAAGTATAACCATATAATATTCATTTATTGTTGGTACTTTCTAAGAAAAATACGAAATCGATCTTCCAATCCTTGCTACTATGTTTTATGATAGCTTCAACGGTTTTGTTGCCTGAATTGTCATGGAGTAAATTATTTAAAATAAATGATAAGAGTAACTATGTGATCCCATTGCATTATTCGTAAAGACAATATGTGTCTTTTGATTAGTTTACTAGTTGTTCAATGAAAAGCGCTTTAGTTTTTTTATTTTTCTTTTTAATTTGAAGAATGTTTGAAGATGAAGAATAGGAGGAGAGAAGGGAGATAAAGGGAAAAAATTAAAAATGCTGACATGGATTAAAAAATAATATTTTAATCGAATCCATTTGTCACGTCAGTAGTTGGATAGAAAAAATGGACAGAATCCATCCATAGGCACCGTCAGTGAAAATTTAAAAAGTTCATGTATTTTTTTGTAATGAATTTTTGTTTAGGTATAATTCTATTAAATCGAAAAAGTTTAAGTATCACAAGTAAAATTAATCTACATTTTATCAATCCAATCATATTAATTATTTTAATAAAACTTTACATTTTGGCTTGATTTGGCTGTGCAAATCTTGAATTGAATATCAAACCATAAACCCAATCATAAACTTAAGAAAAATAAAATAAAATTGTTTTCCAACGGGAAAAAGAAAATTATTTTTTTTTTATGGATAAAACTATATATTCGAAAGATGTGACTATCCAAATGTTGAATTAAATATGAAATCATAAACCTAATTGATTTATTAGATTAATTATGATTAATGGTATTGCTTGCATTTGTTGGGAGCTTCTACAGTCCTATCGACGAACCGTCCCGTTAATAATATAACTATTAAAAAAATATAGTAAATAAAACATTAATCATTTTAGGGATTCGATTACGATTGGCCATGGTATGAATCGTTTAATAGTGATAGACCGGTCTTCTCAAAATTAATGGCGGAACCATAGAATTTTCCCCATTTGTTTTGTTGGGCAAATGTTATATTAGATGCCTCAGCTTTATCCATTTATGTAATAAACCATTTGAAATTTAAAAGTTATAATTTATTAGCTATAAATTTTCGAGGTCATTTATAGTATCTAAATGAGATAGTTAATTTTTAAGATGACAAAATTCAAGTAGTTAATCGTATAATTTTATAATGTTAGGTGTTAACTGCAAAAATTGATAGAGTGCAGATATTGAATTGACATTTTTAAATTTCACATAATTACAAAATTCAATTCCCGAAAGGGACAATTACACTATTTAAAAAAAATAAAATAGAATAAATGGATTGCATGTAAATGGGATCATAAAAATTTTCAGATGCATCAAAAGAAAAAGGTAAATTAAGAAGTAGTTTTTGAAAGGTGAATGTTGAGTTCGACCACAACTCACATAGAAACGTTTCCCCTTGATAGTGTCAGCTACTGAGTTGCTGCTTACTATGAAAAATAATATCTCATAATGATAAAATATTTTTCTTCTTGCCTATAGCAATAAAGAACGAGTAAACAGAAATCAAATCTCTATAACAGTGTTTTTTCCACTCTAGTTAAAGCAGTAGATAATCAAATATTTTGATATGCTTCCAACTTGTATTATGACGTAGTAGGCTTTAAAAATCGATTTACACTAAAAATACATATATGAACGACATTTTATATTATGCTCTAATAATAACCTGAGCTACACTTTCTCGCTTGATATTACGCACAAGGAATATATAGTGGTTGTTCGCTACAATCTCAAGTAGATTGATAAGAACTATGGATTTTGCTCTCAAGAAGAAAGACAAAATGAAAGAGAGTTGAAACTTATCTCTTAATTAGGGTTTTCTAAGTTAGGAGGGGAACTTATATAACCCCTACATAATGGCAAACTTGTAAATAACACAACTTAAATAAAGGAAAATTCGAGCAAAATATAGAACACTGGTCACATCATAGATAACGGGCATTATCTCTTGTCACGGCCCCCCATCATAGCCATATCATAGGTCCTGATTTCCTCTGACCAAAGATCTCCAATGTTGATAATGTGCTTGAAACAACCGTATTCAAGATAATGGGCACCATCACAGTTATATTATAGTTCACGATATCCTCGGAGCAAATTTCAAACATCGATACGGGCTTCATTATGGGTGTTATTGATGCCCCTTGTCACCAGCATGATGTCGCCCGTGATCTCTTTTGTTTCCTCCTTCTCTAGTAATGACCTGGGTTACGGCCATGATTAACCCATCTCTTTAAATTTCTTCAAGTTCTCCTTCTAACTTCTTACAAATTGATCCATGTTCCTTTGTACAATATACCCCATAGCCAATTAGAAAGTTGCACTCATCCTCAGAGGGTTGATTTGATAAAATTCTCAAAGCTAAATTTTACAATCCCTTAGCTTAGGCTCTTGTAAGAGGACCTGTTAGAAGTTGATTCTTCTCATTTCCCCTAGTTGTTGAAGATTTGACCTCAAATCTTAGAAGTTGGCATCTTCTTCATGTGGCACATAAGGTGTGAGATTTGCAACATTAAAAGTAGTAGAAATTCCATAGTCACCTAGCAGTTCAAGTTCGTAAGCATTGTCATTGATGCGTTGTAGAACTTTGAATGGACTATTTGCTCATTGAGACAATTTTCGTATTGCCTTTGCTAGGAAACCACTCCTTTTCTAAGGTGAATCCACGCTAGATCTCCTAGTTGAAAGATCTTGACTTTTTTTATCCTAATCACCTTATTGTTTCTGCTTGGTTACATGTTTTTGTAAATGATCAGTGACTTGCTGGAACTGCTTCTAGATCTCCTTGGATCATTCAACTTCACTCAGACTTTCATCTTTAGAAGCTGGTATAGATACCATACCAAGTGGAATGGCAGGACTATATCCATACACGAACTCAAATGGTGTCTTGCCAATGGAACAATGTACAGTCCTATTATATGTAAATTCTACAATAGGAAGGCACAAGTCCCAATCTCTTAGGTTTTTCCCAACAGTGGCTCGAAGCAAAGCACCAATAGTGCTATTAACTACTTCGGTTTAACCATTTGACTGAGGGTGTGAAGTAGTGCTGAAGAGTAGCTGGTTCAAAGCCTTCTCCATAGTGTTTTCCAGAAGTAACTAAAAAATTTGTCATCACGGTCGGAAACAACACTATGAGGAACTCAATAAAGTCACACAATTTCTTACAATAAAAGGTTAGCTATAAAAACAGCATCACTGGTGCGACGACAAGGCACAAAATGCACCATTTTACTAAACTTGTCTACCACCACCATGACATAATCTTTCCCTCTCACTGTCTTGGCAATCCTAACATAAAGTCCATTTACACATTTACCCAAGGTCATATAGGCATCTATAATGGCATATACATCTTAAAGGGCTCCTTCCTACTCTCAGCCCGTTTGCAAGTAGCATAATATTCCATACTAAATTTACATCGCTTCTTATTTTAAGTAGATAAAAATGCTCATTCATAATTTCAAGAGTCCTTTTCTCCCTGAAATGGCCCGGCAATCCTCTAGCATGAGCTTCCCTTGCAGAACATCTGGGTATACACGATTTACCCTACTTGAACAAGTATCCCTCATGCATAACATACCCATCTATAGAACTCCCATCAACACATTTAGCTACTACGGGTGTAAAATCATCATCATTAGCATACAGCTAAACAATAAATCCAAATCCCAACAATCTATAATGTAAAGAGGTAATAAATGAATACGTGCGGGATGCGTCAGCTACTACATTCGAGCTTCCCTTCTTGTATCTGATCACATAGCTAAATCACTCCACAAACTCCATCCATCTAACATGTCGTTGAGACAATTTATTCCAACTCTTCAAGTGTTTCAAGGACTCATGATTTGTATAAAATAATGAACTCTCTAGGCATGAGATAATGTTGCCAGGTGGTAAGAGCTCAAATCAAGGAATAAAGCTTTCTCATAAATAGAATAATTCAATGTTACTTCTCTTAACTTTTCACTTAAATACACTCCTACATCAACACAACACCTATCCCCACTCTTGAAGCATCACACTCCGATTCAAAGACCTTCTCAAAGTCAGGCAACACCAACATTGGAGCTATAGTCAACTTCTTCTTAATCTCCTCAAAACTCTTTCAAGCCTTTTCATTCCACTTAAAAGCTTCCCCCTTCTTGGTAAACTCAATAGGTGGTGCAACAATAGAGTTGAAGTTTCGAATGAACTGCCTATAGCATGAAGCAAGTCCATGTAAGCTTCTCACATCAAATATACCCTAAGGAGTAGACCATTCAGTAATAGCCTTAATATTCACCTCATCTACTCTAATACCATCTCCAGAAACCACAGACCCTAAAAACATGACTTCCTCTTGACAAAGCACACATTTGGCCAAATTTCCATACAATTTCTCCTCCCTCAGCACCTTAAACACAGTAGTCAAGTGTCTAACGTGCTCTTCTAAAGTAATAATACATATGAGAATGTCATCCAAATAGATAACAACAAACTTACCAATGAACTCCCTTAAGACATGATTCATTAATCACATAAAGGTACTTTTAGCATTAATAAGCCTAAATGGCATCACAAGCCATTCATAGAGACCATGTTTGGTTTTGAAGGATGTTTTTCACTCATCTCCTGGCTTCATTCGGATCTGGTGATAACCACTCCCCGTATCTATATTGGAGAATATCTTTGCACTATGGATCTCATCAAGCATATAATCCAATCTATGTATTAGATAACGATATTTGATAATAATCTAATCGATGGCATGACTATCAATACACATTCGCCATTGTCCATCCTTCTTTGGTAGTAATAAGGCTGGTATCAAACATGGACTCATACTTTCCCTCACAAAACCCTTCTCTATTAGGTCATCTAGTTGTCGCTTGAGTTCCTTTGCCTCTTCAAGATTCATGCGATAAGTAGCCTATTCAGCAAGATTACCCTGGAATAAGATCTATAGCACATTTAATCCCCGAAGAAGAGGTAATCCTTGTGGCAACTCCATAGGAAAAACATCAGTTAAGCATTTCAAAAGATACTGAATTACTTCAAGTAGAGTCATTTGGCTATCTACCTCTAATATCCATCTGAGCTATAATAAGAACGCTGGTTCTCTTGAATAAATATCTTGCCTTAACACACCTTTAGCCATCATCAAAGCTTTCTTCTTAGTTAGGTTGATCTTCGCATGCGTGATTCTGACTTCAGCAGGACTCATCAGCTTTAGAAATGTCTTGTTGCCATTCTTCATAAAGGCATAGGTATTTTTGTAGCCATCATAAAGAACTCGTCGATCAAAAAGCCAAGGTCAACCCAAGAGGATATAAGTAGCACTCATGGGTAGAACATTACATAGTATCTTATCTTCATACCTTTTTAGAATCGAGACTGGTACCTTAACCTATTGAGTCAGCTGAACTGACCCTTCATCACACAGCTAATGTAGCTTATAAGGATGTGGATGTGGGATGGTAAGAAACTTGATTCCCTCAACCATATAGATAGCCACAACATCTGTACAACTTCCTCCATCAATTATGACTGCACAAACTGCATTCTTCACTTTACACTTGATATGAAATATGTTTTCTCTATGCTCTCATCATTGGTCCGAGCTACACTCAAGGCTCACCTCACTACTAAAGACATGTTAGTAGTAGGACCTAACATTCCTGTAGTTCCATCTTCCTCCTCATCAAACTCTTCCATTAAGTTCTCCTCCCCTCTCTCTGACATTCACTCACCACTTCTAACTTCGCATGTTCTAATACAACAACCATAACTCTTTGGTTTGGACACTTAGCAGCAATGTGTCCATACCTTAAACACTTGAAGCATTTCACCTGGCTATTCCTCTTACCAGCCATGTGTGCCTCAATATGGTACCATAGTACTAGCAATTGCCTTACCTCTGTTGTCATATCGTCTATTCCTTCCTCTCGGTATTTCTACTACCTTCTCTTTTAATTCTTCGATTAGAGAATGATTTATTGGAACTAAGTCCTCGATTGAGAAGTAATGAGGATCGATGAGGAATTCTTTTTTGTTGCCTTTCAACCTTGCAAGCCAAATTAATATCGTCTTCTAAGGTATGGAAACTTTGGAGTTCCACAACACTAGCGATCTCAAACTTTAATCCAGTTATGAAGCAGGCTATAGTTTGCTCTTGAGGCTCTTCCGCATTGCACCAAATTGTCAACATTTCAAATTTTTTATAATCTTCCACAGGCATTCTACCTTGTCGTAATGATTATAACCTCAAGTATAACTCATGTCGATAATAGTCTGGAATAAATCTCTTATGCATTACATGTTTCATCATTCGCCATGTGGTAATCTTAGCTTCTCTACTCCTTCTTTTGTCAATAAATCACGCCACCACAATGCGGCATAACCAGAGAATTATAATGCCACAAGCCAGATTTTAGTGAGTTCATCATATTCACAACATTCAAAAACTTGCTCCATGTGTTGTTCCCAATCTAGATAGTCATCAGGCGATCCTCCCCCATTGAAGGGTAGGATCTTGATCTTCACTCTCTCATTTCTCCGTTGGGGTTAAACTTCCCGAGCAACAAAATTGTCACCTCCATCTTCAGCTAAGGGTTGTCCTCCCAAATGCCCTAGCATTCACTCCATCAAAGTAGTTAAATAATCGAGGCGTTGATCAATGGTCATTGTAGCAGTATCTCTAATTCTACCCCTAGTTACTTGGTGGTCCTCCATACATACTTTCGTTGGACATAATAACCTAAATACTAATGCAACTCTTCTTAGGAATTTTATCGAACTCTTGGTGTGTAATATCATCCTTACTTCAAATACGATCTTAATGTCACAATAACCTCACAATGCCACAATACTTCACCAACATAATGAAACAATAATCACCACTTATATGATTCATTATTAAAGAAGGACTTGTTGAGACATTTCATCAAACACTTGGTTTGCACTCTTCCAAACCCATAAGAACACAACATAAACAAGCCGCAACTTCACAAATACTTTAGTACAATAGTAGCAATAACACTAGATTCTACAACCTCAATCTCCTACTTCAAGTATCAAAATATAAGATTTCAACAATAATAACTGTGGACTTAGGGTTTTCTACTCAACACTTACCTTTGTCATAACCCGAAGCTTTGATACCAAAAGATGATACGCTTTAGCTTGTATTATGATGTAGTAGGCCTTAAAAATCGATTTGCAATGAAAATACATATATGCACGACGTTATTAATGAATATTATGCACCAATAATAACCAGAGCTACACTTCTCTTACGTGATATTACGTACAAGGAAGATGGAGTGGTTATTTGCGATAATCTCAAGTAGATTGATGAGAACTATGAGTTTAGCTCCCAAGAAGAAAGACAAAATGAAAGAGAGTTGAAACTTATGTCTTGATTAGGTTTTATAAGTTAAGAAAGGCATTTATATAACCCCTACATAGTGGCAAACTTGTAAATAATACAACATAAATAAAGGAAAACTCATGCAAAATATAGAACACTAGTCACCTTCTAGATAATGGCATTATCTCCTACCACGCCCCCATCATGGCCGTATCATAGGCTGTGATCTCCTTTGGCCAAAGATCTCCAATGTTGATAATGTTGAAACGATTATATTTAAGATAATGGGTCATCACAGTTGTATTGCACGCCGTGATATCCTCGAAGAAAATTTCAAACATTAATATAGGTTCATTACGGTGTTATTGAGATAATACCCCTTGTCACAGGCAAATTTGTTTCCTCCTTCTCCAATAACAACCTGGGTTACGACTGTGATTGACCTATCTCCTTCAATTTCTTCAAGTTCCTCTTTTAGCTTCTTAAAAATTGATCCATATTCCTTTATACAATAAACCCCATGGCTATTTAAAATGGTATTCATCTTCAGAAGGTTGATTTGATAGGATTCTCAAAGTTAAAATTTGGAATCCTTTAGCTCGGGCTCATATAATAGGACCTGTTGGAAGTTGTTTCCGATCATCTTCGCTAATACAGTAGATACCAATAAAATCACAAAACTTATTAATTTACTTAAATGCAAAATCATTTATTCCCTTCGAACAACTAAGAAGGATTGATAAGGAGAAAAAATAATTATCTTGCAACACTCAAAGCTTAAGATTCAAAGAAAGAAGTTTCATCGCTATTGGGATTCAATGGGCTATATAGTTATGGATTCGAAGTTGTTTATCATATTCAATTTTCTTTCGATTTTGTAAGACAATTTTGTTCTCATAAATTTAGCATCTCTATTGTATTGCGTCGACAGGACAAAAGTACTTTTTGACTTTTAGTCTTCTTGTCAAGCAAACCACGAGTATTTACTTTCTTTTCCTTGAAGGTTTTTCATCATGCCTTAAATAGGGTCAAGACATATTTAGTTTTGTTGCATACAATGCTATATGTAATATTACCCTAACATATTTATCATCATGATCGTTTGCTATCCAATTTTAGATTTTGAAATTGTTCTATTAGGTTTGAAAATATTTTATATGCGGTGAAAAGGTAAAAATTTATAAAAATTTCACAAAAAAGGTTACTCGCTTGAGTAGCTAATAAGTATATATAAGTATCAAATAGGATAGTATTGTAAAACCATTTTAAGGCATCCCTTAATGCCCAAAACAAAAGTATCTAGAAGTATGAAAGAAGAGTCTAAGTATCTCATAAAACAAGTGTTAAATTGGAATACTGAAAACCATCGAATAGTGCTTGGGCTCAAATGGAAACCTTTTAACCTACACAAATGGTGATACTCTTCAATAAAACACTTGTGATTAGAACCATAACCCTTACTGTCAAAATAATCATCACCAGATCCATCATTACCTAAAAAAGAAAAGAGCGAAACAAGGCTCGGTACAATAGTAACACAAGCACACATTGAATGACCACACATACGTATTTTAATTAAATGCAACAACTAATAGTTTATTACTTTATTTTAAGTATAACAATCAACATTTAGCACTCACACTAACAACACATTAAACCCGAAAGTCATGGGTAGCAGTAACTGCTCTGGAGGTTGATATAAGTAGGTCGAATACTATATCTCATATATCTAACAAATAATAACTTTGTCAAGGGGTTACAGTCGTTATGTGACTCTACTTATTTCAGTCCATTACACTGTTCAATTTAATGGGGCCTATAATCATATACTATACAAGTGCAACTTCTCACCAAACGTATGTAGGCCCTATACTATTTTCCTATCGACCACTTGTCAAGCCATCCTTGATGGCGAAGTGCCAAACTACCATGATGGCATCGCCTAGTAAGGTTGCTACCCTTCGGCCCATGTCTAAGAATGACTATGCACAATTAATCACTCATTATTGTTAATCATCTTTGAGTATTGATTCATTTAGGATATCAATCCTAATCAAGTAACATGCATGTCACTGCGTACCTTATAAGTTAATAGTCCAGTGCGAGTTAAAAGGTAGACTAGAAGGTATGTTAGAAGTAATAGTATCGGCATAAAGATATTTTATACTAGTATTGAGCAAGTAATTAAATATCTAATTCCTATTGATTATTCAATCATCTATATTATTAAAGCCAAATGCTTCTTTTGGTGTATTTAGTGTATATATAATTTTTAATATGTGATATAACGAAAATGACCAGCACAGTTTAGAATTTATAACTTCTTTTCCAAAATAAAAACTACTCCCTCCTTAATCCCTTTTTAAACCAAAACTACTCTCCTTATATTCTTTCTTTGAAAATTTTGCATTTTAATCTAAAATAGGAAATTTGCCAAAAAAAATTCTAAAAAAGGAAAATAATAACATTTAAATATTTAAAATCTAGAAAAAAAAGTTTTAAGTCAAAAATAATTTCTATAATAAAAGATTTAATTTTAACCTGGTACTATTAAATTTGTACACGTAACACGGATACAACATTTGCTAGTGTTTTATTATTTTAAGGTAAGGTCTTATGCATATTTGTAAATATAAGGCCTTAATTGACACTTTAGGTTGTATTTCATTTAGGGTATTAAGTTTAAGTAATTTAAATTAAGCCCATGGGTATCAAGGGATTGAATTTCTTATTTACGAGTATTGGGTCTTTAAGTTAGACCCAATAATATAATTTGACCAAGCTTTTTGATATTTAGAATAATGGGCTTTAAGGAATTTATAATTGAACCAATTTAGTGATTATGGATTATAATTTAGTTGGAATTGAGCTTAAATATTTAGTTAAGCCCAATTTAGTGAAATTGGTTATTGGACCTAAGAATTGAGTAAAAGTTTAATTGAAATTTAATTTAGATTTAATTAAAGCTGTCGGACCTTCTAAATTTCTATTTAGGCCTATTAAGTATATTTAGAGTTATAGACTCGGAAGTGTAGCATGAGCTCATTAAGTAATTCAATATTTAGAAATTCATAATGTACTTAGATATTTTAGAAATAAGCCCAATTGATATGGGTAATAAAGTTGAACTTGTATTATGGAGTTAAAGTCTATAGAGGATGAATTTAAGTATGGGCTATATTTTGTATGTTTATGCCCTAATTAGCTAAGGAATTCTCGATAGGATTTAATTTGGCCAAATTTAGGTGTATATATGCCTAATTGGCTATAAATCAAGTTGTAGACCTAAGGTTGGGTTTATATGCCCATTTTAATTATTTTAGCCTAATGGTTGCTCGTTTGTCAATTTGGACCTTAACTTAGTCTCTAGACCCATAATTAATTGAGTAAGCCCAAACTTAATTTTATTAGTCAAATTGGACATTAATTTATTTCTAAGTCCAATTTAAATTATTTAGGTCAAGTTGGACCTATTATCATTATCTTGGTCCATTTTAGTCATTTAGGTTATATTGATCCTATTTTTACTATTTAGGCTCGTTTAGGTCACTTTAGCTCATTTTAGCCCAAAATTATTACTAATCTAATTTTCAAGTCCAAAACACTTATAAAGCCCATTTTATTGCTAATTATTTATTTTAAGCTTGTTTATATAATTAGAAGTCTATACTAATTTGGTTCAACACATTTAACCCACTTAATTTTATTGAGCCCTAAACCATCAACTAAGCCCATTTTACATATCAAAGCCATGATAATTTGTTTAAAATAATTTAAGCCATAATATGCCCATTTATCTAATTTTACAACTAAAACTCATATTATCCTTAGTTAACCTAATTTAGCTTGCTAACTTATATATATATATATATATATATAACCGACAAAAAAAACCCTATGTATATCCAATTTTAATTTAACAAAAAGTCTGATAAATTAAAATATACCTAAATTAACTAATTATAACTAATTGCACATTGTTTAATTTGATTTAGTAATTAAATAATTTAATTAAAGCCAAATTACATGGCTGAAACAGGGAGGGGTCTGCGCATGGTCACATTTTTGGTTTGGTTCGATCTACTTTTTTGGGTATTTTGGTCCGATTTAGCGTACCTAGATACATTAGACACATGGCTAGTTCGATTTGACCAGGTCTTGTTGAGAAAACTTGAGAAAAACCATATGGTTCAGTCGTTACAATGGAATCGGTTTAGGGACGCCACTCATTGTGCCAGCCAAGAAAAACAATTCCAAAGAAATATTGCATGAATTTGAAAATTCATGAAAAAATTTAAATACATTTCTCAGAGTTTCGTGCAAAAATAAAGTCATTTGCTATTTTATAACTAGTTCAAGATTAAGCATTTCCAGTTTAAATTCTACAATTTACAAATCTAATGTAAGTTGTATAAATTAATGTTTAACATAATTCCAACACAACATGAGATGATTCCAGCATACTTACATAATTCCAGCACATTGCAAATATTTCCAGCAGGTTATAATATAATTTCAACTCATAATTATCAAATTCCAAATCATATTTATTTTTTCCAAATTTACATATTACTTATAAATTTCAAGGTTTAATCATATTTACTTTGATTAAATAAACAAATCAAGACAATGTATATGTTTCCATGATAATGTTCGGCACATCAATATATTTACACACACCAATTCATCAAGTTAAATAAATATCCTATAAACGTTTAGTCTAGTTATTTAGTATACTTTGTCGAAATATATTCTACAATTAATTCCAAGTTTATTATAAAGATGCAATATGTTTTTCATAATCAAAAGCATAATCAGCTTGTAAATTCAATAAACAATTACATGCACTTACTAATATTGCAATATTGGTTGATTAATTATTTAATTTCTCTACCGTACTACAAGATGTGCTATAGGAGTTTCTAAACTCAACTTCAAAATCAATCTTTACTCTGCTCTTCAAAATCACCTAGGAATTAGATGAAATTTAGAGATTAGTATACTAATGGAATGCATGATTGATTGAGTATGAGAATTAGGTAATAATTTACCTAATTATAATTTAATTTGAGATGATTCCATGAGCTAAAAATGGAGATATTTTTGTATTTTTTTCAGTAAAAAATATGAGTACTAAACGGGTATTTGGTAATATATTTTTAGGGTGTCGTTATGGAGAGAAAAAGGAAGGAAATGGGAAGGGATTTTGTTGGGTTTAAGGTTGTCTTGTGGTTAAGTTATATGTGGTCCTAAGGTTAAGTTGTGGGTTTAAGTTTAGCCAAGGGTTGGATGAGAATCGAAAAAGAAAAAGTGGGTTTACAACTTTATTGATTGGCTTGTAATGAGAAAATAAATGGACAAGTGTCAAGATGTGGATGGTAGAATTAATACTTAAATAGAATTTTCATTATGCTAAATAGATTTGAAATTTAGTTTAGGAATTTGTTTGATTTAAGTGGTTATTTAGCTACTTGAGCCATTTACGGATTTAGGAATTTGGTATTTGAGGTAATATGTGGAATTTAGTATATTGAGATGGGGAAGAAAAGGAATATTATAATCCCAATTTCTAAATTAATTTATTACTAATCCTATTATGCTAATTTATTTAATCATGTTCCATGGTTTTCCCAATTCCTTTAATTAGGTTATCTAGTTTTTATTTACTAAACTAAATAAATTTGTCAGTTCAAATTTACCCATATTTACACTATTTATTATTTAACTATACTTTCCTAATTCAATTCTACATATTTTAAGGACATTTTAGTTTCCTTTGTCTTTTCAACTACAACAACTTTTCTTTCACCATTACACCCTTACTTCTTTTCTTTTTCCTATTGTCCCTAAAAGTATATAATTAGAGTTCCCTATTTTATTTATAATGGATGCATGCCTTTTAGACCCAAAACGAACAAACCTTGTGTGGGGGATTTCATCACACCAATTATTTGTTCTTCAAATGGCACTAGCCCTTCAACAATTCCATTGAAACATAAATATAATTCTCGCATAAGGATTTCATTTGATCTTGCTTTTCATACAACATAACCTCCTTAATCCTTATAACATCCTGACTCTCCACCATCTGTCAACATCAAATACTCATCTAAATTATGCCTTTACCCTCTTGATGATCCTTTCAACTCAATTTGTTGATCTAAGTAATTGGGATGCCTCATTATCTTCAACCGAGTCTCAAATATCTCCCCTCATCATTATTAGGATCTTTAGGAAAGGGCACCGAATCTACCTCAATTGGGATTTTGCCAGAGGATTTAAATTTCTTAGGCTTCTTTATGCTTTTAATAGTCTAGCCTTCTCAAGAGATCGCATCTTTGCTTCTAAGAATTTTCTTTTTACACTCATCATGTGCAAAACCAAAAAAAAAATACAATATTTTAAATTTGCATCAAGTTTTGCTCTTTCATCCTTATGGATATGTACAAATGCTCCACAGACGAATAGTTAAATACTTGTAAATGTTCATAGGAAATATTTTTGCTCATCCATACTATCTCTGAGATATCTCATTTCTCCATCTTAAGTATGAGATGGAGATGGATTGATTCAAATCAGCAAATGTTCTTATTGCTTTTACCTATAATGATTTAAGTAAATTGCTTGTGGTAGTTCGAGTCATGCTTTCTGCAATGCTAATTTGTTGTGGATTCTCTAAACTTTCTTTTGAGTTCAATTTCTTGACTTTATAATATTTTTAAAGAGGGTATTTATATTTACCACTATAATCTATTCAAACACATTTCAATTGTCTTCCCATTTCTCTCTCAAGTTTTGAATAAATTTGCTTAACATCTAAAACTTGGCATTTGAATTAAGCAAAGCTTTACAACTTTCTAGAGTGATCATCAGTATATATTTGCAAAATAAATCCATTGATTGCTGACTTATCTTTCATATAACTTGAATATGCATGGACTAACATTGTGTTTGATAATATAAAAGAGTAGAACAAGATGGAAATGAATAGAAATAAAAAGAGTGGAAAGAAAACAAAAGAAAATACTGTTCACATTTCTTGTTTAGATTTATAAGATGGAAATTCAAGAAGGTGGAATGAAGTTTTTGCTTTTAACTTATTTGATTAGGATGATAAAAGAAATGAAGAAAAATAAAAATATATAATATACCAAAATACTCCTTACTTTATTTCTTTTTTTACTTTACTTAAAGGGTTTTTTTTTTGTCATTTCATTAATTTCCCCTCTTTTTTTTTTCATTCTATTCACCCTAAATCCAAATGGAAGTAAAATGACCTCAAACTTTTTTCCACTTTTTATCCAATTTCATCTTAACAAAAACAACCAAGTATACATAATTTGTTCAATTTCCCTTACTTTCCTTTGTATTGAATAGATTTCCACTAGTCCAAACACAGTGTAAGATGACTACATGAGATTTCCTAGTACATGGATTTATATAAAATGCAGCTTCATGTTGTTTGCTGGGAAGACAGTCGGTGCAAGTTTTCGATAGCATACATTTCACATCAAGCAAAAATTGCTTATTATCAAGTATTTGAAGTCCTTATGCCAAAACTTTGCTAAGGAATCATCAATCATGTTCACAACTCCTTTAGTTAATTTTGCAGACATTAAGTAAAGGATATTGTTTTTCTTCCCTTTAACTACTATAGGAATACCATTGGTGAGCTTCTATTTACCTCACTAAATTAGCTATTATACTATTCATCATATGATTTTCTTGTATATATAAGGTTTAGGTGAATATCTATAACATGTCTAACATCTTTGACAATGGGCTCACAATTAGTGTTAGTTTTCAACATAATATATTTAGTGGCAACAATTTTAGAAGTCTCATCATTTTCCACCCTAAGTAATTATGAACATAAGTTATAATCACTCACGCATTTAATTTTAGTTGAGAAGTAATTATGAGCATAACAAAATTATAATCTTTCATAGATTTAAAATACTAGAGCCGTACTTGCATCCAATCATATCAAAGCTTTTTAGAAGGATCATCGTCTTTTTGAAGGGCATGTCTAACTTTCAAACTTTTCTAAAGTTCAGTAGGATCTTTTACGATAAGACATTTGATTTTTAATCCTTCATCAAGACAATGAAAAAAAAGTCATCGCTTTGACCTTGTCTTGATTAAATGCTCAGTTCTTTTATGTCTCCAATGCCTACAACATCAAAATAAATCTCAAATCCAATATCCATAATAAATAATTATTACCAATAATATCATGAGCCATAAACTCTAGTTGTGCAAAATTTGTCACTATGATAATTAAAAACATATAAAGTGACAATTAGTAGAAATTTATGATAAATATTAGGTTAAACAAATTAAATTTTGATAGAATCGAATAAATAAATATTATGAATCATAAAAAACAAAAAAATCACACAAAGAAAAAGGTTTTAATTAACTTACAAATTACAAAGAGATGAAAGCTTTGTGCTAATAATGTTGTAAACTTTGGAAATTTTTGTTTTAGAAATGTAATATTGGTTGTATGTGAGACCATTCCATGCTGATCTTATATGTATATATAATCTTGTTGTTATCAAATGGTAACTCGAAAGTGAACAAATAACTCAAAAAATATCTTATAAGATTTAATATGGGATCAAGTAATGACACATGTGACTTGAAATTTGAAAAAAGACCCTATAAATGAAAACAAGACTATAAATACGTAGTAATGGGATTGAAAACCCTAACTTAAGCCTCAAATCCCAATTCATAACAAAAACCCTTGTATTAGCCAATCATGTAGACATAAAATCTTAAATATCAACTTTAAGAATTGTCAACAGAGTGAGGATCGCATTGAAAAATAAATAAATACGTTTTTCATTAATTAATAAAGTCTTCCTAGTCATGAATATCCAATAGATACTAAAGTCATCCATCACATATACATTATAGGAACGCTAATATTATTCAAGGATGAAATAAATTTTACTTTTATATTTCCCTTATGCCATGAGCTTTCTTGTTAGGCTATTAAAAGTTTTCTATTTTCTAGATAGATAAACTCAAAATCTAAGGATTTGGTAATCAAGTACATCAAAGTACAATTCACATTTAAAGGAAAATATATCATGCACTCTCTCCATGTATTACCATCCCTGACATGCCTCAAGGTACAACCATAGCATCTTTCCATTAATGCAAACACAAATCTCACTTATTAAATTTAAAAACTAACTCTTAAAAGTCACATTAAATCACCCAAGTCTCTAACTTACTCCAAACTTCTTCTTCTTCCCCCATTGTACCGTAACTTCTCTTTCTCTCATTCTCCTCTCTCTCTTTCTATGTATCGAGAGCATCACCATCCTTCCCAATCAAACAAGTTAAAACACATAAATATCTAAAGCTATTCCCTCCATTCATAGCATTAAAGGCCACATGGTGTCACAAAGGAAATCCAAACCTTAAGGAAGCTCCACTACACTAAGGTAAGAACACACTAGCCTTTTTGAAGAATTTATACCACATTCTCAAGCTAAGGAACTATACTCACTTCTCCTTAGGCTTCGTTTAGCTTCCAATCAAGGAGTGAACTTGTCATCCACCCTTCCAATCGAAGGTGGACTTTAAAGCCTCTAACAAATAAGAAAATAGAGTAAAAACAAAACAAAACAAAAACATGTATGTAAACACATGTGTGAGTTTCGACACATGTAGAGTTAGGAGGATTAAAACATGTTCTCTTTTGAATCAGTAACTAAGCACCTTAAAATGACTATTTCACAAATGGTAATGTGAAGAACACACATAAATATACCTATGCATGTCACGGCTGGGCATAGTGGTAGGATTTATGTTAATTCAATCATGTTTCATTATATGTTGCTACAAACAAGATTATGAATGTGTTCAAAAGAAGAAAATAGAAGTAAGAAACATTGACAACTTACGCTACATGATTCGACCACTTATAAGAATAAAGCATGTGTATGTTTTCCTTGTGTTTTTCACTTTATATTATTAAATATAGGATGGTAGATATTTTATAAGGAGAGAGATGGAAATAGAAACATGGATCCTACCATCTCCATGATTCGACCACCTCTGGGTCGTGGCATTTATTTCTCGCTCAATTGTGAACCCTATGATATATGGTGAAATATAACTTGTTAAGTGAATTTCAAAAAAAGGATCAAGGTCAACCATGTTAATAAGACCTTAAAAGTCATGGCATGTAGAGCATTGAAAATCCGTAATCACGTTGTTTTTATTTTTCATTCCATAATACTTAAAACAAAGTTATAGAAGTGTTTTAAAAAGGAAAAGTAGGAATGAGAACTTGAACATTGCATAATCCTTCCACGCATGGTTCAACTGCATTATTTGTGTGAATTAAGAAGAAATGAAAATAAGAATATGAGTATGTGTCTATGCACATAGGTTTCGACCCTATAAGCAAATTAAGTTCATGTTGCCATTCATCCTTGATTTGAATAGACTTGATAGGGATGTGTTAAAATGATGAGATATAGAATATGACTTAAAACCAAGTTGAAAAGGAAAATGCAAATGTATGATATAGCTTGGTTCATGCACAAACTAATAAGGGCAATAGATATAATAAAATCTAGAAACATGGACACTATAGGATTCAAATGAAGCAAGCAAGTTACAATACCGAGAAATTATATGCAAGCTTGTTAGGTAATGAAGGTGACCATGGTGGGCATTCGTACATTCCTTAGTAAATTCAGATAATATAACGAAGACAGATGAATGTGTGACGCCAATTTGTCAAAAAGGTAAGAAAGTTCATGTAAATGATAGGAATGAAGGCTCACTGGATCATTTAGGCTAATATAAATGAGGAATACCCGATTGAGCCAATAAATGGCAATAATTAATGTTGAGATGAAAATTACTCTTAATTCTTGGGAATAAATTAGATTAATTTGTTATTAATTTTATAGAAATTATTTCGAATTGGTACTTATTTGTGTTTTATATGATTTTTAGGAATTGAAGTCAATAGAAGCAAATAGTATAAGATTGGAGCAAATTAGAATCAAGAGGCAAAAGTTAGCAAAGTAGGCCAGGCCAGGAGAAGAAGTAAGCCGCCGACCATGACCATTATGGGCGAATTGGTTCAACATGAAAGGCCGGTGGTGTAAGTATGATGGCCGTCGGCCATCATCATTCTAGACATGTTGACAAACCAAAAACGCCGGCAGTGTATCTATTTAGGCCGCCGGCCATCCTGGGAATTTTGCCAGCCTTCTTGTAACGGCTGGGTAAATGAAAAGCCATGAAGCATTTAGGCCGGTCAATTCATGATCTAAACGGATCCAGCCTTTGTCCCTACGAATTCCATAACTTCCAAACTTGTATTTATATATTCTTTAGGGTTTCTTTCAGGAGGATTCATTCATTCCCTATTCATTCCATATTTAGATACAATTTTGTAAGAAAACCCTAGAGAGAACTCTAAGGGTCATGAGTGGCTAAACTCCAAATCTAGCCAAAGGGATTATTGCAAATCAATTCAAGATGGATTGTGAGACCAAAGTGGTTTGATTTCATTGTTCTCTATTTTGAATATTTATATTTCATCAGATTTATTTGTGATTGTTTGTCTATTATTGATATAACTTTGGATTCGGTTGTATTAGATAACAAACAATAATCAATCAACTAGGACTCATATCCATAATTGTATGAATCTCCTAATATAAAGTGATGAAACAACACAATAGTCGTAAATAGATGATTATTTTTTGTTGTTGATGAAATATAATCTATTCTAAATGATCCATTCTCTATGAGATTGTTGATTAGGGTTAGTCTCTCTAACTTCTAATGCAATTGATAGATTAAACCTTAAGAGCGTGTTTAGGGTTGTCAATTCGATTAGGAAATAATCAAAGATCTTATCTTGGTTATTTAATATATAAAAAGAGATTGATTTTCAGAGCTTGTTGAAAATTATAACTAACTATTCAAAGGAATAATAATCATTGAGTCAAGGATCAATCCCGGGAATTGAATTGTAATAAGACCTAGGCTAGATAATCTTTTTATATAGAAATTCTTGTTAATTAGATATAGGTTTTTTTAATCGTGTGATTTCAAAAAACCCCTTATTTTATTTTTCTTTTCTCTTCTTAATCTCGATAGAAACTTGGAATTTTACCAGTCCCTGTGGAGACGATCCTGCTCACTTTATTTACAAATATTTAAAGCAGGTTGATTATAAATTATTATTTTTTGTTGGATTCGACACGCACCAATTAAACTAAGCGATTCAATGGAGGAGAAAATCTTGAAATAAGAGCACATAACATTTGGAATAATTAGACCATCTATGCACACGAATCGAAAGAAAGATGGATATAATAGGAATAGATTGTGTTTTACCCAAATAAAATCACATATAAAGTCAGTGAGGTAATTACTGAGTATATCAGGGATAAGATAATAATAAAAGAGGCGAACTTAAAACAATATAGAATACGAGGATGGTTGACACCTAAGTAAAGTTAATTATGACCTAAAATATGATCATAAAGATGAAAGTTGTGTATAACAAGTGAAAAACCCTAATTTAGAACACTTAAGTGCACTAGAGCTTTATGTTATTCCTTGATACTGGTATGCTTTATCATTTTATAAGCGAGCTAGACCATCTCTTCGATACACTTGAGGATTACTATGACACATAGTAGGCAATTATAAACAGGTGAATAACTTTGACTCTATTCACATTGTTTGTCCCTTTAGCATAGTTGCACCCAAATAAAAAGATAATATAATGTTTTGTGCGGGAACCGAGAGTATGATTGCTACATTGGTATATGATTGAAGAAAATATCGTAATCAAAGTGACAATTAAATCGTGTCATATTGTTGTCTAGTAGCTTAGATATTAGAGAGTGTCTGCAAAATGATTGATCATTTGAACCGGGCTTAAGTATAGAATGTAATATAAATTAAAATGATCTACATAGCATGTTTGCATAAACATTGCATTCAAGTAGTCATTATTGATGCGTATTACATTTTGACTCTATGATGCGATTAGGGTATCCAACGAGTGAATGCTGGTTAGGCCTAAGACTTCCATTAGACTTGTTGGATTCACATGAACTACGAAGTAAAATGAGGTATGCCGCCGGTGGTTTCACATGAAATGGTAATACCTATGGGAGTTTCTCAGTTTCCAAGTAAATAAATGATTTTTAAAGAAACTTGATTTTGATATATATATATATATATATATATATTACTCAACATTCTTCTAATCTCTCAAGCATTAATGGCTAATAATGAGTTCCTTAATCCTGGAAAGAGGGCGTAAATCTCCACTTTGTTTGGATATCGATTATTCAAACTTGTATACATGTAACCATATATTTGATGGATGCATTGCATACATGTGTTAATGAAAGTTGTCATGTTTAATTGATATGTGTTTATCATTTCGTTACTTGATTAAGCTATGGTTTGCTCACATCCTTATGGATTTCACAAGTTCTGCGATAACCCCTGGCTCGTATCTACGAGAACTCTTACCCTAATATGCGTTGAAATCTCTGGGTAGGAATGGGAAAGACAAGACATCAAGAAGTTAAAAGCCTTAGTTTATATTTATGTTTAATTTAAATTCTAATTTGAGTGATAGTACGACTACTAAGTTGAAATTAAAGGAGGTTGGTTTGTAATATTTAAAGACTTAGTATTTTTATCTCATGATGTCATTATGTATGCATGCACTTTCATTTTATTCTAAACAACCTTGATCCTATATATGTATGTTGCTGCCCTTTTAGTAATCTAATCATACCATATTCTTACGTCTCTTTGAGAGCCCAATGACAATGTTATATAACAATCGGGCTACAGTTAGTCACAAGATGGGAAAATATGTTTATGGTACTCTTTGAGACGTGACAAATGTGTTAATGGAATCTCTTGTACAAGGGATTTAAATAATAAAAGAAATACTATAGAGAAATGATTGTTTTTTTTATATCATATGTTACACTAGAATGATACATACATGTATATATGTGTAGACATCTCTACTGAGTTCTGCTAAAAAAAAAGACCCGAGATTACGTAACTATGGGCGGTGTGGGTCATTATTTTTAAATTAACAACAAAATATCTTAATTTAAAATAAAATTTAACTTAAAAAAAACCGAGTCTAAGAATATGGTACTATTAAGCCCGTTTTCATTTTAAGTTATCAAAGATATGCATTTATTTCTACACGAGCAGATCTCATTGAGTATAAATAATAGTAATAAAGTAAATTACATCAAAATGTCATAACAATAAGTTCATTTGAGATTCCAACATTTGGAAAAGTTAAAAAAAGAGGTCACAATGTTTGGAAGGTCGATTAAGGATTCCATTGACACGTGTCACATGGGGGAATATTTAACTAAAACTCAGAAACCCTTATTTTTGAGGTCTCCATTGACATGTCTCCATAGGAGAAATATTTAATTAAAACTCAAAACATACTTTTCCAAATGTTATGATCTTTTTTGAACTTATGAAACATTGAAACCTTAAATGAACTTACCCCCCAAACATTAGACCTTTAGTGTAATTTACCTAATAGTAACGTGGGTTGAAGTAATACTCTAAATGAGATTACATAACAAAGGAAATCCCACATTATTTAGAAGTGAGATTGTTCTCTTAGTGAAACTCTATATAAAATAATGAAACATGTTTTTAAATTATATTTATTACATGTATTGTTATAAAAAATTAAGTATTGTAGATAGATAATTAATAATTTCTATTTACATATAATATCATATAAACATTAAATGTTATTTATATATTTTTAATTTTTCTATTAGTTTTTATTTATATTTGGGTATATAAAGACTTAAGTAGGCCTGACCATTGTTTGATTCGACCCATTGCCAAGTTTGGCTTGGGTTGGGTTTTGGTTCAGACTTTGCTTGTGGGCATGCAACTACAAAATTAACTTTGGAAGAGATAATTATTAGTAGATACATATCATAATAATTATATCAGTAAAGAAGATAATGGACATTCATAATATTTTTAATAATATTTCAATATTTCTAATATTTCATAATATTTTTTTAATTATTATTTATATAAAACAGATAAATAAAAATCCGTACTTAGTTTAATATACATATACTCATATTGTTTTAGCATTGTCTTTTTTTCAAAACACGACCACAAAAACCATTATAACATGGGGAATCAAACTTGGTACCTCAAGTATTGCCTGTTTTAATAAAATATGCCTTGGATTATAAAGCACAAACTTACCAAAATAAGAGGAGAAAATTTTGTATATGGGGAACTTTTACGTCAAGATCGTCTATATATAATAACATTATTAAATTAATTATAAAATATTAGTGTAAAAAAATTATAAAAATTATAGTTGAAATTTATACTGTATTTGGATCGAGGGAAGTCGGATGCATGAGAAAGAAAGCGGATGCATGAGAAAGAAAGTAAGTGAAATGTGGTGAAGTGTTCATGATTAGTAAGTTGTTTTTGAGGAGAAATAAGAGGAAATTAGGAGAACTGAAAGGAAAATAGTAGCCATCTTCTTCTTATCCAAAGTTAGGCGGAAACAGAGGAAATGAAAGGAAGTTGTATAAAAATATAAAAGCATTCTTGTAAATTTTTTTGTTTAATATTTTATAAAAATAATATAAGAGCAATTTTATCAATCATTAACTCTATTTATCATATTTTCCTTCCATTTCATTTATAACTTACCAAATATAAAATAAATATTCAACTTTGTTCCATTTCCATTCCACTCATTTCTTTTAGTCAATTTTGTTGATTTCCATATATAAAAATTTGCCCAACACAACATTAAAGCCATTAAATAAAATGGAATGGTCCCATTGGAAGCACTAAAGGGCAATAGAATTTTGAGTTAATGATACAAATGATATCCGAATTTTAATAAAGTATATAATTAGATACTTGAAGATAAAAATCGATCTATTTTATATCTAGATATTAAATTACATATTTTACCAAAATTTAAGTTTCATACCTAATATTATCCTAGATTTTTTCATATATTTTTATAAAACAAATTTTCAATTTTTTTTTTTCTTTTAATTTCCCTAAATTGCCCTGAAGATATTTTCATGATTTTATCTTCCTTCGATGCGTACTTTTGAGTGCTGACAAGCTGCGGGCTCATCAACAATGGAGACCCTTTGGAGGGTTCGATGCTTTACCACTGTTACAACCTTCCCTCTTCCAACACGCACTGAAATTCCTCGTCTTCGAAGACCCATCTCCATTATTACCCATTCTACGTCTTCCCTTAAAACAACAACAACTAGTCCTACTCCTGGCCAAGGTACCACCTTGAATTCCCAGGTTTTCAACTTTTATGTTGAGGTTTGTGTCAGTTTCTGGGAAAATTTGCCATAACATATTCAGAAAAATTATGTTCTATGTAACATTTCTTCCAGCATTTACTCACTATCTCTATGAAGGCGCCGGACTCTGTTAATTTGACTTGTGGTCGTGTTTGGCTATGAGTGCTGAATGTATTGTTTGAATGCTGTGTCTCGGAATATGATGAGAGAAATGGGTGGAAACCTTCAAAATAAAGGAACGTAAACTGTTTGATTTGCGTTATGTTTCTTTTAGTGGAATGAAATAACATGGAAAGGAATAGTAAGTACTCTGATCCCACTTTTGGTATGCAGAAATTATTTGGAATGGAATGGGATGGGTTGGAATGAAATGGGTTTGGAAATGAAGAATTTATTTCTAGTTTGAAAGTGTTCACCGAATGAATACAATGTGTACATTTATAAAAAAATGCACTTAGCAATAAGTATATGCGATAGATAACCAGATATAATTAATGAATCCACTTTTCAAAGAAGAATGGAATTTCCCTACCTTGAACAATTGGTTCTAAGTAACCACGACTCAGTTTCTAAAAGTGCTTTCAGACATAGAAAGAAAAATTAATAATAGAATCATGATTTCATCCTGTCTATATCCTATACCAAACGTGCCATGATATCATTTTGTTGTTTAATTGGATCAATTTGGAATAAAGTTACATTTTAAGAGGAATCACAATTCTCTGGTGAAGAAAAGGAATATGAATTCTCATCATTCCAAGTCACTTGAAATAGACATGATTTGTGGTATAATGTTTTGCTGAGCAAAAAGGAAATAATCATTTCAAGGTAGTAAAGGCAAAATAACAATCTCATTTCAGTAATAAAGTTTTAAAGCTGTTAGATACTTTGTAGCAATCTGAAGAGGTTGTAGTAGTTGCTTTTAGAGGCAAGTTATGATAGGTGGTAAAGATGGCGGTCAGGTTTGGTAATGATGGCTAAAGGTTACAAAAGAATGCCTTTGAAAATTAAGCAAAATGATTTCAGTTTTAGATAGAGGAAATCATTTCCTTCATGGTTCACCGAGTTAGTGACTACCGTCCCACTTAAGGAAAATGTTTGCACTGTTTTCCACAATCACTTATCCGGATGTCAGAATCTGTAATCTCTTAAAATTACCACCATGATATTGGTGATAATAGAGTTTAAGCTATAACTTTTTATGTGAGACCTGCATGCTTTAAGCCACAACTATTGTGTTGTTTGTCTTTCATATCGAACAAGTAAAGATGACCTAAACTCGTTTTATTTGGTTAAAAATGTGATATATAGCTTTAAATTGTTATATCAAGAGGGAAATGCATATATACATACATACATATATATATATTTAAGTGCCTTGGCTTACTTTTGATTTGCGTGTCTTAGATATTTTCATGGTGTTAGCCACTTAGTTAGAAGATATTCTGGCATTTTTTTATCTGATTTCACATTCTCAGCTTGTTCAATGATTCAACACCTGTGTAGTGTGCATATGCTTAGTGACTTCATGCCTTTTAGGCTGATTATATGGTCTTGTCTTTTGTGAGGATATAGGAATGGATATATGTAATTTATTAGGTACTGATTGTTTGGTTGATGATCAGCTGATTTTCTTGTTTTACTTTTGTTAGTTAGCCAGAGTATTGAGGATGAAGTGTTGAAAGAATTCTTGAAGGAGAGAAAATTAAATGGAGATTTAGTATCGAAGATTACAGATATGATTTGGTCAAGAGGAACCTTGAATTTTGTTGATGTTGATGCTGATGACAATCATACTGAAAGTGCTAAATGGCCAAACCAGGTGCATTTTGTGTTTGTATCTCTCTTCTTTTGTCTGACCCTATGCATTATTGCTGGAGTAAGAGCATATTTGCACAGCTTGCAGGGATATTTTTATTTTTATTCGGGAGAAGCAAATTGCTGTATTAGACATTTTTTTGGTTAAATAGCTGTATTGGACATTTTAGTAAAGTGTATATGGTTCTCCAAATGCAAAAATTTCTTAACAGTGATTTTTTGGGCTAATCTATCCATGAACATAGAGGACTGTGGTTTGGCTTTAATTTTATATATACAGACATCCATATTGGGTATCCCTTGTTAATCAGCTAAACTGACAGTGGATTTATGAAATATCTTCCAGCTTTATAGAGGTTATGTTGTCATCATTGTGCTTCTGAAATGAACCAACTTGATGAAAAGTATTCTGAAAGTGCTGCAATATACATGGCATGCATCAAAAGACTAGCTGCAGCGGTGACATGTTCGGGGATATAAGCAGAGCAAACAGTTGTCTTCATTTGTTTTGACAGTGGAGACCGGAGGGGTATAGCTGTAAATTAGGCTAGCAGCTTCATGCATCAGTTAAATACAGCACGAATAATGTTTTTATCCCCAAGAAGTGTCCATGATGAGATTTAGATGCAAGAAGTGCGTCTATAATCTATGTAATCCCCTTTACCCTGCTTGGCATACTGGACTTGATGCAGTATTTCATGCATGGTGCCAACAATAATCTCTGCCTCTTATATTGAGATATTTGATTATTTCCGTATTGAGATTTTAACTGGAAGATATAGCTTTTACTTTATATTCAACACTCAAGTTGTTTGAAACATAATTGATAGGTCTCTCTACCTGAAAGTGATGAGGATAGTGGGTTTTTAAAACTTACTAAAACCCAAGAGTGGGTTTCAGGTGACACTTCTGCTCCCCTAAACAAGAAAGCCAATGCTAAGGTATTTTTCTAGTAGGCTCCCTTAAGTTTTTGATGTTGAAGATTACTGCAATATGCACTAAATTACTATTTCACCCTCAAATTGGTAGATGATTACCAGATATATCTGAATGATGACCACTGTCTTGTATATTAATAGAAATTGCAGGATGACAGGGAGAAGAGGAAGAAGCTGAACCTTCTCAAATATGATGCGGTATGAAGCTATTCCTAAACCATGCAGTGTATTAAGTACTTTCATGTTGCCTATCATTGTTATTTTCAACATCTTCTTTAAGCAATTTCATTTACTTGTGTGAAATAATAAATATTAGATATGATGGTTGTGCTATTAATTTCAATATAATATCAAAGCAGAAGATTTTGGTTTAAGAGCCTGCAGCGCAATTTAACAGCTATTTAATAAAGTTTATCATTTAATAGGGTTTAGTTAAAGTTTCAGTCTGTGAGTGCAAGGGGGTGTGAAATAATTAATTTAAAAGTGTACACCATATTAACAAGTTAAAACTTTAAATAAAATAGTCGTGGTGCTGACTTTATCAACTGTACACATTACTATACCATTGTTCTGTCACTTCGCATATCTAATGTCTCTTCTCATGCAGCTTATTTGAGTTCTTTTCTGTGAGGAAATTGCTTCAGTTATATCACTGATATATTTGATTTGCTTAATGTGAGTAACTGGGTTGATGGGATTTGCTAATATATTCTGGTTTGTTGGCATAGTCAAAGGCTTACCCTCTGACAAATAAAGGTATAAAACCCGTAAAATTAGATTGGTATTATGGAAGGGGGAGAAGGAAAGGATGAGCAATAATTGCCAGAGCAAATATACAAAATTGAGAGAGAAGAAAGAACTAGGAGAAAATGCCTAAAATCCTTCTGTATCACAATGACACCAAACCAAGTATATGGTAAGGATGAATCCTATTGACTAGTATGCCTAAAACACAACAATTATAAAAGGCAATAAGCTAAATACTAACTAAATACTATCTGGATGTCTTACTTATCCTGCATCACTTTATTACTTAACTCTACATTATAAAAGGCATCAAACCTGGCCGTTATTCTAAAATAACCATGAGTGGCTTAGGTCCTGTTCAGTGTTTGTGATTTTTAACGTCAGTCTAAAATCCCTCTGTAACTCTCATCTATTGTCTGTATAAATATGTATATCTCGTTATTTACCTTTTAGATAGTGAACTTACAAAGCCGAATAAATTATTCTATGAGAAACTTCATGAAAGTAAATTCGCATTGTGGTTCTGTGCTATATTTTTCTGATTTTCTGAAATAATAACTCCTCCATCATGCAGCTGAAGAAGGAGTTGATGTCATTGTCTGTTGGCATTGGAACTGCTTGCAGTGCGTACTGCTTGTTAGTTTTGTCAGTCCAGGTAAACATTGTTATGTATTGTGCTTAATTTGTAGTTTTTATTTTCATTGTTTACTATGTAAAAAACATCCAGAAAAATTAGAAACAAAAAATTTTGAGTTTCTTAATATTTTCAGACATCAAATCAGGAAGAAGTATCAAAACTGGTTGTGACCTTTGAAGTTTTATAGGAGGTCCTGATTCTGCTTAACCAAAGCAAAGTCCTAAGCCTTTTAGAATCTTCAGTTGAGTCTTACACTTCTTCGAAAACTTGTAGTTGTCTATTCTAAGATTTGATGCGCCATGCGCACTGTACATCAAAGAGGCCACATGTGCAAAATAGACCAAATCTCAAGCATTTGAAAAGTTTTAGGGCTTGATTGAATATTTTAGAACTTTCAAGGACTTGATTAAATGGTGAAGGTTGAAAAATAAATAGCTACTATTTCTGTAATCAATGTAACAAATTGTGCTTTATTTTCATAAATACATTCTATGGTAAATGGGATTTAGACAGCATTAGAAAGTTAATAGATTATGCTCACAAAAGTTTTTGTGACAGGCTGCTATCAGCTATGCTGTTGGGGTCCTGTTCAGGTAATCTCTTGCTACCTCGTTTGTCTTAGTGAGGCTTAAGCTTTATGTGCTGGTAAATTATCATGTAGAACAAGTCATAGCCTCCAGTTGCTCATATCTTTTTACGAACGTGCTGTTCTGCTGCTCTGACACTTTGCTATTTGGCAGTTGCTTGTATCTTCAACTCTTGTACCGACATGCAGACAATATATCAAGTGACACAGTTCCTCAGATCTTCAAGCAGAAGAAGACAAAAAAGTAAAAGAACAGATATATTTTTTTTTTTCTAAGATGTTTTGGTTCCATTAAATGTCTTTATTTGTTCTCCTGTTTTATCCCAATATGTATTTGCCTGTATTTGCAGAATCGGAATAAGAAGTGAGGACCTCAGTGACTTGTTGGAGAGGTCAATTAGAGGCACTAGTATTGCACTTTCTTCTCCACGACTTGTTATCCCTGCAGCAATATATGGCTTGTGGTCCCTGTCTCATCAGTTTATTGCAACTGACCTCTTTGATTTCCAGGTAGGTCAAATGAATTTCAATTATCAACTAGATTCAAATACGAATCTTGTTTTCTTGGGTTATGAATTATTATATTCTTAATATGTCCACTGAAATTCAACAATTTGAATAGACCTTTTCATTTCAACGAGTTGTCTTTTGGATTTCCTTCTACGTATCTTACTGCCCTATAATTTTGGTTCATGCTTAGAAATATATCTATGCAACTACAGATCCGGTCTTTACTTTGAATCAGCAGTAGTGTAGCATTTTATTTTCAGGGAGAAGGTTGCTTTAACAACCCATGATTACTCTTCCAAGTGCTTCTACTCTTCATGAGATTTTCTATTGATTATCTTTTACATCAGAATTAGATGGACTGGAGCAATGAGTTCAGCCCCTCTGGTCTGTGTTTTTGGGTTGAAGTTCAAGATTTGCCTTTAACTGTGGCCATTTTACCCAAGTTTGGGAATCTTTGTCATGCATTCTTTTGTTATTTCTGTGTAGCCCCTATAACAGAAGTCTTGTCACAATCCTGTGATTTAGCAATAGTATTCATCATTGTCATAGGAAATGACCGACTTCTTTTTTTCCCTTAATTCTGTTCAGACAGCTTTACATTGTCTAATACCGTTTATTGTATTTCATAGATTGTGCCAGCAATGTTTGGGTTGTTTGCCTATAAAGCAGCTGCATTGGTGCAAGTTTATCGAGATAACGAGGACCTAAAATTTGTCTTCCCAGAAAATGAAGAAGAGTCCAGATAGTAAATTCAATATCTTAGCAAGTCTTGGCAGGTACAGGGCCATACCCTATTGGTCAAGATCATGAAATTCATTGTCAATTCACAAGCCTGCTATGTATAAGTTCAAAGCTCACCTCCATTCTCGACTTGCTGTGTTGATTTCATAAAGATAAATTGGCTAGGGGCTTCTAGGCGGCCGGATTACAAGTTTCTATTTGAAACCAAACCACATAGTTCTTGTGGAAGATGTGTAGCTATGTGGGTGATTTCGTCCTTCTTCCTGCCATTGATATCAGATTCGGCCTTTGTTGGATGAATATTGGCGTTATTGTTCATAGAATCATTTCCAGATTTTAGTTGCAGTAGTGCTTTCTTAAGCAAATGGATAGGATTGTATAAATATGAATATATTTCTTGTTCTCTACTAAAACTGAAAATATGTGTGAAAACAAGTTTTGTGAGTGCAAGGTGTATATTCGTGGGCTTATTTGGCTCATCTTGGCATGGTTTGTAGAATGAATTTTCCTGTTGCATTTCTGTGTTCCATCTTGGAATATTATTAGCACTCATAGACCAACCTTCATCTATTTGTAAAATGGCGGATTCTGGGGATTCTTATCACATAGGAAACATGAATACCTTTCACATCACATATGCTAATGGGCTTCTTACTTAGTGGTATCACCTTTGTTTCTCACGTGATAGTAGGATTCAAATCTTCTGTCTCTATTGTAATGAAGAAAAAAAAATTATATATATATATATATAGAGAGAGAGAGTGAGAGAGAGAGAGACAGATAGATAGATAGTTAAAGGAGGCATCATGAAACTTTAGAAAATTGCATTAACACCCCTATTTTTATAATTGTACTTCTATATGTCCATGTTGAAAGATTGGACCCTCAATGCCCATGTCCTTGCAAGTAAGCCCAGGATGGTAGTCTCTTAATAAATTAAACTGAAAAAGGAAAAAAAAGAAAGAAAAAAAAAACAAAAAACCGGTGGACGCTAATAAATTTAAAAAATATATCGACATCCTTTATATATATATATATATATATATGAAGGATGATAGTAACATGAAAGTACACAATTAAAAAGGAAAAAGAACTAATACAGCAAGGATGGAAGGTTATCATCCTGTCATTAAAGTAATTAATTTAATGCTTAATCAAATATTTTATTGTTATTTTTCTCATTATACTCTTTATCATTTACTCTATTTGATTGGAAGAGACAACTTATTTATGTTAGATGGCATTAGGACATGTAATAAAAAATCTATGATAGCGCATTTGTAATGTAGTAAAAAATCATGAAAAACTTGATAGAGTATTGAATTGATTATTTTAAAGTTTATGTATCAAACTAAATTTTCTCATGGAAGGTTGAGTATGTCAAATTTGAAGTTTACCCATTAAAAAAATAGGCATTTTCATGTGGTTTTAAAAAGTTTACAATCATCAATAAAATCTCAATTGTAGATATATATCTTTATGTAGTATTTTATTTTACTTCGCATCCAAACTTGAAAGAAAAGATAAGTATCGATATTGATTAATATAAAAAATGATACATGAACTTTCGCAAAAAAGTTTAACCAGATATCTAAAGTTTGTTTTGAACAATTTGATATTCGAGTTTTGCAAAAAGTTCAATTAAGTACCTAAATTTTGATTTTGATAATTTTGGTATTGAACAAAATTTTTATGGATTTTTTTCATACTTCACTGAACTTACTTCATGTATAAAGAAAGTCTGTGAAAACTTTGTTTATGTACCAAATTGCTTAAAACAAAACTACAGGTTTCTGATTGAATATTTTGCGAAAGTTAGATACCATTTTGTTATTTAACCCTTTCAAAAGTGTGAGCAGGAATAAGGTATAATATAGTTTTTATAAAATTATGAGATAATATCATGAATAATACCTAAACTTTGGCAAAATATACAATTAGATATCTGAATTTTGAAATTGATCAATTTACTACCTTAATAAACTTTTTGTGTATGCTAATATTACCTCTGTGGTATTAAATTAATCAATTTTAAAATTTAGGTTTTTAAATTGTTTAATTTCAAATATAGTTCAGGTATCCTTCGTAACATTAGCCCTAAAATTATTTATAGGGATAATGTCACCAAATGTTCCTGAAATTTGATAAAATATGTAATTAAGTATCTAAACTTTGAAATTGATCAATTTAGTGGTTGAAAGAACTTGATAGAGGGACTATTGATGTACAAGAAGAGTTCTCTTAGGTACTAAATTGATTAGTTTTAAGATTTAGATATTTAATTGTATATTTTGTCAAAGTTCAAGTATTATTCATAGTATTAACTCTTATTTATATGAAAATTCTTTACTATATTTATATGCAACTAATTAATTTACTTGCACATTGGTACTAGTGAAGTAAAGCATAATTTTAAAAAGTTGAGAGGATATATAAACTTTTCAAATGCTTTGAACTATTTTTCACCACTTTGGCATATTAGGTTTGTCTGTTTCATCTTATTTTAGTCAATTTGACATCTTATTTTTATCGTTTTCAAATAAATATTTATCAAAAACATTTATAGATGAAAAAATAAAAAATATTTTTATTTATAAACAAATAAGATATATATAAAATATAGATGTAGACTAAATACACATAAAATATATATGAAAATCAAATAATCCGATAAAAGATTGAAGATGTTATCACCAAGATGGGGGAAAAGAAAAATAATATTGATTTTTTTTAAAATAATTACAAAAATACCACTAAGATAAAAATAATCCAAAAAATAGACAGGTTGACCTTGTGGCCGACCTCGTCTCTTCAAGAAACAATGTTATTGTATTTTGCATTGACCTCGTCTCTTGAAGAGACAAGGTTGAATCTGTCATCTTTAATCTCCTCTCTTCAAGAGACGAGATCAGTGCAAAATATACTGGCTTCGTCTCTTGAAGAGACGAGATCGATCATTTATGATATTATCTCTTCAAGAGATGAGATCACGTTGTCTATTTCTAGGTTTATCTTTTTATTTGATAGATTTATGTAATTTTATTTTAAAAAATAATTATTTTTTTCCTTAATCCCACCAAGATGATTGTTCATATAATTAAAGAGATACTAAAGCATTTTTATTTTTCTTAAATTAGGTCGGAAAGCAATTTTCACGTAAATTTGGGATCTAAAACATAAAAATGTATTTGTAGTTTAATGAAGCCCAGTAAAGACTTGTCGTCCTCATTATTTACTCATCATCACTGATTCACCAGCAGTGGCTTTTGTTAAATTAACTCAAAAAATCACCCATAATTAACGAACCAAACAAGGAAGCCAAAAGCTGCTTTCCTTCTCTCTCACTGTCTTCTTACTCTCCGAAGTCTCCAAATCCAAACCCTAACCCTAGCCCTAACCCACACTCACTCTCTTCTCACTCTGTCATGGCATCATCGAAGAGCCACAGCAAACGCGAAATGCTAGACTCTATGTGTTCCGTTATCGCACTCTTCTTCATGCTCGTTGCGTGCGTCGAGCTTTGTGGTGCAGCAACCGTCGTCGACGTATATCGTTTGATTCAGTACGACATCTCTGGTGTGCCGTTTGGATCTCGTCTCGCGAGTCTCAATCACCACGCGGCGTCTTTGCATTTCCCTCCTGGATCGGATCTCTCTCGCACTGTGCTCATCGTTCCGGTTCGCGAACTCGATATGAGTTTCATAAGAGGTGAATTCCACGTACTTCGTATATTCAAGTTTTTACTCGTCTCTCTTGAATTGTTGTTTGCGGTTGTTGTTCAAGAGGATCGGCCATCATACAAGTGTGTTAGTTCCTTTAAAGAATGTTTGTCGATACCATCAACGTTGAGAACAGAAAGCAAGAGAGAGAATGATCTAAGAATTTCTTAGAAAGGTGTAGTAGATTCAAAGTATTGACTTTCGATAAACGTTTTTCTTGTAATTGCGTGTAATACTATAATTGGATGGAGACATTCGTTGATTTTCTACCTTTACAGCTTCGAGTGGTTTGAATAGGATCTAATGATTTTGTTTCGATTTATTAATTTATTCAGGCCTAATTACTTATCAATTTTGATAGTGAAATTTATTGCTTTTCTCTCTATCTGTTTGTTGTATGGTTGAGAGATTGATAAGTAGTCTATAATATTAAAACGCTAAGGAGATTTCGCTGTAATACTTAACGATCGTTCTCTTAACTTTTTTCTCCCTTTGTAGATAAAGACAGCTATAAATTTATCATAAAACTTCATGTTTGAGTGTGTTGAGTGTTGACACTTAAAAGAGTAAAAATAGATGCGATGGTGACCTTTTCTAGTTTAGTTGGGGTAAGTGAAGATACATGGCTTTTGTTTGGGTTCCTATCACATATAGGAATTTTCAGCTTCTCCCACTTCTTTGGAAGTTTATTTTCTGATGCTGATGATTGTATTTGACATTTGATAAATTATTTTTGTCAACCATATCAGTTAGAGTATTGATTTCTGTTTACCGGATATCATGTAGACTGCTGAAGCGCTGATTGTATCACATGACATGCTTCACTATTTTCTTGTATAAAATTGAAATTTTGATGTCTAAAGAGATTGAAGTCTCTTTTTGTCTTGGATTTGAACTGAAAGAGTTGAAGTGAATTAGCATGGTAGAGTTTAGGTCTAGCAAATATGGAACAAATTGTAGGTGAACTTACTCTTTTTTTTAACCTGGGTTGATGAACTCACTCACTTTTGTGCTGTCCTTAATGAGTGTAACCAGTTTCTTGATCCTTTGACTACACCTCATACTTAACATTAAATGCCCAAGACCTGACAGGATATGTTGCTGATATGAGCATCAAATATCAGTTGATCATTGTTGGGAAGGAGCAGCAAATTGGCTGCCCATCTACATAGGTTCTTACTGATCATCATAATAATTTCTTTTTTAAATCAATTCACCCGAATGACAAAAGAATACATTTTCTCTTCTAATTTGTATAGCTGGTAGTCTTTTTTTTTGCTTTGTGCTATCCCATTTGTAACTAGGGACATGGATGTTTGTTTGTCTGTCTATACCCTTAATGAGATATTTCTTTGTTGTTGTCCAATGGCAGAATACATATCTCAAAGACAGCCGCTTGGGGGCCTCTTATTTTTGCTCCCCCGAATATTTAGTTTTGAGAGAAATGAAAATTCTGGGGATGGTAACCAGATCGATGGGGAGATTCTGCTGAAGAATACAGTACTTGAACTTGAACAGTTGCTCATACATGCCAACATACCTGTAAGTAGAGCTTATGATTTATTTCTTTCTGAGGTGCTATGGGCTATTAGTTGGAAATTCAACCTGGTTTTTCCTTTTTCTTTTCTTTTTGACCAAAGTTTTGCAGTTTTGCTTGGTTAATAAGGTCCTATATAAAGTTGGGTGGGTCTTTAGACCCCCCAGTTTGGAGCCAGACTTCATGGTCCAGTTTAGCCAAGGGGGAACCGTAATGAGCCCATAGGCTGGCAAGTTCTGGCTGGTTCTGGTCCAGATGTGGCAGGTTTTGTTCTGGGGCCATAGGTCCTAGTACACTGTATATTTTTTAAAAATATAAATATATATTTATTCTTTGGGATTTGGTGGAATCGGGTGGTTTTGTTTCCTGTTTAAAACCAATCTGTTACTGGATCTATCTATATGCATGGCAAGTTGTTTCAGTCTGGCAACTTCCCTGGGATTATTGGGTTGTTAAGTGTTGCATGATGCTTTTAATAATTAATTATTTGTACTCTGGACTTGTATTCATTATTTCATATCCTAATTGATACATGGTACATCAATATTGTAGCTCAATCTAAGTACATAGCTATAGTAGTGGGTAATATTATTGTGATTACAGACTAGTTCATATTTCTGATATTACCAACTATTTCATTTTACACCTTTACTCTGGATTTATATATCTCTGCATCTCGATCTCTTTACAAAGTAGCTTTGCTGGGGCTTCAGTTGTGCATATATTTCTGGATTTACTATAATTAGGTCACATGCTTGTACTTTTCTAATGCTTCTTGATTATGAAAATTTTTTGCAGTATCCTGTATATTTTGCTTTTGAGGATGAAGATGTTCTTAATGTTTTAGCTGATATAAAAAAGAATGATATCACGGGTCAGCCTGCTACAGCAACTACCGGCGGGTGGGTTAGCAATGATTTCATCATTGTGAATTTTTGCAATAATTCATTATGTTAATGGTTCTGTTATGTGCCTGTTCTTCTGATGTTTTAATTAGATCTCTAAAGATGATTTTGTCATTCCTGGTCCTTTTTTTTTTTTCATTTCTTTATATGCATATTATTATCCTTTTTTTTTTTTTATTCAAGAATCTTGGAAGAAGTTTCTTCCCTTCATATATGGAGTCTCTTCAACTGAGTTTTCTCTAGGGTTGGTACATATAAAATAGTAAAAATGGCTTTACTTGAGCTATTGCCCAAAGTTTTTCCTATTTTGATTGAACATTCAGGTGAGGTAATCATTGATTTTATTGATGAACTTTCAAGTGGACAGTACTTTCTTTGTAAATATCTTCTATAGTTGATGAGATTTCTGACTGTTCCCCCGCGCCCCCACCACCACCACGCCACCCCCACCCTCCCAAAAAAAAAAAAAAGAAGAAAATCATAGATTTTGTTTGGTTTCCACAAAGCTGGCGCTGTTATTGGTTTATTGCAGGCATGCTATTAAAGCCTTCCCCCCTGTGCTGCTTCATTATTATAAGACCTGCATATATTCTTTACACAGATGTAGAAGCAATTGCAGTTGGTAGTGTTGATGCTTGTTAACCCTTTTATTTATTTATTTTTTTTGGCTGAGTTGTTTATTCACCTGTTGCTGCTTATAAGCAACATCCGTGTACTGCTACTTCTTGTATTCATAGGAGTTGAGATTAGGTTGTAAGAATCTGATGTGACTTTGATGGTTTTTTGCATTGCTGCATTATCATGTGCTTTACTTTTTGGTTGTGCCAACTTCTTATTGTTTAGATAATGACAGTGATTGGTTCTTTTGTAACTTTTTGTTGTCACTACTCCAGATATAAGCTTGTTGTTTCATCACCTGAAGCAAGAAAAGTAGCATCTCCTGCCATCACAAATATTCAGGTTTGTGTCAATCATCTTTTTCTTTGACCTATGGACAAGCTTCATTGCAATGCCATTACAGTTTTACTAGAAACCATATACCATTATTGGCAGGTTTTATTATTAATCTACGTATATCATGTGTGATGGCCAACTTGTTTCACATGTTCTGAATTTGTGATGCTAGATTAAGGAAGCAACTATTTGTGACTGGTTTCCTTGTGTTTTCATGTTCTGTTTTGCCTGTCCACGATTCCGTTTAAAGTGTCTTTACTTATTACAAAAGGTTATGTCTTATTTATTGGGTATACTTGTACATTGTTTTAGTGCTGACTACCTGTGCTTCTTTGTTATTTCCGTTCAATTGGACTCTTGTATTTAGTCAGTGTAGTGCTAGTTAGTTTCATGGTTCGAGCTTGTGTTTCTCTGTTACTCCTGGTTTCAGAACCTGGTGTTCAGTCAGTGTAATGCTACATAGTTTCATGGTGGTAAAGTATTTTCTGTCAGTTTCCAAATGACTTGAGCTCATGTTAAAGAGGGTATTTCATCAAGAATTCCAGTGGCTATGTTTAGGGCTGATGTGGATGTTTTGATGAGCACTTCCATTGTTTGCTTTTCCTTTCATCTCATTGTTCAAGTAATGTGCCTTTGTATAGCTTGTGCGCAAAATTTATACGCTAGAATTTATCAAAGTAAGAAAATGCAATTAATTGAAAATTTTCAAGAAACTGAGTAATTTGAGTTTTGACCAAATAGTGGGACTCGTCAACTTTTATTTTATTTTTCAGTTATTTTTTAGATATATAGAAAATATGCTTTGGTAACATGCACCTTATCAACTATAAGAATTGTCTCAGGATCTTAGTTTATGATTCGTTGCTCATTCTGCCTTTTGAATTCCTTTCTGAATTATATCTCCCTCTTCCGTTGTTCCAGGGTTGGTTGCCTGGATTAAAAACTGATGGGGACACAAATCAACTCCCAACCATTGCTATTGTGGCATCATATGATACATTTGGGGCTGCACCTGTATGTAGCTTCCTTTAATACCATTAGAAATCAGTTTTTATTACCATAGATTGACCCATTGTTTTCAATTGCAGGCATTATCAGCTGGAAGTGATAGCAATGGCAGTGGTGTAGTGGCACTTCTTGAAATAGCTAGGCTATTTTCGCTTTTGTATTCAAACCCAAAGACAAGAGGAAGGTACAACCTACTCTTTGGTCTGACATCTGGTGGCCCTTATAACTACAATGGGACTCACAAGGTGCTTACTGCTTTGATGTACCTTGTTCTCTAAAAAATTCTGGATGTTATCACCTCGTTTTCTATGCCATATTATTTACTATTTTTATGGCCTGCTTTTGCAGTGGCTTCGAAGTTTTGATCAGCGTTTGAGGGAGAGTATTGACTATGCAATTTGCTTGAATAGTGTTGGCTCATGGGACAATGATCTATGGATCCATGTATCAAAGCCTCCAGAAAATGCATATATTAAGCAAATTTTAGAAGTAAGCGTTTAGATTATTGACGTATTAGACAATAATGTTGATTGCTTTGATTATAACTTGGTGATTGGTAATGCTGTTAGGGCTTCTCTATGGTAGCTGAAGAATTGAATGCCAAGGTTGGCCTGAAGCATAAGAAAATAAATATATCAAATCCTCGAGTAAGATGGTCTTTATTTGTACCTTCATCAGTTTCCTTACCCTTAAATTATTCAGCCTTCTAACTGTCCTTTCAGATTGGTTGGTAAAGCTGTTAAACTTAATGTGTAGGTAGCTTGGGAGCACGAACAGTTTTCAAGACATAGAATCACTGCTGTCACCCTTTCTGAGCTGGCAACTGCTCCCGGTTTGTTAGAAAATACTGGAGGTTTGTCTGATGGCAGGTAAGGTTTCAATCCTGATAAGACAAATTGTTCCAGATATATTGCTGTGTGCTGAGATCTGATTGCTGTGCAGGCATTTTGTGAATGAGAATGCAGTTATCAGAAGTGTCAAATTAGTTGCTGAGAGTCTTGCGGTAACGTTTTAATATTTGGAAAGCTTCATTTTTATCTTATCAATAGACCACTTGCAAAAGGCGATGATGTTTAGATTTAAAGAAGCATGAAGCTTCCTACCCTAGTTAAGCCATTTTTCCTTAATTGATTTAAGAATAATTTAACTATCAGAATTACTATTCAGAATTAAACTATAAGGCTGGACCTCTTAGAAGCTGAATGCTGATTAGGGCAGATGTTTATGGCAGATGAGCTTATGTCTACCTGTGGTTGTATGTGATATCTTGAGGGCACTCAACCTAATGAAAATGACCGATACTGAAACTTTCTTCCATGTAAAAGTTCAGAGCTTAAGTTGGAGTTTAAGCTGCATGGGCATTTCTCTTCCTTTTTATTTCCTTCTTCCTTTTTGTTCCAAATAGCTATGGCTATTTTCATGTAAAAGCATGCTAGTCTTTTGTTCCATCTGCTGCGCTAATTCCGCATAGAATCTACATGGTGTTACATTTCAGTAATTAGAAGCTTTGGAATATATCAATCTTGTTTTGTTATTTCGTTGGTAGTTGCTCATGCTAAATAGTTAGCTTGCCATTGACTGCATACCTTCTTTTTTCTTGCAGAGACATATTTATGGCCAGGAAGGGAAGAATATAGAGATTTTTGCTGATGGTAGCAGTTTGGCTGTCAATCCTTTTTACATAGATCATGGTTGGATCTTTTGTCACAAACACCTCGAGTAGCACCATTCTTAGCAAAGAATGACCCGCTTGTGATGGCTCTAAAGAAGGTTTAACCTCTGCCTTTGCTGCATTTTTCTCAATGTTTTTGACATTATTTTGATGGATCTAAGACACATCGATATTCATTTCCCTTTAAAAGTCCAAACTGCATAGCTTGCACATAATTTCTGTAGAATGCTTTGTGATGCAAGCTTTTATAAATCAAGGATACGGCATCTTAGCCATCAACAATCATCTTGATATGGAAACTTAGAACTTATCTTTTGCCTTGGAAGAATGATTTGCCAGCAGCAACATGAGAATTGATTTTCGTTTTGTTTATTGACAGGAATTGGAAGATCATACTGATGAGGTGACACTGCAAAATGAAGTGCTTGATGGGATGTTCACGTTCTATGATTCAACTAAATCCATTCTTAATATATATCAGGTAAATTAAGGCAAACTAATGCTGCACGGTTTCATGCATATAAACCATTTTTTGCACCTTTCTTTTTAGTCTTATCATTTCTTTTCACTGAAATATACCAAGCTTGTTGCATCCATCTTCCTGAAAACAAGAAGGGATAACATCTTTTCATAAAATGTACTGCTTCTTTACATATAATGCCTCTACCCGTCAAGGTCTTATAGTGCAGTTGGTACAAACTCTCTTAATGGTGATGTTATAGGTTTTAACCCCCTTCCTTGTAGCAATCATTCCTCGCCCTTTTGCATGAACAAACAGAAACATACTTGGAAATACAGCAAACAGTTGAATTCTTAATTGCTATCACATATAATGAAGGGAATGAAAGTCCTATTTAGTTTATATGTTCATACTGCAGTAACTTACTGATGATTTCTTTGACAGGTTGCTAGCGTTACGTTTGATTTGTTGTTGCTATTGGTATTGGGATCATATCTGATCGTGCTTTTCAGCTTTCTTGTAATCACTACTAGAGTAAGTTCCTTTCATCTTTATCAATTCAGTCATTTAGCAACTTCAGCCTTTATACCTGGTGAGTGGTGATGTGATTAACACTGGATTTCTGTATTCTGTTCCGCTGTTTGACAGGGTCTTGATGATCTGATCAGTTTATTTCGACGACCGCCATCAAGGAAGGTGAAAACGGCTTGAATGGTAAAGCATGCATAATGGGAAGCCTTCTGAAGACCATGTAGGTTAGGCTAATATAGCCATCGTGCTTTGTTTCCTCTTCCCCTAAGTTATTAGGTTTTTTGTCAGGTGGGGGACCTTTTAGCTCTTATAATTAAGGATTTTTACTTCAATTAGGCTCCGCCATGGGAGCTACCAATCTGAGGTAGGTGAATATGTTTCATTCTTTCTTTCTGCGGAGAATAACGAGGAAAATGCAAGGAAATTTTTGCTAAAATTGGAAAAAAAAAATGTTCCACGGCTACATATTTTCTAAAATTTTTTTCACAGCTAATTATTCTTGCAGTATAAGTTTGTATTTGAATCCATTCAGATAATTGGATCAGGCTACACGTGAAATCTATGCGTTGTTAGCCCTGCATAGCTTCAGATGCTAGGCTTTGATACGTGAGAAGTTTTTTAGAAAATACCCACTATTATCACCATTTGTCAAAATAATAGTATTTGTCCACCATTTATCCAAGTATGTGGCATGTTGTATTAGTGATTCTTGTTTTCCTTCCCTTCACGTGGTGATGTGATGGAGGATGTGGTGGTGCAGCACGGACTCAAGCTCAAGAGAAGTATGTTGAGTTTAGAATGTTGAGTTATAGATGCATTAGAATTAGGGCTGGAACTTTTCCAGTCGCAGATAGGGGCAGTCCTGTAATTGCTGACATGCATAATCTATTTGAAGAGGTTCATCCTAATGAATTGGACTTTATATATTACGAGGTTATTCGTAATAGATGAAATGGCAGGTGCTTAGGCCATCGGAGTGCCAAAGAGGTCTTGAAATTTTGAGATCTAGGAATTGTATGGTTTTTGATAGGTAAATGTTCATTACAACTGGCATGTTTTCCAACAGCTTAATGATAACAGGAATTTGGAAACCATTGCAGAGGGCAGCTTCTTAAAGGGTAAATGCTTGTTTGGTATTTGAATTTTGTTCTCTCTCTCTCTCTCTCTCTCTCTGTGGGTGCAATTAACTCTATTAAGTTTAACGGCTTTTTTGGATAGTTAGTTTTTTATCAGTATTAGTCCGGTATTGGTTTAATATTGGTTTCGGTATCGGTATTGGTTTAGTATTGGTTCAGTTTGGTCAGATTATGAGTAAAACTGTTAGTTTTTTATTGATATTATATTAATATTGGTTTAGTATCAATTTGGTATTTGTTTGATGCAACAACGATACCAAAACGACAAACAAAAAATGCTCTAAATGTCATTTTACTATCCATAAGCTTTTGATGTAATTTATAATAGTATCTAAATTAGGTAATTAATTGTGAAAAAAGATAGTGTAGATGGATGGTTATTAAAATAGATAAAGTTTTGATAGTTAATTATAAGTATTGAAAAAAGTTTAGGTATTAAATTAATGCTTCAAAAATCAATAATATTAATTGTTAAAATAGGTAAAGTTTAAATATTAAATTGATATTTAAAATATTTTTGTAGTTAGGTCCTAAAATTTGACATGTTTCATCTCCTTAGTAAACTTTGAGTTTTTTATATAACTGTAATAATGATGGGTATTTGGGGTTAATAGCCATTTACTTCGCTTTTTATTCCTAATGCTTCTTCGTAATGAAACAGCTATAGTTACATTTAGTTGCATTTAGGTGTGTATTATCAGTTGCATAAAAAATTTTATTGCTTAAAATGATGGGGAAATAGAAAAAAAAAATATTAATTTAATAAATAATTATGAAAATATCATTGCAATAAAATAATTTTAATTTTAGATAATTTCAAATTTGTCTTTTGAAGCGATGACTTCATCTACTAATGAACTCTTTTTTTTAAGAGCCAGAATACAAATAAATATATAAAATTTATTTCTTGAATAAATGAGTGCCATGGAAGATTTTCTACAATGAAAACAAGCACAAAGGTGTGAATATCCATGAAAATAGAGAGCGAGAAAGAGAATTAAGAAAAAGAGAGGGTGGCCGGTTTTATGAAGAAAGGGGAGTGGACATTGGGAAATGGGAGAGAGAGGGAAGGAAGCCTGGATTTATGAAGAAAAGGAAGAGGGGCATCAGGGAAAAAGTGAAAAAAGGAGAGAAGCCTGATTCCAAGTCAGCGAGGGGCATTGGAAAATGTTGAGAAACGCCGAAGTAACCGGGTTGGCTCTTATAGGGTTTTACGACCCACCCGATCCGTTAAAAGCTCTATAGGATCGAACCCTATAGGGTTATAGGGTCGGGTTTGGATATATAGTAAAAATCCTATAGGGTTATAGGGTCGGGTTTGGATCATATAACAAACCGATGGATACCGATAACCCGTATTATATATAATTAATAATAAATAAAAACATTACTAAAGGAGCAAAGAGAGAAAAAAAAAGACATGAAGGAACTACTATCTTTTTTTGTCTCCAAGGATTTATGGATTAGTTACGGATTTAGAACTTTTTATTAAATTTTGCTCAAGTCATGTTTGCTATAGAAATTAATATTATTTGTTGTCCATTATATTTTAGTCCGAACATTAAATTTAATTTAACCATATTTTTAAAATATTATAAAATGACAAAAGTAATATATTAATGTGTTTAAACGTTATACAATGAATGTGAACTACAACATTTTCTATCAATTCTACATGCATCATTTCATTTTTTGAATGTATAGGAAACTTATGTCAGAAGTACCGGCTTTTCTTAAATTTATTATAAAAATTTGAAAATAAGTTTTTTTTTTTTAAAGGGTTATAGGGTTATAGGGTCGGGTTTCGGGTTTTAAATCAAACCCTATAGGGTGGGTTTGGATATAGCATCAAAACCCTGTAGGGTTATAGGGTCGGGTCTGGTAGACCCTATAGGGTAGCGGGTCGGGTTTCGGATTCATATGATCCACCCGAAACCCGACCCGATTGCATTCCTACACCGAACATTAAAAAACTTTATGTGAACCTCATCACTTCAAAATTATACGACGAACCTTGTGACTCGGGAGACGAGCATATTTACTAATGACTTTGCCTCTTCAAGCAATGAGTTTAAGTTACATAACAAAAATGAGATAATTTTTTTTAGTGGTATTTTTATAATTTTTTAAAATAATAATATTAATTTCCTTTTCCTTTACAATGATGTATAAGATCTATAAATAACTTGCATTATTTTCGTAAAAGTTTTCCCATTTAAATTAACATATTATAATAGAAAAATTTTATGGTTCCATTATATACTTTATCAAGACTGGTCTTATCGGACCATTCAAAAACGTAATGTATAATTTAATATATTTATTGTAATGATTAGATAATTGACTAAACGATGTTATCGACAAGATTGTAAAAGTAATTATCAAAATAGGATACACAAACACACCCTTATATATATAAATTATAATATGTGTTATATCATACATACATATTACATGAAAGGTCAATTTAATCTTTTTAGAAAAAATAATTACCAAATTAGGAGGAGTGACAAATTAATTACAAAAACAAATTATAAAAAATATATCTTGAAAATGAGATTTTGTTGAACAAACAAATCGCATATAGAAGCTGCAAGTTAGGCTGAAATATTTAAAGGTGTCTTTGTATGTGAAAAATGCGAGTTGAGTTGATGAAAATGACTTAGAAACTTGCATGTTAGAAATATGAGGTGTGTTGACACATGATAGATTGCAATTCACATTTGTGAGTTGCAAGTTATGTTGCAACCCATGCCTGGAAGATGTGATATATGTGTAGAACTAAAAAGCATGTTGGACTGTGAATTCTATAGGTTATTTTGGTAATTAATTTGAATTACTGTCTATTTTAGTAAATAATTAAAAAATAAATTCTAAGTTGACATGAAGAAAATATTCCATATTACATTATATATATGTGCATGTGTTTTCTAATGTTATTAACATAATAAGATATATGTACTATATATATTATTACATATGTCATATGTGTTGTCACACACACACACACATATTTAGTATTTGGGTGTTTCGTTATATTGTAATATAACAAATATGCATTATATAGTATATAACATTATGTATGTATTATCATTTGTATATACATAATATTGTTTAGGTATTTAGATGTAATATACATATTTTTTTGTTAATTATGTCTTTTCCTATCATTATTTATATGATTTTTATTACTATAATCATATATAAGGGTATTGCAATACTTTTTAAGCTAATTGAACACAATTTACATAATTTCATATTGAATCAAATCAAAGCATAATTTTGATGAAACAAATATTATAAAATTTAAATTTGATAAATCCTTGAATAATACAAAGTACATATATGTTATATTCAATTGGACATGTGGTTGCATGGTATTCTAACAAAATGCCATTGCAGACCTTATAATTCGGACGTCTGAACGCCATTTAATTTGATTTGAGCCGAGAGCATATTTCTGCCATTTTGTTACTACTGGTCGGACAGTAATGCTTAGCGTCCGACCAATCTATGTTATCCCCTACAGGTCTTCAAGCTCCGGATGCTAAGGAGGACAACCCATACCGTTTAGACAATATAGACATCCTATCTAAACGGTAATGCCCAGAAATATAGCCGTTGCAGCATTTATTGCACACAAAATTTATTGTTTCAAGGCATAACAGGTAAGTTAAATGAGAAGCCTATTTATATATGATTTCTGGAAAATGAAGACTAGTTGTTGAGTTTAGAAATCACTACCAAACTCTTGTACTCTCTCACATTATTGTATTTGTCATTAGGTCTTAAAATTTGTTTAAATTGAGAGTGACAAAAGTGAGTAATACTTTTGAGTGTTATTTGTAAGATTGTAAAAGAGTATTACTCAAGTGGATTTATAAAAAATTGTTGGTTGAAGTGTAGCTCATTTGAGCATTGATTATTTTGTGATTAATAAAGAGTGTGAAGACCTCCTTGGGAGGCATTGGTGTGATCATGGAGATTAGGAAGCAGACCGAACTCCACGTTGAAATCCTGAGCTTGTTTCTCTCTATCTTTCTCTCTTTATTTATTGCATTACATATTGTGAATTTGACTGATTGTGTTTGGTTGGTTAATTCTTAATTCTTTTTATTGAAAAAATTGCATAAATACTCAATTTACCCCCCTCTTGAATATTTTATCTAGTGTATTAGGTAAATTTCATTCCATTTCATCTAACTTGATATGATAAATATTCAAGACTTACTAGAATTCTATTTCATTTCTCAATTATTACATTATGAATGGAGATGCACTTTTTTTTTTTTTCCCGATGGAAAAATGTATACATTGGATAATAAAAGGAAGGACATCAGTCCAAAATACAAGTAATAAGAAGAGCTTGTAGACCAAGAAACAAAAAATGAAAGATGAACAACATCAACTTGACCTAACATTTGTCCTAAATATCCTTTTAATAGCAAATTGATTTTTGTCTTTGAACAAAGGAGGCAGAGCAAAATCAGGAGGAACAAAGCCAATCCAAAAATCCTCCCTACAACCATGCATTATAACTGCCAACCTATCTGCTAACATATTTGATTCCCTCGGTAGAAAGAGATTGAAACCCAACTAAACTTTTGAAAGTTTTGCCTGCATATCAATAATGGATTAGCTAAATACAATTTCACCTTGTTAGTTGTTGAAGTTGTTAGAAGTTAGACTGCATAAAAAAGAGTCAATAGCAATTTCACTATATTGAAAACACAACAATAATGCCCATTGTAAGGCGAAAAGAATGACCCATAGTTCTACCTCTATGATTGATAGGCAACCAAGTTTTTTTTTTTTCCTAAAATTCATAATCCAATCATCTTTGTCGTCCCTAAAAGTTGCAGCAATAGTAGCATCCCCCAACGAGTTGATTGAGGCATCTGTATTAATCTTGTATTAATATATATCCAGTAGAGGGAAGAGTTCAATGCACATCAAGATAATAGATAAAAGCTTCTTGTATTTGTTTGTTTTGATATGCCTAATATTCAAGAGCCGAACATCGATTTTTTTTATATAAACCATCAGAAGAAAGACCATGACCATGAAGAAGATTATTGTGATCCCACCATAATAATCATAGAGTAAAGTCAAATAACACATAATTTAGAACAATAGCCGTATAAGTAAAATGATTTGAAAGAGATGCATATTTTCTTATCTAATCCATAAGACTTAATGTGAGCCATCAATTAAAACATATTCCAGACCAAGAAAAGTATTTAAATGAAATCGCACATTCACCCTCAACATTTTAGATTCAATGAGACTATCTAATAACTCTCAAACTTTCAAAACATAAATTCATCTTATAATTTTCTATACACATATAACTCTCCTATGTGTCATTACTCCTTTTTTTTTTCCTTCCTTTTTTAATATCCTAAATTGTTGCTCTTTTTTTTTTTTTGGGCTTTCAGTGAAGACAAGTTTTAAAAGGATACATCCGTTGCTAAATAAAGTTTGGGTAATTTGCAATTTACACAAATATCCTAAGAACAAATTCAAAGGTAGACAGCATCCTCGTCATTCCTAACAATAACTTTGAATGAAAATCCTAAATCATTGCCATAACTCATCGTTCTTGTCATGTTTCAGCTGTTCTCTGAGAATACCAACTGATCTATACGCAACGCTGTTAGACCACCATCCTCACCCTATCTGTTATTCTTATGCAGTTGTGCTAGAGCAGCTACTGCTGCAGCAGGAAATCCTCGACGATCTCTTTCAAATTCTTCCCTTAATTTCGAAACTTGTGCTTCCAAATTCAAGAACTCCTGCATCAGCTCAAGTATATAAATTTAAAGATTTTATGAAAATTTGCTATGGTTGTCTAAATATATTTACCTCACGGGTGACTACTTTCTGCTTCTCCTCTTGAAGCCTTTCATTCTCTATCCTCAGTTTAAGGATTTCTTCACTTAAACGTGCCTTTCACAAGATCAAATAAGTTAAGGTAACTATTATTTCGATTTACAGGTTTCTAATGCTCCAGACCACTGGATTTTTAATATGGATCGTATATTCATGCTTGCCACTCTAGTGCCTCATACATTTGCATCTACGGGTTCTCAAAGTAATAACAGAGTGGATATTCCACAAGGAAATTCCATGCAAAGGCTTCAGAAAAAAGATTGCAGGCATGAAATATCAGCAAAAGTTGAAACTTAACTAATGCATTGCATATAGAGATTTTAGAAGATATGAAAAACATGATCTTCATGGCATTGAAGAAAAGGAGAAAGAAAACGAAAACGAAAAAGACGAAGACGAAGACGAAGAAAACGAAAACGAAAAAGACGAAGACGAAGACGAAGACAAAGACGAAGAAGAGAGAAGAAGAAAATCTTACTGTTTCAGCAGCCATAGTTACAATAAGTTGCTCAAGACTCGCCTTTTGATCTGCTATTGAATCTCTTTCTCGTTGAAGCCTCACATTCTCATCTTTCAACCGAGCTATTTCTGCCTTCATCTGTGCATAAATAGAAATCCCATGAACAACTACTTGTTGCAAACAAGTAGAAATCCCATGAACAACTACTTGAGCCATTCCTGTTTCAATAGCAGCTGTATACTGTGTGTGGAGCAAAGTAGAAATCCCATGAACAAGTACTTGTTGCAAACAGGATAAGAATATTACAACACATAGCTAAAGATGTGCACTGACTAGATGTAACATGTTAAAACCAAGTAACTACGTAAAGACAGAGTGATAACTGAATAAACCAGATTCATGCACTCAAAGCACCATACATAAAGACAGAGTAAGTAGGTATCTTTAAACTAAGTAATTGTCACACAGTTCAAATGATAGAGACTCAAAGATGCAGATATATTAGTGTTTGGTTACTACTACCAGAAAAGCTAGTGTTTCACCTGCTCTCTGTTGTTCATGGATGTTGGTTGACTTTCTCTCAAGGGTATAACATCGACAACATCATTCGAATCTTCCAGTAAACGACCAGTGGAGTCTTCTAATTCACTTGGAAGCGGTTTATATTTAGAACACCTACCACCGAATATATGTCTCTTTAGATGAGTTGTCCCATGTCTGCTGGAACAAGCATACAACTGGCCACAGTGGTTGCACTGACATTCCTCACGTTCATCCGGCTTCTTTGGTAATTTAGTGAAATGTGCCCATACTTTTGACCTCTGCAGTACTTTTCCCTCCCTTTTACGCTTTTCACATGTGTTTCTTTCAGAAGGAGTTAAGTCTAAGTCGCTAAATGTGCCGTTGCTAGTCTCCACCACCTAAGCAATGAACTTGGAATTATGAGATCAAACCAGATATGCACATAGCATTAAAGCAGCATTGGTTTATGTAAGAGATTCTTACAAAATCCTTGGAATGTCAAGAGGAAAAATGGGCTCTCTTCTGCATTTTGAACCCTTGACATCCACAAGAGGCAGATAATAGAAATACGTAATTACAACTGTATACTCTTTACTTATGTTTGCCAAACATTGGACAACACAAAAATCCTTATTTAGTACTATAAGTACTAAACATGATATAAGCAAAATTTCCTGTTTAGTATAGCTTGGACTGTATTGTTCAGTCTCACTTGCTCTGATTAGTTCTTCCCATCAAACATTATCCATTCTACATTTAGCTCATTATAATGAAATAAAACTGAAAAAAATAACAGTTACTCTAATATTATTTTGTTCTAGTTTTTAAAAATAAAAATTATATGCTATTCGGAATAGCAAGACCTAACACTATATATAATTGAATGGAATGAAACTAGTATTTCAGCTTTATACCTGTGAAATATTTATTCCTTTGATTTACAAAAATTCAATCAAAAAAATGTTTATTCTATGTAATGTAAAATAAATAAGGAATCCACGTTACTTCTCTTTACTGAAAAAATAGCTATTCCTAGTCAAAAAGCATATTTTGCTATAAAAATACTTCAATTATAAAATAAGAAATTGCTATTTTTTTCAGCCTTATTCCATTCCAATAAACCAAACATATCGTAATAGTTTGCAAGTGTCTAGAGCACCATTGATCCCTCATTTCGACCAGGAGCGACCCTAGGACATCTGATCAACCTTTTGGGTTGATCCTTAGTTTGAATCTCATGTAATCGATTTCAAGCAATCAATTTTTGCCATATACACATATATTACTTATGCTTTGAAAAGAGTCAACTCAATTCTGAACTCTGTGAAGGAATCCGTGTTAAGCTATACAAATTTCAAAAGGAAACCCTACAATTGGAAATTTTGAACAGAAGAAACCCTAAATTGAAACTCATCAGTAAACCCTAAATTAAAATTTGAATTGGAGAACATAAAGAGAATCAATACTTAGAAAAATTAAGGTGAACCTGGAGAGGATTGGATACATTGGAGGAGGAAATGGGTAATGGTTCCGGTGACCTAGTGTCCGGCGAGGGAAAGTCAGGTTGAGAATGAACGGGCTCCGGCTTCGGCTCCATTTAGCCCGAGCAACGAAGTTCCACCGTTTCGGGCTGTGCTTGATGTTTTAAATGTTTAAGTCGGGCTTCACGGGTCGAGTATAGATAAGTACAATTGAACCGGAGGAGCCCAACCCGTTAGCTAGGTGTGGTTTTCCGGTTCCCACTTTTTCTAATTTATACGACTTTATGTTTATTTATTTTACTTTTTTTGCCCTTTAATTATTTTACTTATTAAATGCATGATAATTCTTTTTTTTTTTTTTTGCAAAAATTGTATAATGAGTCTTGAAGAAATTTTTTCCTTTTTCTATTTAACCATTTTCTTTTTATTTGGCAAAAGAAAAAAATGGTCTAATATTAAGTGGAATTTTCTTCTTGAAAGATTTTCTTTTAAAAGGAAAAAAGCGAATTTTTAAACTCCTTTGTTTTTCAAATTGATGATTGGGCTTTAATATTTATAATATTTAATTATTGGCTCGATTAAATACCACTTCATTCGGTCTCTATAATATTCCATTATAATCTTTTATCAATTACTCTTAAGTTTATATTATTTAATGTTGAATTTGTATATTCAATATAGATTTTGATGAATTAACTATTCAATTATGGTAAACTGTACTTAATTACTCAAATAATATGATGAATAATATGCTAGAATATAAATGTGTATATTATGTGTTTTTGTGGAGATTGTGCAAGTTTTTAGCAGCAACAACTTAGTGATAAACAACCTAGGTCGAGGGTCAATGAGAGTTAGACTACTTCATTCACTAAGACACGACAAACTTAAAATTAAAGCTCGACAAGCCAAAAAATGTGGAGTCATTGATCGAGGGTCACGTCGAGGGCTTGACGAGTCCACTCCTAAAGGAGCGACAAGCTCAAAGTCTAAAGCTCTACAAATTAAAAATGCATACTCTTGATCGAGAGTCACATCGAGGGCTTGACGTATTAATTAGTTAGGGTGCGACAAGCTCAAACATACATAGCTTTGGTTGAGAGTCAAAACCAAGACGCGATGAATGTAGGACGTGACAAGCCCAAGGTGCGGCAAGTTTGAAATTCAAGACTTGATGGAGTCCACATGAGCAAGGCCCTGCTTGAGAGCTAAAATGAAGATGCGACACTTTGTGGTGCGACGAGCATCGGGGCGTGATAGTTTAAATGAATGAGCTGATGTGAAAAAAAAAGTTGTTGAAGACATTTAATGCTTGGTTACTTAAAGACGTTATCTCTAACGTGCATTTGAATTTTTGAAGGCTATGAAAACTCTGTCCTTATGAGATTCAAAAGAGAAAAGGGGGAGAGTGAAAAAGTGCCTTTATTTACGAACAAACAAATCATTAATTTTCTTGTTCTTTTACTCATTAACTTGTAAATATCTGGAAAGAGAGAGAAAAATATTCTAGTGTTCTGTTCTTGTATTTGCTATCTATCAATGAGCATCTAGAGAGAAAATGAAATATTTTATTTTGCAAGTGTTGTAAAAGTGGTGTTTTGCTTATTTTGATCATATTATTTGGTGATAAAGAAAGTGATGGTAAAGTTCTCGATTGGAGGCATTGGTTGACCATGGAGAGTAAGAAGTGGCCAAGCTCCACATTAAGTATGGACTCAAATTTCTATCCCTATATTTTTATATTTTATATTATAATCTACTGTTATATTATCCACTACTATTAAAGTTAATTTTGATCCGTTGCATTAAAATTAATTGTTTGAGTTTTCTAGGTAAATACTCAATTAATCCCCTCTTAAGTATTTTCTAGTACTTTTTCACGTTTTTATTTAATGCTGTAAATTATTAGCTATTTATTCTCTCTTTAATGGTTTTTTTCCCCTTTTTCTTCTCCCACGATTCTCCCTTTAATGGTCAATTCAGCAAATTGTTTCTCTAAAGGAGCACATCTCATTTGTATTATCAAAAAAATACTAAGAATTTAGACTCATATCTTTTATAAATTAAATTTATTTTATTATAGTTTGAAAATCTATTACAACTAACCTGTAAAGATTTTGTCAAAGATATCATGGGATTTTAAATAAAAATTTAGTTTTAACATATAAAATTCATTTTGTAAAGAATAATAATAATTATATATAATAGGTGCATGGATATATAAAATTTAATTTATAATTTATTTCTGCATCATAGACAATAATTTTCTTTTCTAATTCATTTGTATAATATAATATGGTACATGATGCATGTGCGTATCTATTAATTGAAACATCCAGAATTCTACTAGGTTAATTAAAAAAAGTGCAAATTAAATAGTATAAACATACGAGAAAATTTTGAACTAAAATAGAAATTTGAGCTAAATATTTACTAATTAAATTATATAGTATGGTTAAGTGAATTAACAAATTCAAGCTAATAATTAATTTCAAAATAAAAATAGACATTAAACCACATCAATTTCCTATTTTATCAAACCAAATAAATTAGACCAAACTCAAATACCAATTAGGCCATCCACCTAAATTATAATTTCTCAATTTTCATATTCTTCGCTATTTTGATAATTTTCTATAAATTTAATACTTAAATTTCTCAATATCCTAATTTTTTTATCAGATATTCATTTCAATCACGTCAGTAGTTAAATCAATTTCATCATCTTCAAATTTTCTAAATTGAATCTCTAAATTTATCTAGATATTTTCCTACAAACATTCAACCCTTGATTATACCCTGAGGCTCTAACTAAATTGCCAACCCAACCTACTAACCATCATAGCCCTAAACCCACATAACAACATTCTAGAACCCCGCACATAATAAACATTATCCATATAATTTTTTAACATAGTTTTTTTTGTATTTATTTATTTTAACCCTCTATTAGGCTCTAGAATATTCCTTAAAGGCGTCACCTATTGTATTATCCCTTACCCTACTTTTTTTGTTGCAAAAATCCTAAAAGAAACCTTAGGTAGGTGCCTCCTTTAGCCCTCACTTCCAGTAGAAAAATTCTCCATTTTTACTCCCAAAATAAATACTACAACATCATGAACTATATTCAATAATCAAAAGCCTATTAGGTATAATTTCTTTTACATAATGCCTTATTCTTTCATTCATTTACCACACTAATAATCTCTACTTTTCTTTTGAAAATTAGGTGGTATTTAAGAGGAATTAAGGTTAGAGGCAAAAACAACATTACCAATTTTTCTACGAATAGGGTAGTGAAGGATTTTGTGCTGTTTTGCTAGTACAAGTAAGTAGTTCAATTAATTAGTATGATTAATGAGATGTGTTAATAAATACTAGGTTATAATAAAAAAATAGATATATCATATGATTTAAGTAAAATATCATGTGTTAATTGGTTTAATTAAAATACATTGATTTTTGTATTGTTTTTGCATGATTTATAGGATTTGTGATGTGAATGTGATTAATATGGAATGACATGATATGCATTCTATTTTAATATGTTTTACATGAATTTTTAAATAATTTTTCATTATAAAATTGAGTAAATATGCTATTATTTATGCTAGATAGAAATTAATCACATATAAACATAAATATTGTTAATGAATTAAATGAATTTATTTTGAGGTAAAATTTATGGAAATGATAGTTTATTATTTTAGGATGTACTGAAAAATTTGAAAATTTTTCACTTAGTTTACTATTTTTAAAGGCCTAATAGGCATGCTAATTGAGAAAAATATGCAAAATATCAAACGAATTTGTTTTTACATAAAATTTTATGTGTCATAGATTAATATTTCTAGTAGTAAATGCAATTTTTTTTTTTAATTTTTAAAAGTCATTTACTATTTTTTAAAAAATCAATTTATTTTCATATGAAAATATATAATAATTTGAGTTGTTAAATCTAAATAATATATCAAGTGAATTTATTTTGGACCAAAATTTATAGAGATGATATTTTAATGTGCCAATATTCAAATTGGAAATTTTTGTGATTTTTAAAAATCATTTACTATTTCTAAAAATTTATTTAGTTTTGTCTGACAATATATAGTAACTCGAGTTGTTAAATCTAAATAAAATACCAAATGAATTTATTTTTTCACAAATGGAAAAATATTTTAATATGTCTACTAAAAATTTTTGTAATGAAATTATTATTTTATGAAAAAAATTTAAATTCATCTAATAATTTTCCAAGCTTGTTTTAAAATGAAAAAGTGCATGTTTTGACTTAAATAATTAACTTAATCACCGATCCCACTTGAATAATGTATAATTAACTATAATTAGTTAATTAAATTATATTCTAAATTATTAGGTCTTTTATCAAATTAAAATTGGATAAAAATAAGTTAATGGGCCAAATAAGGTAGTTTAAGCATAATAGAACTTCTAGTTATAAAATTGAATAAATAGACATATTATAGGCCTAAATTGAGTAAAATGATTTATTGAGGGCCTTGACATGCTAAATCGACTTAGTTGATAGTTTAGGGATTGATTAAATTAAATGAATTCAAATGGGCTAAATATCCCAAAGTAGATTAAAATAGGTATTTACCCATATAAAGGGGCTTGAATAAGATATTTAGCAAATAAATGGGCATTTGTTAATTTTGGGCTTTAATAATTGGTTATGGGTCTAAATACTAAAATATGATCAAATTTGACTAAATAACAGCAAATGAGCTTAATTAGATAAAATGGGTTTTATAAATTAGTCTTAGGCTCAACAACATAATTTCTAGCCAATTAAGCCTATTTATACTAAATATGCCTAAACAAAATCCTAATAAGTCTTCTCTAGCCATTTAGGGTATAAATATTTCAAAATATAGAAAACACCTAATTTTACGCTTTGTGGGCTTAAATTTCATAATACGACCCTAATACCCTTTACTTATTACAGTTGGGCCTATTTCTAAAGTATTTAAGTCCATTATCTATTTTAGGTATTGAAATACCTACCTAGACTCAAATTTGTTCCATGGGGTCTAAAAGCACTAAAATATCTCCAATGAGCCTAAATAGGAAATTAGAAGCTCCAATAGCTTAATTATGGTCTAAATTAAATTCCATTAGGCTTTCACTCAATTTTAGGTCCAGTAATCAACATTACTCTAACTGGACCTAATTTCAAAATAAAGTATAAGTCCACCTTACTTAATAAACACTTTTTAATTGGCTCAATTACTAAACCTTGAAGCCCATAATCCTGAAAAGTGAAACACCTAAATAATTTCTTATTTGGTCCAACCTAAGAGCTCTAAATGCCTAAGACATCTAAATAATAAATTCAATTTCTAAATTTCTTAGTCTTATTCCAAATCAACTAAGCCTAACTATCCTAAATGGACTAAACTCAATTATAGCCTAATGCCTTATAACATATAAGTCCTTACATTAATTGATTAATTAATATGACTTGAATCATTAATTTTTATACAATTAACCTTCATTAAATAGATATTCAATCAACCTATTATTATACGTGTAATCCTTTATCGTCTATCAATTCATTATTAGGTATGTAGTAACATGTGTATTGTTTGCCTATGATCAATGGATTTAACTTAAAGTTGACCTAATAATTAAATGTGTTGTTTATGTGTGCGTCGTTTAATCCCGGGTTGGGGAGCGACATCTTTGTTAGGTAATGCTAGCGAGGTAGTTATGTAATGGGTAGCTGATAGGGCAAACTGTATTGAAATAACATCCATTTACGTATATTGAGAAGTAGTATATTTAGTTCACGACTATGGATGTTGATTGAGTTTCATATTACTATAGACTGAAATAAATGAACATGCGTCATGGCTGTGAGTCTTAAATAAAGCTATTACATAGAATGTTCCTTTAGGAAGTTAAGATATTCGACCTGCCTTAATCAACTCTTTGAGCAGTTGTTGCTACTCAGAACCCCTAAATTCCCATGACTTATTGTACGGAGTGTGAGTGCTCCGTGTTATTTGAATCGCCTTAAATAATAAATATAAAATATTGTTCATTGCATATAGTTTAGACTCGAGTGCCATATTACATGTGGTTGCGTTACTGTGTATTGAGTTTTAATTGATTCCTTTTTTTTTTTTCTTTTTAGGTATTAGTGATTTCAACTTGGGTCCTCATGTGTATCCATGTATTAGGGATGCAACCAGGCAGATTGTTATAAGGTGCCATGTAATCCTTGGGTTTTTAAATCCTCAAAGAAACAAAGATACCAACGGCAAGATTACATGACATAGGTAAAATAACACTCATATGTTTATACAATCCTAAAGTATAATGTGAACTATTAAATTTTTAGTGTATATTGGGTAGTTAATCATAATTTAAAAATAAACTACATAAATATAAAACACTAAATATTTATTGAAAATTAATTTTTATGGGATTTATAATCTAAACTCTATATTTATTTTTTTGTCTTGAAATAATTAATGGTTTGTTTGTATATTAATTTATATTTGTCTAATATCATAATATGTTCGTCTTATATATATATTATAGATTTAATTTTCATCATCTACACTAAAGTTTCTCTTGAAGCTACCTAAAAAGTCCGATGAGGTATTTTTTACAGTAAAACACATGAAGAGAGTAAACTTGTCCACTTATTATGAAGTTTTCTGCATTAAATGCTGAAAATGACAATTTTTTTTTTCAAACCAAGTTTATCTCACCTTTTCTTACTTGCAAAAGAAGTAGCTGAGATTTGAAAAATTTGCACACTACATCATTATCATCACCAGAAGACGAATACAAAAGATTTTAAAAATTTGCTATACTAATATAATTACAAACTTTTGCTGCCATTTTTACAACGAAATCCTCTTTTCATTTTACCTATATTTACAACTAAGACACAAACCACTTCTTCAAACTCTTACTTTCAATATTAGAAAATCTCTAAGAAATTATATACAAACATTACTTCCAATATTTTTGAAGAAGATAAAGCAATCGCACATAACACACAATCTAAACTAAGGTAATTTCACTTCTTTAAACTCTTACTTTCAATATTAGAAAATCTCTAAGAAATTATATCCAAACATTACTTCCAATATTTTTGAAGAAGATAAAGCAATTGCACATAACACACCATTCAAACTAAGGTAATTTTATTTTTTAAAAAAGGTTACAGTAAATTATCTTTATCACACACTAATATACATACATATTTATTGTTTAGCAGTAAAACACTAAGTTTAGTAGATATCTTAAGTAGTTGAAGAGTAAAACACTAAGTTTAGTAGATATCTTAAGTTAATGAACTAAAATAGAATTTACTAAGGTATAATGAAAATGTATGCATACTTACCCTATGCATTTGACTATGTCTAAGAGTTGTTGTATAACTGCTAGAAACTTATGAACGCATATAACTTTACTTAACAAACATAGACATGAAAATTCATGAAGTAAAATAGAGAAAAACTATGCTAAACATTCATACTTGAGCTTTAGATACTTGAAAGAATGATAGATTTAAGTTTAACTAGTAAGTTTGCTAGATATAGTTATGTTTAAAGTAGTTATGCTAAGTCTATCTTTAGCCGCACTTTAATTCATGCATTAGTTTGAAAAGAAGTTAGTTTGTAAAGTGAAGTAAGACGAGTTTGGTGTTTTAACCATGCGGTAAATTGTGGCTAAGTTGCGCCCATAGTTCTAAACCATGGTAGATGCTGAGTGGAATTGAGGGGAAGTGTTTTTTATCACAACTTCAACCTTGGCTTAGATCGTGCCTACAGTTGACTTCGTAGTTTATGATATGAGTTATACAAATGACCACAATTTGTTATCTTGTCTAACCGCAGTCATTTTAGTGCTTTGATTCACCCTACAATTCAAAATTGTGACTTCTTCTTAAGATTTCTTAAACCCAGATCTTCAAATTCGTTTTACTTTCCAGGGAATTACCCCTGTAACTCCGCAAGGGACGTTATCCCCTTGACCCCTATCCACTAACCGGCTAGCAGAACCACTATATTCATAGCGACTTATAATTCCTTAAAGACAAGACAATTACACACTTGAGTCTATGACACTTAGGTGCCAATAGGAATTATTGTTTAGTTATATATTTAATAATGTATGTTTGTTATTTTATGGAAACTATAGATTAGGATTGAGATTTTCCCATAGACCACTACAACAACTAAGGAAAGACTGTACAGGTAAGTACCTCTGATCTTTTCACATTGTTTGTGTGTGTAAAAGAATGACACAAGTTCTAACTACAATGATAAGTGGCTGTATATGGGGATGTGTATAATGCATATTGTATGATGATTGGATGAATGATAAACTTTAATATTAGAAATGATAACCATTTGCTTGATACCGATTATGTAATGTATATTGATGATTGTTTGAAAATTGTATAGTTACTAAGTAATTTTGGTGTAAATCTTAATTGACCATTAAATGAAATAGACATGCATTGCATGATTGCATAAGTTGCATTTATATGGTATTCATGTCATATATTAGCATCTAGGTTCTATGGTAATGCTAAGTTTTTCCAACGAGTAGAATGAAATTATGGTTTTACAGAAGGTTACCATTGTGGTGTCAATTCCATTGGAACTAAGCACTCATCGACGGATGTCGCCTATGGTGTTAATATGAGGTGGCTAATACTTAGTGAAGTTTCTGAGTTCTAAGGTTAAATTGAGTTATAATACTTATATGTATATATAAAATGATAAATAAGTTTGAAAACAATTTCTCCTTTGTTAGTTCTTAGTCTCTCCTAGGCGTGAATTACTAGAGCAGGTCCTTTAGCCCCTAAGAGATGGTATAAATCTCCATTGGTTTAGATTCTGATAATCTAAATTGTATTTATTACATATGGTGATTGTTGCATTGTATATGTTTATTAAACAAACTTGTTTGATTTTGTCTGATAAGTGCTAAGATCTGGTTATTCACTGAGCTTGTTTGCTTACCCTTTTGTAGATTTATTTGGATATAAGGATCATTACGGTGGACCTATACTTAGAATTGGAGCTAGTATAAGTTAATAAAGGAGTCAAGACTTGGGTTGAAGAAATATCATAGTATTTTATGTAAAGAACAATCTCGGAACAATACATGTATAGTTTTGATATAATAGTTAAGAACTCAATGTAAAGGCTATGTGATGTTATTCTTTTATGTGAACTATATATATATGCAATGTATTTCTTATTCTAAACAATCTTTCGATCCTGTTGTAATTGTCCATACCATGGGGCATTCTAGTTGTATAATACTCATGTGCCTTTCTGGTAGCCTCAGATGGTTAAATACAAATGTCCGTGACTCCAATTTGTTACGTCACATATGTTGAACAATGTGGAGGTTACGATTTTATTTTGATGAGAAAATACATTGCACAAATGCTCCACAACTTACTTAAGTTATATTTATTAAATAGAAACTTATTTATGATATTTGAGCTTTATTGTGCTTATTTATTTTTGTGTTTGTTCTGTTTTGTGTTTTTGGTGCATTGCATATAAGGGATGGATGCACACAGCTCATCAGTACAATAAAGAGAAACACGGTTCTCAAATAGAGGAGATTGAGGGGAAGACCACGAGCTCAAAACGTAGACTAGCTCGCCCGTGCATGGAGAATAATCATTGCAAGATTTGGCATTCGACCCTTAGTGGGCTTTTTGAGGATAACGGCTAGCTTTCTTTGTTACTTATAAATGAAGTGTTTAAGGTGTTTTTCGTAAAGAGAGTAGAGCTTAATAGGTTGATATTATGTGAAAATACTCTCTCAAATTGTATTTGTTTTGGTTGAATGAATATTGAGATTAGTAAGTTAATATTGTAAGGCACTATTCACATGTTTGTATTATTTGAGTGTTTTAGTGTAGTCCTCATGTGAAGTGAAGTCATCGTTTATTAATGTATAAGTGAAGTCCCCATGTGTTGAGGTATTTGTATGTAGTCCTATATGTGTGTAGGCATTGGTGAAGTCCTCATTATGAGACATTTGTGAAGTCCTCTTGTTGAGGCAAATTTGTTTGACTGAATGAATGGCGTGAAGTCCTCCTTAAGTGTGGCAATTTGTGAACGGTGGAAACTAAGGGGCAAATCGAACTCCATGTAAATGCCCATGTGATATTCTCCTTCCTTTATCTCTTTATTATTATTGTTACAATTGCATGAATTGGGCATAATTCGCATAAGAGATAATTGTTGGTTAAATGAAGTTAAAAAATTAGTTTAGAAACCCATCGCAGTTTCCACATGCGTATGTAAACAAGCCTAGTGGTGCTTAGATTTTTCAACAACATCGATATAAGTAGGGTACCCTGTGGGGGTGTGGCATACTCAACCAGTTAAAAACCTTGTAAGGTTTCAGGGCGGGTTTTGGACTTCATTTTAAAATCGCAAAACTCTCTAGGGGTTTCAGGTCAGGTTTTGGGTCATATATATAACTCGATAGAAAACTCCGACCTAGCATAAATATATAATAAGATCTTAAAAAATCATGCCCTCGACCTTTTCTCAAAGTCTCAAAGGAAACCTTGGCCGCAATTCATATTTTCACTCATCACTTTCATTCCCTCTCTCGCCCATCTCTATCATCATATCCTATCCTTTGTGGCTTGCTCATTCACTCTCTCTATCTCATCTAGCATCTTCATCGGCATATCCTTAACTCCAAGAAAATATTAATCCTTCATAATCAATTGAGAGATTGACAATCTAAACAATATGATTTTTTATGAAATAAAATTGCGAGAGGTATATAAAACTTCATTGATACCTTTGTTTAAATGTTGATGGAAAGCAGTAGAGGGATTCAAAGATTTTATGGTCGAAAGTTACGGAAAATATTTGTCAACAATAACGAAATGATTTTCTATTTTTAGAAGTGGAATTCTTTTTTTTTTCCTTTCTATTTTACATAAATATTTTCTAGATTAATTACCAACTATCATAGTTATCAAGCTATCAGCTACCATCTTCTCTTCCCACCATTAATTACTGTTTAAATTTCAATCGAGGTGGTTTGGAGTTCGAGTTTGCTAAAATCCTACTGGGTGGGTTATGGGTATGATAAGGAAAACCCTATAGGCTTTTCTTGGGTTTTGGGATGCCTTATAGACAGCTAGGTCGGGTTTGGCTTTCATATAACCCATACTAAACCTGCCCTAGTTACATCCTTATGGATATAATAATACAAATCAGTGATTCAGAGAAGCAATTAAAACCCACAATAAGATAAAGCGATAAAAACCGATATCCTTGATGAATTGAAGTAATGAAGTATAAAAGCTGCTGTGAAATCCTAAAAATTCATTAAGCTCTCTCTTTACAATGAAATATTTCTTTATACGATTTTTTCTCTCTTTTCCGCCTTTATCTTCCTATTTTCCTATTTATTTTTGTACATCTGTAAAAATGAAAGCAATATGTGTATTTATAGCCCTCTTAATTCATCCCTGCCTGTCAGCCCCTAGCTGTGCTTAAGAGGAGGGCTAAAAAATAAAAGCCTTGTTGCTTGCACAAATTGGCCCAAACTTGATTTGTTTTCTTTCATTTCTCTTAAATCATCATAATATCTTCCAAATGAGCTCTAGAAAGCCTAAAATGAATATTTAACAAATTAAGTATCATTTTCTTCAATAAATCGCAAGAAATACATGATAAATATGTCTAAACAGACGCAAAGAGCATGGGTCTTTTGACACTTATTAATAATGTAATGTATATTATTGTTAATTAAGTTAAAAATATTGCTTCATTAATCATCTAAATTTCATTTATGTTAAATTTATAATTTATTTATAACTAATTTGAATAATTAATTTAAATTAAATTTCGAAAACCATCGGAAAAAAAATCGTGAGTCAAAAATAATAAAAAAACATTTAAATTGTGTGAAACCGGACCCAATTGAAGGCACACAAATCATCACACCGAGGCACACAACACAACACACAATAAATGGGCCAGTAGGTACAACATGTGAAGAAAAAACACACAAAGCATGACACATGAACACGAATGGATAGGGCACATGATATGCAAAGCACACAAAATTTGGCATGTAAACAGCATGTCATGGCCCATTTACCATGCTTATATGCCACTCATGTATTAGTACCACTAAAGCTCTCATATTGAGTATCTTGTCATGTGCAAGATTGCTCCCAAAGCTATTATTAAGAAAGATGAGAAAACCATCCTTATGGTTTGTTGCACTAATGTCAATATCAAAACAATAAAGAAAGGTAAAAAAAAATAATAATATATAAATAAATAAGTGAAAAAATACCTTTCTTAATAGGTTTAATCTTAGCATTAGTGCAACAAGTAGCATTGACGGCTTTCTCATGCTTCTACATGGTGGCACTAAAAAAAAGATGATGCATAAGAGGAATCTATCACGATTTACTCCAATATCAATTTTATCTCCACCACTAGGACCCCATCCTTCAATACTACTAGAAACTATTGCTAGTACAATATCATTGTCATCAACAAAAGGAAACAATCACAATTTACTCCAATATAAACTCCACTTCCAACATTAGGATCTCCACCTTCAATACCACCAAAAGCCGCTACCAGTATCGATGCCATCGTGAAAAACAAAATGAAGCTGCCATGACTTACTCTAATGCCCATTTCAGTCCACCACTAGGACTCCCAACTCCAGTACTACAAGACCAATGCCAATGTCATGCCAGTATGGAGCTAATGTCATGTTACTACCGTGCCATGTTACGTCACTATGACAATTAAATAAATTGTAAAAGAAAAATTATTAATAAAATGTATTTGATGTGATGTTACTATCAACGATATAAGTAAAAAAAATTATATTTGAATGCATCTTATTTTTTTCACCAATAACACTTTCTCTAGAAATTACCAGTGTTTGTGCCATTGTGATCACTAAAAGGAACTCGCCACAACTTACTTTAATGCTAATTCCGTTTCCACTACTAGGATCTCCACCTTCAATACCAACAGAAGCTATAGCCATTATAGTGTCACTGTGATCAACAAAAGGAAGCTGCCACCATTACTCCAATACCAATTCCATTTTTATCATTGGACCTCTACCTCCAATACTACCGGAAGTATTTGTCAATACCAGTGCCATCATGATCAACAAAATGAAGCTAATGCCACTTACTCCAATGCCAGTTCCAGTCCACCATTAGGTCTTCTGGCTTCAGTACTACAAGACCTATGTCATGGTACTGTGATGAATTAATAAATTATAAAATAAAATTTTTATTTTATGATAAAATGTATTTGAGGTGATGTTACTATCTCTAATCTAAGAAAAAATATTTATATTTAAACGAGTTTTTTTTTTAACCACTAGGACCTCCGCTAAAAACTGCTACCTATGCCATCGTGATCAATAAAAGAAACTTTCATGACTTACTCCAATACCAATTCCATTTCCACCACTAGGACCTCTACCTTCAATACGACTAAAAGCCACCGCAAGTACATGCCATCATGATCAACAAAAGGAACTAGCCACAACGTACTCCAATACCAATTCCATTTCCACCATTAAGGCCTCCACCTTCAATACCACTAAAAGCTACTATTAGAACCAATGCCATTGTGATCGATAAAATGAAGTTACCATGACTTACTCCAATACTAGTTCCAGTCTACCACTAGGACCTCTTACGCCCATACTACTAAATTTATGCCAACATCAGTGCCATGCCATTGTAATTAATTTTAAAAAATTAAATAAAATTTTTTATGTTATGAGTAAATGTAATAGATGTGATGTTACTATCTTTAATATAAGTAAACAAATTTATACTTGAAAGTGTCTAGTTTTTTCCACCTCAAGGATATCCATAAAAAACTTCTAATGTAGCATTGTATCACTAAATGACCAACATCTAATATTCGATGATCAATTATTGTGTCCATCAGGGAGACATCTTCAACAGAGACATTACTTGAATTCGCTCGTGGACATATATTATAACCAATCATATGATGGATTAATCTACAAATTGGTCAGAGATCTTTTTATTTGAGGTGCTTCAGGAGGTTAGATTGATGCTTACCAGCACATATTGGAGCGCTAGCTTGGTTAAATACTCGGTGGAACACATTGGTCATATCCTAATTTTTTTCGCAACTTATCACCTTTATTGGTTTGATGGAATAGACTGTTAAGATAATTTAGGGTAATTTGGAGAACACATCCAAACATATGAGTAGTGATAGAGGCTTAAGTTTGGTATCCACTATCCACCTAAGGAACCACATTAACATCTTCTATCATATTGCTTGTAGTGGCATTCAAATAAAACATATGAATGAGATCGACGTATGTCTCGTTCGAAAGGTCTATGACTGCAACCAAACTATTGGTGCTTAAGGCGCTAGTGAAGTTATGCAACTGATTTAACCCGTTCATATCATAATCTTTATCTAGAAAGACGAACCAAGAGTAGAACTTAGTTTTTGTATTGTGCTCTCATAGCCAGGGTGGACAAATGGATATAAGTATCACTATCACCACATAGGTGAGGATTGGGTGGAGGAAGTAAGGATGGGGACAAGATAGGTGTTCTTTCCCGTAGCGACGTTTGCAGTTGCTTTAATACTATGGCGTGAACTTTCTTGATGCTCCATTAGTTATATATTATAGGAACAACTTCTATTACAATTGGCAAGTCTAAGTGTGATTGTGTGACAGATGAGTAGGCAGTAATGAAGGTTTGGAATCAATGTGCTTACTTCCTTAAAGGTATTTATAGAATTGGTGTGGCCACTTCATAAAAAAAAAAAAGAAATGCCAATGTGGGCATGTCGTTTGTCAACGTACCTACGTCAGTGGTCGACATAGGTACATTGGCCGGTGACGTGCCTACGTCGGCCATCTAAAAAAAAAAATCAACCAATGCAGTATGTCATCAGCCAACATGCCCATGTCGGCCAAATTTAAAAAAAAAAAAGTTCGATGTGGTCACATCATCGACCAACGTGCCCACATCAGTTTTAAAAAAAAAGTGGCCAACGTGGGCATGTCACTAGCTAACGTACCCACATTGGCTACCGATTAAATATATTGGATCCAGGCTCCAGGTTGTAACACTATCCATTTTTGAAACAATTTCAGCCCTTATTATTTACAAGTGTGCTAATCCTTTACCCGTATTTAATTTAGACTTCCTTGACACTTTTTCATTTTTCTTTTACATATCGATATGGTAGGAAACAACAATAATCAACACAATTTTCCTAACTTCAATGAGTTTAATGACTTATGGATTTTTGGAAACACTACTCTTCACCACCTTGATGAATCAGATGGGGAACCTTGAATATGTGGCTCTTATGTCCTTACCACTTATGCTAGTATATATTCTCGAACAAAAAGCAGCTGGAGCGGATTATTTACAATCTCTACCAACAGTTACACAGCCGCCTTCCATGGCCAGTGGAATAATGGAGGGATAACTTTTCATTGTGTTAATTTTGTTCATTATTACTTCATAATTAACTGTAATTATTTTCTATTTGAAGGCAACAACTTTCTCTATGAATGAACAATTATTCCCAACATAGAGTAATAATGACTCTATCATGACCAACGGTTCTTCTTCGATGTCCTAAGAAGAAGACAACAACCATCTAGAAGTATTTTATAGAAACTGAAGCATCCATTTTAAATGGAGAACTTATTCAATATGCCTTTTATCGAACTTGCGGCAATAAGTTATCGTTTAGGTCCCATAATGGCATGAGACACTTGAAACGACACATAGAAACACACGTGTCCAAAGGGCATGTTGTGGTGGAGGACCCTACCAATGACAACAACTCCTGTATTGAGGTTGTTGATTCCACAACATGACAATTCAATTAGCAAGATATGTGAGACTAGCTAGTAGAATGGATGACAGCTACAAATATATCATTCCATGTAGTTGGTCGTGAAAAATTTGATAGTTGGAGTACATGAGCCATCAACCCCTATATTGATATGTGGCTGACAAACATTAAAAAATGACACAATGAGCCTTTTTGAGAAAAGGTGTGAAGGCGTGAACCTTTAAAGGAGGTGCTGTCGAACCTTCCTTTTAGGTATAATCCTCTAAAATAATGCACTCAATTTTGCTTGTGTAGTGTCTTCCTTACCTTAGACGTATGGAAATCTCCCATCGATGATGTACAATTTAGCTATATATGCATGACCACTCATTAAATAGATGAATAGTGGTTAATCTAGAGGCAGATTATTGCTTTTAAGCCACTTGAGGAGAGACACACCAGCTAGGCAATTGCAAATAATATCCTGGAAGCCATCCAGTGTATAGTACACACCATATTTAGTATATCGTTCGATAATGCATCAAACAATATTGCTGCCATTCGTTATCCGAAGCAGTCGTTAAAGCCGGTGTGTAATGGAAAGTTTTTTCACCTCCAATGTGTCTGCCATATTATGAATTTGGCAGTGTAAGCAAGCCTTGGAGCTTGTGGCCTTGGCATACGTATTGAAAAGATAAGATATGCAATCAACTGTCTTCGTATATTCATGGAGATTTAAATAGATGCACATGGAGTTTGTTAAGACACACTATTTAGAGCAAAAGCTGCCTACACTTGATTGTGTAACCAGCTGCAATTCTATGTTCAAAATGCTTAACTGGGTATTGAAGTACAGAAGGACTCTAACTCATTTGTACAATACTTTATCAATCCCTCTAATCCTAGTATTGACTTGATGGAGAGTTAAGAATTGACAAATAACACATGTACTTAAAGAGGTATTGAAGGCATTTCTTGGCCCAACATAACATTTATTTGGTTGCTATTATCTCACTAGCAATTGGGTACTTCCTCACCAGGTTGACATATCAGACATGCTGAGTAACTAAAATTCTAATCCTAATCTAGCTACTACTGTGTTTGCAATGGCTAGTAAGCTTCGGGATTATCTTGTCCCTCTTCCCCTTCTCTTCCTTATTGCAATAATGCTAGATCCACGGTATAAGTTTTGTGCAACTGAAGTACTTATAAAGGAATTCTATAAGAATATTGGTGTGGCCAATCCAAATAAGAGGTTGCAAGTCTTCATACTGCGGTAACAAATTTGCTCAAAGACATGTATCAGTGTCATGATTAGATAAATGCACCGCCACCATAACCACAACGATCCAACAATCACTCATCCCAGGGTTTTTTAAAGAGAAGTAAACAAATTGCCGAGGAGTTACAAGCAGCCATACGACTTCCCAATAAATCTTTTATGACATGTTTGTGTACGAGGTTTAGTAACTTGATGAGGAGGAACCGAAGAGGGAGAGGGGGAATGGGAGGGATGATTTCAATGTCCTCAGTTGATGATACATATGATGACGATGCTTTCCATATTAGCATGGACGTTTTGGCTTCTCTAGCTTCGACAGTTTCATCAGAGCCAGCTTTGAGTTCGGGTGGACGTGTCCTTGAACATACCACCATAGGCTAAAAAATGCTACTGTTGAAGCATGTGTGTGCTTCAAAGATTGGTTCGATGCCATTAATAGGAAGCAGATGGACCCATACTTTTGGTGGCCCGAGGACAACAACTTGAGATCGGGGAGTCGTTGTCACTACTGGATTTGCAGCAACAGACATAGACAAAAAAGTGAGGTGAAGCTAGAGGAGGTTCCTAGGAGGGTGTATGGTTGATAACCTTTCCCCCTAGTATTCTTGTAATCTTTTTGTAGTTAACAAATGACACTAATAAAATTTAATTTTCCACTGATCCCAAATGCATTTATTAATTTTATTTATTTAATAATTTACAATTATTCCAAATAAATTAATTAAGCAAGTTTAAAATTTAATATAAATTAATTACTATTACAATATTATTTGATAATTTTATTTTTGTATTTCCTAAAAAAATTGAAGTTAATATGTTAATAATAATACGATTGAAATTATTTGAAAAAATAAAATATACTAAATATATTATATTTTTTAAAATGACAAATACATTTGATTAAAATAGCAAATATATAATTAATTTAAATACAATTTATAGTAAATTAAAAAAATAAACCAATATTTTTATATTATTATTTAAAAGAAAGGCCCAAGTGCTGGTCCGTGTGCCTTGCATGTCGTACATGGCCACTTATTTTGCGTTCCTCTGGTGTCGGCCCATGCGTGCTCATGCTTTTGTCTTTTTTCTTCGTGTACCATGCCAAGCTCACGGCCTACGTGCTGGCTCACGCATGCTATGACTCATTTGCCATGCCTAATGGCGTATAACTATGAATAAAAATTTGACATGTGAATAGCTTTTTCAAAATTCAATCAATATCATTACTACTTGTTATAGTTATATTGGTACTTTTTTTGCCTTCTATTTGTGCGATTGTGGGTGAAAGGAGGACTCTAAATAATTTGACACTTAGATCAGTGAATTAGAGAAGATATATATATTTATATATATATGAAATTGGTTTGGGTTTGATCTTCTAATTTTTTCATTTTTTTAAAGATTTCTTTAATTAAGAAAAATGAATGATAGAAATTGTCTAAAATTTTAATATATTTTATGATATTACTATGGTGTCATAATCTTTTTTGTAATTTCAATCCTTGAGACATATAGTGGAATCTTAATCATTGTTTACTTAATGATTTAATAAATTATATTATATGATAATTCAAACACATTCCTTTAGGTTGTCTAGAAAATCATAAGAAAGAAGCCTTATGAAAATTAGCAAAATGATATTAATACAGCTAAAAGACAGAATCGATTTTTAAATATTTTTCTAAAAAATATAGTTAGTATATAACAATTCAAAGTATATTAGGATTTTACTGAACTCTTAAGATTTTATGGAAGGTAATACTATCACCCTAGTATCGGAGAAATTAGTATCAACTATTCGGTAACTGAAATTCTAGTTGCTGAAGATTGGACTCTCAATGCGTAACAACCAAATTTACTATATGAACAATAAGTCTGAAGATATACATACGGAATTAGCATAATAATGGTATGATAAATTTGTGTTTTTTTTCCTCATCTTGAGGATATTCGCTATTATGATTGGTGTTAGAAAAGATAGCATCGTATAACAATAAAATATTTTTCCTTTCACCTATAAGTTATAAACAATAGAATAAATTGAAATTCAAATAATAATAAGGAACACTAGGATTTAAAATAAAGAACCATAACGGGAGACTACAAGACTGCAGTGCAAAACTTCCACTATTAACAAATAATGTAATTACAATATTTTTCTCACTAATTATATTAATGAATAACTAATCTTTTATCAAAACAATTGGTATCGATAAAATCACAAAACTAAATTAATTTGTAAAATCACAAAAATATCTATTCAATTTGGATGATTGAGGAGGGTCCACAAGGATAAAAAATAGTCATCCAAACCATGAATTCAACGAATAAAGATTCCCCGATTGAGATTCAATAAACAATCCGATTGTGAATCCAAAGTTGTTTCGTTAGAGTTGGTTTTCTTATGATGTTGTAAAATAATTTCCTTCTTCTCACAATTTTGCTTCAACACAATGTAGTGTCTAGAGTGACTAAAATACTTTTTTTTTCTTTTTAATTTTTTTAAAAAGCAAGCCATGAGTCTTTACTTTCTTTTTTCAATATGATGCTTTCTTCTGTTCCAAATTGTTTTTGTCAATCGTTACAATTTTCCCATTTTTAACCATCACACATTTACAATTTTTTTCCTTAAAAATATATAATTAGAGTTTCTATTTTATTTGCTATCAACCTAATAATTAGGCAATAGTCATAAAATGAAAGTCTTAATAACTTAAATTTCAAGTTCCAATATTTGTACTTTTATAACTACTTTACATAATTTATTTTTTTTATTAATCTTTAATTTATTCTCAATGTCATACAACTTTAATTTCATTATGCTTGATGGATAACACTCCATGCCTCATACAAATGTTCTTGAAATAAAGGTGAACTTCCTTTACAACTTGCAGGAATTGTCTTGGAACCCATATCCAGTGAAACTTAAGTACAAGATAGGTCTTGAGACCTCTGAAATATTATGTTGCATCTTTATGTTATATAAGTTTTTAGTACATTTATCAATCTCCAACAATTTAACCATATTATTTAGAATCACATATATTTCATGAAGTATACATTTTGAACATAAAATAATAACTTCGGACAGTTTATTACGAAATACTATCAAAAGATTGCAATTTATGGGGTCTAGGGTTAACTTGCTTAAGGTATATAACAATATCAAATCTATTAAAGAGTTTTAACTAATAAAAGAAAATTCGATAAAAGAAAACTTTATGAAAAAAATAAGCAAAACCACAACAGTTTCTATTTCAATGCAATCATTCTTTTTCAATAGGTAAGTTGGCTAGGCTTTGAGTATGCCTTAAATTAAAAAAAAAATTGTTATGTTCATTATTGTGAATTGAGGATCTTTATGGTTAGGTACTAAATACTATAAAGCCTCCTACTTTATATACTTTGGGAGTATAATTTTTGAGTCACATAGAGTATGAAGATATTGTACTTTATATCCCATCTACTAAGACAATTACCAATTATTTTGGTAGTATGAAAAAGAAGTGAAAAAGCATTAGACATTAAGAACTTATCTTTTCCCTCCTTGTTTTCTTTGTGTTTTTCAGCACAATTATTTATTTTTAAACAATTTCCCCTTTTCTTGATGTTTCTCTTCTTTAGGTGCATTATAAGAGAAGAGCTTTCGATTTCTTTTTCCTCTTCTATTCTCTTGTTTTTTCTTGGCCGATACTACCATTGAGAATCACGAAAAAGCCATTAATGCTATTTACCACATGAGTGCTAAGAGTGAATCCATCCACAAAGATGTACATATAAAGGTACCTATATGCATTTTTGTAGATGGGTTCAATCTTACCATTAGTGTAGCAATGGTGTAAGCATCTCTCTTTTTTTCTTGATCATAGCATTGGGAGCAAATACTATTTGTAGTCCTATGTCTCTCTTTTGCTTTTATGATAGTGATGAATAAGTAATTTGACATATAGTTTGTGACATAGGGAAGAGAGAAATAGATATTTATAGGAGAGTCGATTGAATGTTGATCTTCAAAAATTTACTTCTCTCAAATTTTTCTTGATTAAAAAATTAAATGGTTAACATTATCTAAATCTTGAAATATCTTGTAATATCATTATGACGTCATATTGATTACATATTACCATATCTTAACCATTATCTAGTTCGAGATTTGATGAATAAAATCATATCAAATATATATTTATCTATATCATCTATAACTATACTATTTAAGGAAGGGGATTTTGGTGTCTTTTTCTCAATTCCATCAAATGCCCTTAAAATATTATAAAGAAATTTATTAGAACATATCTTATTATAACTTAGCTTAATATTGACAATGGTAAGGCAATGACGTTATAGAATATCTCTTTCTTCTTCAATTACACTATATTTGACATCTTATTTGTATTCCTAAAAAAAAGAAAAAAAGCTTTAATTAAAGTCAAGCAATAATAACCGATATTATAAAAATGCTATTTCACTGGATTCTAAAAATAAATTACCTTGATTGCTTTTTTTTTTTTTTTTTTTTTTTTTTTTTTTTTTTTCAGTTTGAACACACCTCACATTCTTATATCATATGGTGTAATCGATTATTCTCTCTCTTCCTCATTTCTTCTCCTTTTGATAATTTTTTGATTGATAGGTTACTGCTAGAAAAGTCTATAATAATTTCTTATTGAAAACAACATATACCATAGCATTTTTATTTATCACATCATATCGAATTTGATTATTGTGAATTTTTTAAATCTTAGTTTTTTATAATTGATTATCTACATGTTATAGTATCATAGATTATATAATTGTGACTAGCATCGTTTTATCGAATAATGGGTTTGTACATTCAATAGTTATTTGTCACAACATTGTGTGTTGTGGTTGTTTCTTTCTTTCTTTTATTCCAGTATGAAACATTGACAAAATTGAAGCTTAAAGTTAAAATGATAAGTTATAATTCTTTGTAAAATTGTTCTTAAACTTAATAAGCGAACCAAAAATGATTCTAATAAAATCTTTTTAAACTCCTAGCAGCTATCTTATAAAGTGCTATATGATTTGGAAGTAATGAAAAAGAATGCTTAAAGTTGTTAATCATGTCACTTGATAGATGGCTTTAAAGAGTTATTATTAGTAGATTAATCAGTGGTATAAAAATGAAAATGGAGATTTTGATGTAGTGTATATATACATATATATAGAGAGAGAAATATTATGTAATGTTTGAAAAAAAAATATTGATATAGTATTTTAAAGGGTTAATGTCACAAATGGTACCTAAACTTTGATAAAATATATAATTAGGTATCTGAACTTTAAAATTGATTAATTTACTATTTTAACTTTAAAATCGGTCAATTTAATACCTAGAAAAACTTTTTTACATGTCAATAGTACTTTCGTTAAGATCATTCATATGCGAAATTGATAACTTTTAAAGTTTCTCAAGTACTAAATTGATCAATTTTAAAGTTTAGATACCTAATTACATATTTTACCAAAGTTCATGTACTATTTTTGAGATTGTCTCTATTTTAAAAGAAGAGTCATAAATGGTCATGCTAATATCAATCATGAATAAAATTTTTAGAACTTACAAAATTTGTGAGGCTTTAAGAGCTTGTGATATGAAGTCATAAAAATAGAAATATATAGAATATAACAATTGATTGATAATAAATGTTATTATAATAGATAAAAAATAATAATTATAAGTGACAATAATAAACTGCTAAAAGAACACACACATACATGGAAGCTCACATCTATATAAATACACATATCTCATAATTATATAAATAAGGTTTTGACTTTAATATAGTTGAAAGGAATCAAAATTGTGTTTAGTCCAAGATTTGACGCCATGAGGAGTTACCATATCAAGCTTGAACAATGAAAATGATAAATAAAATTAATTAGGTATGATTGGAGAAGTAAGAGTATATTCCTACATTTATGTGAATTACCTATTGAAATAGCTATGAATTTCTTAACTTATATACCAATGTGTTATTGAAATGATATATATATATATATATGTATATGTGTGCATGGATAATATAATTAGTATATGTGTTATTTTGTATGTGGGCAGTATAATGAAATTAATATTATTGTATTATATGTATTAATGTGTGTATAATGTAATGAATAAGTATGTCTTTTGTAAATTAATATGTATGTATAATGTTTAGAATTTAATAAAATTATTTGTGAATTGTTTAAGAATAATGACAGAATTTTTACAAAATTAAATTCTACTTTTTAAGCTTAAATTAAACTCAAATGCATTTCAAATTAAACCAAATTAACCTTAGGTCAAATATACCCCTAAAGTGAAATTATGGATTAGTATTGACTTCATTTTGGACAAAATTTGAACCCTTTTGGCAGCCTTAATCTCCTATACGAATTTTTCTTTTCTTTTCTTTCTTCCTCCCTTCCATCTCAAAACCCTAATTCCCTAAGCCAAAATTAATTACAAGCTTTTGGATTCAAACAACACTCCAAGTCAAGACTTAATCATGTAAGTTAAATGCAAGCTTAATCTTTTTATTTTATGTTAGGGATGCAAGCGGGCGGGTCGTTATAGGGTACCCGATCCGCCCGATCCGCTAAAAACCCTATAGGGTTTGACCCTATAGGGTCTCGGGACGGGTTTTGGGACCAATAGAGAAAACCCTATAGGGTTTCGGGTCGGGTTTGGGGTAAATAATACGAACCCGATAAAGACCCGACCCGAGAAATTAAATAAAAAAAAAAAAGACAGGGCAGAGCCGAGCGACTCAGCCAAGCGGCAGAGGACAACTGCGAAATTTCAAATTTGGATTTTTTGAGCAGTGAGCTCCAGGCCTCCACTCCAGCTGTATGACACTCACACTCTCTCCACACTCCACAGCCACACACGTATTGCTGCGGCAGCACACACAACACACTCTACACAGAACACACACACTATACACTACACTAGACAAAAGACAATAGGACCGACAGGACCTTCCTCCTTCTCCTTCCTTCCTCCAGTCCTCCACGGCTCCACTCAAATTTACAACCCTAGCCGCACCTGTAATCTGTCTCTCTCTCTCTCTCTCTCTCTCTCTCTCTCTCTCTCTCTCTCTCTCTCTCTCTCTCTCTCTCTCTCTCATCTCGATGGATCGTCTTCTTCTGTTGTTCTTGTAGGACAGAGGCAGTCGGCAGACGAGTGACGAGAGTCACGAGACGGCATCGGAGACAACACCGACGGACGACGGACGACGGACGACGGGACGAGCACGAGGTTACGAACGGATGACAACACCGACATCATCCCCCACCATAGGTCCAATAATTGCTGCATTCCACATTTGAATGGGCTATTTTAGTATTTTGGGATTTTCATTTTTTCTTGTTATATGTTTATTTTGTTTCTGTTGATCTGTTCGGATTTTGGAATACAAGCTGCAGCACGGTTCTGGTTCTTTGGTTGAGCTATATATGATTTTTGAAAGTAGACATTTCACGAATTTACATTATTATTCAAATCTCTAAAGCTTGTAAAATTGTTAAATATTTGAGAACTTTTAACTTCAAAAGTACCCAGTAGGAAGTTAAGAAGTGATTACTTTGTATATTTAATCACTTTATCCCAACCCTCTTTTTCCAGTTTTCAAACCGGACAGCTTGTCTCAGAGCAGCATCCCATGATTTAATTAAGGTCCTTTCCTTCATGATTTACACATGCTGTTTGATTGATTAGTACTAAGAGGGCATGATTCTATTCTGTCCATTTTGTTTGGATTTACTGCGGGGCTGAAGTGAAGGGGGGTGTTCACTCTGCTTAATTGTACGTGGGCAACGTAAATACTGCATCTTTTTGTACGTACAATTGGGGTTTTTATCGGCTTTCATTTGTTTTATTTGGTTTCCTAAAGATGTGTGGTGGATGTTATCGTGTTCAGGTAGAAGCATTCTTCATGACTTATTGCGCGTAACTGGCATTCCCTGAAGATACCTGCTTTACTATGTCTGTTGAATTAGGTTTGAGTTAACCTCTTTGCTTGGCTTTTGTGGCTAGTTTTATTGGCTGATTGTCGTGGAAAATCTCTTCATTTGGGTAAATTTTATCTAGATAAGTGATGCTTAATGCAGGACATGTTAGTAAGCAGAGTTTACAAATGTTTGCCAAGTTGTGTGTTTGCATAACATGAATCTTTTGTTTCTAGTCAATCCATTGGTAGGGATTGTATCTGACTTAATTTAGTTCTGTTGTGTTTCTCTATCTGTTATAGCACTCACCTTAGTAGCATTCTTATAATTATATTTACATTTTTTTTTCAGTTTTGTGTATGTTCCAGCTCCACATACAAGTGAAGCTCTTGGTGATTGCTTATTCAATGCATTAATGAAATGGGGCTTGGATAGAAAATTGTCTACAATCACTGTAGACAATTGTTCAACAAACGATGCAATGATCACAGTTTTACTTATGAAGCTGCGAAAGGATGATCTGATTCTTCGTGGACAGGTACTCCATATGCGTTGTTGTGCTCATATCTTAAATTTGATTGTGAAAGAGGGTGTCAATGTGATTGAAAAATCAATAGAAAGAATCCGTGATAGTGTTATTTTGGTCAGCGACACCATCACGAGTGGAGAAATTTAGAGAGGCATGTAAACAGATAGATGTGGCATATTGTAGAATGCTTTGCTTAGATTGTAAAACACGTGGAATTCTACATATGAAATGCTTGTTACTGCCCTTGCATATAAGGATGTTTTTTATAGAGCTCAGCTTTTGGATAAACATTACAAGTCACTTCCAACTGATGAAGATTGGGATTTAGCTGAAGAAATTTGTAAGAAGTTGGAAATTTTTTATGAAGTGACTACTCTTTTATCTGGTAGAAATATCTAACTACAAATTATTATTTTTGAGAAAAGTGTTTGAAATTAGGGAAGCCTTGATTGAGTGGAAAGACTCTTTTGATTTGAATTTAAGCACAATGGCTGGAAGATGTTTGACAAGTTTGAGAATATTGGGGTGATGTGCTATTATCATGGCTGTTTGTACTGTTTTGGATCACGTTTCAAGTTGAAAGCTGTTGACTTTGTATTTCAATTGTTTATGGTGAGAGGGCTTCTGTGAGAGGGAAACTGTTAGGAAGACTTGTTATGATCTACTTCAGGAATATCAACTAAAGGCTAGATCTCGTCAAAATAAGAATACAGGCAATTCTTCTTTAATGGCTTCACCAACTGGTGATGTAGCTCTCAATGAATGTATCAAAAAGTCAAGTTGGTGCAATACATGACCATGTTACTTTTGATGGCGAAGTAAAATCAGAGTTGGACCATTACTAGAAGAGCCTGTATTGCCATGGAATTGGGGTACTGATTTTGATATCCTTGGATGGTGGAAATTGAATGGAAGCAAGTATCCTACACTGCAATCATTAACTAGAGATCTATTAGCTATGTCTCTACAGTTGCATCTGAATCAGCATTTAGTACAAGTGGACGTGTAATTACACACATAGAAGCCGACTGAATGCAACATAATAGAGGCATTGATGTGTAGCCAGTGTTATTATCATCTGAAAAAACAAGTAAGAATTTTCATTATATAATATTTATTAATGAAAAAGTTTTGTATTTCCTATGTCTTCCATTGCATTTTATACAATCTTTCTCAATTTTTCTTGTAGGTTTTGACATCACTGAGCTAGAGAATGAGATGAAAAATTTAAATATTGAAGATTAAGATCAAGTAAGTAAATATTATGTGGTGTATAAAGTTATTTCTCCTTTTTTATTATTTTATATTAACTGAATACATATGAGATAATTTTATTTTGGTTATTACTTTACTAGTGACCTATGGTTTGAGATGGTGGCATCCTTGATGATTTTGTGCTATCTGTATTTTGGTGAAGGAAGTCTTAGCTATTGTGAAGGAAGACAACAGTGAAAGCTTTAGCTATTAACTGCAAGTTTTTTTTTTCTTTTCTTCTATGGAAACATTTGTGAAAGACTAAAATTGTAATGTTGGTGTGTGCTTTTGTTTGTTGGGGAGTGGAGACCTTAAGTCAACTAACTATCTTTTTTTTTTTTTTCCTTTGAGCTAGGTTTGGATGTGCTATTTGGACATGAATCATGGTTGATATTTTTGTTCCTTAGTGGATGTTTGTGATATGATAGAATTATCTTAGACATCAACTTTGCTTTTATTGATGCTTCTAATGACCATGATTAATGATTTTCAATATTCCAACATATACCATTAGGGACAACTTTGACATAAACACTCTCTTATAAGAGATTGAACAAATTGTTAGTAATGATAATTAATGCTTACTTCAATTTGAACCTTGTTTATTTCATCTATCATTGATTTTCACAACAATAAACAAATTTTTATTTGGACACAATAACAAAAAAAATTTTTTTGAATGAAAAAAAAAATAAATAATAATCGGGTCGGATCGGGTCACTATCAGGTTTGTGATTGTCGTATCGGGTCGGGTTCTGGGATCATGTCAAAAAACCCTATAGGGTTTTTTTCCGGGTCTGGGATACTTTTATATAATCGGGGCGGGTTCGGGTTTTGCATGACCCGTCCCAAACCCGCCCCGGTTGCATCCCTATTTTATGTTCTATCTTGTACTTGCTAGTAAAGCTTAGATAAAAATGAAGTTTATGTACTAAATGGTGTTAGATTGATTTTGTGCATTGATGGTAGTTTAAATAGGATTACATGGCTAGAGGAGTTGTAGTGTATATCTTATATGAATGTTGACATGTGAGGATGAGTGTATTGTGAAGATTGAAGGATTGAGTAGTTGAAGTGTGGATTTGAAGTGTGATTGGTGTTTTGATGATTAGAAGTAGAATTTTTGTTGTTAGGATAGCATTTAAAACATATAACAAGCTTTGGAAAGTTTAGATGAAGTTTGGAGAAATTTTGAAGTGAACAAATTTTGTAATAAAACAGGGGGAAACAAAAACATTTTTTCGTATAGACTTAAATTTGAGTGTACGCCGGCATCGGGCACTTCAACGCCGCCGGTGTAGAGGCGGTGTTGGAAGTAAACAGAATCAATTTTCTTAAAGCCGTTTAAACGCTACCGGCTTTTACTGGAAAAGTCTGCCAGTGTTTATCTTTTAAAACACACGCTAGCTATTAGGGTTCCAACGTTGCCGGCTTAGAGGCGGTGTGGAATGAGAACATAATCATAATTTTTAACGCCGGGCTTAAGGCCGCCGACGTAAGATCCAAGGCTACCAGTGTACATGAATACGCTGCTGGTGTTGGGGGTATTCACGGGCGTGGACCAAACTCGTGTACCTCTCGAAAATTTTTGAAAATTTGGAGTTGCATTTTACACCGGCTCAAAGTCGCCGGCGTATAATGAAGACTGCCGGCGTATCCTTGAACGCTACCAGTGTTGGCAATATTGAACTATAGTGTATTGCACACCGGTTCAAAGCCGCTGGCTTTGAAGGCCGGCGTATCCCCTGAGCTTTTCAATTTCAAAAACTTCCTTCAAAATTTTCCGAAGTTAGGTATATGATCAATTAAATATTTGTTAAGTGTTCTATGATATAATAGGATGTTTAAATGCTTTATTATGACCTTGTATTAATTTATTTGAATTTCTTTGATATATTGTATTTTCAACTAATTAATTAATGCTTAAGCTAAGTGTGAAATTTAATATTGTCTTAAACAGTGATAGATCCTCGCTCGGCCAACCCATTAGTACTCGAGTTATCCCAGGTACACAGCAACTTGTTTGTTTCTTTGCTAGGATAGACTTCAAACCAAATTACTTTAAATTAAGAAAATCTTATTAATTGATGAGTGTTGATTTTTCCTTGTTTGCTGTTGAATTTGGTTTGGAGAGTGGCACCCTGTTCACATTGGGGGCAGGATACTTTCTCGTTAATGGATAGAATTATTTAGGAGATATGAGTATTTGAGCTACTCATATTAAACCCCTGAGCGTCATGATGCGTTACTCATGATCCCTTAGTATTACGGGCTACGCCGGAAGGTGAGGCTGCCTAGTCTGTATGAATAGTAGGGACCACTCAGGGAGGCGGACGTAATACTAGATCCCTATTGTCCGGAGTTTGAATACTCCTGTGTTATTTTACTAACTAAAGATTTAACAACAACAATTGATTGTTGCATAATGTATTAGTCTAAGAATGTGTGACTCACTTTGCATTTGTATTTGTTACTTGTGTACTGGGCCTTTGGCTCATATTTTATCCATCTCAAGTGATGACTCCGATGAGTTCCATGCGAGTATGGGGTACGGAACCGATTTTGAAGATTTTCTTGATGGTTTGGAGGATTAGAGTTAACCATGGACTCAATGGAACCCTATAATTGTAATAGACTAGATGTGATTTCTTTTGTTGGTAATGTAACTAAAGTGTTAGTTTGGGTTGTGTTTTGAAAATATTGTTAAAGCTTGTAACAAGCCTTTGGATGTAATATATATATGTACCTAGTTATGTAGGACTTAAGTTATTTTCCTTTGCAAAATATGTTGGTAATGAAGTAGTGTGATTTTGTTTAAGGTTTAAGAAAAATTATGATTTCTATTATATTATCTATGTAGAATTAGATAAACAATTCCTCAAACAATTCTTTCAGACAACCTTAAATATAATCTTATAGGTTATATGTGGTTGGGGAACTGTTATCGCCTATTTCAAATATAGGGGATAGCAGGTCCTTACACCTATGCTTGTGGAACTATTAAAATGAGACTAAAGATGGATTTAGGAATTCTCCTTGAGTATTAATCTTGGGGAAATTATATGATCCCGTCATTATTTTTGATGGGACAGGTTCTGTTACCATCAAATAGCTCACATCATATCAAATTACTAAAATAGTTAATATTTTAATTATTATATTTATTTTAATGGTTAAATGACTGATTGGATGGTTTCGTTGACGAGATCGTAGAAGCTTCTTTAATCTTGACACTAATGTTCGAGAAAAATTCTATGGTCTCGTCATTAAATTTCGTAGGACGGTCTCATCATCATCTAATGACTCATATCATATCTAATCATGATCAAATAACTAATATAGTTAATATTTCAATTATTATACTTATTTTAATGATTAGATGGTCGACTGAAATGTCCTGTCGATGGGATCATAGAAGCTTCCAATGTTCGATAATTTCTCTTGGAATTGAGTTAATCATGTTACTGCAATACCAATTTGAATTTGTCTCTACTTACACAATTTTGCAAGTCTTATTGGCCATCCCTATTATTCATGCGTTAGATGATTGACATAGACATGTAGATACATAACGCAATTAGACAATTTGAAGTAAAACTATATATGTATGGATAATATTAGAAAGTAATATGGCATGAACAATATTAAAATGTACAGCCAGAATTTGAATATAAGGATAGAAGCGAACTACTTTTATGAAAGAGTAAGATATACGATTATGTTAGTTTTAGATTGTACCAGAGGTACTTGCGGTTGTTGTAAAATGTCATTGTCCCTACGATTGGTATCTTACTTAGAAAAGAAAGAGAAAAGAAAAAATAATAATAAGTTTCAGTACATCCTATGGGTTTTCAATGTCAGGGAACCGCATTTCTGTTAATAACTAAACAAATCCATCAACAGATATTTGCTGATGAATCATGTCTATATCAATTTATCATTCACACTTTGCTTAGAAATCAAATTTCTCTAGTATATAACAAAGTCATATCTAAATGAAAAACCTGTACATAACCCTAGATGGTATTTATGCAGACTCATCTGCTGCATATGCGTTCCCGTGCATAGTGCATGTATTGATATAAATTTACCTATTAACCCTCAATGCTGCATAAGAGTATTGTGTAGGATATTGGTAGTAAGTAGATATAAAAAGCAGTGTGATACATTGCCAAGAGTGTATAAACCTTTGTTAAGGGTCAAAGGTAGAAAAATGAAAAGATAAGGGTCTGTGTTGTGTGTTGTTTAATAGTCTTGTGTGTTGTCTGTGTTGTTTTGTGGTATTGTTGTGTTATATTCTGTTGCATAGTGGTGGGGATGATAGGATGATATTTTGTTGTTTTGTTTTGAGGTTGCTGATATGGCTACTAGTTCGTTGTTAGACATCTAGTAGTATAAATAGAATTAGTTAAGGGAGATATGGGCGTGGAAAAAATTGTTGAGGAAAGTTAGAAGGATTGCAGTGGCTGGAAGTTACCTTCGGGGTAAGCACTGCTCTCTTGGCTAATCTTTGTCATAGTTGAGCTTGTTATTGATTTTTTCCCCTTTTGGTTTGTATCAAATTGGCACAGTCTATGGGAAAATTAGGGCTACACCATGACTAGATTGGAGACAAGAGAAGATTCGTTGAAAGCGAACATTCGTGAAATTAGAGACAAGATGAGAGGAAGTGTGTCGGAGCTTCAACGTCAGCTTAGTGATACGAACAAAAAAGTAGCTACGTTTGAAGAATCAATTACTACTATACAATCAATGCTCCATGATTTGTGCCAAGAAAATCAAAGGAAGGACACAATGAAGAGTTCGATTGAGTCTTCTTTGACTAGAAATAATGCCGAACAGGTGATGGATGCTAAAACTAAGTCGACGTCCAAAATTGGTATTCTAGATGATGAGGATTATCGAAGAAATGCAGAGCACATACTGATTCTAGAATTTGATGGAATGGATCCAGTCCATTGGTTGACCCTAGCTGAATAGTACTTTGAAGTTCATCATAAAAAGTCGGATAAGAAAGTTCCTTTGCCTTCGATGTTCATGAGGGGACAAACGGTATATTGGTTGAAAATCTTGAAGCATCCCATGCCTCATCTGGATTGGACTTTGTTGAAATAAGAGCTTGTATTGCAATTTGGAGGTCAATCCGCTAGTAATCCATATAAGAGCTTGTCTACTCTCCAATAGACTACGTCAATTGCAGCCTATATTGAAGAATTCGAAGCTGTTACTTCACAAGTGCCCGAGATGACCAAATTGTATCTGCTAGGATATTTTACTGGAGTTGCAGCAGCAGATATAGGCAAAAAAGTGGGATGAGGCTAGAGGAGGTTGTTAGGAGGGTGTATGGTTAATAAATTCTTTTTTTTTTCAATATTCTTGTAATCTTTTTGTGGTTAACCAATGTTATTAATAAAATTTAATTTTTCACTGATCTCAATGCATTTATTAATTTCATTTATTTAATAATTTATAATTATTCTAAATAAATAAATTAATTAAGCAAGTTAAAATTTAATATAAATTAATTACTATTGCAATATAATTTGATAATTTTATTTTTTTTTATTTCCTAAAAAAAATGAAGTTAATATGTTAATAATAATACAATTGAAATTATTAAAAAAATAAAATATACTAAATGTAATATAGTTTTAAGAAGAAAAATATATTTAATTAAAATAGTAAATGATAATTTATTTAAATACAATTTACAGTAAATTAAAAAAATAAACCACTATTTTTATATTATTATTTAAAAGAAAGGCTCGTGTGATGGTCTGTGTACCTTGCATGCCATGCAAGCCTATTTATTTTGCGTGCCTCGTGTGCAGGCCTGTGCGTGCTCATGTTTTTGTCTTTTTTCTTTGCGTACAATGCCAGGCGCACGACGTGCGTGCTAGCTCACACATGCCGCGACTCATTTACCATGCTTAGTGGCGTATAACTATCAATAAAAAATTTGACACGTGAATAGCTTTTTAAAAATTGAACCACTATCATTTATTATAGTTATATTGGTACGTTTTTTTTTTCTTTTTGTTTGTGCGATTGTGGGTGAAAGGAGGACTTTAATTTGACACTTAGACTAGTGAATTAGAGAAGATTTATATATATATATTATAATTATATATGAAATTGGTTTGGGTTTGATCTTCTAAGTTTTGCATTTTTTTAAAATTTCTTTAATTTAGAAAAATGAATGATTGAAATTGTTTAAAATTTTAATATATTTTATGATATTACTATGGCGTCATAATCTTTTCTATAATTTCAATCCTTGAGACATATAGTGGTATCTTAATCATTGTTTACTTAATGATTTAATAAATGATAGTATATGATAATTCAAACAAATTCCTTTAGGTTGTCTAGAAAATCATAAGAAAGAAGCCTTATAAAAATTAGTAAAATGATATTAATACAGGTAAAGCTAAAAGACAGAATTGATTTTCAAATATTTTTCTGAAAAATATAGTTATATAAGAATTCAAAAGTATATTAGGATTTTATTGAACTCTTAAGATTTTATGGAAGTTAATACTATCACCCTAGTATCGGATAAATTAGTATCAACTATATGGTAATTGAAATTCTAGTTGCCGAAGATAGGACTCTCAATGCGCAACAACCAAATTTACTATATGAACAGTAAGTCTGAAGATATACATACGGAATTAGCATAATAATGGTGTGATCAATTTGTGTTTTTTTTCATCATCTTGAAGATATTCACTATTATGACTGGCGTTAGAAAAAATAATTTCCTATAACAATAAAATATTTTTCCTTTTACCTATAAGTTATAAACAATAGAATAAATTGAAATTAAAGTAATAATAAAGAACACCGGGATTTAAAACAAAGAACCATAACAAGGGACAACAAGACTGCAGTGCAAACCTTCCACTCTTAACAAATAATATGATTATAATTTTTTTCTAACTAATTATACTAGTGGATAACTAATCTTTATCAAAACTGTAGACATCAATAAAATCACAAAACTTAACTAATTTGTAAAATCACGAAAATATCTATTTAATTTGGATAATCGAGGAGGATCACAATGACCAAAAATAGTCATCCAAACCATGGATTTAACAAAAAAAAAATTCCCCGATTGGGGATTCAATAAACAATCCAATTGTGGATCCGAAGTTGTTTCATTAGAATTGATTTTCTTCCAATGTCGTAAAATAATTTCCTTCTTCTCACAATTCTGCTACAACACAATGTAATGTTTCGAGTGACTAAAATCCTTTTTTTTTTCCTAATTTTCTTATAAAGCAAGCCATGAGTTTTTATTTTTTTTATTTTTTTTGCGTCATGGTGCCTTCTTCCGTTCCAAATTGTTTTTTCAGTTGTTACAATTTTCCCATTTTTAACCATCACACATTTACAATTTTTTTCTTAAAAATATATAATTAGAGTTTCTATTTTATTTGCTATCAGCCTAATAATTAGGCATACAGTCATAAATGAAAGTCTTAATAACTTAAATTTCAAGTTCTATAACTTCTTTGGTGTTTTGTACTTTTATAACTATTTTATATAATTTATTTATTTTATTAACCTTAAATTTATTCTCGATGTTATACAACTTTAATTTCATTATGCTTGTTAGATAACACTCCATGCCTCATACAAATGTTCTTGAAATAAAGGTGAACTAGTATACAATGAGTAGAATATAAGACTCTATTTATACCCTTACCTATAAGTATTTGTTGCATCTTTATATTATATAAATTTTTAGGACATTTATCAATCTCCAACAATTTAATCACATTATTTAGAATCACATATTTTTCATGAAGTATACATTATGAACATAAAATAATAACGTCGAACAATTTATTACGAAATACTTTCAAAAGATTGCAATTTGCAATCTTTGAGGTCTAGGGTTAACTTGCTTAAGGTATACAACAATATCAAATCTATTAAAGAGTTTTTACTATTAAAATTCGATTGAAAAAAAACCTTATGAGAAAAATAAGCAAAACCACAACAGTTTCTATTTGAATGCAAAGGTAAGTTGGCTAGGCTTTGAATATGCCTTAAATTTAAAAAAAAAAAATTGTTATGTTCATTATTGTGAATTGAGGATCTTTATAGTTAGGTACTAAATACTATAAAGCCTCCTACTTTATATACTTTGGAGTATAGTTTTTGGGTCGCATAGGGTATGAAGATGTTGTACTTTATACCCCATCTACTAAGACAATTACCAATTTTTTTTTTTGGAAGTATGAAAAAGAAGTGAAAAAGCATTAGAGAAATTGAAGAACTTATCTTTTCCCCCTTGTATTCTTTGTGTTTTTCAGCACAATTATTTATTTTTAAACGATTTCCCTTTTTCTTCATATTTCTCTTCTTTAGGTGCATCATAAGAGAAGAGCTTTTGATTTCTTCTTCCTCTTCTATGCTTCTGTTTTTTCCCGGCTGACACCACCATTGAGAATCACGAAAAAGCCATTAATGCTATCTACCACATGAGTGCTAAGAGTGAATCCATCCACAAAGATATACATATAAAGGTACCTATATGCACCTTTATGGATGGGTTCAATCTTGCCACTAGTGCAGCAATGGTGTGAACATTCGTCTTTCTTCTTGATCACAACATTGGGAGGAGACACTATACGAAGTCCTACATCTCTCTTTTGTTTTTATGAGTGCAAGGAATAAGCAGTTTGACATGTTGTTAGTGATTTAGGGGAATATTTATAGGTGAGTAGATTGAATTTTGATCTTCAAAAATTTACTTTTCTTAGATTTTTCTTGATTGAAAAATTAAATGGTTAACCTTATCTAAATTCTTGAAATATCTTATAATATCATTATGATTTCATATTGATTACATATCACCATATCTTAACCATTGTCTAGTTTGTGATTTGATGAATAAAAACATATTAGATATATATTTATCTATATCGTCTATATATATACTACTTAAGAAACAGGGTTTTCGTGTCTTTTTCTCAATTACATCAGATGTCCCTAAAGATATTATAAAGAAATTTATTAAAACACATCTTATTATAACTTAGCTTAATATTGACAAGGGTAAGGTAGTGGCTTTACAGAATACCTCTCTTTCTTCAATTACACTATATTTATTATCTTATTTGTATTCCTAACAAAAAAAGTTTTAATTAAAATCAAATAATAATAACTAATATTATAAAAATGTTATTTCACTAAATTCTAAAATAAATTATCTTGATTGCTTTTATTTTCTTTTCCATTTGAACACATCTCACATTTTTATATCCTGTAATTGGTGTAATCAATTATTCTCTCTCTTCCTCATTTTTCCTCCTTTTGATATTTTTTTGAATGATAGGTTATTGTTAGAAAAGTCTATAATAATTTTTTATTGAAAACAATATATGTCATAGCATTTTTACTTATCACATCATATCGAATTCGATGATTGTGAATTTTTTAAATCTTGGTTTATTATAACTGATTATCTACATGTTACTAGTATCATAGATTGTATAATTGTGACTAGCATTGTTTTATTGAATAACAGGTACTTTCATTTGTACATTCAATAGTTATTTGTCACAACATTCTGTGTTGTGGTTGTTTCTTTCTTTCTTTTATTCCAGTATGAAACATTGACAAAATCGAAGCTTAAAATTAAAACGATAAGTTATAATTCTTTGTGAAATTGTTCTTAAACTTAATGATCTAATAAAATCTTTATAAACTCCTATCGACTATCTTATAAAGTGCTATATGATTTGGAAGCAATGAAAAAGAATGCTTAAAGTTGTTAATCATGTCACTTGATAGATGGCTTTAAAGAGGTATTACTAATAGATTAATCAAGTGGTATAAAAATGAAAATGGGGATTTTGATGTACTTTATATAACATATATATATAATATATATAGAGAGAGAGAGAGAGAGAGAGATATTATGTAATGTTAAAAAAAAAAAGGATTGATATAGTATTTTAAAAGAAGAGTCCTGTATGGTCATGCTAATATCAACCATGAATAAAATTTTTAGAGCTCACAAAATTCGTGAGGCTTCATATTGATAATAAATGTTATTATAATAGATAAAAAATAATAATTATATATGACAATAATATAGTGCTAAAAGAACACACACATACATGGAAGCTCACGTCTATAAAAATACACATATCTCATAATTACATAAATAAGGTTTTGACTTTAATATAGTTGGAAGGAATCAAAATTGTGTTTAGTCCAAGATTTGACGCCATGAGGAGTTACCTTATCAAGCTTGAACAATGAAAATGATAACTAAAATATTAATGAGGTATGATTGGAGATGCAAGAGTATATTCCTATATTTATGTGAATAACCTATGCTTGTGGAACTTTTAAAATGAGACTAAAGATGGATTTTGGAATTCTTGTTGAGTCTTAATCTCGGGAAAATTCTATGATCTTGTCATTAATTTTGATGAGACCGGTCCCATTACTATCTAACGGCTTATACTATGTCTAACCATGATCGAACCACTAAAATAGTTAATATTTTAATTATTATATTTATTTTAATGGTTAAATGGTTGATTAGATGGTCCCGTCGACGGGATTATAGAAAATTCCTTAATCTTAACACTAATGTTTGAGGAAATTCTATGATCTTATCATTAATTTTGACAGAACCGGTCCCGTCACCATCCAACAGCTCATATTATATCTAACTATGATTGAATCACTAAATATTCCAATTATTATATTTATTTTAACAATCATAAACAAACCATAGAAGCGATAATTTCTCTTGGAATTGAGTTAATCATGTTACTACAATACCAATTGAATTTGTTGCTACTTACACAATTTTGCAAATCTTATTGACCATCGCTATTATTCATGCGTTAGATGATTGACATAGCCGTGTATATACATGATGCAATGGGACAATTTGAAGTAAAAATATATATGTATGGATAATATTAGTAAGCAATATGGCATGGATAACATTAGAATGCACAGCCAGAATTTGAATATAAGGATAGACGCAAACTACTTTTATGAAAGAGTATGATATAGGATTATGTAGTTTTTAGATATACATAAAAGATCCTCGTTTTGACAGCTTCCGTTAGTTATATGTTATCATTGATTAAATTGGGAATAAATAAATTGCTTTATGGAATAATAATAATAATAATAATAATAATAATGTTTGTAATAATTTTTATCATAAAGATGAATAAATTAGAATTAATAAAACTATGACGGTTAATTGTTAGAACTTAGAAAGTGAAACATATCAATATAAAATGAAGTACTACGATAAAATAGAAAGTGGTATTCACAAGAATTTGTTTTATACACAGAATAATTTCAAATGAATTATACTGACAGCTCCAAAGAGAAATACTAAATAATCCTTTGAAAGGTTAATACGGAATTGCGAAATAATAGAAGTGCCAAATAGAATAAGCAAGATATTATTTTCTTTTAAAAAATGGTTTGGATTGGTTCACCCCTTCAAATCAATCATAAATTTATGAATTGGTTTGAATTGAAAATTTTTTAAGCCAAATTATTTTATAAACCATATTTGTGATTTGGTTTGGTTCGGTTACGAATTGGTTTGATTTGATTAATTTTTTTTGCCAACTCTAACTGACAGGGTAGTGGAAACAAGTTTTAAAAGGATACATCCATACCTATAGAAAGTTTGGGGTAATTTGCAATTTACACAAATATTTAAGAACAGATTCAAAGGTAGATAATATCCTCACCCTATCTGTTATTCTTATGCAGTTGTGCTAGAGCAGCTACTGCTGCAGCAGGAAATCCTCGACGATCTCTTTCAAATTCTTCCCTCAATTTTGAAACTTGTGCTTCCAAATTCAGGAACTCCTGCATCAGCTCAAGGATATAAATTTAAAGATCCTATGAAAATTTGCTATGGTTGTATAAGTAAATTTACCTCACGGGTGACTACTTTCTGCTTCTCCTCTTGAAGCCTTTCATTCTCTCTCCTCAGTTTAAGAATTTCTTCACTTAGATGTGCCTTTGACAAGATTGAATAAGTTAGGTAACTATTATTTCAATTCGCAAGTTTCTAATGCTCCAGAGTGCTGGATTGTTAATGTGAATCGTATATTCATGCTTGCCACTCTAGTGCCTAATACATTTGTACCTATTGTTCTCACAGTAATAAGAGAGTAGATATTCCACAAGGAAATGCCATGCAAAGGCTTCAGCAAAAAGATTGCATGCGCGAAATATCAGAAAAAGTTGAAACTTAACTAATGCATTGCATATTGAGATCATACAAGATATGAAAAGCATAATTTTCATGGCATTGAAGGAAAGAAAGAAGAAAGAAAATGAAAAAGACAAAGACAAAGAAAGAGAAGAAGAAAATCTTACTGTTTCAGCAGCCATAGTTACTATAAGTTCCTCAAGACTCGCCTTTTGATCGGCTATTGAATTTCTTTCTTGTTGAAGCCTCACATTCTCATCTTTCAACCGAGCTATTTCTACCTTCATCTGTGCATGAATAACCTAGAGGGATACAAAGAATGGCATAAGATTGTATCCGAGATACTCGCAGTTATTGCAAAATTTCATTGTCCCTACGATTAATATCTTACTTAGACTTAGAAAAGAAAGGGAAAAGAAAAATAATAATCATTTTCAGTACATCCTATTGGTTTTCAATGTCAGGGAACCGCATTTCTGTTAATAAGTAAACAAATCCATCAACAGATATTTGCTGATGAATCATGTCTATATCAATTCATTATTCGCACTTTGCTTAGAATCAAATTTCTTTATGTATATAACAACATCGTATCTAAACAAAAAACATGTACATAACCTTAATGGTATTTATGCAGACTCGTCTATTGCAGATGTGTTCCTGTGCAAAGTTCATGTATTGATATAAAATTACCCATTAACCCCTCAATGCCGTGCAAGAGTATTGTGTATGATATTGGTAGCAGGAAAATAAAAATAAGCAGTACATATAAAAGATAAATTTATTCTGGACAACTAGATCTTGAGCAAGCATAAGCCATGAAGGAGAAACCCTTGAATTAGAATGTGACTGATCGATCACTGTAGTCTATAAGCATGTGAAGGTTATCTTTCCCAGTAGAGGCAAATCTTGTCAGACTGAAAAAGGCAAGAAGTCAAATTACTTATAAAAAACTTCAGTTTTGGATAAAATATCATATACTTCTAAAAAACTAAGATCTTTCATTTTCTCATCAGTGATTTCACTGAACCATATTTAATGTAAATGCTACTTTGATGCTTGGTCAACAACACTTTGATACAAAACGATCCCAAAACCATACACCGCCGTCAACATCTCAGAGCCTTCTGATTTTGTCAAGCTTGAAGCGATCTACTTAAGCTGACAGTGCTGTCTGATAGGTAAAAGTAAAAATGACTACACAGCTATTCCTCTTTCCATAGCAGCTGTGTACTGTATGTGGAGCAAAGTAGAAATCCCAATGACAACTACTTATTATTGCAAACAGGATAAGAATATTACAACACGTAGTTAAAGATGCAACATGTTAAAACCAAGTAACCAGATTCATGCACTCAAAGCACCTTACATAAAGACAGAGTAGGTAGGGATCTTTAAGCTAAGTAATTATCACACAGTTCAAATGATGAAGACTCAAAGATGCAGATATATTAGTGTTTGGTTACTACTACCAGAAAAGCTATAGTGTTTCACCTGCTCTCTATTGTTCGTGGATGTCAGTTGACTTTCTCTCAAGGGTGTAACATCGACAACATCATTTGAATCTTCCATTAAATGACCAGTGGAGTCTTCTAACTCACTTGGAAGCGGTTTATATTTAGAACATCTACCATGGAATATATGTTTCCTTAGATGAGTTGTTCCATGTCTGCTGGAACAAGCATACAACTGGCCACAGTGGTTGCACCGACATTCTTCACGTTCATCTGGCTTCTTCTCTAATTTAGTGAAATGTGCCCATACTTTTGACCTCTGCCATACTTTTCCCTCCCTTCTACGCTTTTCACATGTGTTTCTTTCAAAGGGAATTAAGTCTAAGTCATTAAATGTGCTGTTGCTAATGCTAACCTCTGCCACCTAAGCAATGAAATTAGAATTATGAGTTCAAACCAGATTTGCAAACGTCACATTAAAGCAGCCTTGCTTTATGTAAGAGATTCTTAAAAAATCCTCGAGAGTGTTAAAGAAAAAAAATGGCTTTCTTCTGTATTTCAAAACCTCCACATCCATAAAAGGCAGACAGTATTTCTACTTAAAGATACTACTATCTACTTCATAATCATGTTTACAACATATGATCGTGATGATTTCTAATTTGAAACCAATGCATTGCTTTGTTGATGCATGAACTTGCTCAGTGATGCCAAAAAGGTTTTCATTGATCTGACAGTTCCCACGCGTTTAGAGTACCACTGATCCCACATTTCGACAAGGAGCGAGCCTAAGGCATCTGATCAACCTCTTCAGGTTGTTGATCCTTAGTTTGAATCTCATTTAATTGATTTCAAGCAACAGATTTGTTCCACATACACAAATATTACTCATGCTTTGGAAAGAGTCAACTAAATTCTGAACTCTGTGAGGGAATCCACGTTAAGCTATACAAAATTCAAAAGAGAGCCTAAAATTTGAAAATTGAACTGAAGAAACCCTATATTGAAACTCATCACTAAACCCTAAATTGAAATTTGAATTGGACAACAAAAAGAGAATCAGAACTTCGTAATTTAAGGTGAACCTGGAGAGCATTGGAGGAGGAAACGGGTATTGGTTCGGGTGATCTGGTGTCCGGTGAGGGCAAGTTGGGTTGAGAATGAACAGGCTCCGGCTCCGGCTCCGGCTCCGGCTCCTGCTCGGGCTTCGGCTTCGGCTTCGGCTTCGGCTCCATGTAGCCCGTACTAGGAAGTTCCAGTATTTCGGGCTCTGCTTGATCTTTAAATGGTTAACTCGGCCCAAAACAATCGGGCTTCACGGGCCGGGCATAGTAAAGTCCAATTGAACCTGAGGAGTCCAATCGGGTACACAGTTAGCTAGGTGTGATTTTCCAGTTCCCACTTTTTGTAATTTATTTAACTTTATGTTTTTTTTTTGGCCGAAATACAACTTTATGTTTATTTATCATTATAAAAATGCATAATAAGTCTGATAAAATTGTATAATTAGTATTAAAATAATTTTTTTTCAATTAACCATTTTCCTTTTATTTGGCAAAGAGAAAAAAGTGATTTCTATTTTTTAAGTGAAATTTTCTTCTGAAGGAGAAAAAAAAAGTTTTCTAAACTCCCTTTTTTAAAATGATAATTGAACTCGAATATTTATAATAGTTAGTTATTGGCTCCATTAAACTAATACCACTTCATTTGCTCTCTAGAAATTTCCATTATAATCTTTTGTTAATTACACTTAAGTTATATTATTTATTACCATTAATTATTAGCTATTTATTTTCTCTTTGATTTTTTAGAGTTCTTCTTTTAATGGTTAATTTGACAAATTGTTTGGCTAAAGGACCACATCTCATTTATATTATTAAAAAAATACTAAGATATTTCAAAATCTATTACAACTAACAAATAAAGATTTTGTCAAAAAAGATATCATAGGACTTTAAATAACAAAATTAGTTTTACATATAAAATTCATAAACAATAATTTTTTTTCCTAATTCATTTGTATAATATAATACGGTACATGATGCATGTGCATGTTTATTAAATATATGTTTCGTTAGTTTTGTTTAATCGATTTGACAAATGAAGTCATGGAATATATATACTGAAAGTAGAGGTGGGCGCAGTACGGCTTGGCTCGGTTCGCCCCTTGAACCAAATTAAATTGAAAATAATGGTTTTTTTTTTTTGGTAAATTACGTCACAACGTTTGGAGGTAAGTTCATTTGAAGTTACAACGTTTCGAGTAGCTAAAAAGAGTTTATAACGTTTAGGAAGTAAGCTCGTTTTAGGTCATAACATTTCGAATGATTAAACAAAAACAACAATGTTTAGAGAAATAGGTTAATTGAGATCATCATTGCATGTGTTATAACGTGCCAGATCTTCTAAGTTTTAATTTTAAATATTTTTTCCATTGACACAGGTCAATGATGACCTTAATTGATTCACTTCTTTAAATGTTTTGATCTTTTTTTAATTACTCAAAATGTTATGACTTAAAATAAACTTATCCCCAAACATTATAATATTTTGATATTTACCTTTTTTTTTTAAATCAAACCTAACTATATGATTTGTTTACTATTTTTTCAAACCTAAAAAAATAGTTCGATCTGGTTTCCATAGTTTGAATCTTTTGTTATAACTTATTAATAAAAAAACTCTATTTGTGATATTTTATACCTAACCTGAGCAGTGTCGGTAAGGAAATTATTCAACATTTAATAGCACAACGTAAATATAAGTATATGTAACGACATTATACAATCCAAGCAGACCTGCACCAACTACTTTAATTTGGTCCAGCTCCTGCCCATATATACCTTATTCTAATTGTTCATAAAGTAAGGTAAAATTTTACTTTTTGAAATATATTATTATTTACCAATGGCGTTATAGTCTAGTAGTATCACTCTTGATCTTTCGAGTAAGAGGTGCTTAGTTCAGATCCCCTCTTATCCGTTGTAATTACAAAAAAAAAAAAAAAAAATAGAAATGTATTATTATTATATCAATTTAAGTTTCTTATTTTTTTTTTTTTGTCTCGTGGCTAAAACAAAAAATGACCAGGAAAGCTTTTGTAGTTCTATGATTTCCGATATTATAAAAGGTAGAATTGTATTGAGAGAAATAATTATCTATGAACTCCATTCCGTACTTAATTATGAAATACAAGTTTATTATCTAATATATTGCACTTAGAGTCATTATATAAATATGTACACGCATATTGTAAGCTCTTAGATGTTAGGGTAACTTTGTGGTAAAAACCTTATGATCAGAATCGGAGCTGAAACTCTAAAGACGAACCAGGTTGACCCTAAACCCTAATGAAACCTAAACTAGATCAGATGTAATTCTAGAACCCTAGGATATCAAATAAAGTAGGAAAAGGTGAAAACCCACCCTAAAAATTATACATATGTAGGATTTATACCTTAAAACGTCAAGTATGTCCAAAACACAAATTGTTTCGACCTTTTTTGATAACGATTTACATACTCGATCACAAACACGTAAATCGAGGTAATATAATATAAAAGAATAATTAAAAATGAAATAATATGAATTATTCATATAATATCGGATAAAATTTTATCAGCTCATAAAAACATCAGTTATAACTTTTATATGCGTATTTTATCTTCTACTAGTAAATAATTATCTTTTCAACTACTATTAATCACTATTCATTACTATTCACTATTTTTCACATCAATCACCTTTTCTTACACTCTTACACACCTATTTTTGTATTTACATAACCTATACTTACATACATCTAATCTATCTTACTTTTCACATTAATTTACATAATATTTTCTTTTCTTTTCTTTTCTTTCTCCCTTTCTCTCTCCTCTAAGAGCCCAGGCCTCTCTCTCCCCCTCTATTTTAATTTCTTTTTCATTTTTTTTCCATACATTAATTTCTCACTTTGCCCAATATAAAATACCTCTTCTCTTCTTCATTTTTCTCACGCTTACATAACTTCATCTCCAAATTCTCACTAAAATTTTCTTCTTTTCCCCATCTATAATAACAACCTAGACTGCCACCTCCCCTTCTCTTTCCCCTCCTTCACATTTTCACTCTTTCTTTTAGGTAAACATGCCAAACCTTCTTCATACATTAGAGTATGTTATGTTCATGTATGTGTGTTTTTAAATAATGTCCATAAAAATACCCTAATAATGCACTATACTAGGGGATAGAAAATACAAAGGCAACATAATTTGAACAATGTTATAATCATGTTGTTATTTATGTTGTTTCATGTTCTTAATTTAAACTTTATGTATATGTAAGTATGTATAAGTATAAGTATAAGTATAAGTATAAATAATCCTTAGAGCATAATGATCACTAATCTAACTATTATTTATCTCGTGTTCTTTACATTTCAAGCAATTTTATTTCATGCAAATTTATACAAGACTAGTCGGCTTCTAGTCTTGGACTTTTTCATATTTAAGTTCGAAGGAGATTGGATCATTTCAAGTCTCCGAAAGACTTGAAAAAAATCTCGGACTTTCATTTTATTTTATTATGTTCCATTTTTATTTATTTTACACGATGACTGGATTATTTCAATTTCCAGAGAGCCTTGATTATGAGCTAAGACTCCCATGTTTATTTTTTCATCTTTATATTTCCATTATTAACTCTGTCGACATTTCATTTTAAGTTACAGTTATATTGCAATATATATATATATATATATATATATATCAAGTTTAGTTTATGTTCATATATATAAATGTTCATAGTGATGTTGTTATGATGCCCAAGTGAATTTTCTAAACTCCAAATGTTGATAATTCTCTGTTAAGCAAATTAATTTCTAAAATGTATTTTCAATAATCAGGAAAAACCTTTGCAAAAAGGAAAATTTGGAAATGAAACCAAAATCCTATTTTTTTTTCTATAAATGACTAATACATACACATGAATTTTAGAGATTTTTACAATGTGGAATTCCTTTCATGAAAATGCATAAAGATCAATATTAAGGAAAATTAGATTCGTTATTGAATCTTAAAAAAATAGTTTGATCTGGTTTTGAACCATTTGTTATAAATTATTAATAAAAAAATTTTCTCTTTGCGATATGTTATACTTGAGATGAGTGGTGCCATAAGGAAATTATTGAACATTGCATAATAGAAGACAAGGACAATCTAAACAAACCCGAAACCAACTACTTTAATTTGGTCCAACTCCAGCCCACGTATACCTTATTCTAACTGTTTATAAAGTAAGGTAAAATTTTACTTTTTGAAATGTATTATTATTTGCTACTAGCCTTATAGTCTAATGGCATTAGTCTTAGTTTCTTAAGTGAGAGGTGTTAGGTTCGAATCCTCTCTCCTTTGTTGTAATGACTAAAAAGAAAAATGTATTATTTATTATGTCAATTTGTGTTTTTTTATTTATTTTATTTTATTTTTGTCTTTTGACCACGAAAACTTTTGTAATTCTATGATTTTTGAGATTATAAAATGTATGGTTGTATTAGGAGAAATTAATTATATGTGAACTTTATTCCATACTGAATTATGAAATATAAGTTTATTATCCAACATATTGTAATCAGAGTCATTATATAAATATGAACACACACACACACATATAAACTCCGTTATAAAACAAGCTAATAATTTCAAGGTTGCTAGAGATAACACATGGTTTATCATTATAATATGATGTCTATTGTATTATAAACATATTTCTTGTGATATCTCTCAAATATAGATGGTGGAACTCTAATCATAGAGACGTCTTTTGGTGTAATAGCTTGAAGTTTGTTGGAACTCTAAAGTTAATCATGCTTTTTATATAGCGATCTTAGGATGGGTGACGCCCTGCGAAGTGCTGGTACCAAAAGAATAAAACCGTAAGGCATGTGGTCAAAGCAGATAATACTTTGGTGGGCAGAGTTCCAAGGTTGTTTGGTATGGTTCTAAGCTTATATAGTGAAACTGACAAGGACGTCAGTTCTATAAGTGAGGGAATATGTGGTATCCCTCAAACATAGACAGTGAAACTTTAATCACACAAGCGTGCATAACAATCTTAGGATGAGTGATTCCTTAGGATGTGTTGGTATCAAAAGGATAAAAGGTGCAGCGTGTAACCAAAGTGGACAATACTTTGGTAGGCGGAATTTTGGGGCATTACATTTCTTTAATACCATTTTAATGATTATGACATTAATTAATGATCGATTCATTGCTCATACTTGTTATCCTCTTGTTTTTTGATGATAAATTATTATTACAACCATGAAACATATAAACAACACACCTATTAAATTTTTCCATCCCTTTTTGAGGAAGACAAATTCTTCAAAGTATAATACCTATATAATAATGATGTAGGGGAATGGGAAGATTTGGGAATAGTGGTTGCTAAGCTATGGATTGTGTATTTGGGCATGAGTTTGTGCATAGAACAAAATTTACTCGAATTGGAAATAAATGTGGACTCTTAAATGGCTGTCCACCTCGTGAAACAAAATATGCACATAAAGATGAAATACTTTAATGTGGTTAATTGTTTATGTGGGGCTAAAGATCTATGAATTTGTAAGTATTCAAGATGGAGCACTAATTTAGCGAAACGAACCAGACAAACCTTCGGGCGAAGAATGATTGTTGATGCAGTATTTTTTTATCAACCCCACTGTGTGCTCATCTTTTAAGGAAATACTTGTTGTCTTTTGATATAAGTAGAGATGTAAAAGTGCGACTTAAGGGGCCTTAAGGCATAGACTTCTTTTGTTTTTTATAGTCCTAGGAGGTTAAATTATTGTTGACATTATTTGCTGATACAGTCATCATGGATGTATATATCATGTTGTACATTTTGTCCTTTATTGAATGAATGAATTGGTTTACAAAAAAAAAAAAAAAGAAAAAAGGAATAAATAAAAAAATACAGATTAAAAATAATAAAGAGAAAAAAAAGACGCATTCAAATATATATTTTTTTACATATATTAAAGATAGTAAGTCACATCATATACATTTGGTCATAAAATAAAAATTTTAGTTTATAATTTATTTAATTGATCACAATGACACGACATTAGCACTAGCACTGGTCTAGTAGTATTGGATCAGAGGTCCTAGTGGTAGATTGGAATTGGCATTGGGGTGAGTCGTGGTGACTTCATTTTGTTGATCATGGTGACATTGGAATTGGTAGCAACTTCTGGTGGTATTGGAGGTGAAGGTCCCAATGGCGGAAATGGAATTGGTCTTGGAGTAAGTCATAGTAGCTTCCTTTTGTTGATCATAGTGACACTATATTGGTAGTAGCTTCTAGTAATATTGGAGGTGGAGGTCTTAGTGGTGGAAATGGAATTGGTATTGGAGTAAGTCATGGCGTTTTGCTTTTATTGATTACACTGGCATAGACATTAATAATTTTTGTCGAAGATCCTAATAGTGAAAAAAACAAGATGGGTCAAATATTCATTTTTTTACTTATATTAGGATAATAACATCACATCAAGTACGTTTTATCATAAAATAAAATTTTTATTTTATAATTTATTTAATTGATCATAGTAGCACATGAATGATATGACACTGGCACTGGCACTGGCACGGGTTAGTGGTACTTGTAAACCCTTAAAAATTTCATTAAGTGTAAAAGGGAACCCTAGGGTTAACATCGAGATCAAAACCCTAATACGTATTGAATTGATATCAAATCTTAGAAACCCCAACATGTGATCCTATATACTTGGAATGTGAGTCGTGTGAAATTAGTCAATGAAACCCTAGAATCGATTAGTTAGGGAAGCATGCAACTATTGGCATAAACCAAATATCTTATAAATCATTCGGTACAGCAAATACTGTATAAGAGGATTGCAATATTAAATAATAACACGTAAAGGAGGAAATATAATAATTTATAATTAAATAATATAAATTCATAAATAATTAATATTTTGTAATTAAGTAGAGTTTTAGTTAGATAAACCAAATGTATCATGATACTAGTAATTCTATTGATTATATATTTTGTAATTGTCTTGTCATGGTACTATTCAAGTATAATTACTTTTGTACTTGCACATTTACTTTATGCCACAAGTAAATTTAATTTGTACTTTTCCTTCTCTTTTTTTCCTTCTTTTTCTTTTCGTTCTCTCTCTCCCTTCCCTTCCTTCTCCCTTAACACCCATCCCAACAACCCTTCCCCCCCCCCCCCCCTCTTCTCCCATGCTCACTTTTCTTTATCTTTTTTTTTTATTTGTTCTTTATATCTTATACCCATCTTGTCTAAAGTACACCTAGATGTACAAAATGTAGGCTACACCTACTCTTACATGTCCTTTTTCTTCTTTTCTCATGCAGCCATCAAAGCCATCTTTTCTTCTTCTCCTCCCTCCTCTTCTCCATAATGCCGCTACCCCCCTTCCTCCAATTCTCTTCGCATCCCTCATTTTCTTTACTTTACAAACTCTCCCTTCTTTCTCTTTTCCCTTGAAGTGTTGTGCGTTCCCCTCTCTCTAACCCTCTCAGCACTCTCTCCCTCTTTCATTTCTCACACACACATTCACCTCTCTAAGGTAATCAACATTACCAATTTATCTTACATACTTATGTAGAAGTAGATAAAGAAATAAACATCCCGAGTTCTTTCTACATGATGCTCTAAGCTAGGAAAAGGAAAGGATGTTGGTTCCTAATTTCTTGTTTTACAATTTGTTATAATGTATATAGCAATTATGGTGCTAGAATTGGAGTAAAAACCATCATCCTCATATGTTTCTCTATGATGCCTTAAGCTAAGGAGAGAAAACGATGATCATCTCCATTTTGCTATGTTGAAGTATGTTTCTTTCTTTCTTTCATTTTTTTTGCTAAAGCTTATGTCGAAATACTCTATGTGAGGATTCATCTCATTATGTTAAAACCCTCATATTTAGAGCTATGATGGTAGAAATAAAGCTTAGATAAAATGAGTTTCCATTTACCACCCATGGCATTAACATTATGTTTATGAACTTGTAATAAAAACACAAGTTCTTGGTCACATCATCCTTTGGTGCAAGGATGGCTAAAAGTCACTAAACATAAAGGAAAGAATGATGGTGATCTTAGAAGACCATATAATCACATACCTTGTTTAGTAAGTCTAGCAACCTTGGTGGAAAGTTCTACTAACACATGAACTACTCCACTAAAGCGGATGTTTTCTTTGTAAAAGGGTGACCTGAATGAAATGAAGCACCATCCTTCCTTTATTTTTGTGAACTCAAAGCTTACAAAGAACTACTATAGTTCAAGCTTCATTCGCTAAAAAAGGTGTTAAAATGGTGTTTAAAAGACGATCTATGAGCATTGAAGTAAAGGCAACACGAAAGAAACTCTTCTCTTTTTTTTCTTTGAATGTGCCAAGACATGGATGCATAATGGGAGGATGGAGTTCTTTTTCCTTTAAGCTCACCATTGTGGTAACACCTTAAAAGAGACAAAAGCTTCCTTTTTCTTTTCTTAAGTTATGAGAATTAAAGGCTCACAATTGTAAGTTTCAAGCTTTGTTTCTTATCATAAAAGTCCCATGAAGGAGTTCAAGTGCAATAGCAAACAAAGACAAGATGGAAAGGTCCCTATGCTTCCTTGATCGTAAGCTTGCCAAAACTCTAAGGACTAAAAGAAGCTAAGAAAATTTCCTTTCCTTCTTCCTTTCGCCAGAAGCCCTATGAGCTCACTAATGTGAGTTCCAGGTTCTTATTCCATGGATGATCATTCTAAATGTCTGCCAAAAGGGTATATTAATGTGAGCAAAAGCAAGAAGAAAGCATCAACCTTCATCGTTCACTTGCATAGTAAAACCCTAATGACTAACACTACAGTGTGACATTTGTGTGTCTTACTTAAGTTTTGAACTTTCCACTATAGGTTCTTAAATAGGAACCAAGAATGTTAAGGAAGGGATGTGGCAAGGAGTATCCCCCCTCTTTACTTCTACGTGAGCCAAGAGCTTAAAAGCTTTAAAGGAAGCTACTAAGCTTTCCTTTCCTTTGGCATAACTTAAAAAACCTATGGGATAAATATAAAGTTAAGCCTAAACATGAATATAGGCTTGAAGGGATAGATTATTTTACAACTTTGGTCCTTCCTTTCTAACTTGTATTATAAGAAAAGAAACCAGGTTAGATTAACGTTTGAACCTAATATGTAAATACAAGTAGAATAGTCACATAATTATCATTATTGCTCTCTTTTCATCATATAGACGCTTAAGATATAATGTCATGCATGCTAGTAGATCTTAATAGTAACTAAATATTAAAAAAAAAAACCCCTAAAACAAAGGCAAAACACATAGGGAAACATTCTAACCCCTACTGATCTAAGGCTTTCCTAACCTTAAATGAAGAAAATAATATCATAAGTAGATTAAGCATCCAAAAACGATGGAAAACGACTACTCATGCGTAAAAATCAGACTTAAAATGATTTAGACATATCCATTTTAAGGAGAAAACTACGTAATTGGAAAATATAGCGGGAATAGTATAATTAGACCATCTATTTAGGAAAATTCTAGCAAGATTCTTATTACGAAAATCTTGTCCTTGTTCAGGTGATGAGGAGACCAAACTTGCTTACCTAGAGGACTATTTTGACGAAGCAAGAGACTATAGCCAAGTATATTTTCTTTCATGATTTACGTATTTATTTGAATGTATAATTATTTGCACTAGAAATATTAAGTATGTAACTAAAACAAGAGCATGTTTGGGGATCACGCGTCTCATATGTATTCTTACTTGTGTGTGCTGAAAAGCTACCTAGCATATTATAACATTAATGTGAATTGTTAAGTGCATGATTGAACATATCTTATATTTTATGAATGTGTGAATAGTGTTTAGTCACTATCAAAGGAATATTAACCCTACTTTGCTATATAAAATAAATGATTCATGCATAGCATTTAGAGTCACAGATGGAAGTCAGCTAGTACTACGTGTGGGATTGGATGGGTTGTAATTGTAGCTGGGACAACGAAGCCTACTTATTCTTAGGGAACTACATTGCTTCAGGAATGCGGCCCTAATTTTGGAGTCATGTCAACATCGATTGCTAAAGGCAAGTGCTTATGATTAGTAAGGTATGATCATGGAGATCCTCAGAAAAGAATTTCTTAACCCATGTCATGGAGGACGTAAATCCATTTGAGTAAATTATATAAAAAAGTATCAACGTTATAGTATCAATATTTGAGGGTAAGTTTATTTAAGGTATTGATAAAGACATATTATACTCACTTTTTGTCATATGAAACATGCTAAATTATTTTAGATTTTATAGAAATCATAAGGAATTGGTACTTAAGTATGTTTATTTTAATATTTAAGGTCTTTTAGGATTTATAATGCTACTAAATAAAATTTAGAGGAGTTTTGTGAAAAAAAAAGGAGTTGAAAACAATCGAGGCTAGTCATTTTTACAAGTAGGCCACCAACCTTCAACAACAACAAAGGCAGCCATCAACAAGAATCAACACGGCCAGCTTACAATAACAAAATTTTGCCAGCCTTCTTCAATACAACGTATGCCGGCAAAACGTGGATCTATGCCGTCGGCCTTCAATTAACATTGCCCCAAAGATGCTGACCATCTTGTCTCAAAACTTAATTCCAATTTCAAGGCCGCCACCAAAGTCGCCGGCCTTGATGCCAACTTTCAATGTGATGGATGAACTTCCTTGTTTCTCCTATAAGATACCCTGTGTTATGGTATCTGAAAAACAATTCCGTCAGATCCAAAATAGAATATACTCTATCATAGTAGAAAACCTAGATTAAATTAGTTGAGAGAGTTGTTCCATTCCAGAATTGGTTGATTGAGAAGATTGGAATCATATCGGAGGTTAAAGACTTTTTCTTGGAGTTTCATAGTCAGGGTTTCATATAATTGCAGATTGAATTGGTGACTTCTGAATTGTTATTTTTGATGCAACTTTAATCTTTGATTTCGGTTTTACAAATGAATTCTTTTGCTATAACTCCTTTGATTTGTGATTGCATGAATTATTCCATGATATTCTAAGTTTTCTTTGTGGGAATATGATAAAACCCTAGAATTGCTAATATGATGATTGCAGCTATGTTACAGAATTACAAGATGTGTGGAATATTCATATTGTAAGTCCTACTATAAATCATGTTTATTGATTGAACTAAGTTTTTAGGAATCTTGATAACTCGAAAGGGAAATTAGGGCTCATAATGCGTCCTTGATTTAGGTTAAATAATAATTGCGGAAGAAGCGATATTTAATCTTTATTAAAATATGTCCTAAAGATTGATGCAATGTTCCTGATTAGTTTCACACTAATAGATAAGGAGAGATTAATTTAGGGCATTAGTCAATCATAGAATTAGAAGATTCATGATTATAATTTAGAGTCCACTGTAAATTTGTCTAACGGAAGCTAATGGATTAATCTGTGATTTTAAGACTTTAAAACTTAGAAAAGAATTATAGGCTTTGACAATCTCCTAGGAATATCCACATAGCTAATAGTTTTATAATATGATAGCAATTTGATTGGTAAAACTAGAGTAGATTTTGTTTTTCCCACATTCAATCAACATATTTTTCTCAACACCCTTTCTTTGCTCTTAATAGACAATCTAGGCTTATTAGTAGTAAATTAGTCAATTCTTTAAATTTGATTGCCTAAATAATAATAGAATATAATATCGGTTTAGTAGTTAAGTAATCCTCATGGGACTAACACTCTATTCCCTGATCTGACCCAGTATACTTACTGGTAGAATTCACTTTTATTTTATCTATACACTCATAGCGGATTGGGTGGTTAGAAAGAGATATCAATGTTTGGGGGATAAGCTCATTTAAGATATCAACATTTTTAGTGGTTGAAAAGATGTAGCAGTGTTTGGCAAAGCGAGTCAAATAAGGTATTAATAATTGACTATTAATGAAAATTAAAGAGATTTAATTAAAAAACTAATAAAAACATTGATACTTTAAATGAACTTTGTAAAATATTGATATTTCATTTGATACACTTCGTCAAATATTAACATATCTTTTTAATCACTCAAAACATTGATACTCTAAATGAATTTATTCATAAATGTTGATATCTTCTGGTGTGATTTATCCAAATCTGTTCGATATTCGGTTTTTGGATAATCATATATAATTTTATCTCATTTTGGATGATCACATTGTATGTGCTTGCTAATAACAAACTTGCTTGTCTATTTGTTTGTTTTGTACCTTTTGAAGAGAACTTCTCACTAAGCATGTGGTGACTTACACCCCTAGAGGTTTTTGTTGACACAGGAGTACGTTTGGCTAAATCCAAGAAACCACCTACTTGAGGTAGCTATTTTTGGATTTTTGAGGCTTTTGAAGGAAGTAGGATGAAGGATAAAAGTCTCGTTTATGTTAGAATCCCTGTTAAGTATATTTTGAAAGACTCAATATTTTGGAATTATTGTATTTAAGACCACATGATGGTGACCTTTTGCGAGGATATACCCCCAAGTTGAGGTAATATTTGATGCATGATTTTCCTTTTGATAATATTATTACATGCTTCACTACTATCATCTTGATTTGCACTTATCTGTCTAGTGTTTCCTAGATTGTGGTCACCACTTATACATTGTATATGAAGCTCTTGCATAACTAAAGATGTCATTCATTGGTTTTCATACCATGTATTTTGGGCTTTACGTTTAAGGTACCCCTAGTTTGGTTCACGGTTAGGTTTGAGGAATGGTGTTTGTTTTGTGATTCGGTTCACAACTCTAAACCGAATCAGACTGTAGAGGTTGATGTTAAAAAAAAAAAAATGGCTGATTTTACAAATAACCTGGTTATGCCTTTAGATGCACAGAGAGTTGGAGATAGCTGCAATCAAGTTCGTCAACCCAACTTCCTTTATTCTCTGTCAGGTTTCTCAGATACCTTAGCTGGTATAGTGCAAATTACAAATAGTTCTGGTGATGACTTTTATTTTTATTTTTATTTTTTAACCAAACTAGTTAATGCTCAAGAATGTGTATAGGAGTAGAAATTAATATTGCTAAGAATGTCACGCAATTAATCTCTAATGATTCTATGGATGCTGTTACTGTTCAAAGCAAACTTAGGGATGATTATGTGCGGACTTCCACGTTGATAAGGGATTGTCTTGAGGAAATGGAAAATTAAATTTATCTTCCATCATCATTATTATTATAAATTTGATGATAAAATATTTTATAAAAAGACGTATAAAATTGAGAATAAAAATATTAATTGTAACCTATTCTTTCTATTGGTTATACTTCTTAATTATATTTGTTGTGTTAATTTAAATTTAGGTTTATTATCAGCTGTTTTTTGGATGGTGTCCCATCTGTTTCGATTGTTGGTAGTTAATGGAAAAAAGTGAATTTCACAATTTTACACTCCTATAGCATCATTGGTCTCATTCAAAAGTTGATAAAAATTGTGATTCCATGGTTTGATAAACTTTCTGCAGTTTTGCTTTGCTTCTTGATCACCATGGCGTACACCAATCAAAACTAAATTATTAATAATTTGTTTCCTTGTACATGCTTATGTTTGTCTTGTATTATTCAATGTTAACAATTTTCTTATCGGCACCACTCATGTCAAGTATAACATATTGCAAATAAAGATTTTTGTTAATAATAAGTCATAACAAGTGGTAGGAACCGCATACCATACCAAATTGGACGGAACCATTTTTTTGGGTAAAAAAAAAAAATAGCGATTGAACCTTTTTTTTAAGGTTCGAAAAAAATAGCAGATTGAATTGTATAGCTAGGTTCGATTAAAAAAAAACCCAAACCATGCCCATCCCTATGTATTGGAGTAAGTCGTGGCGGCTTCCTTTTGTTGATCATGATGGCACCGTACTGGCAATGGCTTCTAGTGGTATTGAAGGCAAAGGTCTTAATGGTGGAAATGGGATTGATATCAGAGTAAGTCATAGCAATTTCCTTTTATTGATCATGACGGCAAGATAGCAACAGTTTTTGGTGGAGGTCCTAGTGGTAAAAGAACAAGAACATTCAGATATATATATTTACTTATATTAAAGATAGTAACATCACATCAAATACATTTTATTATAAAATAAATTTTTTATTTTATAATTTATTTTATTGTTCATTGTCACGCCCCAAGGGGTATCCTAAACGTAACAGTCTGCCATGCTTAATATTAAAGCTTAAGTATGACAATCTTAGTCATTCTCAAAAGCTTCGATATTAAGTGTAAGGCGTGCTCTCACAAATTTAGATGACCATACATGGAATTATGAAGCTTAAGAAGATGCAATAACAAGTTAAGAAAAGATGATTCATAATATTCATTTCATTCATAATAAATGTCTTACAAGTCTTAGGGCATTGTCGAGCTTGGATTTTTAAAATCATCCGGTTCATTTCTTTTAACCCGATTTACATTAAACCCTAACTCATTTAAAATGAATCCTTGACTAGGGATTAAAAGAAATTTAATTTTGAAAATATTTTGGAGTCGCCAACCGATAAAAATAAAAAAAAATGAAAAGTTAGGATTAATGGTTGGTTAATCCTAACTTAGCCACTAGTCTTCGGAAATTTTGATTTAAAAATCAAACTTTAGAAAAAATACCAGATATCTGAGTCCGGGGGCTAACCTATTAAAACCTAAGCGGTTACCACTTTAAGTTTAAAATTCAGAGTTTATCCTTCTCTAAAGAGACTTGCAAAAAATATGTACAAAATAATAGCAATATTTATAAGTCAGAAATCATTTTTAATAATTTTTCTATTTAATTTTTAGAAAACTTATAATATTTACAAAGAAAAGAAAAACACTCAAAAATCATATATATATATATATAAAACTTATAATTATATTCATAAATAATCATAAAAGTTTAGGGTTTATAAAGAAAAAATTAATTAATATTTAGACTTATAATATTTAATTAATTAAATAATAAAAAAAAGTTTTATATTTTTTTAATGTCGCCCCGAAGGTGCCTACGTACTCGCTAATCGAGATCAGGCAAAACGTAGTTCTTTTGGTAAAAAAAAAAAACTTTAAATTTGTTGGTTAATCTTAATTTTTAAGAACTTTTTTCACTTTAAGTTTTTATAAATTTTGAATTTGTCTAAAAAAAAAACTCTTTTAATTTTGATTCCTAAGATCTAATCAGTTTTATTATTTTATAAAAATAAGATTTTTTCTAAGTCCTTTTATTAATTTTGAAAACACTTTTTGCATATATTTTCTAATCAAACAAACATACACATATTAACCTATTCATGAAAATTATTCAATAAATATCAAGACACACATATACACATTAATGCATTTTTTTTTTTAAATATCAAAACACACATATACATATTAATGCATCTTTTTAACAATATCAAAACACACATATACATATTAACACATTTATACATATAAAAAAAATTCAAAAATATCAAAACATGGATGTACATATTAACACATTTATAAAAAAAAATTCAAAAAAATATCAAATTTGCTAAAAAAATAAATAAAATATATTTTTTATTTTTAGAAATTTTTCTAGAATTTTTGGGATTTTTCTAGATTTTTTAATGATTTTTTTATAATTTACGTAATTTAAAAAACTCTATTTATAAAATAAATAAATTACGGATTGACCCAGACCGTCGAATTAACTCGGGCAAAATCTGGATCGTCGATCGCGTTGATTGAATCAGGAACGTCCAATCGAATTGACTGAATCTGGGACGTTGATTTGATTATCTGATTACAGCCGTTAGATCTGAAGATTAAACGTGGACCGTCAGATCCATGGGGTGGACTGGATCCGGGTTGGAGTCGAGTCGGATCTCGATTCAGATCTCTCCAGTCGGGTGAAGAAGACGACGGCATGTTCTTTCGAGGCAGATTCCGGCGGCTATGGTGTTGCTCGGCCTCCGAAAACTTGTCGGCCCGACCTATCTCGCAGCGGTGGATCTCTTGGTGGTGGTGGCTGGCGCCCAGATCGACCGTAGGTGGTGGTATGACGGTGGCCTGACGACAGCGTACGGAAAGAAAAATTCCAAAAAATTTGCAGAACCCCAAATTGCAAATTCAAGCAATTTCAAACACTCTAATCAATCAAAAACACTTCCCTAATGATTCTTACACTCTTTAATTGGATCGAAATCCTCTCAATTACTTCGAATTTACGATTTTCGCAATTCGAACATAATCACTCTTATTTTCAGATCTTGATGTTCTAATGTGTATTTTTTGAAAATTGAATTGTGCCTTTGGCTTATGTGGTGGTACTATTTATAAAGTTCGAATCAATTTGTTGTTTCGAAGCTTTATGATTGTTCAATTTTTGAATCACGAATCGTTTGTATTTTTTCAAATAAGAACGATCCAAAATTGGGACTCGATTCGTGATTGTTTGTTTAAATTGATCACGAATCTTGTGTTTATACATCATGACTCCTCAATTGGGTGTATTTAATTTGATCAAAGGACACAATTTGGCCATTTTCGAATTTGAAGAAACATGTTCATCCGAATTTTTCCCTAATTTTCATGCCTTAATTAAGATGCCTTTTGGGATGAAATAATACATGAATTATGTACAGATGTGATGTATCCCATGCCTAGTTTGTGTCTGTACACTTAATTTCGAAAAATAACAAAGATTCATTGATCAAATAGTGTCTCAAAGTGAATGAATCAATGTGTCTTTTGGGGAAAAAAATGAAGCAAAAAGAAGAAAAAATCTGCCTTTGGGTAGCCTCTCCCCCCTTGCATCTGAACCCCTGTGTCCATGGTTTGAACCATTAGGCCGTTGGCCTATGCCTTGGTCATGTAGCCAAACCACTAATACTTAAGGCTTTTCAAACAATTTAATTAGACAAATAATTTGTTTAATTAACAAAAATATATGTTATATTGAACTCAAATAATTATACATATATATCATTTATATATATATATTTATTTATTATTTATATATATTTTATTCCTCTATTTTTTATTTCTCAATTTATTATTATTATTATTATTATTATTATTATTATGAACTCAACATGATGCTAATTTTTTCTTATAAATTTAATCCTCTTTTTAATTGGGCAAAAATTGGGTGTCTACAGGCATTTTCCTTCCAAAATAACTATTCATCTATTACAAGAGAATATATATGAAGTCTACATTTTATCCAACACTAAACTTCATCTAAAAACTCCTTAACCAAAAAGAAAATACTCGACTGCAGGGTCCATGTGACCTCAACCACAAATAAGTGAACTGCAAAAGATATCTATAGGGGTATAAGCTAATAGGCTTAGTAGGAATTATTTCCATAAGTAAACTTCTTGTGTAGTGAAATTCAAATAAGTTATTTAAGCAATTAGGTGTAATGTAACATACACGTGGGCAAACAGGGCATATAGTTTCCTGGAACTATATGTTGAATGGATTTACGCCCTCAATTCGGGGTTTGGTGATACGTAACCTCAAAATGAGTAGTTTTAGATAAAGTATGCTTTTGATCAATACCGCCAAGTATATTAAGTCTACTCGGTTTGAGCCATGCTTCCGGACTTCCGCCAAGTATTTAATTCCATATCGCCAAGCAATCGCTTTCGATTATAACCACCAAGTGTTGCTTTTGACCGAGCTACCATCCTTCTCACCCAAGGATAATAACTCCATGCAATGTGACTCATTTTGTGGTATGCATGAATCAATTTATTCAAATTATCATATCATCATTATTAACAATTTTAAGGTGATCATAAAATTTTATACATATCAAATACTCTATTAAAACAAACAATTGCTTATAATCAATTCTTGTCTCGATATTCTTACAGTATTTCAACAATTTTCATATACATATTAATTTATCTTTCCTTAATTCTAACGCGACTAAACTACAAGCACAAACAAGTAAAGCTTTTTTAAGAAAATAAACCCACGTTGCCATACCGACACTTCTTTTAAATGGATGAGTCGTTCAAACAATCCACTTAGTCGAAATAATCTTCGGGGTACGGGAATTCTTCCTCGGAATCACCCAATCAAGGAAAATACCCAAAATGAGTATTTCTTAATGACTTTCTTGAAATTTGACAAAACTATGTCATAAGAATGTCAAAGTTCGTATAAGAGAGAATTCCAATTTAAAATGATCGTAACTTGGTTATTTTAACTCGGAATCGTGAATATAATATATTGATTTCTATCTACTAAAAAAGATCTATCCATTTCTATAACTATTTTCATCAAACTAGATCATTTAGGCTCCTAAACAGTGGCGATCAGATTCACCACGAATATTCCCATCCCAAAAGCAATTTGTTTCAAACATTAAATCATTCAAAAATTGCTTTGATAAATATTTAGTTATCTATATAGTTGAAAAATTCCCCTTTCATAGATATGTAGCTCATATTTCATCCATGCTCAAGTGTTTGTTGTCCATTAAAATTTCTTAAGTAAAACAATATTAATTAAAAGTTTAGAAAACTATAGTTTACAAGAAATTCATTTTTGTAACTCCTTTTAAAACAAATATTTTGATTTTTTTATTTTCAAAGAATTACTTCTTGTTTATTATGTTATTTTCCTAAATAAATTTTTGATAAATTTTTTCTTTTCTAAATTCTCAATTTTAGTGTCAATTTTCCTATTCATTTTCTTTAACCATTTCTTTAGGAAATCTTGGTTTGAAAACTTTCATTTTTTTAAGGGGTTCCTTATTTTATGTTTTTATGAAAAATATTTTAGTACCAAAGTCAACTTCTTTTAAAAAAAATAAAGTAATATAGAAATGTTTTAAAAAGCTTTTTTAAACAAAAATAATTTTTAAAATTGTAGTGAGTTCTTCCTAAAACTTGAACAAAATAATTTTAGTTTTGCTAAACCATAGAATTTATATTTCATATAAAACCATTCTTAGGTGATAAAATTTCCTTTTTGTCAAAGTAGAATTGAAGTTTAAAGGTTTGGACAACAATTTATATGGGCATGATTATGAGAAATAATAACAAGCAAAAATAACATAAATAATAAATAAAGTCAAGTATTAGGAGTCTTAGCTTCTTCAAAGCTCTCGGGACTAAGAAGTATATTAGTCCCAAAAAGAAAGAAACAAAATAAAAGGAAGAAAATTATTTTAACTTAGTGAGGATAAGTCTAAGACTAAAAACTAGTCTTATAAAAACATGAAATAAATAAATTGCAAAGAAAGAAATAAATAAATTACATTGCATGGAAAAAAATAAATTGCAAGTGAGCTTATATGCTCTAAAGAATATATATATATATATATATGTATATATAATAATACTTAGTTAGATATAATAACAATAATAATATGAACAATTTATAATAACAACATAAACATAAATAGATATTCATGAACAAGAACAATACATGAACATAATGTAACTTCCATAACATTTAGTTCTTGGAAACTTACACCATGGTCATGTAAAGTTACATGACATGAGAAGAAGAATTTGTAGAGAAAAGTTTACCTAAAGAGGGTTTTTGAAGTATTATGTGGGAATGAGTTTTGTGTACGTAGAAGGTGGTTTGAAAGTATTTTTGAGAGAATTTTGAGAGAGTTTGAGAGAGTGTTGAGATGAAATTTTTGGAGAGTTTTGGTAATAAATTTGTGGGTAGTAATTGTGTGAAAGAAGTGAAAGAGGAAGGGGGTATTTATAGGAAATAAAGAGTGAATTTTTTTGTGTGATTTAAATAAAGGAAAAATAAAAAAAATGAGAGAGAGAGAGAGGGACAAGGGGTGCCGACCACTATGGGAAGAGGGGAGAGAGAGATTTAATTTTGTATTTTTTATTGGTTAAATGTAATATTAAGTAAGGTAGATGTGAAAGAAAGTTATGAGAAAGGTAAAAAGTAAAGGTAATAGGTTATAGGGTATAAGAATAGGTATTAGAAAAAATAGAAATAAAAGAATAGTATAGAATATTAATGAATAGTGTAATATAAAATAGAAATGACTGGTAAAGTACTGGTAGTAAGAAAATACGCGTATAATTACGATATTTGTTATTTTTACTTATCGAAAAATTATAAAACTGATATTTTTGAAAACCTTATATTTTTACGAGTCTAATGATATATCCGGAATATTTTTACTATTCTGAGCCCCGGGATACGTTTTTCAAGAACTATATCTGTTCGGGTTGAAAACGATTTGCGGTTTGACTAATGTGATCTTTTTAAGCTTTCTTATGTAATTACGAACTATTCTACATATTAATCTCTTACTTACTTTCTTAGGTTTGCTAACATGAGATTGCCGGACTTAAATCATTACGTCTAACTAGGGTTTTGTTGACTTTAGGACTTCCGGTTGACTTTCCATTTAGAGTTTAAGCTAAATCAATCACAAAACTTTAGGGGTTTATATTCATAGTGGGACAACATCGGCACGACATTGGCACTGGTATGGCATCGACATTGGTTTGGTAGTATTGGAGCCGAAGGTCTTAGTGGTGCTTTGAAATCTGCATTAGAGTAAGTTGTGGTCGCTCCATTCCATAATATAACCAAACAAAGGAATTGATTTATCACTATACTTCCTATTCTATTCCTCTTATTCCAATTCATTCTATTTTAAACGATTCCATTGGTAGAAAAGTTGATGGAGGAGGCGAAAATAATGAGGTGAAATTCGCCTCTTAAAGAATTAGAGGCAAATTTCGCCTGTAAATGTAATACGAGGCAAATTTCCCATGTACCATACTTAACATATAGTTTTTCGTGCTGCCACTATAGATATTTTTAATTACTACAATTACATGTAATTACATGATTTTATTATTTTGTAACCAAGTTCAATCAATTTTAGATTTTTATATTGCACAAGTCCTTTTTATATGCAATTAAGGGTCTACTTATGTTATTTTATTTTGATTATATTAACATATTATTTTTATCATTTTCAAATAGACGTTTGTCAATAAATAGATATAGATGAAAATCAATATTTTCATTTATAAATATATCAAATAAATTAAATATAAATAAAATACAACTAAAACATAGATGTATATCAAATACTTATAAGATAAAAACAAAAATTTGACAATTTAGTCAGGCCTAAAACTCTTCGTTGGGTGTCTCTCGGTGATAATTTTTTTAGTCTCTCTCATGAATTCTTGTAATCCGTGCTACACATTGTTCCATGACTGAGCACTACGTCAGCGGAAAATGCGAAAGATACCATTACAATGGGCAAGTGAGGATTTTGATCATGCACGAGTTGCAAATAATCCTAACAGGCTAACACAAAAAAGGAAAAGAAGAAGAAGAAGAAGAAGAAGAAGAAGAAGTATAGATGAGTTTCTTATACTTTCGTATATTTATATATATATATATATCTTTAAACAAAGGAAATAATCGAAGGATCAGAATAAAGAAAATTCATGGGCAAAGAGGAAAATAAAAAGGAGAAAACCCGGAAGACACAATAAACAAACGGACAAGGACAAGGCAGAAGACAACACGAAAAAGGCAGAAGAAAAATCAAGGATTTACTATTCGATACTGTAGCATAGCTTACTATAGCAACTTTTTAGGGTACTGTAGCACTTTTTTTTAACTGCAGCAATAAGTTATTGTTTTACTGTAGCAGTAGGTCACTGTAGTACGTTTCACTGTTTTTGTTCTGAAAAATTTTTCTATAAAATGCGAGTAGGATTTAGGTTTAGGTACGGAGAAAAATAGAAAAGGGAAAAAATATTAGAGAGTATCTAAGTGTTTTGTGAGAAAATTTTCTGAGTGTTTTAATCTTATAAGTATATCCTTGTAACATACCTCAACTGTATTCAATAAAGCTTTTGTAAGTTTCCTTTAACCATGTCCAGCTAATTTTCTTTTTAAGGTATAAAGGTAACCATGGTCTAAAACCTTATTAGATCTTTGCACCATGCGATAAGGTTTTATAGCATGGGTAAACAAATTAAGGCATCATACTTGAATAGTAAAGCTCTGATTCCTTTAGAAATTATACTAAAAGGGTTAGTAAAAAAACCCTTTGATAAGGCTGTTTGAGGCAGGGTTTGCAGTGATTTGGCCTTGTGGGTTATGTCGTGGACATGAGGGAAAAATAAGGATCTTGTGCCACAGGGAAAGACTTCACGGCAGGAGTAAACAATTAAAGCGAAGATAGTTGATCAGTGGAGCAATGTTTTCTATAGAAAATAAACCTCATATTTACGCCATAACCTACAAGACCAAATCACGGTAAGCCCTGCCTCAAACAGCCTTATTAAAAGGTTTTTTGGCCCACTTTTTTGGTATAATTTCTAAAGGAACCAGAGCTTTACTATTCAAGTACGATGCCTTAATTTATTTACCCATGCTATAAAACCTTATCGCATAGTGCAAAGGTCTAATAAGGTTTTAGAGCATGGTTACCTTTATATCTTAAAAAGAAAATTAGTCGGACATGATTAAAGGAAACTTACAAAAGCTTTATTGAATACGGTGGAGGTATGTTACAATGATACACTTACAAGATTAAAACACTCATAAGTTTTTTTCACAAAACACTCAGGTACTCTCTAATATTTTTTCCCTTTTCTATTTTTCTCCATACCTAAACCTGAATCCTGCTCGCATTTTATAGAAAAATTCTTCAAAACAAAAAATAGTAAAAAGTGCTACAGTATAAAAGTGTTACAGTACCCTAAAAAGTTGCTACAGTAACTTATGCTACAATGTTGAACAGTAAATCCTTCATTTTTCTTTCGCCTTTTTCGTGTTGTCTTCTGCCTTGTCCGTGTCCGTTTGTTCGTTTTGTCTTCTAGGTTTTTCTCTTTTTTATTTTCCTGTTAGCCCGTGAATTTTCTTTGTTCTGATCCTTCATTCTTATTCATTCATTTTTTCCTCAAATTTGTACTATTTATGATCTTCTTAGTTACAATTTTAGGATTAAAATGATGGTTATAAGATTTAGATATAATATATATATAATTATAGATACGTAAAGTTATTATAATAAACTTATTCGTATTTGATTAAAAGTATTAGAGCTATGTATATAACATTTATAAGATTTAAGGTTATGATTCGAAGCATAAGATCATAAAACTGTTTATTTAAATATTTTATCTGAAGTTCTATGAATATCGTATAATGTGAAACCTAGACGACCCATATCACTACTAACTACATGGACTATTCATGTTTAGACTACGGTTTTTTTCCCTAAAGAATTTGTAATATATAAATAAATAATTTATAAAGAAGGATAAAAGTATCAAATGATATTAAATAAGAAGATTATATGATCAAAATTAAAGTATAATTATGTTGTGATCATTTGACAGAGACATGATGGAAAATGGATTTTAACAGACTCTACACCGGCATCAACATCGCCAGTGTAGAATCCAACATAGCTAGTGTACGTTGCTGTGGCTTAGGTAGCATTGGGGTGGTGTCAAACTGTGAAAATTCAATTAGAAGCGTTTACGCCGCCAGTGTTTGTAGGTGTCAAACAGTGTACAAGTTCCAGAAAATGACCCGAGATGAATGACAAACCTATATATTGCCAGTGTTTAACGTTAACACCGCTAGCCTTCAGGCTACATCGCTGGGTTTAGGAACTGCCGATGTATGTTGCGAAGAAGAAAAAAAGTTGCACGAAATCCTTTATATGTATTCCTTGCTTCCTTCTCCAAAATATCCCAAAACTTAGAAAATCCTCTCTGTGCTTGGTTCTAGCATCTAAGGAGATTTTATTCTTGGTCTATGGGGAAGATAAGGAACTAGTTATCGAGGATACACTAATGCTTGCTTATAAATAGATTAGAATGATCTGAAATTGCAATAGGGGTTATATTTTTTGCCTAAATAATGGAGTTTTTGTTGGAGGAGATCTGAAAAAGAAACAGATGTAGATTCTACAGCAGAGTCTAACTACATTGCATTTTTTGAAGCAGCTAAAGAAGCAATTTGGATAAAAAATTTCATATCGAGTTCGGGGTCGTTCCTAGCATTGTTGATCCAATTACACTATATTGTGATAACAATGCTGTTATAGTTCAAGCTAAGGAACCTAGGTCTCACCAAAGGTCTAGACATGTGCTTTAGAACTATTACATCCTTAGAGAGATTGTCTAGTGGGGTGATGTATTTGTTTGCAGAGTGGCAATAGAAAAAAAATGTTGCAAATCTACTCACAAAGGCCTTACCTTAGCAGAAACATGACACCCATGCAAGGAGCCTAGGACTTAGAGTCTATGATGCTTGGCAATAGTGCAAGTGGGAATGTTGTAATTGTGCATAATGTGCCAAGATACTTTTTTGTATTTATGAATATTAATAAAAGTCAAGTATTTATTGCATTTGTATACTTTTCTACTTGTATATATTTTACAATAAAGTTCCATAGATAATTAGAAAATGTCTAGAATAGTAATGAGGCATATTATCAGTGAGAATTCCAAGACATTGTATTTTTTAAAATTTGTACTTGATCATATAAATATCTAAAGGGGACAAAGATATATAAACCAACACACCGTATGGCTAAAGGTCAATCTCACTAGACAAAGGGAAAGATATTCAAGTTGTATAAGCGGGTGCCCAGAGGTTAAATGGATACACTAGACACGGCCCACAAATAGAAGATACCACATGTTAATGTCATTGGTCACTCCTCTTTATGACGAGCGTAAATTATCTCTAGACTTAAGACCTCTATGTATCATATATAGTGAATATTGCACTTTGATGTCGTTAAATGCAATCTTGATATAAATTGCAAATAATATGGTTTTTAGGTGCGACATCAAATATAGAGAAGGTAATAATAAGTCAAGATAGAATTTATCACTCTTCTAGATTAAGGAGACAATATCCATTGGTTGCTTGGTTGAGATAAAAATAAGAGTGACTACTAGCTACTAGCCATAATAAGTTTTATTGAGTCTAATTTATTCGAGAACCAAGTAAAATGATTAAACATTAATGATATTACATGAAATGGTTTAATTATAATATTTTGATAAAGAGATTTAATTGTAGTAATCGGTTCATAATGGTTAAGGTTCACATCCATTTTTATCACATAAAATGACCAATAACTATTGTTAGATGGTTACCTCAGTATATGTATAAAATACATTACCTATGTGTATAGAAATCTAGAGGGTCGTACACAATAACATAATTAATAGGAGCAACATTTATCTCAAAATTAGGATAAATTAGATTATTAATTTATTCTGAAATAAATTAAATAGTATGAAGAGTATTTTATTATCAAGTGGATATTATGTAATCTAAATAATATCTCTTATTAAGATATTACTTGTTATTTTGAAATTTTTGATTTCAAATCTAGCCTTTTTCTATAAGGAAAAGATTCTATCTTATCCATATATACATATATATGTATATATATAAGTGTGTGTGTGTATAAATATGTGAGAAGATGAAAGAGAAAAAGCCAAAGAGATAATTCTCTTCACTGAAAATAATATAGAAATTCTAATCCAAGTTACTTAACAGTATAAGGATTAGAATTGGTTCCTATTATCATGTGTGTAGATACTGCTAGAGATACAACACTTCATGTCCTTGTCATGAATAGAACATAGATTGTGTAACAAGCATCATGAATTTTATATCTCACGTGAACTCTATCCCTAGGAGAAGAAGGTATATCTTTTGCAAGAAAATGTATAATTCCTATAAATTGTGTCAATAATTAATTTTTTTATATGTATTATTTTACATGTTACACATGGATCATGCAAAAAGGTTTTGTTATAAAATTAAAAAAAAATTACTGCATTTTCTGATATCACAATACCTAACAAGATCGACCTACGACCTAAGCAGGCTGGATTGAGCCTATGAAGAGCATAACCAACATTACCCATCAACACTATATGGTCCCATTAGGGGACCATACTGCCATACTAATATGAAAATTAAAAGAGTTATATAAAAATAAGTGTAAAAAATTTCAAAGGTTTGATCATACTAAAAAAAGATTTGGACTGTTCATTGATGTGACGAGACTGGTGCCGTTGTAACCATTATAAGATCGTAGAATTTTCCCAACACTATGTTATCAAATGTATTGTCTCAACCCTACATAGGGCCTAGCAGAATTGCTCTTAATTCATCATATCACATATGCACCCACAATGTGGGGACCGTCTTATAAGTTAGTGCTCACAAGACTCTAATTAATTGTACACTCACTGTGTTATACATATATATATTTATGAAGATAGTTAAGGATATCAGTATTCTATAGACCATAAGGATCACAAAGAATCAGATACCCCATTAAACAATAAGATTAGGCGAACCTAGGTTTAAGAGAAACAATGGCTAAGTTTAAGAAAGAAAACTTCAGTTTCACATTACAACTCTCAGATTAAGTTTAGCAATACAAGCTTCTAACCAGCTACTTAACTCATGTAATATGATCTTTGGCATGCTCTGCACTTAGATCCTAATCCATTCCTAACTTTCAACCAACCTGCAAAACAACTGTTGGGGAGTAAGCAACCATAGTTCAGTGAAGTATAATCCTCACCCCACACCATTCAAGCAACATCGAACAAGTTATTAAAACAAATATATGCAATGTAGTCAAGCAAATGAGTAAATACATATGATCTATTGGTAACTACATGTAGAACGGATTTATGCCCTCTATGATGGGGGTTAGTGGGGAACCCCATTACCATCAACTCCTAGGAAACCTGGCTTCAGGACTTGAACTATTAGAAAACTTGCTTAACCATACATATAAAATAGAATTTAAGTATACATATAGTCCCAAAGTGAGTAACCCCAAGTAATGATACTGGCACGGCCCCATACAATAAGTTGTACCCTTAAATACGTTTTAGTTCTTCAACATGTCAAGGATAGAGGCCATGGTTTGCAATCATACTCCATGCTAGCAGCCCAACCAGTTCATTATGTGGTAATGACAACCTTCGACATGCAATATGCTAAGCTATGCATGATTCATTTATCATATTCGATCGAATATGGTTTAAGTTTAGTTATGCTTTGTGACCATATAATTTCACAAACATTCACGACATTACTATACTACATAATCACACATTTAACTTGTTTAGATAAGTTATGATATCTTGGCATCACAGTGCAAATATGAGGTAGGCACAATCATAACCTAATCTCACATGCATTTCAAGTTATTAATATAATTATAAATGCACAACGTTACAAGCAGAACTAGATATAGAGATCATAGGATCTATACTCACTTGTCTATTTCACTTAGGTATCATAGTAGTCTTCAGGCAGATCATAGGTAAAGTCAGATTCACCTGAATGTAGTAGAAAATCCAAAGACTATAGTAGGAAATAGCTTTAGGAGCTATTCGAGTAACTAAGCTATAGAAGCTTTAAGTCTTTTGAAATTCTAAAGCCTAAACTTTAATTGCATAGAACTTTTTTCGTTGCTAATCCGTTTTAAGCATATGAATAATCAATTTCACTTAATTTTTTGAGTACTTTTTGATGGTATAATTAGGAAGCTATGAAACCATATTAGGTGCTTTGAGTTACGAATTTTAGAAGTTCGTTCACAACTAGTGATTCTTAATGTATGGTCTTTTAGACCTTGTTGGTTCTTATTCTACGCTATACTTGTTGTGTTTAGCTAGTGAAATCGTCTTTACTAGCATAGGACAAAATATCCAATTCGTGTCCAAAGTCATGGAAGATATACTTTGAGTTTAAAGGAATGAACACTTACTTAAGGATTCTTGAGCCACTATATGAGCTTTTCTTTCTTTAGTTGCACTGCTGTATTTACCAACATCTACTTTATCCAGCATTTCATTGATGTCTAAAGTATCAGAGTAGTCAGTCACACTTAGAGCATTCTTTTTGTCTGTTTCTTCTTCGTGACATAGTTTCATCCTCCTATAACCCTTTGTATAAGTGCTTGTGGATGTAGGCAATGCTTGGATGATATTTTTAACATCCATGTCTGGCAATGATGGGCAATCAAAATCTTGAGACATTGAGACAGCTAGTTGTGAAGGAAGGATTGGTTATAGTATATTTGCTCCAAGTAATTCATCCCTAGAGTCCCTATTCTTCCTTCTAATACTAGTATGCCAAGTAGTGGATATAGGAGTGGATGGTCGTCTATGGTCTGGTGTTTGGAGACACTTGAAATATAATCAAATAAGGGGAAGGGTGAACTAAGTGGAAAGGAAAAGACTAGAAAGGAGAAGGTGACTATGGTATCTCTAGACGATAGCAGGATTTATTGTGGTTTATGAGGGGGTTTTTTCCTTGAGCTCGTTTGAAAGAAGGTAATAGGAGAAAGGATATAAACCAAGGTAGAAAGGCATTTAATGTACTACAGAGGATCTTTCTTTTAAACAAGGAAGTATGCTAGGGTATAGCTGTTATGAAAGGATGTTCAAAGGAGAAAGATATGTGTGATGCAAGTTGTTGCTTTTAAACCAGGGGAAAGGCAAGTATGGTAGCTTATAAGTTGGCTTAGCCATAGCGTGGTGACACTTGTTTTTCCTTCTTTAGTTACAGCTCAATCATTGTGGCACCATAAGAAGAAGGATAGTTGATCTGTCCAACAACCCTTGCAAATTTGCACTACATTGAAGATGGTGTAATACTTATTGGTGTTGCATGAAACTCAATTTAATATTCCTTCATGTGACATGGTGGCCAACAAAGTGACTTTCATGTATTTTATAGTAGGGCTTATGGAAAGAAATAGAGAATAATTTAGGTAACATAATAAGAAACAAAAAGATAGCTTAAGTGGCGGTGCATTTGCTTGTAAAGCATTTGCTATTACTTGTTCACATTGTCACAATTGAGATCCTTGATGTCATTTGTCCCTCTCTTTAGCTGATCTCACTTGGGAAAGTTGAAAGAAATAGATGTTAAAGCCTAGGGAATGAGGCGGATTATCAACTGGTGATATGATATTCTTTGAAAATTGTCTAATTACATGTGTTAGGAACCTTTTGTTTCTATTGCATGGTTGATTAGTAGAAGGGGAAAGGCGATGGTTTATTCAAATTTGGAGAACAAAATTTTTTTATTGTCTTTAGCACATAAAACGACTGTCAAGAGATTAATCCTCTTAGTCTCAGCATGGCTAATTTATAGGAATCAACAGATAATGGTAATTATAAATAAAATCAGAAGGGTTACCTAGATTTTCTAATGAAAAGAAGAGGGTCGGTGGCATTCATCCTTTGGCGTTGTGCTTAGCAGGAGAAGAAAATTCATAGAATAGAGATGATAGGGTGCTAGTGATCATGTAGGCTTTAGCTAGTTTAGGAAACACAATTACCTTGTCATTAACAAGATGAGCAGCTATCATGATGCTAAATTGAGTGGTATTGAGTAGGAAGTTCATTAAGCTTCCTGCCTATGAACATGTCGTAGCTCCTAATTTTCTTATTCTATCTAGGCATGTTACTGAAACTTGTCCAAATTTGGTAAGATAATCTACAAACTTGATCCCAAAGATGAATGTGATTTGATGGAGGTAAGGTCAGTACTTGCTCCTAAGTTGACGCCTAACTTTTCATGTTTCCAATGGTTATGAGTTTCATCTTGATTTTAACACTTAGCCACAAGCTGTCTCAAGGAGGTGTTTAATTAACTTCTATGTGTATTTCAAGATTCCTAGGATAAGTTATAGCTAACAAGTTATTGAAATCAGTAGCAAGGCTAAGCATTTGAAGTACATCCATGAAGATGAGGAAATACAATAGCAACACGTGCTAGGATAGGGAGAGCATACAACATTAAGTTTATTTGATGGGGGGTTCATGCATGGTTGAGAGGCTGGTTGTCCTAGGATTGTTCCTATTCAAGGCCTACTAACTATAGGATATTCCTTATTGGTTTTAATGGAGCATAGCTGGGCAGACTTGAGCTAGTGATGCTTGCAAGTTATTAAGGATTGGTGGCAACGAAGAGGAGGAACAACTGTCATAAAACTAGCTTCCTCACATGATCCCCACCGCAATCTACTACTGACATATAGGATAGAATTGTAACTAACCGATTCAAACTAGTTGTTAGATTTATAGGATTGGGAAAAAAAAAAAAGAAAGCAGTGATTTGACAGGGGTAAACATGTTGTTTTTGTTTCTTCAGTAAAACCTAGCATTGTTGTCATTAACATAGGTGAATAGCTATTATTTTTGGATGAATTTAACATTTGCTACACTTATCTTTGCTGAAGTATTCACTGTGGTTTCCCCTGCATTGATACCTAGCTGCTTGTGTCTTTTTATGGATGAAGCAATAGTGGATTATATCGACCGAAGGGACTTAAGTTCTGCTGCAACATCAAGCATTCCCTCATCTTGGTTTAGGAAATTGTGAAGGGGCGATGGCTTGGGAGTTTATGTGTTAGTTGTTTAGTAGGGGAAAGAAAAGAAAATTGAGAGGCTGGTGGTGATTTTAATTAGCTTCAGAATATCACGTTTCTTACTGTCATGGGTAGGTAGGAGTGGCTGTCACGATGCTTGATGATGTTTGTCTGCTATTTGAGAACTTGGCAACTGGAAAATAAGAAAAACAAAGGTGTATGTGTGTGTCGTTGTTGCTCATTTGGAAAGGGAAAGTGGAATAGCAACTACAGCTTGATCTTGCTTTTATTGTTCACGTTGAGTCTCTATCAAGGTTCTAGAATAGCTCACCATTGCTGTTGTTGGCTTTACTCTGGGCTCCTAGGTGATCGGCTGTTAGCTTCATCCTTAGGCGCTCATGGTGTCATATTGTTGGCCTCAATAAGCCATGGTGATGGCTCTCATAGGCACCTGCTGTTAGCTCTCCTAATGCTCTGTAGTAACTTTCATGTTGGCTCCCTTAAGGCTCAAGTGTTGCTGTGGGCTTCACTAGTGGCTTTTAGGCGCTCAAGAGATGGCTCTCTAAAGAGCAGATCGTGGCTCTAAGGGGCGGTCTAGGGTTATTCTAATTGAGACAACGATGAAGTGTTGATGATGTTCCTATGGGTGTTGTTGTAGGTTCTAGAGTGCCTTATCTAACTATTCTTATTTGTTAGTTCATGTGCAGGTCTATCACTTGTTGAAATAAGAGGGGGGAAAATAATTAAATTACACTACATGAATTGGATTTGAAATAAGGCTTGATATGCCATTCATGTAGAAATTTAGAAAATAGAATTGGGAAAAGAAAGGAAGAAATAGATTAAATTAATTTGATTACATATCCGCTAAGTACCTTAAGTATTAGTTGAGTTCTCCATTAACTCAATTCACAGTTTTCATTTAATTAACTAGAAGTCCTATTATTTCGATAATATTCACTCTTAAGTAGTTGTTTTGATTATTAGTAAAAGTTATGGAATTCTTAGGTTGGTCGATTGAATTGGAGTACAAAAGCTTCAATTTAGAAGCCTCAACTGAATTTTGAGGATGTCAATTTTATAATTAGCGATAAAAAAGTTTGGGGGTTCCTATATATATTAGAACACATCAATTATATACAGTTTATTTATTTTCAATACATCTATACTTACTTATATGAGTAATGATTAATATCTAAGTTTAGGAAAGAGAAAAGAAAGAAAAAAAAATTAGGGGTTGTTTTTCAAACATGTGCTAATATTTTCTCAGGATCTTGTTATTAATTCTAATAATTATCACATATTATGCTTACATAAAATTTAAGGAATTACATGTATTGCTTCATATTTTAATTATATTATTGGCATATGTCATGATATATCACAATTATTATGCTATTGTAAAAATTTATATTACATATATAGTAATACATCCAACAAAGATGACTAGAATATAACAAATTGATAGATATCTAATAATAATAAATTAATATTAGCTTGTATAGACATCTCATGTACTTAGTGTTATAAGAAAATTCCATATATTTGTGACACAAAAATAAAAATGGGAGAGAAACCTTCATATATTCAAATCGGTATACAACTAATTACACCCTATTAAAAAAGAATTAGCAAACTAGGCACTCACATTGTATGTGCAAAATTAAATTGGGGGATAAAAAAGTAAAATTGAACATAAACACATCAAATTTAACTACATGATATATTTAATTGTACATTACTAAGCATGATTGAAATTCATTGAAGGCAGTAACCATATGTGTACTTTACAAGCTATCAAATTACAATAACATGCGCATGCAACTTTCCAACATAAGCAACATTCGCAACATTTAATAGTAGTACAACAAAGACCATTTTAAGTTTGACTTTGTAACATGTGGACATATTTTCACCAAAAGATTGTGATTTTATAAAATTATTGGTTGATTGACTTGTTGATAAAGGGCGTCCTTAAAGCACATATAAAGAGTTTAGTTTTAACACTAACATTTGTCAGCATCATTGCCGTCTTCGTGACACTGAAGATTCAAGATAAAATAAAAAAAAAATGTGATTTAGAAATTGTAAATAAGCTTGAAATTATATATATTATTATTTAATTATTTAGGTTTGACCCTCTTAGCTAAGTGATAAGGCTTAGAGTGTCCAATTCTCATTGGGATGATCAAAGGAGATTCGACGTGATGGACTTGGAGTAGAGCCCATTAGACTGACTTATTCGTCATCCAACATTTCTTAGTATGACTTATGTACTAAAAAGGACTCATCTTGATGGTCGACTATCAACATGATCCAATAGATGATGTTGAGAGCTAAGCCCTATAAATAGCCTAAGTCCCTCTTCATTCAAAGAAGATGGAGAAATATGATTAACTAAAGTGCAGTCAAATTCTTGTTTCAAGAGATCAAACACTTGATAGATCGATAGAGATAAGGGGTGCAAACGAGTCGAAGCAAGCTGAGCTTTTGCTTGCTTGAGCTTAGCTGATTTAAATCCTTGACGAGCTCAAGCTGAGCTTGAATCTTATTGAGCCTAGAATGTGTAGGTTTGTGCTTGAGCTCATTAAGGATTTTGAAGCTCGGGCTTAGCTCGTTAGGCTTGTTTAGCTAAACAAGCCTAATGAGCCAAGCTCGGGCTCTGACTCATTTAGCTAAACAAGCCTAAACTCAGCTCGTTTAACGTATATGATTATGCTTTTAAATTATATTTGTGATATTTAAATTAATATAAATAATTGTATATAATACTATATCAATAATATAGTTTTAATATATTATATATATGTTAAACGAGCCATTAATGGTCTTGTTCACATGCATGACTTGCGAGCCCTTAATAAGCCTATTTGTGAGTTAGCTTGCAAGCCTAAATACAAGCTTAGGCTTGGCTTGTTTAGCTAAATGAGCTTTAGTTTGAGCTTAAGATTGAGCTTAGCTCACTTAGGTGAATAAATCGAGTTGAATTGTACTTAAAACAAGTCAAGCTTGAGTAGCTCACGAATAGCTTGGCTCATTTGCAATCCTAGATAGAAGCTATAAAATGCATATAAATAATAAATGTAGGCCCTAAAATACATGGTAAAAGAATTTAGGCCTTTTTTTTTTGGAAAAGTTGTACAAGCAAAGGTCCTTTCATTACATTTTTCCTAATAAATATAAATATGCTTTTTTATGAAATTCATAAATATAATTTATTATCCATAGAATAACCAACAAGTATGTTTCTTTTATTATGATTAATAATATATATATATATATATATATATTCCTTTTATTCTATTCATTTTTAGTTGTATGTATGGTTATATACCAATTGGAATATATTCTTACTATAGTTTACAAAACACATATAACTATTAATATCATACAACTAATTATTTTCCTGCATTTCATTCCTTTTAGTAGGGTGCAATAATTGTATACTGATTTAAATATATGGAGGTTTCCGTTTCATTTTTATGTTTGTGCCACAAATATATATGGAAGTTTCTCATAATACTAAATACATAGCATGTCTATACTTGCTAATAACATTTCTATTATTATTAGATATCTATTTATTTGTTATGTTCTATTCTTTTTTAGTTGGATGTATAGTTATACAAGGAATATATGAATTTCGGGTAAATTACACCAGAAAGTCACAATATTTAGGAGTTAGTTCATTTGAGATCATAGTGTTTAGAAAAGTAGATCCTTTGAGATCACCATTGGCATGTGTCAACGGAAGAAAAATCTATTATAAATATATGATTTCTTAAACTTTTCCATTATTACATCTTTTCATTTTGATTATTTTTCCTTTTTATTTCAAGTGTCACCTATTTAAAAGTTTCCAATAGTTAACCTTTATACCTTTTCATTTCAATTATTTTAAAAGTATCACCACTTTAACAATTTTTAATAGCTGTGGTACTTCATGAACAAGTATATCATACTTTTTTATTGTACCTTTTTATTTCATGTGTCATCTTATTGTTAACCATTATACCTTTTTCGTTTCATTTCAATCATTTTAAAAGTGTTACCTCTTTAAAAATATTTAATATTTGTTGCATTTCATGAAAAAGTATATTATACTATTTTTATCTTTAACATTATACCTTTTGGTTTTAATCATTATGAAAAAATTATCTTTTAAAAAATGTCTAATAGTTTTTATATTAAGTAAATAAGTATTAGTTATCTTGCATTTATTCATAAACTATCATGACTTATTTGTGCATTGCGCAATCTTAAAACTAGTTTAATTAAAAGTCAAGAGATCCGCCATGTTGTGACACTTCCTTTAAACGTTGTGATCTCAAAGGAACCACTCGAAATGTTATGATATCAAATAAACTTACTTCCAAATGTTGTGACATTCTAGTATAATTTAGCATATAAATTTCTCACAATAGTATCCAATATGTGATATTAATGCCAATAATATGATTAAAATCATGAAATAATAGATTTGATAACTTAGTGTTGATGGGTAATTTTGGTTATGCACTTTACAAGCCCAATCCAGCCTCTTTAGGTTATAGGTTGACCTAATGTAGCTGGATCGATATGTTTAGACTTTAGGGTAACATGCTCTACGCCCATGATGACTCTAGGATGACCCTAGATGAGGATTGCTAAGCAAAATCAAACAACCCTACTCAACAATAGTTTGATGATCTCCTACTAATCTCAATGTAACCTACTAAGGTTACTCAAATTCTTCAATAAGTAAGTCGGCTTGCCAATTATCTTTAGTTGATACTGCAATCACTAGAAGGTTCTCCACTTTATGAGGGTGCATTTGCTAAACTCACTTAGATGCATTTGAATAATCAAAAGACATTTCCATATTTAAGTTTGCTTACTTCTACAATCAATTATGAAATCACTACTATAAGTACTCTATCAAGTCTAACTATGACAAATATTCTCTCCAGTTTTTAGCTATCTCATTGCTGGTTTATTAATAAACATAATTTAAATCTTAATAATAAGCATTAAAATGTGCTTAATTGGTTAAATTGTTAGCTAATATTATTAAAATAACATTTAAATTGATTTCAGGCGTCTAAAGTATATTTCACACAACCATGTCCTTCAATTGTGTCGTAAACAACATGATATTTCCAAGGCCAATTTCATTTTTATTCAATTGAAAGTACAAAAACAAGAAATCATCATTTAATGGACACTTAAATAGGTCTATATAGGCTAGAAAGCCTATGGAGAAATCATCATTTGGAGGACCCATCTCGTCCGTTGACATTCAATACAGTCTTATGAATGTCATTAAGAGCTAAGCTCTATAGATACTCAAAGTTCCTTCTCATTTAGCATATTAAAAAATTAACGAAAATGTTATCGTGTTACCATAAAATTACACTCTCATAAGAAATCAAATAGAGCTTAGAGCAAAGAATACAAAGCCTCTTCTCTAGAATAGTGGGGTTGATGTTATATAATTCTTTCACTTGTCACTAGTGCCTCCATGCTTCTGTAGTTTCGACTCCTCCAATCTCCCTTATCGTTCTTTATACGTGCTTCCATGTCATTCCTTTGAAGTTATATATAACATGAGACACATACTACACATACAAGATTAATATGATCAGATCCACCCTATTACACTACAAACTTCAACGACTTAGTGTGTGTATATTTGAAGAGGTAACTTATTTATAGGGTTAGTCAACCAAAAGCTTTGGCCCTTTACTCTATGGCTACCCCGCACCACCGCTACAAAAAAAAAAAAAAAAAATTAAAGAGCCCTATGTTTACAAATTTGCTTTTGATAATGTTAAATTAGATTCCTTTTAAAACGTGAACACTTTTTAAACTTAAATTTTTGTTTTGTCTTGTCTTATCCTCCTAAAAGTCCTAAACCATATCAACTCTAGGTTAATTAACACGGAAGACTTGACCAGGAACTAATAAGTTTTTTTGAAATGCCCCTTTCTTGAAAATATTTTGGTTAGAGCCACTATGGGAGTTAAAAAAATACAAGGTGAATTGAAATCAAAGGGTAGTTTGATTTTTGATTTGGTCATTGGTCCACATGAAAAATAGACAATAATGAGTTTGGTGCTACTATTTTAAAACTCTGAAGAGTTATCTAGGCTATCTATGAGTTTTAGAAATTTTGAATTATATGGGAAAAAAAGATAAAACAAAAAAGATTAATTTTGGTTTTCTCCATTTTATGAATTTTTTTTTTGTTTTTATATAAAAATCCAACGAAATTCATATTTTTAGTGTTTTCATATCAATTTCTTATTAAATTCCATGATAAAAAGGAAAAACAAACACAAATTAACCAAAAACCATAAGTTAATGGCTAGAAATGAAATTATAATTTATCCAAATGTGAGGGGTTTAATGTGAATAATTGGCTATATGGGTAAAGTGTGAAGATGATTTCTAAGTGTAATGAGTTTATTGGAGAAATTTTTGCACTTTCGGTTGCATGAATATTAAAAACTGTTGTGCATAAAAGGAGGAGGGAAGGGGGAGATAAAATGAAAAGTCGGTTATGGGTAGAAATTTTTAAGCGTAGTGGGTTTGTTGGAGAAATTTTTGCACTTTTGTTGTTACATGGAAAAATTAGAAACCGCTGGTAACGGATTTTTAAAGTGTTCTTAAAATTTAGTATGCATAAAAGGGGAGGGACAAAGAAAGCGTGCAAGGGAACAGAGAGGATAAAAATCACTACTAGTGGGATTTGATTTAATAGCTCATCCACTTATCATAAATGTATTTGAGTAATTAAGATTGTCTACTCCTTATTCGTCTCTCTCTTGATCATTTTTGGTATGTCATTATTTATTAATCCTTGCAAGTCATGTGTAGCGCAATTCTCACGCAGCTACACATGACAATTTCACTGGAATCTATACATTTATAGAAACAATCACTATATTTATCATATCATAATGCAAAAATGTTAAAAATAAAATCAACAAAATGTTTATTATCAAATTGTTACAATGTGAGAGAAATAGAATAGGGAGTGAACTTGTTTGAGAATAACTGTGAAATAAATAAAGAAAACATAAAGGGTATAAAATGAAGTTTTGGAATAGTAATAGCAAAAGTGGAGTCCAACGAAATGGAATTTGGTATATATAAATATATATGTATATATTAAATTAATATGATTAAGACGCATTAATATTGTTTTCATTTGAATTGAATGTTACTATATTAATAGTATTATTAAAATAGTAATTATATGTATTAATATTGCTTGATTGCCATTATTACTGAAAAGAAATGAATTATTACTATATAACTAAATAGCTCTATCATCAATCAAATAATGGTAACTAAAAAGAAGTAATAAAAAGTTGTAACAAATAACAAGTCAAATGCAACGGGCATTACTATGGACTGCTGTATTAGTAAGACCAATTTGAGAATTGGTTCTATTATATTAAACATATTATCCCATAAAACCATATAATAAAAGTATGTAACGAATAAAATGTCCATGGCTTAATTATAATAGAAATACAAATAATATAAATAAAATTTTAGATTTAGATGCAAAGATGGAAATAAAACAATTGAAGAGATCAATAAAAAAATTGCAACAAATAAAGGGTTTGTAATATAATTTAAATTTATAATGAAACAGAACTTTATTCTTATGAAAGAAGTCAAATGCAACATCTATTTTTCTAAAAGAGGCAATATTTTATGTGCATGGTAAAAAAAAAAAAAAAAAAACAACAACAACAAATACAAGTTTAAATATAATAGTATTAGCAAATCACACCTCCACATGTGCAAATTCAAAATAAATATATATATTGAAATGTACATTTTAACTTATGAAAAATAGCCAATGAAAAGAAGAGGAGGGGGGAAAAAAGGAAGTAAACAATACGTAATGGCTTCGTTATTAATACATAGATGGTGTTTTCTTTAAAGGAAAAATGTATACCTGCCTACAGAGATACTCACGGATATTTTTTCAATTGAAACCTTCCTTATTTTTATTCTTTTTATTTTATTTTATTTTCCTTATGCTTTTTATATCTTGTATTTTATAGTTACTTAAATGGGGGAAGGAATGTTTGTATAAAAATATTTGTAAATACCAAACAAAGTGTAATCGTGAATAAAAAATAAACGCATGTTAATAATTTGCGTGGTATATTAACAAGTGTTAATATTTTGTTTCTTTTGGTTTGGGTAAAGTTTCTAGATTAGTTTAATGTGTACTAACTAGGGGTGTGCACATTATGGTTCGATTTGGTTCGGTTTACATCTCAAACAGAACCGCATCATATTTTATGGTTCAGTTTTTCTTTTGAATTCGAACCTAACCATATGATTTTGTTCGTAATTCTTTCAATTACATTTTTTTTATCACTAATGCAAATATAAACAACAATATTTTAAATTAATCATTTACCAAGCAAACATGTAAAACTTATAGGAAGGGAGGGATTTCATCCATTTTAAAATTATAATCATGACTAGTCTCATTTTTTTGAATTATCTTGAACTATAATAGTACACTAGACTTTATTCCAATATAAGAAATAAAATTTAATTCGTTGTATGCTTTTAACTAACATATTACCAATTATATAAATCTATAAGTAACTAAATAATAGAAGTAGATTAATTAGTAAGAAAAATGAAAAAGAAATATGTAGGAGTTAAAATACTAGAGGCTAAAATTTAAAATCTATCTTACTTGTCGACAATATAGCAATTAAAACATATTATAAAAAATCTAATTTTATTCTAATGAATAACACATATCTAAGTCACAAATTTTTAAAACAATTAATTTTTTACAAATTTTAAAAATAATTAATTTTTTGACATATACCATTAATAAAACAATGAAGAGTAAAAATAATATGTTTAATTTTTTTAATATATAAAACAATTCGGTTGGTTCATAGTTCCGAATCAAACCGTGAACCTTTTGCTTTTCATAGAACTGAATCGCGAACGAACTATTTAAAAAAGAATTAAAATTTTAGTTTGGTTTCGATCAGTGTGATTCACAATTCAATTGTTCTTTTTACACAGCCTTAATACTATCAGATCAAGTGCTTCCATTGTGTGAGAGAAAATAATATTAAAAAACAAATCACTGCCCATCTGCCTTTTTTTTTTTTTTTTTTTTTGACACGAGCCAAAGGAATTCAATTAATAATAATAGATATCATGCATTGATATGATAGAGGAACGAGGTTGAATGGAGAGTAAGAAAAGTGAGGTATGGGAACAGGAACAGAAAAACCGACCGATAGCGATGGAGAAATTGACAAATGGCTTTGGTTGTTTGGCAATAAAGCAAGCGTACATAAATTCCTGCTTAAAGTTACCAAAATAGCCCTTGAAATTTTAGTATTTTACTTTTTAGTTTCTGTGAGAAAATATGATTCATTTTATTTTAAAGGTACTTAATCGAAAAAACTAAAAAGACATCAAGCTTGCTCTTGTTTAAATAATATAGATGAAGAATAATAATATAAAAAATTGTGAGAGAGAAAAAGTGATAGAGATAGAGCGAATAGAGGGACCTACTTAAGTTAAATCACTCATTTATCACATTTATTATTTTTTTTAACCTACAACCTACAACTTTTATGTAAAATCCAACGGTGAATCTTGCATCTTCCCTCCCGTTTACTTCAATAAAGGGAATAGACAAAGAGTAGAATACTTATGCCTCTGTAATATTATTACTAGTAATATACTGGGAATATTGATTCTTGTGTTTACTTTATCTAAAATTTTATCACTAGAAATACTATTTACTCCAAGTTATTAATTACAGTATTAAATTGAAAATATAATAAAAATACCATTATCTCCTCTTGATTATATTGAATTGATTAAAAGTTGCATCATTTATTAGGGGCAAAATAGTTAATATGTATGTATTATATTTCCAATGCAGTGGGAATAGAGAGGGCATAAAAAGTTCCATCTATTAAGTGGAACTTTTTATGCCCTCTATAGAGGGAATAAAAAGTGCCTGAGAATTTTCATTCCCAATCAATTTTTATAAGTAAACGAGATAATAGATGTATTATAGGAATGAATATGCTATTCCTCCTCTATTACCTCCAAATAAACGGGCTGAAAAGTCGTTTTACACGACTCAACTCAAAAGCAAGTAGATAATAACATGTGAAGGGTTAATAAAGTTACTATATAAAGCCGTGCAACAAATAAATGTTTTCGACTTAAATATAATAGAATTAGAAATAATAGAAAGAAACATTTGGACTTGAATGCAACAACTCAAGTACAACTAAAAATAATTGATACAAAGAAAAAAAATTTGTAATACGATCTAAATAAAAAGGAAACAAAATAATACCTTATTCCTTAAAAACGAATTGAAATGCATTATCTATTTTTTCTAAACAATATTCCATGTGGAAGATTAAGAAAAAATTCATACAACAAATAAAAGCTTCTTAATTAATATAATACCATGAAGAATAATAAAATAAAGAAAAAAAGAAGAGAGAAAAGCCATAGAGATAAATCAAATAAATAATATTGTGAGAGAAGTTAATAAGATTACCGTATAAAACCATATAATATAATAAAAATGTGCAATAGTATGACTTAGATATGACAGAAATAGAAATCATAGAAATAAAAATTTAGACTAAGATGCAACTGTTCAAACAAAAACAGTCAAGTAAAATAATAAAAATCGTGTAAAATAGGGAAAAAAAAATCATCTAATCCTCCAAAAAGAAATCAAGTGCAATATCTATTTTTCAAAAGAGTCAATATTTCACATGGACCAAAATAAAAGAACTTATGAAACCAATAAAAGTTTTTGGCTTAACTATAATAGAATGAATGAATAATACAATGTAAATTAATAACCAAATAGAACCCTAATAATTTAAATAGAAGTTAAATACAGCATATAAATTTCAACGGTGGGAATATTTCACGTGGAGATCATTCATGCATTGAATAAAAAATTTATGGCTTAAATATAATAAAATGAAAGATAATTAAATAACAAAACGAGAGAAAGAAAATTAAAAGATTAGAATGTATAGTTAGAGCAATAAATATGTTTCCTTAAAAATAATGAGCAAATAACAATAATAGAAAGACTAATATATACCTTATAAAACAATATGATGATAAAGATGTGCCAAGAATAAAAAGATTTTAGCTTAAATTATATAGATGAATAGATAGAAGATGAATATAGATAGATGATATATGATAGATATAATAAAAGAGTGTAAGGAATGAAACGTTTTCGACTTATATATAATAAATATAATAAAAGTGTGCAAGGAATGAAATGTTTCTAACTTAAATATAATAGATAGATATAATAAATATATGAAAAGTTAATGATGAATGAAAGGTTTTCTACTTAAATACAATATATAAAATGAAAAAAGATAAAATAAAAAACTAAGAGAGATAAAAGTAAGAGAAATAGAATGGATAATTGAAGTGATGAATGTGTTTTTTTAAATGAAAATTAACAAATAATAATATTGGAGATTTTGATAAAGATGTATGATGAATGAATAAGTTATAAAAGTAAGAGAATGCCAATGACTATATAGCTTAGTAGCATCAAGTATTAAACCTCAACTATAAGGTACCGAATTAGAATCCTCATGTTGTAATATCTAGGTTGTAAGTACCAAAAAAAAAAAAAAAAGGGAGCTATAGAATGGATAATTGATGCGACAAATGCGTTCCTTAAATAAAAATGAATAAATAATAATATTAGAGGGACGGATAAAGATAAAGAAAATAACCAGTAATATGATATTAATATGTATAACCACTTGTTGTGTAAACTATAGGAAGAAATCTGTGTGTATTCAATTGAACTTTCCTATAACCATACAAACAACTAAAAATGAATATAATACCAAAAAAAAAAAGGTTCCGTTCTTATATATATCGTTGTTTGGGTCATCATTGCTGCAATAAAACTATAAAAGAATAAATCCATTTCTTTTAGAAGGAAACAACAGGAAGAAGAAAAGAAAAAAACATGGGTAGAGTGACCGTGAAAAATTATGAGCAACCAATGGCCATGGTGATGATGCTGGTGGTAGTGTTGTCGACATCGTCGTCGACCACTGAGGCAATGATAATTAGTAAGTGGTGTAGACAAGATTGCCGCGTGGCTTGTCTGCCTCGTCCTGATGCAGCAGCATGTGAAAAATTTTGCTTGAAATATCACTGTGGGCTTAAGGTCTTAGAGCCTCTTGCCCTTTGTAGTGTCCGTTGCTCCATCTCTAAGTGCAAAGGAATCCGAGGTACGTCAACGTCTTATATGGATTGAAATAAAATTTTTAATTTCAACATATTTAGTCTTTAGAAACCCATTAAACTATACATTATATCATTATTAAAATAGTGTAAAACTAGGGCTTAGACTATCAATTAATATTAGACTTCACCGTCTATTCTGATCCATTCATTTTGAATTGTTTTTATCTTTGAAAATACGCCCATCAAAGGTAGGGTTTCGAATTCTCCTTGGTTTGTTTTTTGTTTATTTTACTGTATTTTCGGTTGTAGTATTATCTAGTATTATCCTGTTAAAAAAAACATTGTTCATTTATATTCTAGAAAGCCTTAAAATGGATATTGGTGTTAAATATTCTATTATTCTCTATCTATTCCTAAACAAACTTGTTCTAAGGTGAAAAATTTATCACTAATTCCTTTTAAAAAATTTTGTAATCTTTCTCACTATTTTTTTTTTTGATACAGATCGCACTCGGGTGGAAGGCTGTATAAACTCATGTGATGACAATTGTCTAAAGTCAAGGACACTATACTAGGGTTGTAATAATGTTGCAAAAGCTGTCAAATGATGTGATGAATAAAAGGACATGCTAAATGTATTTAATAAAAAAATATGGAATACAATTGCTTAGTTACAATAATACAATGATAATATCCAAATTTTATCATGTATGTTGTGTTAAGTTTAATTATAACAATTTAATGTTCTATGGACTACATCTATTAACTAGTTACATACAAGATGCGGGCCCATCAACTTAGAAAATCCTTGTGATGATGGCATTTAGAGTGATGTGTTAGAGAGAAGTGTGAGAGGAGGATGAGGCAAATTTGGCTTCTTATAGCACCCATCTCACATTTAATCAAAATTGATGTTCTTGTTTTGTTTTTCTCTTCCTTTTTTTTTTTTTTTTTGATTTGCAGCTTTGATTTTTCATTGAGCAATTCTAACCAAGTGACCTGTTTCCCCGAATCATGCCAAAGCTTTAAATATTGCAAATGAGGAGGTTATTTTTTGTTTTTTTTTTTTGGGACTATTGGATGATTTTAAGATAAATAGAATAAGATTGAGAACTCTTTTATCCTTGAAATCAATGGGATCTAGATGAGTACGAGTTAGGTTGGGCCTAAGTTTTCATCTGGCTTAAAAAGCATAAGCCCAATCTTTTATAACATGAGTTCATGCTCATGAAACTTGCCCAAGGGGGCTTTTATATTCTCAAAAGGCCCTTTTTCAGGCTTATATTATACACATGAGAAAATTGAATAAAAATGAATGAGAATCTTCTCATCACTGCTATCAAACTAAATTTTCCTAAAACATTCTTAAAATTAGGCACAATTCCTTAGATCCTGTTGGTAGTCCAAAGGACCAATTCAAGGCATAAAATTAGGCTAAGGAATTTCAGGTACTTCATTATCACAATTTGCTCTTACTGTTGTGAGGCTTGAGTGAGACATTGAACTTATCCCTTGATTATTCACTACATTGAAAGAATGGCAGATGTTTGTCCAGCTTGTCGTGAGTTGCAATCTGTCTTTCCATGTGCTTCATATTGGTCCTTTAACAATCTTATTGCCCCCGGAATGTTAATTTGAATATGTGGCACATTGTCGGAAGCTTTGAATAATTTTTTGTTAGGAAAAATAATTATTTCTCAAGTGTTTGGCAGAAGACTCTTCCCTAATAAATATTGGACCATAAGCTCCTTTTGAGTTCTGATTTAATTTAGACTTGCTGAGTCTTTGATGGAGTGAGTTGGCTTGAAACATGATCTAGGAAATGTTGATGACACGACAATTATTAAATTGTTTTGTGATAATTTCTCCATTCTAGGACTCGTGGGGAGGAATAAAATTTCCCGAGTGTTGATGGATGTTTTGGGCTTCAAAGAATTTCTTGATGGATTCCATATGATTGAAAATTGAAATACTTTAGTTGTAATTTTCAGTTTAACTGGGCTTTCTAAATTTGTTGCAACATTACTTTTACGAGCTTTTAGTAATTTTATTCCAATATGTATTTATGGAGGTAAATAAACCTTTCTTGTATAATGATATATATTGTTGATTTATTTTTGCATAATGAAGACTCCGTAATTAATTTGCTACAGAATCAATTTTGCGCAAGAAAAACGTGTGATTTCAATATTAGAGTCGTACATCCTGTCCTGAAGAACAAGTCATACAATCATTTCTATCGACGACATGACAACGTCTGTATTCCTAATTTGATAACCAGTTCGAATAATAATGGTTGCACTTCATTGAGGGAAATCGGAAAATTTGGATATAATGAAATCGAAATACTTGCTCTAATGAAAACCATCCTTAATCTGGATTATTTAAAGCAGGAGCTGTACTTCTTATTGTTTTTCCACCGATTATCCCCAGAACTAAATCAATTTTTTTATTATTTACAATATAGGTATAAAGTAAAATTTGATAACTTAAATATACTTTTTTTTTTTTTTTTATGGTTTTTCCTCAACTTCTCTGCTTCTACTACTATTCACATCTTCCTACTTTCTTTCTCATGTTCATCGCTCTCTGTCACAGTCTCTCATTCCGTGTGTTTTTTGGTTAATCTCTTTTAATTTTGGTCCCTATGTTTTCTAACAAAAAGTGGCTTTTTTCCCCTTCCTTTTTTCACATTTCAAATGTCAAATCAATTATATTGGATTCGATCCAGTAACTTTAAGGCAAATATAAAATGTGTTTCTTTTCATACAAATTAATTATCTTTTGAAAAACAAAAATTACAACACATGCCAATAAAAAAATAAAAAATATTGATAATTATCTATATTATGAAAGTCCGATTAAAAATAGTCAGTTGGATTTATAAAAATAAAATTAAAGAGTTTTATATAATTGATTAATATTTTTTTGGCACTCATGTAACGAGTGCAACAACTGCTGATCTTATTTTATATAACAGGTATTAGTAACTTTTACTAGTAGATTTTGATGGAAGATAACCCCTTTGGTTGTGTTTTATTTATTTATTTTTAATCGTAACAATCAACATAACACTAATCCTTTTATTAAAAAAAAAAAAAGAACAAAACAAAGTGAAAGCATTTGTTCATAAGTTCGTTATCATCATCATATATCAATTCACCCCCACAATCTAGATAAAAATCACATTAACAATATATAACGGCCATGCTATCAATATGTAATAAGATGGAGATTAGACTAACAAATATAATTATTAATAAGTACTACAAAGAAGTGAGAAAATCAACCTATTTTAAGAAGATAATTAGTATTGTTATATATAATTCCTTAACATTTCAAATCTAGTACCTAAACACCATTGTACTTGGAAATTCCTAGGCCTCCATGATAGACTACTGATCATCGAAAACACATGGTGCAAATTGCGCATAAGGCCGTCTAGTTGGTGGTAGAGATAGAATCCTATGAGCTTTTGATCTTCAATTGGGTAGGAGCAAAAACTGATTGTTGGCTATTCTATTCTTTATGTTATCAACAAGACTGTGAGGTTTACGTTCTAAGAAGAGTAGAACCTAAACCTATTGTAGATATTCATATTTAAGAGAAAATTATTGGGATGCGAATATGAAGTTAGAGAAGGTCCACAAGGAAAATATGCGAATTATATGAAGAATTTATGAGTGAATACTCATTAACCTAATATGTTAATGTTTTATTATCGTATATGTTGTCAAGCTTATTAGTGTTTTCCTTCACAAGGCATAAGCGTTGAATTTGTTCCCATTGAAGGCTCCATCTTTCTTTAATAAGTGATATCAAAGCCTATGATACTCTTGTTGTTGGACCATCTCATATGGAATGAAGAGTTCTATGGGCTTAATTTTAGTCAATTTGATAAAGTTCTTGATGAGGCTTTGATGTGATATTTTTTGCTCAAGAGAGAGTGAGACCTATGCTCATTTTGGAGACTCATACTGAAGTAGGAGATTGTAAGAATACAAGTGTGAGGTTAGAGAAAACTGCATAATATACTCTTTTATGAGGTCCATTTATACAATTTTGCCCTGTTTTAAGAGTCATCTACTCTTCCTAGTTTATATGAACAAAGTTGATATAAAGCTCGGAGTTAGGTATGCAAAATGAAAAACATTTTTAGTAAAAGAAGTGTGGTATAGGGGAAAAGGATTTATTAGTATTAATACACCACATGTTTGAAAGAATGGTAGATAAATACTAATATTATTGTTATGAAAAATAGTCATGATAATGCATAACTTTCAATACATACATGCTTTAAAACTTTATTATTACTATATTCTGGTGGTGCAATGATAATTTAATACAATTGAAGCCTTTTTTATATAAAAGGATAGACCTGCTGGGTAAATTAAGAAAATCGAGAGGAGGACCATTGGTGGAAATTTTTATCATAAGCCAGTAAGATTTTGGCTTGAGCTAATGAATATGACTTGCCTTAGTTGAATGACTTCATATCATGCAAGATTAATCTAAAACTAGCAAGCTTATGTAATTCCTTCCTAGAGTATGTTGCTTGTTGTGGCATGGAACAGGGGAAAAAAGATCCATTGGATATTATATTCTTGCCATGCATATACATATAACATATAAACTAATGCAATTTAATATGCACGATGGTAGAATTGTCAACTCTTAAAACAACTACTATCTTGTCAAAATCATCAGTCAACTTATATAGTACAATACGATTATGATTTTGGAAAACTCTTCTTAAATTAAAATAGATACAATATCATTTGAATATAGATAGTGATTAAATGTAAATTTAACTATAGTTTTATACAATTTTATCGTTTTTATATGTTCTGATCATCAGTAAAATTGTGAACCCAATAACCATACTACCTATAATTTATACGTAATACATACATTAAAATTTTATCGGTATGCACACTTTATATGAACATAATAGGTTATTATGTGCAATACCTAATCTCGTTATAGTTGTCAGAATCACGAGTCAAATATACAAGTCTACGAATTTATAATTTTATGATTTTCTATAGTTAAAATGGATGTAAAATTGTTTAGATATAAATATTATGTAAAATTATGAATTTAGGTGTACGATTCTACATGATTATAATTTTATTAGTTTTGTAAGATTTTGTATAATTCTATAATTCCATATATTTTAGTAAATAGTAAAATCAATATTTTGACAAGCATGGATCTCGCTACATTCATTTAGAAACTGTCCATATTTTCTCATAATTCTCGAATATTTGTAGCGAACGATTATTAATTCCAGTGAGAGAACATGGCTACGGAAGTTTTAATCACAATATTATGTTCTTTGTACCCTTTGATAGTAATGTTATATTGATATCTTGACTTACCTAATACTTGAACCGTGACGCACATTTATCACTTGATCATCATGTTTTATTTTATTTAATGGTTTAACTTTATAGTCAATCATAAATACACTATTAAAATACTTATCATGTATATAGATTTAACTATCATATATATTTTGATGAATGGATGATTAACCATATGGTTGCATTGCCTTTGTATACTTAAGTCATGGAAAGTACTGAGAGTACCTCAAACTGTAAGATCCAATATTTCAAATAATGGATAAAATATATATGTTTTATTATGATCATGATTCAGAACAAGTAGAATGCATTACTTCTTACAACCATAGTTCATATAGTTAATCAACTTAAGATTTCTCTCTTATGGCTCCTCTTTAATGGTGACTTACGATGAGCGAGCTCCTTTGGATCTTATACTATAGTTCTTATCAGTTATACATTCTATGCTCTATAAAGAAAATTCATTTTTGATATACAAGATCTTTAAACGAGACAAGTGTAGAGCTTACTTTAAATCTTATAAAATAACCTAGGCATGCAAACAATTTCTTTCTTACTAGAATCAGAGAGAGAGATAGAAAGAATTAGAAAGCTATCATTAACACAACACTCAATATTGCTTTCGATATGAACTAAGTTTGCCCTTAACTTATAAGATCCTTCATTTATAGTAAAAGGAGTGGACTCCAAGACAACAATACACTATTAAACATGTGACTAATCAACAAACAAGGATATGATAAGAGTACAAAACTTAGATATGATTAGCAGATTTTGAATCTACCTTTTAAAAAGTGGGAATACTAAAAATGACACTCCATTATGTGGTTGAATCTTTCACTTTATCTATGAGCATTAGTCTCTTCACATAATGTTTAAGATGAAGATAAATGGTTTTTCAGTGACCAGTCAGAGTTATCACTCTTACCTTTTGGATCTAACTACGTAGGTACTGCCGCTCATGTTGTTACTTTGTATCCCACGTGTGAATCACATGGTTCACTATTCTTGATAATTTCAAAGTAGTCTGCATACGGATCTTGATTGTATCCAACACGATCTTGATAAGACTGAGCTGGCCTATTTTTGTTGGCTTATTTCAGCTTAGTCTTCATCTGTTGGTTGGGCATGATTCTAAATTAATATGTTTATTTAAAGTTAATCACACTTAACTTATTAATAGAATACATTAATAAATTGTTTTAGATCCCCAATTTTATCATTTAAAAAAATTCCAATGTGTATTTCATCGGTTTAGGTTTCATGCTATGTTTGAAGATGATATCTTAAGAATTGAGCTAACAAGTGAAAGACACATCTTTCAAGCATGTGCTTTCAGTAAAAATATGTTGCATAACTGGGAAGATGAAACGAAAAAAGAATCATATGTAATGTGTATAAATCAAGAATAATAATTATTTTAAAAACTATTTTCTTTTTATCATACATGTCAATGATTCTCAACGTCTCAATATTTGCTTTATCCTGTTTTCGATACAGGTGGAGCTCTTTGCCGTAAAATCTCCTGCATTTTACTTATTGCACTTTATCATCAATATTAATTTTCCAATTCAAGGTGAGCATAAAAAATAAATCAAGTATACGAAAGAAAAACGGTGAACCTCCACATTCTGAAGAAAAAGTCATATCTTTCTTAAATGGACAACATTTTCCATTAAATTAATAGCAAGTTCAAATTAAATACTGGTACGACTTGATTGATGGAAGTTTTAGTCGACGATAGTAATAATAGTCGTCGACCTACGATGATGTGGTGGCTATAACAAGTTTGCATCCTTCAATATGAGAAAAATAGTTCTTTTTCAAAAAACTAAAACCACATTCTTGGGGGTATGTTTGGTGTACCATATATCACTATTCTTAGGCACTGGGTAGAAAGATTGGTAGCCTCTTTACCTATTGTCTATGCATCTTAACAAGAGACTCTATTGATTATATGATATGTAATTAAAAAAAAAATTGATTCTACATATGATTTCATGTGACGATATCATTTTTTTGTGTCATATTTATAATAAAGAGTTGTTATGACAAAAGACCAAAGAGCAAGACACATGACACGTGCCAACTTACTTATAAGACTATGTCAAAGAAATAGAATATAGTAAAGCCAGTATAATCAAAATACATGTAATATTTCTCGTTTTCACATGTATGTTTTAGGACAGCTGGCGAGCTATAACTACATACATATAAACTTTATAATAGTTTACAAGTTGTGAGAGAGTCACAACTAATATAAATGCAAAGAACAATAGAAACAAAGGGTAGCCAAGTTTTACCCAAAATAACAAGTCTTAGGAGCCTCTGGAAGCTCGAATTCCAATTTCACTCATGTAAGCATTTCAAATCCCACCAACATCCTCACAAACAAAACATAACAAATAGTTAGATTCAAAGAGTGGATCATAATAAAATAAGTTAAGAAACATTGAATTGGCAAATCAGACAAACCCTAGTTCCTCCAGAGAGTAAATATGGTGAAAGGGAAAGAGAGGCATACCTTTTGATTTCGAGAAGGTACTGGAGGAATGAACACATTCTTAAGGTTAAGTTTTTTCCCATTGAAATTTGAGGTCGAATTTCTTTTGTTTGGCCGTATTTGGGCTTATCAATTGGTGCTTTCATTGCTACCATGGCTGATGAAACTTGAGGATTTAATCAATTGAAGGAAAACCTTAAATCTCATGAAAATAAGATTCTTTCCCTTAAATTTAAGACTGATTGATTGTTAGCTAATATGACTCAAGTTTTACAATTTGTTGAAATGCAAATGGAGAATCAAACCAATAAAAATCTTAATTCTAGTGTTAATTCATCATTTTCTCTAGATGGGCATTCTAATAATGAGGAGTCTCCATATTCTTACATGAAGAATATTAAATTGGATTTAACTAAATTTTCAAGCAAAAGCCTTCTTTCATGGATTTTTAAGGCAAATCAATTTTTCGATTTTCACAATGTTCCTTATCATGAGCATTTGAAAATTGCATATTTTGCAATGGAAGATGATGTTGTAGATTGGTATCAATAGTCATACAAGAGTGGTTTGTTTTCTACATGGCCTATTTTTCTTAAAGCCATGGGACATCATTTTGGTCCTTCATTGTGTGATGACCCATAAGGTAAACTATCCAAATTATTCCAAACAGGCATAGTTGTTGAGTATTAGCATGCCTTTGAGTCATTGTCTAATGATGTTACTAGAGTATCTGAAAGTTTCCTTATGAGTTGCTTCATTCCGAGTTTAAAACCAATGATTCAGCAGGAAGTCTTAGCCTCACAAACCTCTGGACTAATTCAGGATATGAGCTTAGCTAAAATATTTGAATCCAAACACACACACACACTTTTTACGTTATCTTACTACATCTTATAACCCTCTTACTCACTTTACTTCTTTTTCTAAACCTGGGTTTTCATCTACATATACTCCTCTAACTTCTTTTAGACCTAAATCATTTCTTTTCAAATCAACCTTTTCGACTTCATCTTCTTCTAATTCCATTACTTCTACCTCAATGCCTAAGAAATTTTTGCTTTTTAAGTGATTGACTCTTGCTGAAATGGCTGTTTATAGAGAAAAAGGTCTTTGTTTCAACTGTGGTGAGAAGTTTAACAAAGGCCATATTTGTAAAGCAAAATTTTTAGTGCTTATCTAGCTTAATGAAGATGATGATGACCTTGAGCCTTTTATTACATAATTGGATTCAGTTTTGGAGGCTTCTCTAGACAGTAACTGAGATTAGCTATCATGCTTCATCTGGAGCATAAGCTCTTAGAACCCTTCGTTTAGAAGGCCAGATTGTGGGGTAGTTGGTTTCTATCTTAATTGATTCGAGTAGTACTCACAACTTTATATAGGAACATATAGCTTGACAATTCCATTTGCATATATTGGAAACTCCTACATTTCAAGTCATGATTGGCAATGGTGAACATTTGACATGTACTGGATTTTGTGAAAAAGTATCCTTATTTTTGGGACAGTTTCATATTGATATTGATTTATATGTACTTCTTATTCAAGAAGCAAATTTGGTTTTAGGCATACAATGGCTATAGACTTTAAGGCTTGCCATTATGAATTATGCTCATCTCACTATGGATTTTGTGTTGAACAGTAATCTATTCTATTTAAAAGGCATTCCTTCGCTACTGCCCAAACATGTTGAGTCTCATCATTCGAATAAACTAATCAAATATGATCAAATTGCTGGGTTGTTTAGCTCAGTGGCTTAGACAGAACAATCACTCATTGGTACAACTACCAACAATGCCATTGAGGAGTTATTGAGCAGATTTTAGAGTGTTTTTGAGACTTCATCATCATTACCCCCTTTATGTGATGTGCAATGCCATATCCACTTGAAGAATGAGCCACAACCCATTGATACAATATATCATTTTCATTAGAGAATGCATTAAAAAAAAAATTAGGTATAGCTCAAGCATGTCAAGTCTTAAGATCAGATGGCTAATATATTTTCCAGGCATTGAATAATGAAGATTTTGCAACATTGAGAGTTAGATTAGGATTATAAAAATTAAAGTATGAAGAGGATGTTAGATATTGATGAACTCGAGGCTTCCAATTGGATTATGATGAGGAAATACGTTACATAATTACACAAATGATATAGTTAAATTACACTTAATTGAAAAATTATCGTTGTAGCTAGCACCCAAGAATCGGGGCATGGCAACCATACACTACCATGATCAAAAGTTCTGATCATGTGATTGTAGCTAATGTTTGGAAGCTAGGGTATAGTGTTCGGATGGTATTCATGTTTCACATGATTACAATACTTCTAATCATGTGCAAAGTGCTTAAGGTCCAAATGCTAGGGCATGGTATCAAAACAATAGATGTGTTTTGTATAAGCAAGGTGCAAACAACAAGCATATATAGTCAAGAAGACATTAGATTTCTAGATGATGTGTGTTTGAAAGCTAATCTTCATGAAACTAACCATTAAGGCATTTAATGCAAAAGCAATTTTAGGAGAAATAAGATAACGACCAAAAGACTTGAAGAAGTTATAAATAGAGGTCATTGAATAGATATTAAGAAGCTAGTTGAGCTTATTAAGTTGCATAATTCTCTTCTAAATCAAAATTTCTCTTATACTTTATTTGCTTTATTCTTGAAAGAGAGTGAGTAATGCAACTGAGAGTTTTGTTGCAAATCTTTGTATGACACTACTCAAGTGAAATATCCAAAAATTTTAATGCATAATTAATTTGTATATACATATAGTGCTATATAAATTAGAGTTAATATAGTGTTATATGTTGTGTGTGTTATGAAACCCTTATCATGCAAGAAAAACTAACCTAAGCCATAGTAGATTTTTATAAGCCTAAAATCATAACCAACAAATGTTAAACAAATCCCAAGCCTTCACTGTTCTCTCTCTTAAAAATTTGCCACTAAAGTTAAACACACAAAGGATAATACAACTCATTTTTAACAAATTACACAAGCAAAAATCAGATCCTAAAGCAGACCCAAATCGACATTTCTTGCATTCCGACATCTCAACCATTTGCTTCATATTTTTCTCCTTCTCAAATTCACTAAGAACTCCCTTCCATTTATCATCTACAAGTTAAGGAAGTTCAAGATAAGCTTTGTATGCTTTTATGATTAGTTATTCCTTTGTTTTCCATGTAAGAATGATTCTTGTTCTAATAGGATTTTATGGTTTGAATGTGATTTTGATGATTCATGTTAATCAATAGAGTTAAATAAGTTCTTGGAGTGTGTTGAAGTGTTTAGAGATAGATGAGTTGTGGTAGACAAGTGATATAAGGTAAATGATTTGTTTGTTCTTGCAATTATTTGTTTATTTAAATTTTACAAGAATGTGAATTTTTATGCTATAATGATTACTTGGTGAATTGAGTGTTATGTTAGTGATCTAAGTACGATTATGGTGTTGTATGAGTTCTTGATGTGGTGATAATATGTGTGGTAGTTATGTTTTGATGTAAATGAATGAATTAATGATGTAGTTAGGGTTATAAATGTTGTTGTTGATGATGAGATGGTTGACAGATGTTTACATGAATGTGAAGTAAGTGGAAATGATGATTTTGAAGTGTATAAGATGGTTTAAGTATGTTAAGTGAGATTTTCAAAAGTTGAAAAACAAGGGGCATGTTTTGCAAGCATTAGGACAAAAATCACGGGCATGACAATTGAATTCGAAACTTGATTTTGACAACTTTTCAAAAATCACGAACATGACTACGGTCTAGTTAGCCTCGATTTTGTAAAAAATTGACTTGTTACGGGCGTGATTCATTTCATATACGTGTCGTTTTGTAAAAATTCAAGAATCACAGTCGTGACTTAGCCCTTGGTAGCCTTGAGCCTTCTGAAAACTTTGCAAATCCAAATGTCACAGGCATGAAACACTCCTTGCTAGGCTTGGGATGAAAATTTTTTGAATGATACAGGTATGGTCAAGACCTAGGTAGGCTCGGGTTGCATGTGTTGGTTTTCTCCCCTTTGATCACGGGCGTGATCTAGGGCATGATTGAAATCACAGTCTCAATCATGACCGTGATCCCTATTACCCTGTTAAAAAAAAATAGTAATAAAGGAATGCGTTATATATATAAATGTGTATATATATATATATATATGAATTCTAAAGTTATGATTGAATATGAGTTTTATTTAAGTTTTACTTTGAAGGAACAACTTAAGAATTGTTTGTAATTAATATTTAAGTTTATATGAATTGAATTCTTTTCTTACAAATACTTCTACTCAGTTGAAAATTATCTACTGATCCTTCTTCAGATATCTTAGGTACATAGTAGCTTGGTTGTTGTTTGCTTAGGATAGGCATATTCTAACTTGATCTTAATTAAAGATGGTTTAAAAAGCATCTTTATTGGTTGTGCTTTTCACCCTTGAATCTGATCTAAGAAGCGGTAACTTGTTAATAAGGTTAACATAGTAGTTTATGCGTTTAGGCTACCCCTGTCATTGTAAATTGACAATTTTTAAGTGGCTCGTTAAGTAAGTGATAGGGAGAATAGTATCGGTGTAACATTTGCTTATTTTTAAGAAGAAATAATATGATTTAATTCACGTTTATGAGATCGGTTAAATTAAATGATATTATGGATTAAGTTAAGTAAAGTTGAGTAACGGCTATTAACCCCTAGATGAAATTATTTTTCTTTTCGGTTATATCATCTAGAAGATATAGGTATTCAAGCTGCCTATATCAACTCCCTAAGCATCACGTCATTACTCGGGGCCCTTAGCTTCCTAGTGGCTTGTCCTAAAGTTTGAATACTCATTTGTTGCTAGAAACACTTAATTATTAGATAATAAATTGATTGTTGATGCATTGTATATAGCTTAAATGTGTCTATCACTTCATATTTATTGTGTTACTTGTGTACTATGCTTTTGGCTTATGATACTCTATTTCAAGTGTTGATGAGGATGATCTTTATACTCCGATCAGTTATGGAACTGATTTTGAGGACTTTTTAGATGAATGGGATAACTAGAAACCCCGACCTTGATAATGGAAAGCCTTTGTAATAGGATAGGAGGAATGTTTTTTGAACAATGTAATAGTTGTTAAATATTTTGATAAACTTATGTGTATTTTGATATAGGTTTGATCTTATGTGTATTTTGATATAGGTTTGATCTTAAGCCTATATTTTGTAATCTTAAGTGTATATACACACACTCACACACATACACACACTAAGTCCTTTATCTTAATTATGAAAGGACCAAGAAGTTTTGTAATATAATGTATTATGTTCTCTTAATGAGATGCTTTTAAAATGGTTCTTATAACAAGTTTGGACAACAATTGATGCAAACTCTTTCTTTACAGATAGCTTTACATATAATAATTTAAGTTACATATGGCTGAGGACTAGATTTGCATATTTTAAATACAAAGTGAATATGTGTCCTTACATCAAGTGTCTATTGTGTGAACTTTTGTATTTATGAGAATCAAAGTTATACCTCAGGTGAGTGGAATGCATAACTTGAATGATATATTTGTGTGACATTATGTGGTAATGTTTGTGTGTAGCTCTTTGGGAGAAATATTTTATGGTGATTAATAAAGTATGGTGTTACGCCTCAATTTAGGCATTTGTACGTTGTTAAATAGCTTAGATTCATATCTAACCATAATCTGACCATTGAAATACTTTTAATATCAACTCCTATATTCATTTCAGTGGTTAAATGATGGGCTAAAGTGTCCAGTTGTGATTAGCTAATGGTTGCATTATCTTAAAGTAGTAGGCTAGAATGGTATAATGGTAATTCTTGCACCAAACTGAACGAAAACGATCAGATAGGTAAATCATAATCTGGGTAACTATTGTTATACTTTCGTATTTTGGAATGACGTGGTTACTAGGTTGCAAAGGAGGAATGGGATACCATTGTAGATGGTTGTGATGCATTAATTGTATTGATGGATGCAATATAGATGGATCTTTTACACATTAATACATCATAATGGAAGTTTCAAGGAAAAGACTAGAAAAAGAACAAATATTATCATCGTCTATAATGACATATGTTGTTGAACTATAAGCTAGAGCAATCATCACGGTAGCAGTAGAGAAGCATATCATCAAAGCACAAAAACCTTAAACCTAGAGTTATGAAAGCTTGTTTGTAAGAAGCCTCCAATTACATTTTTTTTTAAATGATCCCTGCATAGGTTTTTCCATATAGACATTAAAAGATCCGATATTCTTTCCTTTATAGCCATTGCAAATGATGGATTATTCTTTTTTCAAAATTCAATAGATTGTTCCCCTTTTGTTCATTTTTCCTTTTATTTTATTTTTATTTTTTCATAATTTAAATATTTTTAATATTATCAATGTTAATTTAATTATTATGCACTTATTGGATGTTAACACATGACATATTTAAAATTAATAGATAATTATGTAACACAAATATTTTTTTTTTTTGGTAAAAATGAAAAAATAAATACAGGTCACTTCAAGTCTTCAAATGATAAGACAATATTGTTCACTACTAGTTGCATTAGTGTCACCATGGTCTGGTCTGTTTCTAGAACCATAGTACCTGGGTCGGTTCTCGATTCTACAAAACCAGCAATAGAGCTAGACCCATGATGAAAATTTTTTCCATTTTTTCTTGAACTAATTGAAACAATTACATTATATGCATATAAATATACAATATACATATGATAAATTATACTAGAAGATATCATTATTTTGGAGTAAATTCATTTAAATAATCAGTGTTTTGAATGGTTAGAAGAGGAATTCGTGTTTCATAAAGTGAATCAAACGAAGTATCAAAGTTTCATAAAATTCATTTAACATATCAACATTTGGATAATTTTTTTTTTAATTTTCCTCATTTTTTTTAATAATATCTTATTTAACTCATTTCGCAAAATGTTAATTCATTTTTTATCTACTTGAAATGTTGATGTCTTCAATGAACTTAAATATATATTTTGATAAATTTTGGTGCAATTTATGTTAATTACATATATATAATTACACAACATAATTATTTTTTTCATAATCAAATATGATTATTATATGTATACATAATACATTATATGTGTAAATAGACATACATATATTCAAAATGTAAACCAAGTGAAAAATTTGATGTCCACATTAAATGATCCCAAATTTATAATCATTGGAGGGGGACATTGAACTTTACCTTCCTTATAATTACATGCAGATATTTGGAGAAAAAACAAAAGTTGAAAGGAGGGATGGGGTAGTTTTCTTAAAAAAAATTTCAAGTTGTCTCGAATATGACTATATATTCACTGGTTGGATTCAAACCACCATAGTTCATTTATTTTTTTAGAAAAAAAAGGTTAAATTTGGTATATGAATTTTGCATAAAAATTTATTTTGATACCTAAACTTTGAAGTAGTTAATTTAATATGCAATTAGATTTTTCATGTCTACTTTTACTACGTTCTTTACGTAAAAGAGATAATTTATTAGTATTAGATGGTATTATGATAAGTAGTAAAAATTCAATCCCTACTTAATATTAGCAAGTATAAACATGCCATGTATTGAGTGTTATGGAAAACTTCCATATATTTGTGGCGCAAAAATTAAAAGAAAAAAAACTCAATAATATTTGCAAGTATAAGGATGCCATGTATTGAGTGTTATAGATGAGTTCCATATATTTGTGGTACAAAAGCACCTCTATATATTCAAATTGGTATGCAACTATTACACCCTACGAAAAAGGAATAAAATGTGAGAAAATAACCAGTAATATGATATTAAAAAGGGATACTATAGCAAGAAATCTCGATGTATTCAAATTTTCATATAACTATACGAACAACTAAAAATGGATATAATACAAGAGATAAAATATCTTGCATCGATTGCGATATATGAATAAAAAGTTATAATGAGATTCTTTATATATATATAGGGTTGTTTAATTCATCATTTCCCCATTGTTGCAATATAACAATACAAGAAAAAAAAATTCAAAAAAGGAAACCCAATTTTTCAGAAGGAATCAATAGGAAAATACATGGGTAGAGTAATTGTGAGAAACTATGAGCAACCAATGGCCATGGTGATGTTGGTGCTGGTGTTGTCAACATTGTCGACAACTGAGGCAGCTACTAAGTTGTGTAAATATAAACGTTTTGTCGAGTGTCTACCCGATCCCGATCACTCGGTATGCGAACTAAGTGCATAGGACTCCAAGGTATAACAGTTTATTACATGAACCGAAATAAAATTTATAAAATCAATGTTTTAGTCTTTAGAAACCCATTAAACTATCAATTAATTTGATTTGCTCAATTTTTGTGAAACAACCATAAATGGTAGGGTTTCAAACTCTGGTTGGTTTATTTTTTGTTTATCTAGCTTTATTTTCAGTTCTGGCATTATCAGGTACATGCTGGGCTTTTCTTTTTCTATATTTCCTTTTTTTTTTTTTTTTCCAGTCTTAGCTCCTTATATGTAAGAAAGAAGGATTGATCTTGTATTATCTAGTTACGAAAACATTGTTCATCTACATGCTACAAGGTTTTAAATTGTATACCGGTGTTAAATATCTTATTATTCTCTATTTAAAAAATAATAATAATAATTGATTTAAGGTGAAAAAAAATTACCATCTCCAAAGCCAAAAATTCGTCTTAAAAATTTATAATTTCTCTTACTCGTGTATTCTTTTGTGGTACAGATCACCCTCAAGCGATAGGTTGCTTAGACTCATGTAATAATAATTATCTAAAGTCATTGGCTATACAATAGTGTTGTAGAAGTATTTTAAATAACTTCAGCTGATGTAATGAATAAAAAAAGTATGTTCAATAATATTTACTAAAAAATATAGAACAAAATTGTTTGGTTACTATAATATAATAATAATTTCCAAATTTTATCATGTACCTTTTGTTGAGTTTTATTATAACAAGGCAATATTCTATGTGCCACGATTGTTGATTAATCACATACATGATGTGAGCTAATCGACTAAGAAAAGCCTCGAGGTGATGGTACGTAGGATGATGTTGTTAGAAAGAGGCATACCAAGAGAAATAGGACAACTTAATTTTTCATTGCACCTATCTGACAACGAATTTCATTAGTTAATGCTAACCACGTTGTGATGTTTTTCTAAACCTTACCAAAGCTTTTGAAAGTTACAAACTATGAGGTCCCATCTTCATTTTTCATCCATTAGATGATTTCATGATAAAGAGAACGGGATTGAGAACTCCTCCATCAAAATTCAAGGGACCTTGGTGAATTTGGGTTTGGTCGGGCATAAATGTTTATACGGTTTATAAAGGCATAAGCCCAATCTTTCATAGCATGAGCCCAAGGCTTATGAAACTTGCCCAAGAGGGCATTTATAACCTCAAAAGTCCTTCTTTAGGCTTATTTTGTAAAAAGATAAAACTGGATTAAGGATGAGAGAAAATGAACTACTTTAGCGATTCTTATTCCAAATTTATGAAACCAAAATTTCCTTAAAAACCCTTGAATTTAGGCTTAATTCCCTTGATCTCATCACTAGCATAAAATATAGTTCAAGGCATCCTATCGCTAACATAAAAAATAAGTTCAAGGCATTACATTGGGCTAAAAGGCCCAATTATTAAATTGGTCTTCTACTTTTCACCCCTTAAGAGGTTTTAAGCACTTCAGCAAATCTAACTTCTTCGAACTATTGTGAAGTGTCAGTGAGACATTGAACCTATCCTTGATAATTAACTGTATTCATGGGATCGATGTATCATCAACATGAAATCCGTCTTTTTGTATGCTTCATATTGCTTTTGTGACGATCTCACTGCTCCCGGAATGTTGCTTTGAATATGTGGCATATTGTCGGAAGCTCTTGAATGACTTTTCATCCTGATATATTTTTCATGAAAGATAAAATTTTACCATAAGAAAACATGTATTTAGAGACGGAAATTCTACAATGAAAAATGAGTAAAACAAAAATTCTATTTGTAAAAATATTACTTATTTTTACTTTTTTTGTTGCAGAATTTTCATATCAAAAACTCAAATTTTTTATAGTATTTCTCGAGTGTTCGGTGGAAGATTCCAAGCTTTGGAGACTTTTCCTTAATGAATATTAGGCAATAAGCTCCTTTGAAATTTACTTTAATTTAACTTGATTTTTTTTTTTGGTAAGTAATTTAATTTAACTTTTTTAGTCTTCAATAGAGTGAGTTTGCTTGAAACTTGATCTTGGAAATGTTGACATGACAATTTAAATGGCTTTGTTTTGGCCCCTAAAAAAAAAAATCTATATGGTTTTGTAATAATTTTCTCCATTCGTGGACTCAAGGGGAGAAATAAATTTTTCCAAGCGTTGATAGATGTTTTGGGCTTCAAAGAATTTCTTGATGGATTTCATATGGTTGAAATACTTGAGTTCTAAATTTTCAGCTTAACTGGACTTCATAAATTATCGCGACATTAATTTTACAAGCTTTTAGCAATTTCATTTCTTTGTGTATTTATGGAAATAAATAAACCTAGCTTATAGTTGGATGGTTTGTTCTTGATTTGTATCTTATATGTAATTGATCTCCATTAATATCTCATATGTATCTAATTTATATACGATCTTTAAGGTCTGTTTATAAGTAAAAATATCTGTTTTTCATCCATATCTATTTTAAACAAATAATCTAATTAAAATAGACATGAAGCAGATAACAAACCAATGAACCAAACATATCTTATGTATAGATAATGATAACTATTCGACCTTTCAAGTAAAAGCTTTTGTAATGGATACTTGACAATGAGCTTCCTTAAATCCTTAAGTTATTTTTCATAATGAAAACTCCATGATTAATTTGTTACAGAATCAATCTTGGGAGATTAGTAGCCCTAATTCTAATTAATTTGCTTTCAAGCATGTGATAACATGAATTCATTATTTTCGAAAACCCAAAAAATTCTTATTTTCACATAATTAGAACTCCTTGTAATTATTTGCTACAATATAATCAGTAACTCCACATAAGCAGGAGCCAATACGCAAATGGTGTAGTTTTAGTTGATCTCCATCGTCTTGCTTCTCCCTCATCTTTTAGCATAAAGAAAAACCACTGCCTCCTTTTCACAACTCTCCTACAGCACTTTATGCAAAAATACTGGTCACGTGATGAACTTGTGAACATATTTTTGGTGTTGTGTTGTAATAAATTGAGGAATTTGTAGAAAATTCAACATGGTCTAAATAAAAATAAATAAATAAATTTTAATATCTAGACACCTATGCCTTAAATAAGATTTAAACTACTCGATGTTATATAAGATGGTTATTTCCATAGGAAAAATAAGATTTGAACTGTCATAAATATATATATATATATATATATCACTATCTTCCATTAATTCAATACATTCTATATATTTTAGGAATTAAAAAGTATATATCACATGAGATGGAATCCCATAGCATATATTGGTTCAATAACATGTAGATATATTGATCATAAAGATCAAAATAATGCATCCATGGCTAGGTCGAGAGGATAATATTACAATTGTGTGAAAACATCTCTTTTTTTTTTTTTCGATAGGCCACAAAGGCTATATAATGCGGTCACCTAAGACCATTACAATATACTAACACAGGAATTGAACTCGATACCTTAAGGATGATGACCTAGACTAGCTTTCGCTAAGCTACAAGATCATTAGTACGAAAACACATCTTAAACTTACCAAATTGTACTTTATATCCTCTAAAACTTTGATAATAGTGTATTTTTATTTAACTAGAAAATAAGAGATCCTTGATGTTACAAACTTATCAAATTTTAAGGGGTTATTTGCAATAATTGAAAATTGAAAGACGGTATACATGCATGGATGTCAAAGTTTAAAGGGTTATTTATGATTTCTACTTGATTTTTCAAGGGTCTCTTCAATTGACCTTTTCATTCCTCTTGATTTCACCTATATATGTGTTATATATTTCTCAGCCAAATATATATATATGTTATATATTGAATTTATATCTATTTAAAATCTCGCCTTTGAAAATTATGTATGTGTTTTTTTTTTCCTTTGTCAACTATTTTACATTATGCAATTTAGAGTAAAGGCAACCAAATCTAATCCATCTAATTAGTAATTAATATCCATATCATTAAGTGACAACAATCTTGTCTTGACTCTCTATGTATATTTAATCTGTTTAGAATTCAAATTCAATGTTGGCAAAATCATTATAGTTTAGTGTCATGGACTCGGACTAATTTCGTTTTCCCATTTCGCGAAATGTATTGAAAGATAAATTAACATATAAAATAAAGAAAAACCAATGTTGGATCAATTATTTTTTTTTACATTTAATTATAATTATGTTAAAGAAAAGATGATAATATGAGAATTGATTAGTGAAAAGTTTAGGCATTTCACATAGGATAAACAAAACTGTCGCCTAAACTTTGTACGAAAAGTTCAATTTAATACCTAAGCTTTAAATTGATTAATTTAATATGTAATCAAACTTTTATAATTATTTTACTGCTTCATGAATATTTTTTGTCTAGTTGCATATGTAGGATAGGCAACATATCTTTGAATTTTTTTCAATATTTTCAACGATGTTTAATATTGATAGACTACTTTTTACACAATAAGAAATAGAACAGATATTGTTAGTAAGATAGCAAAAATAAAAATAAAAATTTTGATTGAGTATTAAATTAATAATTTTAAAATTTATGTATTAAATTCAAATATTAAATCTAACATTTTTCTCATAATTATGTTAATTACGTTTCGTGGATATAAAACATGTATTTTTACCCTGAGGGCGGAAATAAGGGGACGGGGGATTCATCCCTATTTTCTGGTTTATCCTGTTTCTGGTAAACAAGTGGAAGATGGCCAGTAAAATCCTGCGTTATACATACGTAATCACCTGTCCAAGTTGAGCAAAAGAAATGAATCAGAAAGTCCACCATAGGAAAAACGGTGAACCTTCAGGAAAGAACCGATATCGACGTACCAATTTCGGTCAGTGCATCGTGTGACTTCAATAATCAATATTGGAGTCGTACATCCTGTCATATGCAGTTCAGGCAGAACCCTCGGTTGTTAATTTGCCGCGTATAATACGGGACTGCAATAATTCCTCCTATGATATCATTTTATACCGCACTTTAAAAAAATACTCAAAACTAAATTATGAAAAAAAAATTATAAAATAGTATCGTTGTCTTCTTTTTTAAAGGTATGATACAATTTTTTTTAAAAACGATATCCTGTCAAACTTGTATCGCAGGTCTAATAAACGATACACATATAATAATATATACAGTGATTTTTAAAAGTTTTTGCACAATAGATTATTGTATCCTGTTTCTAAAATGCGATACATATATAAAACTTTATATCTTCTCTCAACGTGTAATATAACGATATTATTTTGATACTTTTTTATATAATTTATATTTGTATAATTTTTTTTTGCAAAGACAATAGACGTGTTATGCCCATCATTTATAGGTATGTGTATTTCACTATTTTTCTATAATTCTTGCTTTACATTTTTATTTATTTTAAACATATTATTTATTAAAATAAAAATTGACATAAAAAAATATTTTTATTTATAAATTAAATAATAATTAATATAAAATAAATATGGCAGTGATATGAATAAAGATCAACACATCCGATCAGACCTATGTGGCAACCGATGTGCTAGTGTCGCTAGTTTGTCATCTAGTTCGGATAAGGGTCCACCTCTTTGACGAGAATCTAAAAATTTGGGAATAGGGAGGATGATGCCCTTGCTCTCCAAGGAAGACGTTTCTTTAATCTTACCTTATGTAATAGGTACCAGTCACTTTCACCGGAAGACAACCCATCCAGTCGAGGTTTTGACGACGGTGGTAAGTAACCATCAAATCAACCGACAAAATGATAGTCATTTCAATTTAAAAGAAAAAACTAAAAAGAAAAAGTTATAAATTTTTTTTTTTTTTAAGTGTTGACCATTGTCATCATTCATTGATTCCACTGCATTTTTCGTATGTCAGTTCATTGGTTACAAGCCCGTCAGAGGGCTATATTTTTATTAATACAAATTTTAATTAATTATAAAAATAAGTATAAAAAAATTTAAAAGCTACAATTATAATGAAAATTTTGAACCGGTTATTCATCTAATAGGATTGTTTTAGTTATAATAACCATGGTATTGTAGAATTTTTCTTCGTACTTTTATTTGTTGCTAGAAATATATTAAGAAGAACTATTATGACAATATTTAATAATTTTAAATTTCCATAACAATATATACTGAGAAAGTGTGGAAAACATTTTCTCGAAATATAATAGACCCCCACGATCTAGAAGAAGTCATACTAACAATTACAGCCACGCTATTAATATGTAATTAGATAGAGGTTACCAACAAAAATAATTATTAACAAGTATTACAGAAAGGAGAAAAATGAGAAGATCAGCATATTTTAAAAAGGTAATTAATGCTGTTATATATAATTCTTTAAAATTTCAAATCAGCTTATCATAGAAATGGTACATAAACATCAATGTATATGGAATGTTCCATGGCGAAAATGTTGATCACCGAAAACACACCATGCAAATGGCGCCTAAGGCCGTCTATTAATGGCTGAGATAGAACCCTATGAGCTCCTCTTTGGTTGGGTAGAAGCTAAAATCGGGTGTTGGCTCTTCCATTTTTGCAGTTATTGATAAGACCGTAAGGATTATACTATAGAACAAATAAGACTTAAAGTTTATTATGGAAATTTATATTTGAAGAGATGATTGCAGGGATACAAGTGAAAGTTAGAGGAAATCCATACAGAGATTATAAAATATTTATAAAAGAAAAGATTCATTAATCTAATATTTTCATGTTTTTTTAATATAAGGTGTTAAGTCTATTAGTTTCTTCCTTTACAAGGTATAATTGTTTAATTTCTTTTTGTTAAAGGTCCCCTCAAGATGATCCCATTATTAGCCCCTTTTATATGGAAAGAAGAGTTGTGTAGTAGAGACTATGAAAGCTATGACGTAAGGTTAGTGGGTAAGTAAAAGGCTGTTCACAAAGTGGGTTTGGTTGGAGTTAATTTGGTAACCTCTTGATGAGGTGTGAAATTTTTGCTTGAGTGAAAAACCTAAATCTATTATGGAAATCCATACTTAAGGAAGTGATTATTGAGATGCAAGTATGAGATTAAAGAAAACCCACATGAAAAATATATGAATTATATGAATGATACACTTGAAGAAAAGATTGTTGGAATGCAAGTGTGATATTAGAGAAGATCCACATGAAAAATATTTGAATTGTGTGAATGATTTATAAGAGAAAAGTCCATTAGTGTATTCTTTTTTAAGATCTATTTATAGAATTTCTCCAATTCAAAACTCCTACTCTACTTAACAATTTATATACCAGTAAGAGCAAAGTTGATATAATACTTTGAGTTAGGTATGCAAAAGTAAATGAATTATATACAATAAATGATATGTGGTATAGAGGAATTAAATACCTAGTGTTTGAATATATGGTCTAATAAATAGCGGTGATGGTATGTAGTTTTCAACAATTTATACATATATATCAAAATTTTATTATTATTTATGTATCACCAATCAATTCATATGTATTAATAATTTACTACTATCAATGTGTGTTTCTTGGTATAAAAGGATGGTTCTACTGAGTAAATTAAGATAATTAGGAGGAATTATTGATGGAAACTTTATTACACGCGTTTACATTTAGAATGATACAGCCAGTAAAATTTTGGGCTAGGGAGCACGACTACTTTTAGTTGAATGACGTCATGTCACCAAAACTAGCTAGCCAGCTTGTTTAATTCTTTCTTTAAATACGTTACTTTATAAAGTAAATGGCAGTAAGATAGCATAAGTGACCATAAAATATTAAATTGAGCATATTAAAATTTGGATATCAAATTAAATTATCCTATAAAGTTTTGTTATCAAATTGGACAAATTCTTCATTCAAATATGTTAATTACGTTATCTCGATTAAAAAAAAGAAAAGAAAAGAAAAGAAAAACATTTATCTTTTACTGAAAGGACGGAAATAACAAAGGAATCCATTCCTATTTTGGGAAAAATATTGGATAGGTATCACAAGCCACATGGATATACACGTAGTATGTAACTTCCAATTATATACTAGCACATGAATAATGTAGTAGATGATTTTTAAAGTAATTATCACCCATATGTCTACGTGTTAGAATTCTATTAAAAATTATATATTACGTATATATTACACATGACGTGTAACATCTACTTAATCTTTTCCCTATTTTGTTGGTAAATAAGTGGACGGTGGACTGTCCCCGTGAAATCCTGGTTTGCTGTCCCTTATTATAATTCTGTAATTATTGGTCCAAGTCGAGCAAAAACCAAAAAAAAAAAAAAAAAAATCAGAAAGTCCACGATAGGAAAAAACGGTGAACCTTCGGGAAAGAACCAATGATATCCACATGCCAATTTCAGTCGGTACCCGTAAGTCTCCAATATTGGAGTCGTACATCCTTTACTGAAGAACAACTCATCCCATCATTCATAGCCCTTGTCTCAGTATCATTAAAAGCATTCACAACGCGTAAGACTTGTAAGAGTACTTAAAATGTCCTATTAAAATTTTAAGAATATGTTCTTTTAGATCTTATTGTTTTATTTTTAAAGTTTTTCATATAAAATTTTTTATAAGTTTTTATAATTTTATATATATCATATAATAATAAAAATTACACATAATATACTTAAAAAAAAAATACTTTATCAGATATAGGAATGGTCCCCGTCAAAGGACCTGAGCATTCGTGAAGGACGGCAGTTTATAGCTGAAGGGCCATTGGACCGCTCCTTGCGTCTAGAAACCAACGCCAAGATAGGTGCATTGGTGATGCTCTAATTTGATTTCTACTTCTGAGTAATGGGTCCCCTTCATTTGCTTTCTAAGGAAGACGTACCTTCTCTTTTTTTTTTTTGGTTATCAAAGGAAGACGTTCTTTGAGCTTACCTTTTGTGGTAGGTATTTGTGACTTTTATCGGTTGATTTTGACGGATGATAACTTCTCCTGCATGCATAACCCCCTCGCGCATGTGTATGTGTATATATATATATATATGGAAGGATAGATAACTATCGATTATACTTTGATATATAAAAGATATAGTAATTTTTAAAATAATTATGATCTATACTGCTACTTGTTGGAATATGATTGACAATATTCACTTCATATATAATACACCTAGCATATAATCCCATTGTCTATAAATATAATAAATTCATTTTAAAAAGATTGAAAAAATAAAGTTAAAGCATTTTTTTTTTGTTCATTAAACATTAATATCGTCTTTTATCCATTTCTCTACATTTTTACTTATCAATTCTTGCATTCATTGTTCTTAAAAAAGGAAAAAAAAAACTATCATGACAATATTTAATAATATAAGAAGGTAATTAATGAAGGAATTAACTTTAAGAAGAAAAGTGAGAAAATCAGCATTATTTAAGAAGGTAATTAGTGTTGTTATATAATTCATCAATTTTTCAAATTAACTTATTAAAAAAAATGGTATCTATCAACATTGTTAGTTTAACTCGGGTGCTTGACCTAGATATGTTGGAAGGTAAAAGTTCAATAGGTAAAATCAGGTTGAATCTAGGTTAAACCATAGCTGAACCAACTCTTTTCCTAATCAGGAGTTAGGTTCAATCGGGTTGAACTGAATGGTTCAACCTAGGGTTTGACAACATTGATACATTATATCAATATACCTGGAAGGTCCCTTTGCTTTGTGAAGAAAGTGCCGATCATAAAGAACATGTTGCAAATCACGCCAATGGCTATTTGATTGGTGGCAGATAGAACCTTTGATAAGCTATTCTATGGTGGAGTAGAAGCAAAAACCCGGTGTTGGTTCTTCCAATTTTTGTGGTAATTGGTAAGATGCAAGATTTGCATTTTAAGGTAAGCAAAACTTAAGCCATGGAGATTTACACTTAAGATGGAGATTGTTGGGATGTAAGTATGAATTTAGAAAAAACCCACATAAATAATCCGTGGATTATATGAATGATTTATAAGAAAGAACACCCATTAATCTAATATATTAAGAATTTTGGTTATATATAGTATCAAGCCTATATATACCTTCCTTAACCAACATTTATCCCAGTCGAAGACTTTTCCTTTTCTGATAAGTGGTATCAAAGCTAATGAGAACTTTCACAAGACAAGCTTAGTTGGAGTTAATTTGATAGTCTCTTATACAAAATTTCTACTCTGTTATGGAGACTCACACACTTAACAGAGGAGATTATTGGGGTGTAAGTGAGGTTAGAGAAGAACAATGTGGAAACTTTGTGGATTGTGTGAATAATTTATTTAAAAAAAAGTTTATTAGTGTATTCTTTCGTAGGGATTTTCTATAAAAATTTTCTCCATTCAAGGCTCCTCTCCTTAACATTTTATATATTAGTGGGAGCAAAGTTGATATAAAACTTGAAGTTAAGTATGCAACACATCAATTATTTGTTTATAATAAAAGAAGTGTGGTAGAAGGGAAAAAGGTTTATTAGTATTAATACACCACATATATGAATAAATGGTGTGTAAACACTAATATTATAATAACAAATAGTAGTGGTGGATCGATGGTACATAATATTTAATAATTTATACATATGTCAAAATTTTATTATTACTTATATACTGCTAATCGATTCAATCTTTCTCCAAACAAAAAAAGGTCTATGGGGTAATTTAAGAAAACTAGGAGGGGGATTATTGGTGAAACTTCATCAGACCCATTTACATGCAGAAGGAAAAAGGCAATAGGATTTTAGCTTGAATTAGGAAAGGCAACTTCCTTTAGTTAAATTATCATGCTAGATTAATCTAAAACTAACCAGCTTGTTTCATTACTTCCTAAACAAGTATAGACACATGATTCAAAGGTAGGGGCCATTATTAATATAATCAGAATTACTTTCATATTATTATAATGAAGAGTAAAAAAATTACACATTAAATTATTGATGGTAAAGTGTTGTATTTCTATACTAAAAGACTCATGATATGTGATTGTGCCTTTTACTCTTTAGGGAAAAAAAAAAACACTCTTATTGTTTCTTTTTTTTTTTTTTTTTTTTTTTTTTTTTTTGCTAAATAACTCTAACTTTAGAAAAGAGGCTTTTGTGTTTCCATATTTAATTGAGGAAAAGCTAGAGTAGAAGAGAGAAAAATAAACAAATAAAAGGTTTTTGTTTTTGTCAAGGTAATCATTGATGGCTTTAAGATATATGATACCCTATAATCTCTTAAATTAGATATGCATAAATTCAATCATAAAAATTTACTTTTTTAGTTAAAAAAATTTGGAAAAACGAACAAATTTTAAACTTACATAATACAAATAAGATATTTTTAAATTTTTAAATCTCCCTCAAATATTGTAAAGTAATATACTATGATATTGATAAAAAAGGAAAAAATTAATAAGTATCATAAATTTGAAATCTGAAAAAGAAAAATAAAAGTATAAATGGTAGCAACTTAAATAGAAAGTTCCCAATAAACAAAGCTTGCTATAAAAGTTAAATCATTTGAGATTATCATTTAAATCTTCAACAATATTTATATAATATTCAACATGATAAAAAAAATAAGCAATATTTTTTTTTTATCTAGTATCTTATATTTATGAATATTCTTACAAAAAAAAAATTTATAATAAGCCAATAGCCATCTATAGTTTAAGGATGAAAAATTAAGGAATATAATTAATTGCATTGCCGAAGGTCAGAAAGCAAAAATGCAAGTGTCAATCTAAGAATGACTACATACCATTGGAGTAATTTTTCACTTGCACACTTTTGGATTGGGCATTCAATGGCTTGTGGGCCTGTTTCTTTATTATTCCATCGATTTATTTTTCACAAAAAGTACTCAAAAGGCTTTTTAAGAGATGAATACAAAACCACATGATTGGATGGCTCAATTTACTTTATTATAATTATAAGCATGACACATTTTTTTCTTATTAAAATATATTATAATAATCAAGTTTTTTCTAGAGGTTCGTCCTTTCTAAGAGAAATTTTTTGGCCTGAGGGGAAGGCTCTTATGGTTTTGTCCCTATTCATAAATTATGTTGCCTATTTGGCATGAAGTCGGGAAAAAAAAAAGGGATTTGTTAAGCATTATATACCTCTTATGTGTATATATTTACCATGTGAACTAATAAAATTAAATACATATAATAATAAAGTTGATTTTTTTAAAAACAACTATTGTCCTATTGAAATCATGAATCAACTTATAAAATACATCAAGTTTATGATATTAGGAAACCCTTCCTAATTAAAATAGATATAAAATCATTTAGACTCTTGGTAAAATAAAAAATTTAAGGTAAAATTCTATAAGATTTTAGTTTTACCGGTTTTATATACTTAAAATCATGAATTTAACTACTTATGATTTATATACAATATATGTTTGTTAGTATTCACACATTATGTATGCATAGTGGTAGTGTGCAGTAGCTAATAAATCTTACCATATTCTTTGGTTTTAAATTTGATCAACCTCATTTATAATATAAAGTGACTTGATCCATTAATAAGTAGCAATTCATATTATTAAGATATATTATCACATATATAATGTAGAGATTTATATTGATATATTATTGATGTAGCCAGACTTCTCTCTGGGTTGGGTTCAAACTGGACCAAGCTCAACCCAACCATGGCCTTGACCTACATGGACTTAACTCAATGGGGCAAGTCTTACCCGTGAAGCAAATCCACTGGGTCCACGGGTTCGCGAACTTAACGGGTTTATATAGGTCTACCCTTTAAATAATAAAAGAAAAGATTAGGAAAATTAATAGAAAGGGGATAAATCAGACATGTCTTGAACTGCCCCATCCCCTCCCCAGGGCAGTTCCGGGTCCTCCTTCTTTGGACTCAAGCCCGATCTGCCCCTAGGGAGTCTCGATATAGCAAATGGTATATCATAATTTTAACCCTTATTTCCTTACTTGTGAATTTTGTAATCTATAACCATCGATCTTTGAAATGGACTTTATTTATATTGTAATATCAATAAAGGGGGTCACATGTTTAATTGCATTAAAATGCCCCAAAACTTTTGCTTAACTAAGGTAGAAAGGGCTTAATTGAATAGTTTGACTAAATAAATCGAGATAAATTAATAAATAGATTTAAAAATTGAAAATTAAGATTTCAAATATTCCTTTAAATCATTTATTAGCCTTAGTGACCTCTTTCGATGAATCAAATGATTCGATTCTTCCCAATCGTTCATTTATACTCCTTTTTCTTAAATTTCAATCCCCTAAACCCTTAAACAAATTATATTAAATATTTACCAATTTATTAAACCTTTAAATCCTTGTCTAAATTCCATATCCTTAATCTCAATAAATTTTGAGTTTAATTGTATGTTTAAAAATATCAATTCTTAAACTCGAACTCAAATTAAATATCAATTTCTTATAAATTAAATTCCTAAGATAGATTTTAAATCAAATTATTAATTTCTATTTTAGAAGTTCTCAAATTACTTTCTAATTATTTTCTATGTCTAAGAAGATATCATCTAAAAGGTTTAAACTCGAATCCTCTACCCATAAATATCTTTTGAAAATCTTTTTAAATCCTTATCCTTCATTTTCTTTTTCATTTTTCACCTGCCTTTTTTCTTCTCTCTTTTATCTTCCTTTGATCTTCTTCTTCTTCTTTTGGGTTCCTTCCTCTTCTTTTCTTCTTCTTCTTTTCTTTCTCAAAAACCAGCCATAAATCTCAAATTTAACAAGATTATACAAGAAATTAAAAATAGAAAATAACATAGAAGATAGAGAACATGCATGAAGAAGCTATTATCAACTTAGGAGGAGTAGTAGTGGTAAAGATCAAGTAGCCTATGTATGTCAAATATGTAAGTTAAGTTATTCTCTTGTTTTGATTATTGTTTATGCATGGATATGTTAAAACATTGATTGATTAGTAAAATACTAATAGGCTTATTGTAATAAGCCAAAGAATTAAGCCTAACTTTCCAATTGACAATCCAATACAAAAGACAAGCCCAATCCAACAACACTCCTCATACAACTTAAAAATCAAGCAAAAGTATTGTCCAAGGAATTAGTACACATCTCATTCTTTACTCTCTAAACAATCGACAACATCAAAGAAAACAAAACCCTAAATCTAAGATTCCTAAGGAAGAGTTTCGAACTTCTGCTACGTAAAAGGCAAAAACTTAAACTAATCCTTGTTTCACTTTTCTTGAACTCAAATCTTTGCAAAGATATATTCTTGCATTAGATTTTCAATTGATTTTAAATCTACTAGAGCATAATATATGGTTTGCTTAAGGAATTCAAATAGATCTAACAGTTTATAATGTTTTGTGTAAATTTATGATGTTAGAAATGTCTTACGGACTTTAAGCGCCGACTGCTCTTAGATTCAAGAATGAGTTCAAGATAAGGGCTCTCGTCTTCCTTCTATCTTCAGATGTTACATATCTTCTGTTGAACTATTTGTTCCCATATTGATAATAGTTAAACTATTATAGCAACTATTATTTTTTCTTGTTCCTTCTGTTACTTAAAAAATAGAACAAGTGTAATCCTCTAAATATGCTAGCTTCTTTCTAATCCTCTTATTCGCATCAATTTCCTCCCCTCCTAAAACATTAACCATGTCCTCAAGGTTAAAATATGGATAATCTCGTTAAAAATCTTCCAAGTCAATCGACAAAGCATCTTTGGGTGCAAATGATTCCTACCATACTAAGACTTATGGTATGTTCTGGTCCTTTCTCCAAATAGATTGAAAATATAAAATGGCTAATGGTTGAAAAATAGGATAGTTTTCAATAGCCTCTGGGGGTAAATGAATAGGAACATCTGTGGCTCCTAAAGCTTTCCTCAATAGTGACACATGAAACACTGGATGAATTTTCAACCCTTGTAGTAATTCCAATTTATAAGCAATTGAACCAATCCTCTCTAATATTTGAAAAGGGCCATAAAATCTTCTAGCCAATTTATAAGACAATTGATTAGCCACTGAAGATTGTCAATATGGCTGAAACTTCACATAAACATAATCTCCCACTAAAAATTCCTTATCTAAATGTTTCTGATCAACCATGCGCTTCATTTTTGTTGAGCTTTAATCAAATTGGATTTCAAAATTCTGAGTACTTCCTTTCGTGGAGATAATTCAATATCAATAGCTTCTACATCACTCAGGCCTTTAATATAATCGAGTAGTAGCTCCCTCTCATAAGGCACTTGAAATGGTGTAAGTCCAGTGCTACTATGAAAATTGGTATTGAATGAAAATTCATCCCATGCTAGAAATTGAGGCCATTCTTTTGGAACATCCATAACAAATGAACATAAATAGTATTCCAAACACCTATTCAAAACCTCATATTTACCATCTATTTATGGATGATACGTTGAACTTATGCGTAATTTAGTTCCACTAGTTTTGAAAAGTTCTGTCTAAAATCTTCTAACAAATACATGATCTAGATCACATGCTATAGATCATGGAATTCCATGGAGTTTAACCATAGTCTTAACAAATAATTTATATATAGATGTAGCATTATAATTAGTTGAAAGAGGACCTAAAATCGCAATACTTTGTTAGCCTATCCATAATAACTAAGATGACAGAATACACATGTGAAATAGGCAATCTAGTGACAGAATACACCTGTTGGCACACATGTTACCTCTTCACAAAGTCAACGACATCAATCTTCATTCCTTTCCAAAAAAATGATAAGGATAAATACTTATATGTCTTCAAGACTCCTAAATGTCGTCCCAATAGAGTAGAATAAAATTCAAATAATAACAGTAGAATGACTGATAAAGTAGGAAGTAAAAATATCCTTGAACCTAGAATTAACAAGTCGTCCTTATAAACTAAGGGCCATATTAAGGTATCCCCATTCTAAACTTTCTGTACCAAGGTCAACCATTGATCATCCTTAGCCAATTCTTGCTTTGAAACTATAATGAAATCAAAAGATGGCAAAGTGAGTGCTAAAAAGATAGACTCATTCAAAAACATCCTTGATGATGAATCAGCAAGTCTGTTCTCCACTCCTAGTTTATACTGAATTTCATAGCCATAGCCTAAAAGCTTGACTAACATTTGATGTTATTATGAAGTTTGAATAACTTGTGTAAGTAACTCGTTCAAATTTTGTTGATCTATTTGAATAATGAAATGGCAACCTAATACATATTGACGCCACTTACAAACAGCTTTAACTATAGCTACCAGCTCCATAACATAAGTACTTGCTTTCTGCAATCTAATACTAAACTTTTTGTTGAAATCAACAATGGGGTATGATTCTTGATGTAAAACAACACCCATTCTAGACTTAGATGCATCAAATCTAATAATAAATGTCTTAGAATAATCTGGCAAGGCTAGAACTGAAGCCAATATCAACACATGCTTTAACTAGTCAAAAGCCTATTGAGCAAATTCATCCCATAAAAAAATATCCTTCTTAAGGAAGTTTGTAAGTGGAAAAGCAATTTTGGCATAATTTCTATCAAATCTTCGATAATAGCTAGTGATGCCTAAATATCCTCTTACTTGCTTAACAATTGGCCGAGGCTACTCTAAAATAGCTCTAATCTTAGATGGATCAGGGCTGACACACCCAGCCGAAACAGCATGACCTAAATTATGATGTGAACTCCTTGCCTCCTGAACAATATAGGCATTTTCAAATGAATTATAACACTATAAAGGACAAGTGGAATATTAATGAATTGTCCAGTATGTTGATTTAGGAGGAAACAAGATTAAAGAACCAAAAGTCTCATTCTGTTCATTTTACAAGTCATCAAGAAGTTGCATCAAGTTTAAGGAAAAGGGCTAGAAAAGGCAAGAAGAAAGGTTTACACAAGCTGAATGAATCTTCTAAGGATGCACAAATCCATAAAAGGGAAATCAAGTGCTACTTCTGTAGAAAGGTTGGACACTTGAAGAAAGATTGCTTGAAACATAAGGCTTGGTTCGAAAAGAAAGGTAAGCATTTGCTTTTGTTTGTTTTGAATCAAACCTTATGTAAGTTCCTTGTATAAGGACAATAAATTGTATGGTTTAGGAATTTTATGTGATGGTTTTTAAAAGTTTTAACTTGATGAATATTTTGCTGAGACCTTAATGACCTCTCATCATAATATTAGAACTAAACGTAGTTTGGTTAATGATAACTCTGCTTACTTGTGACATAAATACTTAGGTCACATATCCAAAGAAATATTGCAAGGCTTAGTAAAGAATGAAATTCTTCCTACTTTGGATTTTACTGACTTGGGAATATGTGTTGATTGCATTAAAGGAAAACAAACTCGACATACTAAGAAAGGAGCCACAAGAAGTACGCAACTTCTTAAAATTATACATACAAATATATGCAGATCCTTTGATGCTCCATTTTTTTTGTGGAGAAAAGTATTTTATCACTTTTATTGATGATTTTTCACGTTATACTAATGTCTATATTTCGCATGAAAAATCTCAATTTGTGAATGCCCTTGAGGTGTACATTAATGAGGTTGAGAGATGATTAGATAGAAAAGTAAAAATTATAAGATCCGATAGGGGTGGTGAATACTATGAGAAGTAAGATGAATTGAGGCAATGCCCACGTCCATTTTGCCAAATTTCTTAAAAAACATGGTATATATGCTCAACACACTATGCCAGGCATACCAGATTGTAGAGAGGCAGAATCGTACATTATTAGACATAGTTAAGAGTATGTTAAGTCATTCATCTTTACCTATATCCATGTGGGTTTACGCATCAAAAACTGTAGTATATTTGTTAAATAGGGTTCCTAGTAAAGCAGTTCCAAAGACCTCTTTTGAACTGTGGACTGGTAGGAAACCTAGTTTACAATACCTACATGTGTGGGGCTGTCCTACAGAAGTAAGGATCTATAATTCACAATAAAGAAATTAGACTTTCAAATGGTTAGTGGATTCTTTATAGGATATCCTAAGAAGTACAAAGGATATAGGTTTTATTGTCTTAATCATAGTACAAGAATTGTTGAAACTAGAAATGGCAAGTTCATTGAAAATGGCGAAATTAGTGGGAGTAAAGAACGACATGATGTGTGCATTAAAGAAGTTAGAGTAGAAGTTCGTATACTTTTACATTCTAAGCCAATTGATCCTAATATTATAGAAATTCACCAAAGTGAAGAACGACAAGTGACGGATCAAACACATCATTAAGTTATAAATGATACCCCTATAGTGGGGGAACCACATGAAACAGCACTGAGAAGATCTCAAAGAGAGAGAAGATCTGCTATTCCTGATGATTATATGATTTATCTACAAGAGTCAGAACTTGACATCGGAATTGACAATGATCTAGTTCATTCTCATAAGCCATGGAGTATAATGATCCTATTAAGTGGGTAAATGCCATGAAAGATGAGTTGAAATCGATGGATCAAAACCAAGTCTGGGAGCTCGTTGAATTGCCAAAATGATGTAAAAGAGTTGGCTAAAATGGGTCTTCAAGACAAAGCGAGACTCAAATAGCAATGTTGAACGACATAAAGCCAAACTTGTTGCCAAAGGCTTCACTCAAAAGGATGGCATTGATTATAAAGAAACCTTTTCACTGGTCTCAAAGAAAGACTCGCTTAGAATCATTTTAGCTTTGGTTGCTCATTATGATCTAGAGTTACATCAAATGGATGTTAAGATCGCATTTCTTAATGGAGATTTGGAAGAAGAAGTTTATATGGATTAACCTGAAGGCTTCTCAATTAAAGGAAAGCAACATATGGTGTGTAAACTTAAGAAGTCAATATATAGACTTAAACAAGCTTCTCGCTAATGGTATCTTAAGTTCAATGAATACCATAACTTCTTTTGGTTTTAAAGAAAACACTGTCGATCGGTGTATATACATGAAGATTAGTGGGAGCAAGTTTGTTTTCTTAGTCCTATATGTTAATGATATCTTGATTGCTGCTAATGATTTTGGTTTATTAAGTGAAACCAAGAATTTTCTTTCCAAGAGCTTGGAAATGAAAGATATAGGAGAGGAAACATATGTGATAACAATTGAAATATTTCGTGATAGATCACAAGGATTGTTAGGCTTATCCCAAAAGGTTTATATCAATAAAGTTCTAAAAAGATTTAAGATGGACAAATGTTTGGCAGGTATGGTTCCAATTCAGAAAGGAGATAAATTTGATAGTATTCAATGTCCAAAGAATGATTTGGAACAAGAACAAATGACAACAATTCCTTAAGCATCTGTTGTTGAGAGTTTGATGTACCTTCAAACTTGTACGAGACCTGACATCAGTTTCAATGTTAGGCAGATATCAAAGTAATCCAGGATTGGATTACTGAAAGGCTGCCAAGAAAGTTTTGAGATACTTGTAAGGAACGAAGGATCACATGCTCACTTATGGAAGGTTCGATCAGTTAGAAGTACTTGGTTATTTAGATTTGGATTACACTAGATTTGTTGATTCAAGAAAATCTATATTTGGTTACTTTTTCCCATTAGCTCAAGGGTTAATCTCATGGAAAAGTGCAAAGCAGTCTATCATTGCTGCATCGATTATGGAAGTAGAATTTGTGGCTTGCTTTGAGGCCACAATTCATGGTTTATGCTGCACATTTTTATTTCAGGGCTTCAAGTTGTTGACACTATTAGTAAGCCGCTGGAAATTTACTGTGACAACTCTATAACAGTCTTCTTCTCAAAGAACGACAAGTATTCAAGGGGTGCAAAACACATGGAGATCAAATACTTGGCCATTAAAGAAGAAGTTCAAAAATGAAGGGTGCCAATCAAACATATTAGTACAAAACTGATGGTTGCAAATCCATTAACAAAAGGATTAGCACCCAAAATTTTTAGAACACATGTTGAAAGAATGGGCATTATAGGAAATCCTGAATAAACAATATTGTATTTGTTTGTATGATACTCTTGAGCTTAATAAAAGGTATTTCTAAAATTCCTATTTTTTATATTGTATACATGATTGAAACAGAATTATATTAACATGAATTGTCTTTTATAAAGATATTAAAGTAAGACTTTATTTATCTTTTCATTAATTTATGTTTAAATTATGAATTAATTATGCAGTACATGAAAAGGATTATGTCGAGATAATGACATACAATCGCTATAACTCTAATTAATTTTTAATTTAATAATGTGATATATGGTACTGTTAATATAATGAAAAACTTATAATAATGTTATCGTGCACATTATGCTTATTCTAAGTTATTAAGAAACATATGTAGACCAAGTGGAAAAATATTAGAATTTCTGGCCCGATATGTAAGTTTTTTTAAGAAGAGTCGTCACTTTTAATCTATATAACACGACTTTTGGTGATGGAACATCTTAATGGAAAGCATATATTAATGGTTCATAAAGAGGTATGGTCCTCTCTGCCTTTTATATATATAAGTGAAAATTAAAGGAAAAGATATACTCTTTTCTCAATTTTTTTTCACAATCACTCTTTCATAACGTAAAAGGTCAAAAGAGAGAAATTATACTTCTTGGAGAAATAAGATTAGATTGGAGAAATAAGGTGTTCATTAAAAAGTTAAAACAATCTTATTCCTTGGAATTTAATATCATATCATGATTATGGATAAAAGTACGTATCTTATCTATTTATTTATAGTGAAAATTATGAAGTTCTAAAAATCCTGAAATTAATATTGATGAAATAACCATATCATGAAAATTATAAACACATCTTACATAAAATCTTTTTATTGTTTTTAAATAAATTATTTATCAAAATAGATCAAGATAAAAAATTATATATTTTTACTTATAAATTAATTAAATAAATCAAATATAAATAATATACAAATCCAAATCCGGAAATAAATAAAAATTACACGGTTCAAATCGATATACTCTGTAATTAGGTGGAGCTCCTTTTGCCGCAAAATCCTGCGTTGTCACCTATTGCAACTAGGGATGTAACCAGGGCGGGTTTGGGACAGGTCATATAAGACCCGAACCCGCCCCGCTTCCCAATAAGGTTTCCCAAACCCGCCCCGCCCCGCAACCCTACAGGGTTTTCTATTCAATACCCAAACCCGCCCCTGTAGGGTTTTGACCCTGACCCGCCCCATCCCGCGACCCGCTTAATTTTTTTTCCTCTTCTCAACACTTAGTTAAATTATAAAATTTAACGATAAGTTTATCCTAGAGGAGCATATAGTTAGTTACAACTATGCTTGAATGAATTTTCCAAGATATGCCACAACTTTATTAAGAAATATAAAGGTTCAAAACTATCATAAGAAGATTTTCAAATGTCGATGAAAAGACATTACTTCACTTACATAAATATACATAATACATATGTAGGAACCGTGCCCTGTGAAGACTCAAGAATAGAAAAACATGTTTTCAAAAATGTTGATAGTGAGATGGAAAGCGAAATGTGTTTACTGTGTTAGCTCAACAAGAAAATTCGTAAGGGCTTTTATATCTTAAATACAATGGCGGTGCAGATCAAGATATTAAAAGTCAAGAAATAATAAAAATATATTACATAATTATGATTTTAAAATTTAAGATTTAATTTTTTAAATTATTTATATTATGACGGGTTTTGGTTATCCATCGGGTTTTTGTAATGACCCGAACCCGCCCCGAAACCCTATAGGGTCAGCAAGTAATTTTCCAAACCCATCCCCCAACCCTATAGGGTTTTTAACAGTTCGAATGGGCCGGGTACCCTATAATGACCCGCTCCGATTGCATCCCTAATTGCAGCTGTGTTGCCAATATCAATTTTCCAATTCAAGATGAGCATAAAAAATGAACCAGGAAGTCTGCGCGGGAAAAACAGTGAACCTCCACAAAGAAACCCATGTGAACAGTGAACACATGGCCAATTTTAGTGCGTGTGGCTTCTATATATAATTTGGGGTCGTACATCCCGAAGGAAAAGGATTACCTTATCAGTATTTAATCTGTACTTATATTTTATTTTATATTTTATATATATTTAATATTTTTAATTTATTTATAGATAAAAATATTTATTTTTCATTATATCTATTTTTAATAATAATCTATTTAAAAAAAGATAAAAGAATTTGGCAATGAAAGAACCAAACAGGCTCGTATATTTATCAATAAATTAACACCTAAGTTCAAAATCTTATATACGACTTGGTTGATGGAAGTTTTAGTCGACGCCGATGATAGCAGTTGACCAATGATAGCAGCCATCAATATGAGAAAAGCAGTTCCCTTTTTGAAAAAACAAAAACCACTTTTGGGAATATTTTCAGTGTACCACATATAGATCACTATTATTAGTCATTGAGAAATATTGAGAAAGAAGTACAGACTAATATATACATATACACACAAATATAACTAGAACATAAATAAAAAAAGCCATGAATATATCAATCTAAATGCTTAAAAAAATATTTAATTGATAGTACATACTATTTTTAAATACACATGATGGATAACTATTATTGATACTTTAATATATGGATAAGAAGATATCTAGTTTCTAAAGTAATTATTGTTCATTCGGTTACGTATTAAAAAATTATTGGTAGTTATTCATCATATGGGTATTATATACAGCGTATAATACCCATATAAGCTTTTCTGGGTATTTGCAATGGCCACACTATTAATATGTAAGAGAGATTAATGTCCTTGGAAGGTCCTATGGCTCCATATTAAAAATCCTGACTAGCGGAATCACACGTTGAAAATGGTGGCCATTGCCGTCGAGTTGGTGGCAGTGATAGAACCCTGTGAGCTCTCCTTTGATCGGTTTCGGGTAGAACCCTAAGAGAGATATGTACTTGGAAGCATGCAAAACAAGAAGAGAGTAGAGGTTTTGTTTGGATAGTATATTTTTTATTTATATTTTATTTATATTTGATCTGTAAGGTCTGTTTATGAGTAAAAATATTTATTTTTTTTATCTATATCATCTATTTTTATAAATAGTCTAACTAAAACAAATACGAAATAGATATCAATCCGACGTTAAATCAAAAGATCAAATGCACTCATAACAAATGGAGTACGAAATAGGAGGGTAAGACATGTCTTTGGTAAAATGAGAAATTAGGTTGAGTGCTTTTTTTTTTTTTTTTTTTGGTAGAATTTAGGTTGAGTGTTGATCGTGGAAACTTCATCATACGCGTTTACGTAAAGAAAGATATCGAAGTCAATAAGATTTTGGCATGAGCTAGAGAGATGTCTTCTTTTAGTAGAATGACTTCATTTCATGTCAGATTAAGCTGAAATTTTCCACCGTTTTATTTCCTCTCTTCTTCTTTTTTTATTTGGCCAGTAGTTATTTTGATTACTTCCTAAAATGTGTTGGCTTATTTTGGTATGGAAAGCGTGTTTCTTTTTTTTTTTTTTTTTCTCTTTTTTTATCCATGGCCATATTTCTCGGTTTTAAGTTTGATCATACTAGATCGATTTTATGAATATTTAAAATATTCCAATAATTATGATATATCATCACATATAATGCATAGATATATTGAAATATTTCTAGTTTTCATAACTTAAATGAGGAATTTTGTATAATACAATTTTCATGGGTCCAAACTTGAAATTAACTAAATTATTTTTAGGTCTAATTATTTACATCCTATTACAATCAAATCTAGTTTGGAATAGTTGGAAGGTTTTCTATTAGTGAGTTCAGAGGATCTATTAAAATTATCTCATAGATTTGTAACATTTCAACAAGTTTAGGTATTAGCTGAAGTCTGTTATACATATGTATATATGTATATATTGGTTTCATTCTTTTCTATTTGATTGATAAGGTAATCAAGTCCTAATTAATTTTATCCATTAATAATTTATAAGATCTAATATTATGTTTCATATGCGCAATTCTAGCTTCCATTCCATTACACATGTTTGGATGCTTTTTTAAGGGTTAATTAAAAACATGACATGTGTTTTGATCAATTTGCAAATACATGATTTGTGTTATCTTTTTTGACAATTAGGTGACTCGAGTTTCATATAAAAATATCAATATGATTTAAAATTTTTTAGAATGACACGTGCCAATATTTTATTGGTCATAAAAATTAGTTTTACATGTTTTTTTAATTTTCTTATTTTAAAAAAAATAAGTTTTAATATTTTATTTAGTATTATTTTTTATTACACTAATTTTTTTTAGACCAATAAAACTCTAACATAATTTCTCTAATCGTAATTAATAATATTGACATATTTTTATAAAACTTGGATCATCTAATTGTCAAAAAAGATAACACAGGTCATGTGTTTGTAAATTACTCAAATACGAGTCATGTTTTTGTAATTAGCCCCGTTTTTAAATACCAGAATCATGATTCCACTCCAAATTTATTAATTACAGGTAGTCTAATTATCTTTTTATTCTATTACATATTCATAATTTACATTTATTGCTACAGATATTTTGATACTCCACTTTAAAGTTATTTCATTCCATTACACTTCATATATATATATATGCTTTTAAACATAAAAATGAATTTATCATTACAAAAATTATTCCATTTCAATATAATCTATTTCATTCCAACGACCCTATTTCAAATTATTCTCAAATACCATACACGTCAAAATTGTAATAATGACTTCTTAGTGGCTGCGAACAGTTATGTATACTGCCTATGTGAGGGGTATTCTATGAACCTAGCCATTCCAATTTTACAACTTATTATGTGAATACTAGGCTGGTTGAGATTGCTCTTTTTGTCCTATTCGTCTATAAATCATTCCTTACATATTCATATCATATGTGATACTTACAACGAATCCCTACATTTACACATAGGTAATGATATAATATAATTTTATCCATCATCTCTCACTTGTGATTAATCTAAACAACCGAACTACAAATGAATGTACTCTGATCCATTTGGATTATTAATAAGGGGATCAATATGTTCAATAGCATCAAAATTATTGAAAGTATCTGAAGAGAAACTTACTTATATCCTTTTTTAGCAATAATCCTTGATATTTCCTCGTAATTATTGAAAATTATCACAGCATATTGTCGGTAATTGTGAAAAATTAGGGAATTTATGTTACAGCGGTTTATGCAACATCGTACCTTTATAGCATAATTATGAGAATTACAAATTTGGAATTTTAGAGTGGGTAATTACAAAATAAAGTGATGAAGTATACCTTTTTATTAATGGATGCATGGTTACGGAAAATATGAGAAATGTGAAAATATGCATGAATACATAATATAAAGCATATTTACAAAACTTGAAGCAGAATTTTTAGTTGATTTCAGTTAGAATTTTCAATTACAATTAAGTCAATTGATGGCTTATGAGAGGTTCTAATTATATCCTGAGTTTGGAAATGGTCCTTGATATTTTGTATTTCTTCATTTATCTTTAAAAGGCCCCACTTGCAAAAATTTGGGAACACAATTATGGAATTTTTAATCACAACATTAAGTTCTCTATATCCTTTGACTGAAATTTGACGTTGATATATTGGTCGACTGAAGACTTGAACAATGATGTACATTTCTCACGTCATCATCATGTTTAATGTTGATATATTGGTCGACTGAAGACTTGAACCATGATGTACATTTCTCACATGATCATCGTGTTTTGATTTAGAGAAATGATAAATTTTATGCAAAAAAATTAATTTGATATCTAAATTTTTAAGTAGTTAATTTAATATATAATCAAATTATTTGTAGCTATTAAATTGTCCTACTAACATCATCTGCTCTATTTTTTACATGGAAGTAGCAGTCTCTTGGTGTTAACCAATGTTAGAAGAAGTAGTAAAAATTTAATGATATACTATCTTTTCCAAGTAAGAAAACAGAGCAAAAAATGTTAAGTAGTTAATAAAAATGGCCGTAAAAAGTATGATCGGGGATTAAATCACTTATTTCAAAGTTTAGATACAAATTGATTTTTTTTTTTTTTCGTGGGAAAGTTCAAATATACAATTTGACATTTAGCCTTTAATTTGTTATAGTATGGGACTCAATTTTGATCTTACATGTTATCTCTAGCTATTGAAGTGAGAAGACAGATTGGAAATTTATACTAAGTCGTGATGAGAGGAAAATTTTATGATTTTGTTCCTTTTTTTTAATCTATCTTATAATCATTTAATAACTCAAATTCATATCAAGTATGATAGTTGTATTAAAATACTTATTATATTAATATAAATATATTTTAATGATTAAATAATTAATTGCTCAATCTGTTGACAAAAAACATAGAAATTCCTCCATGGAAATATGCGTAGGAAGTTGGTCAAATCAAAGATATGTTAGGTATGAGTAAATGTAAGGGTTTTCATAAAAATAATATGTTAAGATGATCATAATTAATATATTAATATATATGTTAATAAAATGTTTTAAATGTAGTATCAAACATTGCATAAAAAATCAATTTGGCACCTAAACTTTGAATTAGTCAATTTAATACCCAATCAAATTTTTTATGACTATTTTTACAACCTCACTAACATCGTTTACTTCATTTCTTGACGTGGAAGAATAAACCTATCAGGATTAAACGGAGTTATGAGAAATAATGAAAATTCAATGATATACCATCTCTTTCAAGTTAATAAATAGAGTAACCACTATTAAGGAGGTAGTACAATTAGCTGCAAAATGTTTGAATAGGAATTAAATTAGTCACCCAACATGATCGAAAGAATGATCTATGAGCTATAGCTAGCTTCTAGACACATGGGGTTAGCAATAGTGTCCGAACGCATGCATTTTTCACATGACTAGAATGTTTTTTTTTTTTTTTTTAATAATGGTACAGTGGGTTAGCACTCGGACACTAGCTATGTCCATAACTTTCTCTGCAAAGTTTTGCAGGTAACGTCCGGATGGTAGTCGGTGGTGTCCAAACGCTAGTTGATGGGAAACTAATTGTTGGAGCATTTAATACAATGACCTTTTTAGGGGGGAAAAGAGTCTAGCAACCAAATTTCTTGTGGAGATATAAATACAAGAAGCTTGGTAGATTTAATGGGAAGAGAAGAGCTTATTTATTGCAATCAACTCTTGTTTAATTCTTTTAAGGTTTCTTTGTGTATTATTTTATTGTTTACGTGAAAGATTGTGAGTAGTACATTTGAGAGTTATTTAGCAATCTGTGTAAAATGCTACTCTATGATTGTTTTGAGTGATCTTTTGCAAGTAATTCATGTTATGTCTTGTGCAAAGCATGATATTTGTATAGACACAACTCGTGTGATTATATTATAGCTCATTGGGAGCATTGTTTTTTGTTTGTGAATAAAGTAGTAGTGAAGTCCTCCACTATGAAGCATTTGTGTGATTGATGTGTCCAAAAGCTAGGAGGGATTGACCAAGCATGCAAAATGAATTTATTAAACTGTAAATGTGGGATTTGCTTCTTACTCGCATGATGTGCTATGGATGAGCACGATTTGGTGAGATAATTTTGAAGAGAACAAGTGCAGAATGTACGTATAATCTCGTTTATTTTATTGAATAAGTAAGATTGTGATAAAATTTCTATTGATGGAATAGAGCTATAATATGATCTTTTTATTAATTTTTTATTTGAATTGTAGTATTTTGGAAAAAAAGATAATTATAGCATTAAATGCTCATTCATAAATTTGAGAAAAGCATCTTTATTCAATATTTTTTTAATAGGTTGAATCACTATTGTGATCAAGTGGCACTGTAATAGTTATTCATTAGAAATAAAGCTGTAATGGAGATAGCTATGAAAACCTTAAATACTGATAGTGTAGAGTCGCTTGATCTATCTTGGACAATAGATATTGTATACAATATCATTTTTTCAATTTTCAAAATTGTCTCAAATATTAAATATCTATATTGTATACAATATCATTTTTCCAATTTTTAGAAATGTCTCAAATATCTTGATCATACAAGATACATTTTATGAATATCTAAATTCTTTCGATGATAATGACATATTATCACATATAATGTATAGATTTATATTGGAATAATTACAATTTTCATTGTTTAATTAACTATACTATGTTTAGGTTTAATTATTTGGATAATATTATAATAAGATTTAATTTTGAATTGTTAAAGAGTTTTGTGTTGGTAAGTTCAAAATAGTTATTAAATTTCTCTCATACATTATTTTAACCTTCTCAGCAAATTTAGGCTTCAATCAGTTTCCATTATATATTATTTGGTTTCATTCTTCTATCTTTAGATACTAGCTATAAATACATATGTATACTCCCCACGTGAGGGGTTTTCAATAAGAACTTAGTCATTTGTTTTGCAACTTGTTATTTGAATGCTAGGCTTATTGAGATTGCTTATTTTACACCCACTACCCGCTACATATCATTCTTTTGCTTATCTATAATTATTCTATACAAAACTAACTCCTTATTCAAGTACATGAATAAAGGCTACATTCATGAGAAACTCACAAAAGATCCTTACATCGACACAAAGATAATGATATACTATAGTTTTAATCATTATTTTCTTGTGATTAATCTTAACCACCAATCTCAAAAGGAAAAGTAGTGGACTGATTTCATTTGTATTATTAATAGAGGGGGTGGCATACAAATATTTATGGTTTTCGAGGAGACTTTACTTACATCATTTTCTAGGAGTAATCCTTGATATTTCCTCGTAATTATTGAAAATTATTACAACATCTTGTCCATAACTGTTAGGAGTTAGGGAATTTACGTCGTAGAGCACAACTGTGGATTTCACAGTACAATTATCATGTAATTCTGCTATTAGATTCATGGAAAAATTTAAAATGGTGTTACAGTGGACTAGGCAACATTGCACTTTTGTAGCATAATTATGAGAATTACAGAATTTCGGGATTTTATCGTAGATTTGCAATTTTAGAGGGGGTAATTACAAAATAAATTGATGAATCATATTTTTCCTGTGGATGGTTACGGAAAATATGAGAAATGTGAAAATATGTTTGAATACATAATATAAAGCATATTTCCAAGATGCAGAATTTTCAGTTGATTTTAGTGAGAATTTTGTATCTATTTGGATTGTTTGATTTTTATTTGTATTTAATTTGCACATGTAATTTATCAATCAATTTTATCTGTATCTTACTATATATGACCTGTATCTTGTTTATTTGATTTATTTAAAAGTAAAAATATTTAATTTTCATCTATATTTCTTTCTTAACAAACAATTTGTATGAAAGTGATAAAAATAAAATGTCAAAACCACCGAAATAAAACCAACCAAACAGACCCAACTCTTAAGTTATCTGTATCCTTTGACTGTTGTTAACTTGAGATCTTGGTGTCTTGACTTACGGAAGACTTGAACCATGAAGCAAATTTCCCACATGTATAGGGAAAAATCTTGAGTGGGTAATTTTAACCATTATTTTCTTGCTTGTGAATTGTGATGTTTCTAAACCTACCATATACCAATCTTTGAAATGGAGTTTGACATAATTGTATCATTTATAAAGGGAATAGTTATGTTTGTTCAATCGCATCTAAATTATTGAAGGTCTCTCAGGTTCTAGTTATATCCTAGTTTTGTAATTGGTCCTTGATATTTCGTAATTCTTCAATGAGGCCCTACTTGTTAAAAAATTAGGAAATTCCTGCATGCGAACACAATTGCGAACTTTTAAGTCACAATGTTAAGTTCTCTGTATCCTTTGACTGTAATCTGATATTGATATCTTGGCTTAGTGAAGACTTGAAACATATGTGCATTTCTCACATGGTGGTGTTTTAATTTTGAGAAAATGTTAAATTTGATATATAAAATTTACAGGAAAAATTTAAACTTAGTATCTAAATATTGAATTAGTTAAGTTTCAAATATAATTAAATTTTTTGTTACTATTTAAACCGTCTCACTAATACTGTTTGCTATATTTTCTAGCATAGCGTGAAAAAAAAAAAAAAAACCTATCTATATGAGATGATATTAAGAGAAATAGTAAAAATTCAATAATGTGTTATTTTTTTTAAGTCAACAAATAAAGTAAATGGTGTTATAAAAATAGTAAAAATAGCTATATAATATTTAATTGATTATTAAATCAAACACTTCAAATTTTAGGTTCTGTTGATAGGCCTTATTTGACCGTGGCTTAGTAGACCCAACACTAATAAAATGGACTAACCACAGGGTCCATGAAACCTATTATACGCTCTAGAATGGCTCAACACATGAGCCTTAATCACAGGAACTCAAAAGTCGATCTCTTGTTGGTATGCATATCAACTAGACCCATACCAAGATCATCTTCTTCTAAGCTTTTCCTTCTCTAAGTGCATCTCCCCACCTCTCCATATCTCCCTAGAGGTACTTACACATCCCTAGCTCACCACATCTCCAAGGAGGTACACAAGACCTTCTCAGGGGAACTTTAATGAAATAGCTCTCCATCTGTCTGACCACTTTCCTTGGATAATCACCGCTCCTACCTCAAATCTAGGTCAACTACCTCTAGGGGGTCCTCACTCTCTTTATTCCTCTTTCTTTGGGAATGTGCCATGTGTACAAAAAAATGTTCTATGGCACCTTATTCTAGTATGATCATCGTCTATAAATAACATTCCAAGCCACATGGCAAAACGAATTTTTTTGGTACATAGCATCGCAAATACTATTAGAGTGACATAGCACACTCTCTTTCTCATCTTATCTTTTGGTGTACCTTCTTTCAAGATCCATAAGTAATTTAAGCATCTGAGTGGCCATGTAAGACCATCCTTTGATGCACCATAGTTCCCCATGATGGTCATGATGGTGCTAGGGGAGGCTCAATCTAAACCATAGCCTTTTCATCACAAGAGAGTTTTAACTTTCTTTTTTTTAGTTGAATAAGTAATTTACAGATGAATATGTGGTACTGATTACTAATTATATTTTAATACATAAAATAGATGGTAGTGGATGGTTCACAAAATAGTTACCATTGGCAATTTATGTTCTGGTTACATATTAATTAAAATAAATTGATTTACCCTTCTCCAATACACATTTGCGCGCTGGAAGATATCCGATCGCCAACAACGAAGATGAAAATACAATTTTGGAGGTTAATTAACTTATTGTCATCGGTCCTTCAATGAAGAAAAACGATAAAATTAAAACGCTCTTTGATGCAGTGGATTTGTGGGAGGAATTGATAAGCTTGTCACTCATCAGCTAGGATGAAGAAGAAATATGAACTAAAATTAGAAATAAATATATATTTTTTATTTATCTATATGATCATATTACATATGAACTTATTTTATGATAATAATTTATATAATTATTATCTTGTATTTTAGAGTTAGGGAATTGGGATGGGCAATATTTATAACGGGTTAATTCTTCTTTATGTTTGAAAGCCAGAAATGAGCACATATTTATTACTACAAAAAGAACCATGGCAAAAAATTTTAATGTGGGACATTAACATTCATGTTGGACGGGTATTTTCAAGTTATTACATAAAATGCAGAGGACCAGAATAAAAGAGTTAAAAGCTTAAAAATTCAAATAATAAGAAATAATTAAAATCATTGGAAACGGAAATAAAAATTTCAAAAAAAAAAAAAAAGAGATATAGTAAGAAGTCTCCCATAAATTAACGTGTTGAATAAAGCCCTTGGCTTTATATAGAAATGATAAAACAGAAAATTAAACAAGTATATATATTTTCTGGCAACTAACAATCAAATATACTTGTATGAATTTTAATCATCTGAGTTACCAACTACGATGTATTACAACTATAAAAAGAGAGAATTAAACTTAGTACATATTCCACTGAAAAAATAGTATTCAAACTGTAATATATTTCTAAAATAATTTAAGATCACACTATACTATGGTTTATTGTCTATGTTGAATCATATGATCCAGTACCTTAAATTGAATAACTAGCGGCTATTCCAAGAGTTTTATGATTTTTCTTGTTTAGATATTCCAATCTAAACCCAGTTAAGCTGTTCCCAATCCCACAAGGCTGGGTCGTCCGTGTCACCAGCTGCACCCCCATCAGGACTTCCCACAGCCGCCTCTGCCGATGTAGAACCGCCTTCTAGGGCTCCTGCTGATGTCCCTACGCTGCCCTGAACTGGTTGGTCCACCACTTCGAGCGGCCGGCGATCAAACGCTCGGAAGCTTCCAGATATCACATACATGCGGCACAGGGTAAATTCATGTCGAAACTGCATCGTAGAATAGTTTATTATTTGCATCATTTAAAGGAAGTAGATCTATTTATAATACTAAGGGGATTGAGTGGCTTTTGGTGTCATATCATCCATTTATTAATAATTATAGTTATAAATACAATTGTGAAAGTTTAGTGTTTTATATCATATATATTCAACTAAATATTGTAGTTGTTATAGCGTTTACCATACTACTAGTCACTAACTATGTAAGCAAAATATTACATTCGGTAGGTGGGATTCGTTCAAAATGAAATGGATTAAAATTTAAGGAATGAAATGAGTGACGGTAAAATAAATCTATTTTTTAATTTGGATACATCACTGAAATGAATGAAATTCATGTAGTATTTGTCAAAACTATCGTTAATAATAAATATGTAAGGAAATAAAAAGATAGTTATAATAATAATAATTATTTATGAGAATAGAATTGAATTCGCTAATGGAATTTCCTCTTAAAGCTTGATGCATCCAAATATAGGAATAAGAATGAAATTCTGAATCACTACTCTATTCTGAGTTCATTTTCGATACCAGACATTTCATAAGAACTCTCAATAAACTTATTTCATAAAATATATCAATTCAATGTTTTTATTATGATGTAAAAACATTGAATAGCTCAAATCTACACGTTACTATAGCCACATCATTGTAATATTTCCCATATTTACTTTTATAATGATTTTCATAGTTAAAGAACGTGTACGACAGTGTTGTTAACGGAAAAGTCCCCGGTATATATCAAAGTTCTATTTCTTTGGCGTATTATTAATTTTGTACTTTTGGCAAGGTCTTACAAACCTGGGGAATGGTACCAGTGGACGGGTCCAAAGCTCCATCAGTGGCTCTATACTCGTTTAATTTATACTTGGTCTTCTTTCCATGTGGAGCTTTTCCTAAGTAGAACACCATCGTCTTCTTCATTCCAATGACCTTATTATCCGTTGATGAAAAAACCCTTCCAGGAGACCCAGTAGCCTTCCAATACCCAGAAGATGTAGTTCTAGTTGGTCTCCCTCCTCTTGCTTCTCTCTCTTGTCTGGGCACAAAGAAGAACCACTGCTCTGTATCTCCTTTGCACAGCTCTCCTGCAAGGTCTGCAATATTCCATGCAGAAAAAAAAAAAAAAAAAAAGAAGAAAAAGGATCTCCTAACTTGTGAATATGTTTTGGTTTATAATATAATTTCAAGAGCTTATTTAAAATTCGACATTTTGCATTTCAAAAACACAAAAGCATAAGTGTGTTAATTAAGATGATTATTCCATAGAAAAGAATGAAAATACTTTTATACTTTGGCTGATAATATGATATGATCAATGAAACGACGGACGAGGAGGAGGCTAATGGAGGTCCAACCTCCTCTAGTCAAGTAAAAATTTATTATTATTATTATTATTATTATTATATATTTAAATAAATAAATATCTATATTATATAAATGAACTTGATCTTTCCATCATATGACTTTACGTTCATCTCTAGAAAATGTTAAACGCGCCTAACTAGCCAAGTCACGCTGTATATAAATAAGGATTAAAAGACTACATGTCATATGAAATTATATTCATAATATCACACAAAAATTTGCAGCTTTTTCATTAGGGACTTTTAGATTGTTTTATTTTTTTTTTCTTTGGGTTTTATTTGTAACATATTCTATATTTAATTTGTATTTATTTGAAATCTAATATTTGGAAACCATCCGATGTGCATTTAATCTGTTTAGGTTTTAAACTCAATGTTTGAATCAATTATTTTTCTATACCATGATAGTTACATTGAAAATATGATATTTTAAGCATTGAGTTTATGGAGTGAAAGTTGCGCATTTCAATATGTGATTTAGATATTAACGAAGAAGAAGAAGAATAATGAAAATAAGGAGGGCCCATTTGGAAGGTATTTAACAGATGTAAACACTAATAAAATTATTATAAATCTAGCACGACATATCTTACCTGACTTTTTTTTTTCTTATTATATATATCAAAATCTCATTAATAATTTAATATTATCAGGTATAGACACGTATCCCTATAAAATATTCATCAAAGTTTCCATGTTTGCTTCTTCCCGTTTCCCATACAGGTGGAGCTCCCACTGCCATAAAATCCTGCATCGTTACTTATTGTATATCTGTCACCAACTATAATATTCCAAATTCAAGATAAGCATAACATCTCCGAAAGTCTACGTAGAAAAAAAGGGGCACCTCCAGAAGGACCACTAATGTGAACACGTACCTACTGGAGTCAGTGCACGTGTGACTTCTGTTGTAGGGAATGTTTACTTTCTTTGGATGATATGTTATGCGAATGTTTTTAAATAAATTAGTAAGTAAGAATTAGATATAGATACAGATAAAAAAAATAAATATTTTTATTTATAAATAGATTAAATATGAATATAGATAAAATACAAATACAAATATGGGATCGCACAGCCTGAGAAAAAATTCGTGTCTTTTCATATGGACAACATTTGCGTTGCTAAACTAATGTCAAGTTCTGGTTCGACTTGGTTGATGTAAGTTTTAGTGGATGATAACAGTAGCAGCCAACCAATTAAAACCACTTTCTAAAGAGAATTTTAGTGTATCCCAACTCACTATTATCAGTAATGCAAAACCCTCTATTAATTATGTGACGTATAGAAAAGCGATAGGGCACATGCACCTCACGAGCCGATAACCAATTTTTAGGTTATATCTTTATTGAGTCTTTCTTAAAGTCCTAAAAATAGGTAGGTCAACAGTTCAAATTTATTCAAATAATTGCTACTATCTTCTCCTTCCACTTTTGCTACTACTAAAGTTTGCATGATTTCGTTGTTTCTTAATATTAAGAAACTTATGTGGTCTTATAAACGAAAGACAATTCAATCAATCATCTTATTATTTAAAGAAATAGAAAAAATTACAATAACATAACTTAGGTTTTTGTAATTTTACATACAAATAATATAAATTTTGATTTTTGATAAATACATAATCTGTATTTTAATATTTTAATAATCAAATGATTTGAGTTTTACTTTTATCAAATATATAACATATGTTTTGATATATTTTGCTAACAAGCCACATGAGTATTGAATTTCAACAAATACTTTACCTATATTTTTCCCTTTGAGCTGTCATATAACAGATGAAACCAATCTGGTTAAAAAACATGCGAGGACTATGAAACTTTCGGCTATTATAATGGTTAATAATTTTAAAATTTTAATGGCAACAACACTAACAAAAAGTGCAGAAAACGTTTAAAATAAAATAAAACAAAATAAGAGTAAGAACTATGACGTGAAGTAGAAGAGAAGTCGTGAATTCAATATATCGATCTTTAAGTGTTGTATTAATATGTAAGATAGATCAATGTACTTGGAAGGTCCCATGGCTCCATGTCGAAAATGCTGACCACCGGAATCACACTTTGCAAATCACCCCCAGTGCCGTCGAGTTGGTGGCGGAGATAGAACCCTACGAGCTCTTCTTCGGTCGGATAGAAGCGAAAACCGGGCGTTGGCTCCTCCATCTTCTTCTTTGGAGGTTATCGAAAACTTGTGGTTGCTTTGTTTGTTATATGGTGGCGGAAGCGGAAGCGAAAGCTGGTACTTGAGAGTTACGCATGCTCGACAAGAGTTTATATACAACAAGGGATAAGACAGGAAAAATAGACATGCCGAGTAGAATGAGAAAATTGGGATTAGGATTATTGGTGGAAATTTCATCATACGCGTTTACGTAAAGAAAGATACTGGGGCCAATAAGATTTTGGCATCAGCTAGAGACAGACGACTTCTTTTAGTAAGAAGGACTTCATATCATGTCGGATGATTCTAAGACTTGCCCCCTTTTTTGTTCCCTTTTTGAATTGGCCAACTTGTTTGATTATCTCCTAAAATGTGTTGGCTTATTTTGGTGTGACAAAGTGCATTTTCTTTTTCCCCTCTCTTCCCGTAGACATAATTTTGTGATTTTAGGTTTGATCACCGGATATGTTTTATATATAAATTGACTATTCAAATAAATATGATACAGTGGCACATATAATGTATAGATTTATATTGAAATAGTTTCAATTTTCATAGTTTAGATGAAAATTTTTGTATGATATAATTTCGTAGATCTGAACTTGTAATTGACTAAATTATGTTTAGGTATAAACATACTAGTCTTATTATAATCAAATCTAATTCGAACTAATTAGAGAGTTTTGTATTAGTGAGTTTAAGGAATCTGTTAAGCAAATTTAGGGTCAATCAAGTTCAATTATGTATAACTAGGCTCCTCCATTCTTTTCTCTTTACATCTATCAAACCATAATTTATTTTGTTAATAGTTTGTAAGATCTAATGGTGGTGATTGCTGGTTACTAGGTTACAAACGAATACATATACTTCTCAAGAGAGGGGTCTATTATGACCCCAACTACTCTATTTTATAACTAATCATTTGAACTCTTGGAGATTCTACAGTCCCATCTATGGGATCGTCCTATCAACAATCTAACCGATAAAATAAACATAATAAACGGAATATTAACTATTTTAGTTATTCAATCACGGTTGAATATGATGTAAACTATTGGATGGTAACGGGATCGGTCCATCAAAATTAATGACAGGACCGTAGAATTTTCCTTGAACTCTAGACTTATCAACTAATCTTCCTACAAATCATGGTTTTCATTGTTTAAAATTATTCTTTTTTTGTTCTTAGCTAGTTGTTTAAAATATTTATACACAACACTAACTCCTTACATATTCATATCTCGTAAAGCACATAAATGCATGCTACATATACATATAATACTTACAACAAAACCTTACATCCACACATAGATAAAGGGTAAATTACACTTGAAGATCTCAATGTTTGGGGGTAAGTATATTTCAAGTCTCAATCTTTTGAATGGTTCAAAAGAGGTTCCAATGTTTAGAAAAGTTGGTCAATTAAGTCTTCATTAACCCGTGTTAATAAGAGAAGAGTTCTGAGTTTTAATTAAATATTTTTTTTGACACGTGTCAATTGAGACCTTAGTTGACCTACTTCTCCAAATGTTGAGACGTCTTTTGAATCACTTGAAATGTTAGGACCTTAAATTAACTTATATTTACATGTTGGGACTTTCTGGTATCATTTACCCCTTAGATAAAGGTATATTGTGATTTTAACCACTATTTTCTTACTTATGATCAATCTTGATGCAACATGAAAGCGTTAAAATAGAAATCAATCTTGCTGGATGATTTATAAAAACACACAATTGCAAAACTTGCCCTTTCCCAAGAGAAGACTCTCTCATTGTATTTCAAAATTATCAAATATTATATATTTTATA